>JAOWCC010000577.1:92760936-93385422 GCA_030867875.1 Actinernus sp. WN-2022
CAATTAGTTTGACAAACCCAGATTTAACGAAGTCCCAATTTAATGCACAAATTTATTCAGCCCGGCCAGAGTTACAGTAAACGAACCCAGATATAACGAACACAATCTAGAAGCCCAGCTGTAAAATCTACCCTGATATAACGAATAAATGTCATCACGCCACAGAAGACGAATTGACTACTGTTGTACTGTCAGTAGCTTACATATGTGCAGACATTAATAAATCATGAGTGCTATAAGTACAGTATAACATCCAGACACAGAAGTGTTGGGAGTGCAGCACTATTGATTGTGTAAACACCGTCTAACATTATGGCAAACTAATTATTAACTATACCCCGATTTAACCCTGAGTTTTTGGTCAGTTTTCAACAAATTCATTATATCGGGGTTCTCGATTTAACGAAACCCCAATTTAACGAACCAACTTCCCAGTCCCCTGGTACTTCGTTAAATCGGGGTTCCACTGTATTTATAGAAGTAAATACAAAGAACAGGGCACGGTTGTTTGAAGCAAGGGTGACAGCTACCCGGCTGGAATTAACTCACTAACCTGAGGGTAACCTGTACAGATTACAATTACAGATTTAGCGCTATCCCATGGATAAAGTTACCCTTGCTTCGAACAACCAGACCCTGATGTATAGAGTTGAGTGCTGCTTACCATCCTGTTTGCTTTGTGTAATAAGATTCCACTCCGAGTAGTCACTGCTCTGTACTTCAAACTCATCTTCTCCCAAATCACATGGTGACCAGTCAACAAAACGTGCTATTGTCCTGGTATTATTTTGAAATACATAATATGTCAGCCTAGTCCAGGCATTCTGGCTGGGTAATGTTTCTGATTGACTTAATGAGATCCCTGTAGTTTGTACTGGTTTGTGCTATCACTGCTCATTCTTTCCGGAATGCCTAGCAGATCTTCCCCCTTATCAAGTGCTGGTGTAATATTGGGCCTTTCTGCAAGCTTTTGGGCCCAGCGTGATGAAATCTGGAAAGTGACCCAGTACAAACCACAGGGATCCCATTAACCCAATCAGAAAAAAAATCCAACCAGAATGACTGGGACCACACCACAGCAAAACGTTGTACTGGCCGAAAGAACAAAAGCTCTGGTTTCAAATACGAGTTTCAAATACAAATTAATTATTTCCCAGGGCTTAACTTTTCACTAAATAATTTTATAACTAATAATAAACTCACAGTGAATTACAAATTAAGTAATAAGTAATGGTCCGCGCAAGAGGTAGGCTTATGTTATGCATGGAATGTAAAAAGGTGCTAATTGTGGTATTGTTTCAATCTTTCACCTCATTGGCTTAGACATTAAAATCTATCTAAAATTGAAGAAGAAGAAAATGTTTTCTCATTTTGTAAACAGATTTGAATTGCATCTAGTTAAAACTCTCATAACTTTCAATATGACGAACTTTCAATATGGGGAACATTTTTAAATTGAACGTTTTCTTGGTTATTGTTTTGCACTCTTCTGATTGGACAAAACGTTTTCACACAAAATAACTCTCCTTTAAAATGCATTTTTAGTGGATATAATTTCAGAAATTTCTGATTTAAGGGTTGATGAGTTGTCAGTATGAAAACCAGAATTTACTAAAGTGGGGAAAGCAAATTGCATCTGAACAATAGAATTGTGCCTACCTCTTGCGCGGACTGTTACTTAAGAAAACTTCAACCTGTTAAAGTGCCCCTATGATCAAATTTTGTGATATTTTTACGTAAAGTAAAGTTGCTATATTTTTGGCCTGTCCAAACTGTATTTCGATATGACGATGGGAAGTCTTAGTTTTTGGGGTCCGATCTTGAGATTTTATGTCCACACTGAGCCAGATCCGTTCCTTGACAGAGCCTGTACAGAGCTAATTTTCAGTGGAAGTGATGTCATTTTCTCAACTCAACAATATGTGAGGCTACTTTTCACACAAACCTTCGCATGGATTTATAAGTAAAGTACAATGTTTTTACTATTTTTGCCACAAAGGAAAGAAAAGAATGAAGTTTAGTACAGAAATATGCCTTTAAAAAGAGCGACGAGTTGAAAAAATGACGTCACAACAGCAAACTGCTGGACGAAAATTACGAACTATTTGGAACAAACTTCAGTTAATGGTGGACATGATTTTGATGGTGAACTCTCCGCAAAATTCATAGTTTAATTTGGTCCTTTTGCAATATTTTTCACTGATTCGAATATTTCCACCACTATGTGTCCTTTAATTTGGAAGACAAAAAACTGTCAAAAGAAATGGTAGAATTTCTTTGTAGTGGCACTTTAAAGTATTAGGCTTAGCTTTTAATATAAACTTTGCAATAGCAAAATTAGCGAAGTCATCACATTTTCCCAGGGTAAGCCAATGGCAAGTGCATTTTATAACATAGCCACAATAAGTGTACTTTGATTGGCTAAAAAAGTTTGTTTTATCAGAGTATATAACATGCTTAAATCTATATCATAAAACAAGTAAAGAAGCCTTAGGGAATGTACACTGTTATCCACTACTTCTCAGTAGGGACCTTTTTTTTAATATTGGGGGGGGGGGGGGGGGGGGGGGGGGGGGGGCACAAAATCCCCCCCCCCCCGCCCAAAAAAAATGAGCAAGCTGAATTTGCACAGAAAAAAATTCAAGTGAGCCATAAATCACCCAGAAAAATAAAGTCCCATGCCAGAAAAAGATTTCTTGCAGCAATAGGAGTCCTAAAAAATTCAAGCAAAAAAATTGGGTACACTCCCTCCCCCCCCCCCCCCCCCCCCCCGCCCAAATCAATTTTCAAATGGTCATCCCTTAGTCATGTATTGCACTGTCATAAAAACACCCCAGTCAGATGTTGAGAACACTCAAGAAATGTTAAAAGCATTTCCTTATGTTCTCAAATGACTTTTAGATGACTGGAGTGTTCAATTACGACAGTATGATAAATGGCTAAGGCTTCTTCAATCGTTAATAAAATATTCATTTGATGTCTTTGCAAAATGATGAATGTATAATTCAGGCACATCAATCTATAAACAATTTTTTTTCCCCATAATGCCTAATAAAGGAGCGAGATCTCTATGGCTGCCAGAAAATGTGCCAATGACATTGCTCAGCTTGTGTAATGGACATACATTTCAGACAAAAAGGATTGAAGAAATTATTATCTCCATATAAAAAAAATCTGCATATGTTGGACATCCATATTATGTGTTGACAGCAAAATGAAGCAGATAAGCTCTTTCACATTTTGTGTTTACAAATACATAATTGAACTTCAGCAAAACAATACCAGACAATACAAAGAACCCTAACCCACACGGCCACATCAGCTCTGAATGCTGCAGTATCGCCAATACCGTGTTTAAATAAATGCTATTACTATTAATAATAATATTATTATTAACCCCAGTCCCAGAATACAATACATATACGTCTGGTAGAATTAGAAGGACTATCTTGCATTGAAGTTGAAGTCGAACATTGATCTCAATAGCGATTGGATGATTAAACTGGGTTAAACTACATAAACGTTCAATGGAATCATGTCCCTCATTAAAGATATAACAGAGCACATTTTCGGCTAACCTTTTCAATAATAGTGACTCTTCCAGGGATGATGTTTGCGCTGTGTGTCGTAGTCGGAACTGCAGTGTGAACAAAAACCCCATCTTGGCAGAAAACCACCTTAAAAAAACAAAATAACCACATTACGACAGATCAAACTTGACCGGGTTGTAAAAGTACAGCTATACCTTAATAAGAATCACACCTCATGGTTTATAATACGGTATTTTAAATCGAAAATATATTTACCTTTTTGTCTGTGCCTCTTTCGGGTCCTACGGCGGCCGCCATCTTTGTTTAGCTGTAATGAATGTGGTGACGTCAGGTTAAATATTGACTGGGTACTAGTTTAATTGGAGGTGACGTCATATATGAAAAGAAATCGCAACATGTATGTATTGTGTGACCTATTCCGCTTAATATATAATTCAAAGTACATGTTGTCCTCTCTCGGGAAACCAATACAACTCAGGAGCCTTGTGACTCTACTTGCTCGTTTAGCTTATCAGGCTTTTCAGTAGAACCACAATCATGGATGAGCAAGAGAACGTTGCTAGAATGCGTTTGGAGAAGTTTCTGAATGCGAAGCTGAAAAAGGTGAGTGGTGAGGGGAAATAAATACGCATTTCAATGCGTTTGCAGTCATTAAGTAGTGTTTCATTTGATCATGTTTTACCACCACTCTAAGGTTTCACAGAGTGAGACAGAGTGAGTAATCGCTCGGGTAATAGCCTGCGTGCAGACGTTCTCTCTCCCTGCAAAAATCGTTTTTTCCCCGATTTTTGCAGGGAGAGAGAAACGTCTGCACGCAGGCTACCGGGTAATCGCTACTCGGAGTTAAATCATTAATTAACCCGAGATTAAACCTACAGATTACAATTACAGATTTAGGCCCGTCACAAAGGCCGTCACATCAGCCTGCGAGCATAAAGCCCTCCGTCCCCTACTAGTCCAAGTCAATCTATGATTTTTTATAGGTCAGGATCAAACAAATTGCAAAATAATTTTTCTCAACGTCATGCAGTCGAGGATGGTCTACTAAATAACATACTAAGAATTCCCGAAAATTTCTTCGGTGGAACTTGCTGAAACTTGACATTTTACCACAGGGAGCCCGAGCCTAGTAAAATACAAAAAATAAGGAAACAATATTTCTGATCATTGTTTCTCGCTGTAAAACAGTTGGATTATTAAAAAAAAAAAATCCTGTTATATTGCATAGATAAATTTTTTTAAATACAAGTTTCGTCCCTTTTATAAAAAAATATGCACATTTTTATCCACAGGGAGCCCAAGTCGGATGAAATAATGTAACATGCTGTTCACACAAAATAAATTCCTCAGTTTTTTTATTCGCATGGTGTTGACTTGAGTCAACCAAAACACAGTGGTGAAGGTAGTTTTTGAATTAAAAGCTGTTAAGTTCGGACAAATAAAAAAAAACAGTTCCAGTCTGATGATTACACTGGTTCTTATTTACACTTATTACTTCTCCTGGGGCAATGTTTAGTGAAAAGGTAAGTTTGCTTTTGCTTTAAACATATTTTACAGTAATAAATAGAATTATTTTTTTCTTTTAGCTAGATTTTACAATTTGTAAACGGTCTTTGATGTTTGAGCGGGAAATTTGGTTTGACAAGTGAATCATTAACAGATTAAACTTAAATACCAATTTCATTTTTTAAAGCGAGTCTGGTCTATCAGGGAGTGAAGGTGAAAGGATAATGGAAAATTGCAACATCTGTGGTGAAGGTTTTGACGATGGCAAGCCTACATCAGTATTGACTCAGAAGGGTACTGTCAATCGTGTTAGCAGATTACAAGGTGACTCCATTAATAGTGTTCAAGTTGGTAACAGAGTTCATAAAAAATGCCGTCTGGAAGAGAAAGCCAGAATAGTCGAGACCGCTGCCAGGCTAATTAAGAGTGATGTCAAGAATATAGATGTCTCAACGAAAATTACCGGCCAAGTGCTGAAATTTCTTCAATCGAACAGACATTAAAGTTTGTTTCTGATCTGTTGCATATCTTTCTAAGAACCCTATTTGTTGGCAACTGAGATGTGAGCTTAAAGCTTGCTTCCGTGGGACAAGCAATTGTCCAGGCTGCAAGACCAAGAGTCATTTTGGCACCTCTACAGCTAGGCCTTGGTGTGCAAATGCATCATCACTTTGCGTCAAAATTCATTATCGACCCATTACCTGACACTCGCACGGATTCTGTGCTTCATACAATACTGTCCAGAAATATGAACGAAGTGCTGCCGTTACTCAAGGGACAGATATACCAGGCTACATTCCAGGCAGCTTCGTCCAATATGTTGCCGATAATGTTGACTATACAACATTAGAACTCTGGATGGAACAGGAACATTTCATGGCATGGGCATCATCGCTACAATCACACCTGGTACGAGGACCACTATATCAATGCCAAAGAAAGACGTGGAAACAGAGGAAATAGCCGCAGCTGGGCGAATAGATATTGGTCATTGCATGTAACGGACCAAGTGAGGATGCCCCACGACTACTGTACAGAGAACTAAAGAATTTGAGGGTGAAAGACACAACGGCGAATCTCGACCTTCTGTGGAAGCTGACTCAACCACTACTACGATCCCCTCGGCCTGCGTGGTCGGGCACGATGCAGAAGGTATGTAATGGCCGCTATCTTGGCGAGTCTTCAGTGATGTTTCTCCCGATGATTGACTTGGACCCGAGTGATATGAGTTGCATATATTCTACACTTGTATTTATTAGTGAACAAGCGAAGCGCTATAGTATTTCACCGGTCATAACATTTGACCAGCCATTATGGTGGAAGGCGCTGATGATTATCCTAAATGAGCCTCAAGGAAGTGAGATTAAACCCATTGTTCTTAGATTACTCAAGCATGTTAAGGCCTGGTTCAGGGGTCAAATTTCGGGTAAAAACTGTTTTCCTTATTTCAGCACAGCCGAGTATGGTAAGTACGCCAAGTTTCTCACAATAATAGGTATCGCCATTCTTGACTACCTTTAGTGGTTTGTGTGTAGTAAAACGTGTCACGTGGTCTGTCACGTGACTTAGAACACGAAATCAGTAAATCAAAAACGCGGCTTCGAGTTTAAAACGGCTAGGATGGTGAGTGGATATGTTTAGTTAAGGTTGAAGCCTTTTACCTAAATCAACTTAGAAAAGATGACTACAATGTTTCGTTAACGAGTAATTAAGGCGAACATATGCAAAATAGGTCACGTGACTTTTTGTACCCTTAATATCTCCTTATCTTTACATGATAGTCATGTTTTCTAAGCGTGATCTGAAACACTGCGGGAGGAGTAATGTTTTAGCAGGGTTACTTTATATTCATATGTTATCGTCGCAGCTGCATTTCACTTAAACGATTTTATATAATTATGACGTCATCGATCACGTGATACCACAACCATCCACTTAACAAATTTAAGGAAGTTGATATTAGTATTACGGTGTAATTAGTTTTTGTTTAAACTGTTATTTCTGTCAGAAAACATTTTTTAACGTAGATCTATTTTCCGTTAAATGAACCAGGCCTTAACATGCTTGAGTAGGAGGTCTCCACATTGAAATGAGCTTCCTTGGGCCTTGGCCATCTGATGGCGGGATCTGGTTTCGAAGAAGTGCTTGAACTAGTGTATGCCAAAAATGCTGTTGGACACATGCTTAGTGGAAAGGCAGTGGCCCGAGCAATCAGAGGTCATTTCCTCGTTGACGCAGCTCTCGATGCATTGCTGGTGTGCGATACGTTCGACGTCCCCTTGCCAGTCACCATTGGCGCAGAAAGCGAAGCACTGGAAACACAGGACGATCCGGTAGAATTGGAGGAACAAGAAGAGACTGCTGCTAAACTACAGCCTATTGATACATATCTGGAATTAGCTGGAGTACTCTATAAAGAGCTTGTGGAAGATCCAAGTTTGGCTAAGCAAGTGTGCACCGCAGATGTTCTCAACACAATAGGAAAGAAACTGGAAGATAAACGAGGTTGTATGCAAAGCCAACACACTGCCGTTCTTTGGATGGAGAATATGAACATGGTGGATATTCTTAAGAAGTTCATTAAAGCAGAACGCACAGGAAATTGGAATCTGCACCTTAGAGCAGTGTATGATATGCTCCCCTACTTTGCTGCTGCGGGGCACAACCTCTATGCGACATCTGCGTACATCTACCTCCAGCTGATGCATAACCTTCAACAGACACATCCAGACGTAAAACAGCTTTCTAGATGGTCTACCTGTTGTGCGTCGCAGTGATCGCTTTTAGGCTGGATTATCCACAGATCTTGTAATTGAGCAGGTATTAATGCGAAGTGTGATGACGAGTGGTGGGCTTACCAGAGGTCAGGGAATGTCGGATACACAGCGTTTGGTTTGGTTGATGTCGATGCCTGCTTGCACAGATGTCAACAACGCTATGCAGAATCTGACAAACATTAAGTTCCACACGAGCGAGCAGCATAAGGACACAACACAGGCGAGGAACTGAGGAGCGTGATCATAAGGACACGAACAATATCATTGGTTAACTTTCCCAAAGAAATCCATTCAGTTCGGATTCAACTCTGCGCAACATTGCAACTGACGTCGCAGCGAGGGAAGGTGTTAATTGCGACAAGTCCAAGGGAGAAGGAGAGAAGATACTTAGCTCGATGATTGGTAAGAAAAGACCAGGGAGTAACACTTGCATCAAAAACTGAGGTAAAATTCAGCGACGGCAACGTCCAAGTAGATCCGCAGCTCCTGTTTCAAAGGCTCAGTTTTGTTACTACCAGTGGGCGATACGACAACTCTCAGTCACTTTTTCGTTATGAAATGTGCAGCTATCCGCCAGCTCTATTTGACTCTTCACTTCTACCAAGGACACCTAACAAACCAGCGTTAAAAGACGCCATTTGGTTAATTACGAAGGACAGTCAGACGGCTGGTTCCACTGGAAGTGTCCACTTTGTTCTCGATGGAGGTGCTTTGCTACACCGAGTGTTCTGGCCACGTGGCCTGACATATAACGCTATTTGCTCGCTATACGTTTAGTATGTAGAGCGCAGGTATGACAAGACCACTGTAGTGTTTGATGGATATGAGGACGGACCATCCACTAAGGATTGTACCCATCAGAGGAGGACAAGAGTGTGCGGACCAACGGTTGCCTTTGATCATGACATGGTCATCACATTAAAGAAGGATGAGTTCCTATCAAACAAGGCGAACAAACAGAGGTTTGGCAATCTACTTGGTGACAGGCTAAAACAAGCAGGATGCACCATTGTTCACGTTACAGGTGATGCAGACCATTTAATCGTCCAGGCAGCAATTCAGTCTGCAAGATCTATCGCGACCGTTCTCATTGGTGATGACACTGACCTTCTTGTACTCCTGTGCAACCATCGAGAGATGAATTCCAATGACCTATACTTCAAACCCGAGCACAAGCAAAGAGCAAAGACCCGCAGAGTATGGAACATCAAGAAAGCAAAGGCTACGCTAAGACTTGATGCATGCTCAAACATTTTGTTTGTGCACGCGCTCCTTGGTTGCGATACAACCTCTCGGCTTCACGGAATTGGAAAAGGAGTAGCACTAAAGAAGATAAAGACAGATGCGCAGTTTATCCAGCAAGCGACTGTGTTCAACTGCCCAGCTGCTACAAAGGATGACATCATTGCAGCGGGTGAGAGGGCTCTGCTGTGCCTTTACAACAGCGGATCTGATGGAAGCCTTGATTCCTTGCGCTATGCTAGATTTTGCCTGAAAGTTGCTACAGGAAACACATGTGTACAGCCAGAAAGTCTTCCTCCGACATCAGCAGCTGCTGGCTGTCACAGTCTTAGAGTATATTTTCAGGTGCAGCAATGGAAAGGAGCACTACTGCAGCCACACTATGAGACTGGGGATGGAGGTTGTCGAATGGAAAGCTTCTCCCCATACGAACAGACCTGCCTCCAGCACATGACTCGTTATTGGAAGTTATCAGATGTAACTGCAAGACAGATTGTAACACACAAAGATGTTCCTGTAAGAAGCATGGATTGGACTGCTCCGCTGCTCGTGGAGTATGCAGGGGCCAAAGCTGTGTGAATTCGGCCGCGCCAGACCTTGACGCTGGTCCAAATGTTGACTGTTGACGGCATGTTGCATATTGATTACAAAGTTTTGGTTTTCCTAGTGACTCGTCCTAGAGTTCATCTTCCGATAAGATTTCGTACTATATATAGGATATCCAAGTGATGGTATCTATGATTTACATTTGTATGCCAGAAAATTCGACATATCACGCCAGTATAAAGAAGTAAGAAAGTAAGAAATACATGAACAGCTTTCATACTTGGCTGTTTACGTGTAATCAAGATCTTATCGAGTTCATTAAAATAAGGAATGATAATAAAGTGTATTTTCTTCTCAGAAAAAAACACACATTTTCCTTTACATGGGCTCCCTGTGGATAAAGACATGGACATTTTCTTTATAAAATGGGATAAAACTTTAATTCTTAAACTTAATCGATACAATAAGACAGGGATGCGTATTTATGAATAATCTAACCTTTTTACAGCGAGAAACAATGATCAGAAATATTTTTCCTTCATTTTTGTATTTTTCTAGGCTCAGGCTCCCTGTGGTAAAAGGTCAAACTTTTCAACGCAAAATTTCAGCAAGTTTTGGGGAATTCTTAGTATGTTGTTTAGTGAGGGGCTGAATGGGGGGGTACCAATATCAGTTAACAGCTAAATTTTTAGCTATTTATCAGTTATCAGTTAAATTTTGCTGTTATCAGTTAAGTTATATAAAAAGACTACCCTAACCTGATTTGAATACATATTTGCTGGTATGAAATGAATAATAACCGCTAATTCAACATCAAACACTACATTTTGTCTATTCAATAGATTTTTCTAGTATCAGATAACTCTGATGTGTCATGTTTAATATTTGACTATTATCAACTGGATCAAATCTGTCGAAAACCATCCGAAAAGCCAATAATAGCATGTGACGTTACGTCATTTTAATAAAAAATAATGAAATATCAGGTAACAGCTATCTCACAAATATCAGCTAACAGCTAAAAAACGGTAAAATTCTCAGTTAACAGTAATATTTTTGGGCCATTTCTCAGTTATCAGTTAACCCCATTCAGCCCCTCTTCAGTGGATCATTCTCGACTGCATGACGTTGAGAAAAATTCTGTTGCAATTTGTTTGATGCTAAACCACAGACTGACTGGACTATACCCCATTCTCGCCTCTAAAGTGAATGAAAGAACAGTTTATTATCGTTATGTTTCATGCTTGAACACTAGTAAAGCGAATTCAGTTTAGACTTTTCTTGAGCACTAAGAAATTTTGTGCGGATAGTAAAAAGTTAAACGGGACGTTTTTATCATATCGGTTATACTCCGCCCCGGATATAAACCCGAACCCTTAGCTAGGCAGCTGTTATAAGCCCACTAAAACCCGAGAACGACATTGCATAAGCGCAGGGCTAGTAAGCGAAATGTTACGATAGTTTTCAACCATCGGCCGGATTCGATACTCAATCGCCGATCAATATATTATTGCTTGTTTTTTCGCCAACTCAGATCAGCCCAGATAGAAACCTCTCGCTCGCAGTTGGAATATTAAAAGTTTACATACTTTATATTTGTGTTTTATACTGATTTCCGACGTGAAATGTTCTTTGTGTTTCTGTTTGAAGTATCCTCATGCAGATATCTGCAAAAATCAAATTCTCGCTGCCATGGCAACGCATACGGATCTGAGACCATCGATGGAGAAATTTGGTAAGTCACGGCACAGATTGTCATGATCCACCCTTTAGCTACGTATCAACTTAGAGTTAAAATCAATGTTGTTGTTGTTACCCGAATTATGTAACATTTTAAAAAGTCCATCTGGATTTCCATAGCCTGCGAATACAGCCGTCTCGCATCGGGAACCACAATCAAAATGTGGCCCCCGAGAGAGACATCTCTTTCGGGGGCCATGTTTTGACTGTGGTTCCCGATGCGAGACGGCTGTTATTCGCAGGCTAGGATTTCCATAACATTTTAAAATAAAACCGACCCGGAATTCTACATATTTTTGCTTCAAATAGCGACCACGGATTGTTCGGATCAGATCACTGATTCTGTGGCGGATTCTCTGATGTGAGGTTTGAGAGGGGGCGGTTCGATATATAGGGTTCAATCATGCATGGTTACGTACTTCTTTGTTTTATTTATAAAATAGAGGGAAAGAGGAAGCCAATGGAACCCATCTTTTTTCCCTGGTTGGTGCTATTTTGAAAATAATAATAAAACAATTATTGTAAATAGAAGAAGTACTTCGTGGCCATGGGTGATCATGAGGTCGTATATATGTTTTAGTGAAAATTTCTGTGAATGATGAATCAGTAGAATTTTTTGTCTTTCAGTTCAGAACGATGGAATGGAAAGCGAATTATTGGCACTTTGCGGTGCGCTACCAATTATATTTCGAGGTAAGACTTATAATTACGGCTGAGAAAACGAGAACCAATCACATTGCAAAACAAAAACAAAGCATTCCAATTCACGGTTATTGGAGCCAATCAGTATCGAGTACAAGCTAGATAATATCATGCATGCTTGGTTTTCGTTCTGTAATGTGATTGGTTCTCGTTGTCTTAGTGGCCCTGTGATTGGTTCTCGTTATCTAAGTGGCCCTGTGATTGGCTCTCGTTGTCTAAGTGGCCATGTGATTGGTTCTCGTTATCTAAGTGGCCCTGTGATTGGCTCTCGTTGTCTAAGTGGCCCTGTGATTGGCTCTCGTTGTCTAAGTGGCCCTGTGATTGGCTCTCGTTGTCTAAGTGGCCATGTGATTGGTTCTCGTTGTCTAAGTGGCCCCGGTTACAGAAGTCGCGCAGTAATTTAGCTAATTGAAATAAGATGTATATTTTCTCCATAAAGGGATCTATACTAGTTTGGGTCAGTACCTAGTGCTCTGAATGAGCCACACCATTGGGGAATGAAGAATAGGGTAGCCAAGCACAACAAAGGACATGGCCGTACCAAACAATACGACTACCGCTAACCCTAACCAAAACAAACAAGAAATCCCCTTCCGATCAGCTAGGACCTTACCGTCAAGTTTCCCAAAAACAATACCATCTAAAATAGCTTTCTAACATTTAGCGGGAAGAAGGCTCTGCTCACAAGCCTATCAAAATCGTAAATCGGTTGGTCCTCCCATGTGAATTGAACCCTCCATCTCCCGCACACTTAAGCCCGACTTACACTACAAGCGTTTTGGGCACGGTACTCCTAACTTGGGCACGGCACGAACTTGGGCACGGCACTACAAACACATTCCGAATATATTTGGCACGCGTAACCAAACTTTGGGAGTGCCGTGCTCAAGTTAGGAGTGCTCCAAGCGGAACTAAACTGGTGGCGGCCCAACGTACAACTCTTCCGTTCTACAGGGAACGAATATAACATTCCAGTACGTGAGCATCTGTCTACAATAAACTCGCCCATTTAAAAACTCTGAATTTCAAACGGGACCTGAAACAACCATAGGAGCTGATCAAAGACAACCACAGATCGAATTGGAATTTAGCGCGTTGGTTTTTGTGGAGGGAGGAAAACCGGAGGACCCGGAGATAAACCCTCAGAGCAAGGGCGAGATACCAACAAACTCAACTCACATATGGCGCCGCATCCGGGGATCGAACCTGGGTCAGAGAGGTGAGAGACGAAGCGCTTAACCACTGCGCCACCCCGGCTCCCATTTATTCATCTACTCATTTGTCAGTCACGGTTTTAAGTAATGGTCCAGATAAGAACTGTAGTAGAATCCATTGTTCTGCGGCAATGAGCCTCCCCCACATACGATTTTGCTTGAATATGCCTTAAGTGCTTTAGGAGGTATCTACAGTCCAAACTACATCTAGAAAATAAAGTATTTCTTATGCTATTGGCTCTTTTTTCTGTGAAAACGCAGAGAAGCCACCATCCAGCCAATCGGATATAGAGAAAACAAAGGATTTTTCAATCGCAAATTTGAGTACTTTCCCCACACACGATATTCTTCGAAATTAAACCATAGTTAGTTTGATCAAAAGTAAATTCAAACCACAAAAAAATATCGAATGAAAATGCATTATTTCGATAGGTTTCTATTGAATTTATAAGTATCAACCAATGAAATTACGAGAAAGAATAATAGAAAATTAACACATTTTAACATTCCTTGCCGTAGACACTACAGTTCTTATCTGGACCATTACTTAAATTTATCAAACTAGCTAGTGTTCCATGACACCCTCCTTAAGTACAGACTGAGATAATTAATCCATGTGCATGTTTGTTCCCAACAGGTGCTGTATACAATATTCCAATATGTATCTTTCTACAAGAAACCCACCCAGTTATTCCTCCACTGGTGTATGTACGTCCTACCAGCAACATGACCATCAATGCCTCTAGATCTAAACATGTTGATACCCAGGGAAGAGTGGATCTTCCCTACTTGACGGAATGGAAACACGTGAGTTCTATGTTATAGTTAGAGAGCAAAATTTCGCTGAACTCATGACTGCCCTCATGCCTGGATCCCGCCGGTGCACGACGACCAGTGAAAATATGCAGCACCATTTATAACATAGCCACGATGCGCTCTGATTGGCTAAGAAATTGTGATTTATCGGCTGAGTCTAATATTCCAACTTGGAATATTAAAAAGCTAGGATTAGTGATTTCAGTTGTGTTTTATTGACAAATTATTCAGACACTTGTTGACTGCCTTCTTTCTCATGCAGTCTCGCGGGCCACACAGACTATTTGGCGGGCCACATCTATTGTTCTCTGATGCGTGCGTAACATCGTCAAAGTGGGCTATTAAACCCGCAAGCCGTTTCTAGGTATATACTTCATGGTAGTGTTTCGTTCCATATAGTCTCCCTGCATAATCATTTTCTCTACTGTTTTACAGTATTATGCAGGGAGACTATATGAAACGAAACACTACCATGAAGTATATACCCGTTTCTAACCCTTAACCCTTTCGCTACTGAACCGGCCGAACCGGCCAATATGAAACATGTACCTGGAGAAAATTATTGCATCAAACCTAGACATGCTGGAAATACGATGTTGCGATATTATTTCAAGGGATGAATGACTCAGTTCAAAGCCACAGCTATAACCGGGATCGCTTGACTCTCCCACTTTGGAGAAAAACTAATTTGTTTTGGAGATCGTTTTTCGTTTCTTCGATTTTCACGAATTTTGAGGAGCTGAAAATCGGCCCCCAAAATCCTTCCCATTTGCCCTTGAAATCAAAAGCAAACACAAAATCAGCACTCAGTCGTTACAGTACCTTCTTTAATCTTTCCAACCACCAGGTTTGTTTGCACAAAACACACCTAGCGACTGTGAAGTGTGCTATTCTTAATGCTGCACTTCTCTCCACCATGTTTTCCTGCTCCCACCTCCAATTGCATGCTGGGTAATCAACAAAAAATATCACAAGGGGACCCCCCTTCTGGTGCTCCTGTAGGTTTTTAAAAAATCAGTTTTTTACCCCTACAACCAAGAGCGGTGATTTGGACTGAAACCGTTGCTTTAAAGTGACAAGAACACATTCTAATAGGTTGAGCAGGGGGAAAAGACAACCAACTGCAGAATTTCAAGGATTTCAGTGAAGAATTATTTCATGTGTCTCAAAGCAGAAACACAACAGAAAACTCCTGTGAAACCCCTCACACGGCCTACTAAAAGCAAACCAAGTATTTTTTAGCCGTTATCAGACTTAATGATGTCCTCTAGCTCTCTTACAGTGGCTTATTTGTCCAAAATTAGAGCACATTTCGTTGGAAATCCTACAGAAGAAAGCAAAGTCCGTAGAGTTCTGCCGAATGGCATCATGGGAAAGTTTGAGCCCTTGGTTTAAAAAGTCAGCAGTATTTAACTACCCCGGGCTAGCCAAACTGAGGGGGGAGGGTTGAGTTTGCACTCTGCATTTCACCAATTGAGCCCAAACGCGTCCAGTAGTGAAACGGGTTAAACTTAAATGGCTAAGGCTTCTTGATTTGTCAAATATTATCCTTGTAATTTAAGAATGTAACAGGAGAGAACATCTTCAAAGCAACCCAAAAGAGAGCCTCAGGCCCATGCACACCGCAGCAAAATAAACTTTGTAGAGCCTTCGTTCTTTCGGCCAGCGGAGGGCTTAAACTTTTTTAGTAAATAATTTTATAACTTAGTAAACTCACTGTGAATTACAAATGAAGAAAAGTCCAACCTGTTAATTAAAGTTTTATTTATTTATTTATTTATTTATTAGCTACAATAGATATTGGAAAACAAACAAAAGCAAACGTAACACTGTTCCTAAACAAACGAACGCAAACTTATGGCCGGGTTGCCGTAACAGCGTAACAGCCAATTACTGCGGGCCCATAAAACCTATAAAAAGGTTGAAGATACTAGATAATGAAACTGATACAATATAGAACTAAGAGCTAAACACAGCAGGTAATGCTGTGTGTAAGGCTGCGAGCGTTATTACAAGTTAGGCAGATAGATTTGAAAGAACGTGGATCATCAGGGTTTACAAGGGCAGTAAAATAGCTAGTAGTTGAGCATGATATATCTAAATGAGACCAGTTCTAGTGTATTGAAATTATCAAGTTCATTAACTAGAGTGTTCCATATTCTTGTAGTTCTGTTGAAGTAAGATCTCTGAAAAGTGTTAGTCTTACATTTACGAATGATAAACTGGATGGAGCTAGATTCAGAATTCGATCGAGTAGGTCTCGTGTTACGGACTATTGGAATTACAGTAGGGTTCAGAGTTATCAAGCCTTTAGTTAGTTTGAAAAAGAAGTGTCCAAGTATTCGTGCCAGTAACATAATGGTAAAAGATCAAGCTTTATAAGTCGTTCTTTATAGGACTGATTACAAGAGAAATGTAAGTTCAACATATATTTCGATGCCCGTCTATGTACACGTTCAATCTGCCTGATAAGATCTTTGGATTGGGGAGCCCAGACTTAAAGAAGTAGCGTACATAGCGTACACCAGATGAGGGCGCACCAACGCGAGGTAGATTGCCCGCCTTATTTTGGTGCTACGGATGTGCGGACGTTGACCAAGAGTCGAGGTTGTTTAAATCGTTCTGTAGACAGGAGGCGTCATCAGAGGACTTTATCGCCTTGTATATTTTCGTATCATCTGCGAAGGCAGTAACTTTACTGGAGATCACAGCGTCAGGTAAGCTATTGGCAGACAGCAAGAATAGCATCGGGCCTAAGATTGAACCCGAGGCTTAGCTTTCAAGTAGTTTTCTTGTTTTTCGCGAAACACTTGAGCATTTCACATACGTGTTTAAAATTAGAAACAGCCTTTCAAAAGCGCGTGCGCGTTACTTTTTTCCGCGGTGTGGACGCCTAATCCAAGATGGCGTCGAAACGCGTAAAGAGTTGGACAAGGGGAACCACTCAAACTAATAGCAAGCCATAATCATCGCTAACCTAATATTTTCCATATCTATTTTAGCCAGGATCGAACATAGAAACTCTGAACCAGATTCTCTGCTGCATATTCACTGATATGCCACCTGTGTATTCCAAACCTACTGCGGACTACACATCTCCTCCACAACCACGTGGTAAGTACATATTATTTAACAATTATATTCCATTCTGCCGTGCATCTGTCCTTCTCTGTCCTTGATGCACAACGTGAAGAGAACAAAGAAGTGCGCCACGAGATGCAGTCGAGTCAGGCGCGGATCCAGACCGGTTTACACCGGTTTACGGAAACCAGTCAAAATTTCCAGATTTTTTTAGTAACCTTAACATTCAATTAAAACTCTCTTTGATTTTGGAGTTTGAGTTGGGAAGTCGGAAACCGGTCAGATTTTTTTCTGGGTCCGCGCCTGCGAGTCGCGTAACTGATGTTCTCTTCACGCCTTTTAGCGTCATCTGTACATCTATAAGAGGACAGAGGCACGGAAGAATGGAATCTAATTGTTTTATATAATAATCGCAAACTAAAAACTATGAAAACATCCAATCAAAACGAGTTGAGAAATTGGTTGCGCGCGCTCATGACGCCATCCATGTGTGTCCTCTAGTAACACACGGCTCTTGACCAATCAGTGCGTGCGTTTCGGACTGATTACTATAATATATATATATTTAACAAATAAAGAAGCCTTAGCCATGTTTTATACTATCATAAAACACGATGGGCATTTGAGAACATGAGAGAAATGTAAAAGCACAAGCCGAAGGCGCGTGCTTTCGACATTTCTCGAGTGTTCTCAAATGACCAGAGTGTTTTATGAAAGTATAAAACTTGGATTTAAGGCTTCTTTATCTGTTTTATAATATAGATTTACGCGCGCGATGAAAGGAAACCGCCAGTTGGAAACAATAAAACACGGCAAACCATGTTATATACTCTGATAAAACATGGCTTTTTAGCCAATCAGAGCGCGCGTACTATCGAATCTATATTATAATATAATATATATAGGCAAGCCTATGAGCGGAGCTCCCAATAATTAAATACGAAGGGATGCACACGCATATATGTAATGGACGTAACAGAAACAGGGTTATAGTGCCACGCTTCAATAGCTATTACATGAAGAATTCAATAGCACATAGAGCGGCAATTGTGTGGAACCTGCTCGTTCCTGACTTATCTCTAATGTAAAGAACTTCACCAGTATGGCTAGTAAATCACAGGCCCTGCATAATTTAGATTTTGGTGCTGAATCACCGCAAACTGCCCCTCACAAGAACGATTATTATAAATGTTACTGAATTATTAGTTTTCAAATAGATGATTAATAACAATGATATGGTCATAACAAATTTTGATTTTTATCAATATATCAGTGTAATTTAAAATAGTTAGTTTTTAACAACATATATATAGTTAGCATTTTAATGTGAACTTTTAATATAGTTAACTAGTATATTTTAGTATTATACACGAACCCACAAGCGGCAACGCTTTAATCTTTTATCGTGTTTAAATAAAAGTTATTGTATTTGTATTTGTATTGGAAATTAACCTACGAAATAAGTAGTGCACGTTCAGTGGAGTTGCACGCGCACATGTAACGGGAAATGCAATGCCTGCGTGCAGACGTAATTACGAAATAAATACCGCACGTACAGATGGGTTGCACGCGCATATGTAACGGAAAAGGTGACGGCATACAACAGAAAGGGCAGCTGTTGGTGTTCTCATGCTATATATGTATGGTGCTCCGCTTGCGCGTTCGGCCCGCGCGGGATCTCCGCTATAGTACATCACCTAAGCACCACGCGCGCGCGATTTCTAGGTAAAATTCTTATAAACGTAAAAGTAACATGATTGGCTTCAAATTATAGAAAAGTGATGTAGGTGTTAACCAATCAGATTTTAGAATTAAGAGAAACATTCTTACTCAGGGTTGTCACTAGACTTGCCACAAGTCGAACCACAGGCAGCCCAAGCTCACGATTTGTGGATCTTACAAATTTGCGCCGAGCGTGCTGGCGCGCATACCGTAGTACAGCGGTAATACTTCAACAAAACAAGATGGCGGCGATACAAAGGAGAGCAAATACGTAAAATACTCAGAGAGTACTACTCTGCACCCTGTGGTAGATTACGTGATCACTCGCGCAAGATTGATTGCGTGATAACACGCGCTAGAGTCACCGTTTTCTCGAGAAATTTTCGATGTCTTCTCACTAATAGAGTTTGCATAAATTTCTTATCGTGGTAAAATAAAGGTAATGAAATAACATTTTACAATAAATGTACCTCGAGTGTCCTTTTCTTATGTCCTTGCGTATTATCTGCTATTTAGGGCTATTTTGGATCTGGTTTAGAGAGTTTTTGATTTTTGAGATCTCTCTCTATTTCATTATAATCTGCCGTAGGATTTGTAAGATCCACAAATCGTGAGCTTGGACTGCCTGTGGTCGAACTCGCTAAGTCACTGGGTAAGCGAGCGCGAGAATGGAGCGCGAGGCGTGGAGGGCTAAGAAGGACTTTGAGAAAGTCTAGGTTGTCATCGAAGAAGCCGGCGACCAGCCGTTTTACTCCTACATGCATGCACAAAAACTAACCTACATTCCAAATCGTCCGAGAAACTCGTGTCCCCGATTAGTAGATGTACCCCTTCTAGAGTCAGCTTGAAGATTAAACACGTTAATAAAGTTGTTTATTTTTATTACCTTGTGCCTATGAAAATTTTCACTTCAGTGGAATTGCTCGCTGAAATTTTGTCATTTTTCATCTCTTTCAAAGCCTCCAGCAATGTTTCTCCTTCAGACGCTCAACCGAGTGGCAACAGTCGGCAGAACCACAGCCCCAGCCACCCTAATCTGAGGACATGTATACACTGTGGAAAACTGACTTGAACAGCCGTTCACACTAGGCAGTTATTTAGAACACTGATGTCAACATGTTGAATAAAGTAAACAGCCGTTTCCACTAGGCAGTTATTTAGAACACAAATGTCAACATGTTGAACTAGAAGGAAGGAATTAGAGACATGCTCTATTCCATTCAACAAGTTTCAACATCGTTCAACATGTTGACTCGCTTCTTTCAACATTCAACATGGTGTGATACACGGTTCAACATTTGTTGCCAACCGAATGCTGAACGATGTTGGCAACAAATATTGAACAGTGTATCATCGGCTTAAGTGGCTCGGGTTACAGTATTGCACAGTATTAAATGCATTTCAGAGTTTATTTTCATCCGGTTTATAAGCCCCCGGAATTAAATTATAAGCCTTCAAAATATTGACGAAGTTGTATAAGCCCTGGGCGTATAAACGGATTTTACGGTACATGATTTTGATTGCCTTTCGAGTTAATATATGATCTGCATGAGTCAGCCATCACCTTTTCAACGGTAATTTTCAGTTGTGAGTAACGAGTTATCTTAAGGGGGCTATGTCATGGTGTTGCGCATGTGTGGATGTTCGATGGCTGTTAATTGGCTACAACCAGTTAAATTCTTCTCTCTCTTCATGCCAGGCGCCCATTACCCGGAACGTCCATCTCCCATACTACGTCTGTGATACAGCGTTTTTACAGATCGGTTTATTTTTGGAATGTGTTTCCTGCGAGTTCGGTTTCCGATAGCCATTCAAAAGTGTTTGCGTGATTTTATTTCAAATGATTAATGACGTTGCAGCCATACTGGTTGGCCAAACAAGAGCGGCTAGCCAGTAACGAGGTATATTTTGTTAACAACATGCCGCAACGAAAGTACCCTGGTTGCCAGAGGTTCTACTGCCCTCTCTAAGGGAGCGGTCATTAATTACTGGGGGGAGGGCCGGTAAATTTAGGGGGAGGGCTAAGATTTTTTGGGCTTCGATTTGGGGAGGGTCACAAATTTTTGGGCGCCTGTTTTAACAATGAAACTTTTACAATATTTTTAGGCTACTTCAATCGACCACTTAGGTAACGGCTATACGTAGGCTATCGACCACTCAGCTCCACCTCGAAAATGTCCCTTAACCAGCAATCAGCGCGTGCTGGATGCTGCTAATGGGCAACGTTCGAGACCTCAAACATTCTGCTTGATAACGAGGTTTTCAGGAGTAAAACAAAACAAATGCTTTCCTCTTTTATTAAAAAAAAAAAGACGTCATTTTTTAATGTTTTTGGGAGAGCCAAGATTTTTTGGGCTGATGTTTTGGGGAGGGCCAACATTTTTGGGTCCTCGTTTTAGATATTTTACCGGCCCTCCCCCCCCCCCCCTCCCCCCCCCCCCCAGTAATTAATGACCGCTCCCTAAGCCAAAGTTTAGAGTTCGCAGGCTAGGAGAACCTCGGTACAACGAAAGCGGACAGTAGCCTGCGGCTCGATTACAGCTCGTCTCGCTTCGCTCGACCGTCGAATGAAATTATTCGCACTATTTTCCTTGAAGACAACGTCTTATCCACATGTACATACAAATATACAGTTGTTGGTCAATTTTCCATATTTGTTTTTATTTTAAACATCTCGCATGTACGCGAGGTTCGTCAGTCCCTATGAATAGCGCTGAAAATAACTGTGTCTGACCCGGACTGTGAAAGTCTGTCACCGTGACAAACTGAAAAACGGCGCAAGTTGTATACAAAATATTGTGACGATCATTATGCGATATAAGTAGATAAATAAATATTAATGCATGAGCATGACATTTAATTATCCGCGATATAACGCCCACGGCTTCGCCAGAGATTGGTCAGCAGCTAAAAATAAGATAATGATGTCATCACGGTCAGTGAGGACTGGAGATGAGCCGCCATTTTGATTTTTCGTTTCGTGCTCCTTCGACTCCTTCGATTGGAAGGAGCTGAATGAAAACAGCTGAAGGAAATCAGAAAATAATTAACAATATTAGCGAGACTTGAACCATAAAGCTATCGAAAAGCGAAGTTTTACTACCCTTATTCCCTGAGCGAAAGAGCGGCTGGAAGAAGAACCGCAAAGATGAGTTGGGAGCCGTTTTTGAGAGACAAGTTGAGAAAGGTGGGTTGAACTTGAACTTGAAGTCGAAGTTGAGAAAGAAGGCCTTTAATGTTGTTTGCATTTTCGGGCTTATTAATTCGATCTGTGGTCCATAGTATTGAATGCGGGTATTAGAGTTTGAATTTAGTATGATGTTGTTTTTTCCTCTTTAACAGTTGACGTATTCTGTAAAGAAATATTCCGTTTTATATATAATAATATATGTAGTTACTAAATTTAATTGTACATAGTTTTTAAAATTCATGTTTATTGTACTTGTAATTTCTTTTACACGGAAGAGCATTTCTTTATTGTAAGTCATAAGTCCGTGTGGCAATAAACATCACTCTGTTCACTTCATGTTGACAAGCTAGTGTCTGTTGCAATTGACTGTCATGGATTTAAATATCTATATTAATTTTGTAGTCTAGACTGTACATTGTACAATTGCCTAAAAAGCTAAAGAGCTAGACTCTCGGATATCTACAGATAAATTGTTCCAGGCAACTGAAACTTCGTAATTCTGTAGTTCCATAGGTGATAAATATAGGCTTCGTGAAGTGAAGATTATTCAAACCTCTTTGATGAGCAACCAAGCAGTGCTCAAATCTAACTTTTTTATGCATATGATTATTAGTGATTGACAAAATCTAGTAATCTAAATTCTATGTGCCTATCAATATTTATTTACTGGTCCATTAATGTACTAGTGCTAGTTTCGAGCACCAACCAAAGTCCAGTAACATTAAATCACAATAGCCTGTTTGTTTAATACAAGTACGGCAAATGATTTCCCATGGGCATAGAGGGAGGTTGAGTTCGCAAGTTTTTTGTTTGTTATACAACTACAGGATGTGATGCAGTCCATGTATAGAGCAGATTACAATTGAGTGTCAGAAGTGTTTTGGTTTTGCGTTTACTAAGCTCTCCTATTGGCTGAGAAAGTAACCCAACGAATCAGAATCCAAAGTAAAACCAAATACAAATTGGTTTTGCTTTGGTTTGTCATTGGTTCATAGGGAAGCCATTTATGAGTTACTTGTGATTACTGGCTCCTATGATTGGCTGGCTGTGGGTAGTTTGCGTTTGGTTTTACTACACTCAATTGAAAACTGCTCTATAGACCTTATCACTAGTCTGCCATATTGGATCATTTGTAATGCATTCTGGGATGGATACCTCAGATACAGTGAAAAGTACTTTGATTAGGTGCATGTTGATTGGATGATTCACATAAGTTCACAGTGCCATTACTTCCCATTGTATAACTGAGGTCCAACCCCAAGTGCATCATCAGAGATGTATTTAGAATTTTTCACAGATTGAAAATCAGCAAGTACAGGTGGTATATAGTGCCACCACTTACGAAAGTCTGAGTGAGCATTCTCCCATTTTACAGCCAGGAAAATCAGCAAAAATATGTTGTAATGTCTATTTCCAGGTTGCAAGCAACTGTTTAGCATAAACAGTTTTGTCTGTTGTTTTTTTCCAAATTTAAAACGTCAAGTTACCTAATTATGCAGTGACGTTTGGCATGTGGGAGAGTGGTAAAAAAGGTTTTGCAGGGGAGTGGTGGCTGAAGTTTTTAACCCCCCCCCCCCCCCCCCCCCCAAAAAAAAAATTTAAAAAAAAAATAATAATAATAAATAAACCCTTGTTTTTATTATATTGTGTCCCAAAAAAATGAAATCCATTTTTAAAATCTTGAGAATTGCCCCAGTGTTCAAAAATATTTGTCCCAGTTCAAAAATATTTGCCCTGGTTCAAAACAAATTGAACCAGTGATCAGAATTGCCCCACAACATACAAACTTGTACTTCTGTTGAATTCGAAATGCATTTGATTCTTGGAGTTATTAAAAATTAAAAGGTTTATATTGATCCAATTCGATCTAAACCCCAAAATGGCAGAGAATAGTTTTTAAAAGGCCATGCTGAGGACACAGGAACAAGACACTAGAAGAAATTTTACTGCAAAGACAAAGTCTAATCTCCTTATTTTTCTCAATGATAAGAAGCATATAAACATTGGTCATTTCGGCTTCCAAATGGCTTTCATCATCCCCTCAGCCTTCTAAATCGTCTCTCCCAATCTTGTCTTCATCATATTTCTGTTCAAGTTAAAAACAGCTCTGTCATATTGATGAAAACCTACTTTAATTCTAAGCATTAGAAAATCCTACAAAGAAAACAAGTTGCCAAGTAGCTGCAAGGACGCCGGTGGGAGGAAGTGGCGTTTAAAAAATTGTCCAGGTCTTCGCGGCACCATATTTGAGGTGCTCTTTCTCAATGCTGAAAAAGCTTTCTCAAATTTTAATACATTTTATGAACAAAGGACATTTGTTAAAGATTCTTTTGAGCCCAAATGTGTTTTTCACTTGGGTATCCTCTTTAAACATAAAACGAAATTATCAATGCAGATGTCAAGCAACTAAAATTTAATAATGATACAAATTCAATATTTGACACAGAAGTGGTTGGGTCATTTCTTGACACTTGTCAGGTAAAAGATGCGAGACAGACTCTTATTTTCAACAGTGTATGCTGGTATAGTTTATTGTTTCTGGTAAATTTTTCCCAATCTTAGTATCCTCATGCAGACCTCTGCCGTAGGCAAATTCTTGCTGCCATGGCAACATACAAGGATCTGAGACCATCGTTACAGAAGTTTGGTAAGTAGTTTTGTTTTCATATTTTTATGTGCTCTAATCAAAGCCAAATCATGCAATGGAATTCCCTTCCAGTTGAAATAGTTAATGCAGACTCTATTAACATTTTCAGATCTCATTTATCCAGTTATCTGACTAATAGTTCGAATTAATGTATTGTATTTTTATCTTTTTATCTTTTCATTTTTATTTATTTGTTTATTTATTTATTTATTTATCTTATTTTAATAGTTGGTGTGATGTCTATACAGACTGTACCAACTTACCGTATTCACTCACGGATAAGCCGCACCTTTTTACCCGAAATCTTTGTTTAATATTGGGGGTGCGGCTTATCTGCGAGAACATCTACTGAACATAAGGTCTGGAAATTTCCATAAATTAGCATTTAAAAGAAATACTAAGCTATACTAATAAATACTAGTAACACAAAACCAAAAGAAAGTAAGCACTGGCCATTGCTTTTGCAAGTTTGGTGGCTTCAAACAGATCCGTTTATGTTGTGAATATTTGTTCCTCCGCAAGCGATTAAATACCAAGCTAAATAGCACAATGTTTCTTTGCAGGTTTGCACTTTAACAGCAAATTTGTCGAACAGATCTTCTACCTCTCTTTGAGTAACAAGTTTTTCTCCAATAGATGGCTTCCGGATATCCTTTTAGGCATGATAGCAACAGACAGCTGATGAAAAAGCAAACTACTCCATGTTGTTTTGACTTAAACAAAACTTCTAGTGTCCAGTTCTCTCTCTTCCAACAGGTGCCTGGTTACTAAGCTACGGACAAACTTGAGCATTGTTGTTGGCTTCGTTGACATGTAAAATTCTATCTTTGAAAAGGTGACCTGAATGAACAGATCCCTATTATGGAAGGATAAATCATATATCTAAGTATGTAGACATGAAGTTTATAGTACTATTTCAGAGCTGAAATTACAGGTACAACTTTGGAGTTTTCTCCAGTTTGAAAGTCCGATGAAGGTTTATACAATGTACATGACTTGTACATTTGATATTCTTCCATAAAACTTTTTCCCCCTGAATCAAGCTTCTAAACTCGGGGTGCGGCTTATCCGCGAGTGCGGCTTATCCGCGAGTGCGGCTTATCCGCGAGTGCGGCTTATCCGCGAGTGCGGCTTATCCGTGAGTGAATACGGTAACTAAATGTAGATGTAGATCAAAACCATGAAAAATAGAGATATGTGACCTTACTCCAGAAAACGTACAATAGCGCCTTTGCGTTTAAACGGGTAAAATAAATGACTAACAAACAGGTTTTCAAGTCGTTTACACGAAGCCGTGTACACGACTTTCGAAGCTGTGTAAACGGTTTTCTAACCCGTTTACACGGATAACAAATGGCTTAGCACACTAAACGGAAACGTTATTGTACGTTTTCTTGTGTATTAGGTCACATATTTTGCTGAGATCTATGCTGTTCTTTGCTTTTAGTACACAATGATGGACGAGAAAATGAGTTAGTGTCTCTGGATGGTACTATTCCTGTTTCATTCCATGGTAAGTTATTCAATTTCTTCCTAATTGTTACCTACATGTACTGTACATGTAGTTGATATTTAACCAACAGATGTCATTTTGCTTTGCATCATGTCCTTTATGATGACAAAATATGACAAGAATAAAAAAGTATACATGGTACACAGTCGAGGACAGACGCACAGCAAAATGATGGCTCCTCGATTTAATACGAACATCATGAAATACTCAATAGCCTACAGAGGATCTGTGCTGTGGAACACCCTCCCATGTAAATGCCACCAAATGACCACTATATCAGCCTTCACCAAAACTGTTTCCAAATCTGATCTAATAAGAAATCTTGACTTTAAGGAAATATCTGTGCAAATTAATAGAAACGTAAGAGATTAGAAGGTCATTTACGGACTTGGCCGATGTTCGCACTTGGAGAATTTTTAAACAAATACATGTATGTCAACACAGGCCTCTGAGAAGTGCAAACAGACGTGCTTTTGAGCACTTAGCTAACCAAAGTGTGTTGAGCACTACCAATTTTCAAAGGCAATTCTCACCTATTCTTTTCACGGATATGCTTCAATCAAGTAGAATTTGATCTCAGATTTTGAACTCAGCAATCCTAAAAGGCCGCGAACATTCATTTACTGCCATCATGGAGAGAGCACTTTGTTGATCAATCTTTAGAAGATTCTGAGCTTTCAAAATGCACCCTCATTTGGAGGATATATGGGAATGCCTTCTGCCATTGACAATCGCCTGTACTACAACATTGTGCTGTTGATAGCGGCTAATTTAGTCAACTGTACTCTCCTTGGGAACTCTAATAATTTACTAATATGTGTCCCATCAATAAATTTTTGCTCCAGCGATATTTGGTAGATCAGAGAACAGCTGTAATGTTTCAATCAAAGCCCCTGTTTCTACCACAGTCCCTGGGAATTGAATGTTTCGTTCCTGAGTTCAAACAACGCATTTACAACAATGATTACAAAATGCTTTGAAAGTGGTTGTTCTTACCACATTCATTGCAACACACGTATTTCCATAGGAACCACTGTGTGCTAATCGATAGAGTCCAATTGGCAAAACTTTTTGTGGGGGAACACAATATTTTTAAACCTTATGTTTTCCCTCTGTGAAAACGGGCAAAGTCTAGCCTGCGTTGCATCCGAACTGAACCCCGGTTAAGTACGTCTGCGAATTAACGATTACTCAATAACTTGCTTAATGAGACATAGATTTAGCCTATTAGTATTTTCTCAGTAATTCACAAGATAAACTGTTCACCGAGATATATATAAAGAGAGAGCTAAAAACCTCAAACTAAAAAGAACAAACTTATATTAAGAACTGTGCGATCTAGCTGTACAAAGTACAATGTAGGAATGAATTGACTAATTCCATCTCAAGCTATTATAATCAGGAATTTTATCAGTTACAAGATCAACACAGTGGTCTCATATGAGATTCAATGACATGCCATTATCTTCCAGCTCATTATAACTGACAGTCTAATGGTATTAGTTTAATCTTGCCCTACTGCCAAAACACCCAGATGAATCAGAGGACAATATATACTTATTTATTAGGTAATAAATGAAATTTGCATAATGCCTAGTTTTGGCTAGTTGCCATTTAATCGCTGACCTCAAAATTGAAATGTGGTGGTCCAACAAAATGAATTGGGTCAGAGACATTTTCACAATGGGACTTGTCCACCTGGGACCCGCTACAAGATTTTTCATGAAAATTGAGTCGTTCCCTGGTACTTGTCCCTTCGTGTTTACCAACCTTTATATTTTCACGAAGCGGAAATAAACAAATCGACAAAAGGCTGCTATTTAGCATCACGGTTGGGCCATATTCTTTAAGTGCGGTAGAGAAAATTACATGAATGTGACTGCTGTACAGGATTTATCAGCACTGAGTGATATTTTGAAAGGTCTGATAATTGCATGTCAGAGCCTTTGGTTAGTGCAATTTGAGAACTTTCTAAAATATCACTTGAAGTGCATGACTATAAATCACATATAGCATAAGCAGTTCATGCAATTTTTACATTTATAATAATACTTAGCAAACATTTGCTGTCAGAGTGTGCATCTGTGCACTCTATAATCATTTTATGCACTTGTTATTGACCAATCAGAATCCAGATATTAATTTTTGTTGAGTAATTATTACATTGTATAAATAAAATATTATTTATCTATTCTTTCTACTTTCTCCCTGCAGGTGCAACATACAATATTCCAGTATGTATCTTTCTACAAGAAACCCACCCATTTATTCCTCCACTGGTGTACGTCCGTCCCACCAGCACTATGGCCATAAAGTCCTCCAAACATGTCGATATACAGGGAAGAGTGTTCCTGCCATACCTAACAGAGTGGAAACACGTGAGTCCTGTGCTTGCAGTCTTTAAATATTCTAGCACCGTCATACATTAGTGATCTTCTTCATATTTACTCTCTGAGAAGGAATCTTAGGTCATGTAGTCAGCACAAAATCGAGCTTGAAGAGTTATGGCGATAGGATGTTCTCGGTGGCCACCCCAAAACTTTGGAACAATCTTCCTTTAGAAATAAGACTCGGTTTCTGTTTTTAAATCTCGTTTAAAGACATACCTTTTTAAGAAAACTTATTTTTAATCACATGGTTGTATATTTCTTAGTAATGTGTTTTTAACTTTTTAGTATTTTAACTTTTTAGTAGTTTTTAATATATAGGAATTGTAAAGCGCCATAGGGCAGTTAGTATATAATTTTTATGGCGCTATATAAATGTGTTATTGTTATTATTATTGCAGTGTTTAAAGGCGCTGTGTCATGGTTTTGCGCATGTCTGGAATCAATGTTCAATTGGTGGCTGTTATTTGGCTTCAAACATTTAAATTCCCCTCCCTTATAATGCTTGATTGAAAGGATAAGCAGTAGACTAGATCTATGCACAGTTTGTTAATCATTTTTGCACATTTACTTTGATTTCATCCATCCCACACATGTGCTAGGATAGTCAGTTTATAAAATATGAAAACTATTGAAAATAATTTTGTTCCGGCCCAGAACATAAAGGTGTGTCCCTAGTCGTGACACAGCTCCTTTATGGTGCATATAATTATGAGCCCTAGCCAGTTATCGCTGATTTAAAGGAACACTGTCAACCCCCAAATGATGAGCTTCCTCATGTCCAAGGACAAAAATAACTGCTCAGATTAGCAGACTATTGAGACAGTTTTGATGAAGGATGGCAAAGATTCAGGTGGATGAAAATAGTATTTTAGATAAATTTAGAGCAATTTGAAATTGGTTCACTGTAACAATAATCATGTTTCTAAAATACCGGTAAGCTTTTGTAATCCATCTTTGCCATCCTCTATCAAAATACAACATTCACATGGTATTTCTCTTCTATCTCAGGGTGTTATTTTTGTAGTTTTGTTTTAAAGAAACTTGAAGGTTCAATTTAATTGACCGTGCCCCTTTAAACCTACATTGTAGTCATAGTGGAAAACAGAAGGACTGGCATAGGAATATATATTATTAGCATCTGTCATTTTCGTTTATGTAGGAATCAAATTTCAATGACGTCATTTAAACAAGGACCAGCTGCACTATAAAAAGGAAAGACCCTCCTAATCTTGCCCTTTGGGGTTTTAAATTTGAATTTCAAATCCAGAACAGTCAAGCAAGAATAAGCAAGTTATAAGTCTTCTCCTGTTAGAATACTAAATTGCTGATGCTAAAATAAGCTACAAACGTAAACAGCAGGAATAAGCTATAGTTGCTCAGTTGTGCCTGTCAGTAGTGTTTTAGAACCGTTTACAAACTCATTAGTGTTATTTTGAATCAGTTTCAAGTCAGTACCGTCCTTGGTTTTGACACAAAGGTCTTTTGTAGCATTGGTCCTTGTTTAAGTTGCAAACCAATTCTAGTTCTTTTCTAACGATAACAGATTTTCGAGTGGCTTCATGGCTAACTGTGTAGTTTGTGTCTATTATAGCCAAGATCAGACATACCTGCTCTAATTCAGATTCTCTGCTGCATATTTGCTGAGCAACCACCAGTGTATTCCAAACCACCTGATCACATACCACCTTCACAACCTGGGATGCCAAGACCATATGGTGGATATGGTCCACCAACAGCATCTACAAACACTCCCTACCCTGCTGGTCCACAACGCATGCCAATGCCTATGTCAGGTTAGGTTTGTCTTCAACATTGTAGCTTTAATGTCAGAGGTTAAATTGTCCATAAATCAACTTTGAAATTAGCATTAATGTACTACTGCTACTACTACATGTACTAGAGCAGATTTCGTATGAGTGGGACAAACTACAGCACTGACTACAACACGATTACCTTGGCGTTGAAATGGTTTCCCATTGTTTTTGTCCTGCTGATCCAATCAAATCACAGAACTATGGCACAGCACAATCATCTACAGCACAATCATCTACAGCACAGCTACATCATGGTTATGGACATGCCATAGTACTACTACTACTACTATAATATGTACTACCCTACTACTGCTACTGCTACTGCTACTGCTACTGCTACTATTACTATTACTATTACTATTACTATTACTATTACTATTACTATTACTATTACTATTACTACTGTTACTGTTACTGTTACTGTTACTGTTACTGTTACTGTTACTGTTACTGTTACTGTTACTATTACTGCTACTGCTACTGCTACTGCTACTGCTACTGTTACTGTTACTGTTACTGTTACTATTACTATTACTATTACTATTACTATTACTATTACTATTACTATTACTATTACTACTACTATTACTACTACTACTACTACTACTACTACTACTACTACTACTACTTATAATAATAACAACAACAACAACTGCAGACAGTATCAATTCAAAAAGGTCATCTAGTAATAGCCTAAATACTCCAAACAGTTTAAAAAAAATCATTTTGTTGTTGTCTTTAGGTGGTCCAGGGGTTCCAAGGCCACCTTACTCCTCACATTATCCCCCAAGCGGTGGTGCTGTTCCTGCACCTTACCCCTCAAGCACTGCTGCTGGTCCTACCCATTACCCCCCAAGCACTGCTGCTGGTCCTACCCATTACCCCCCAAGCACTGGTGCTGGTCCAACACCCTACCCCCCAAGCACTGGTGCTGGTCCAGCACCCTACCCCCCAAGCACTGGCGCTGGTCCAACACCCTATACCCCAAGACCCCCTGCATCTCAGATGCCTCAGTATCCACCAGCACCAGTATCTCAGGCCACACCCATGCAGTTGAGTACTAACAGGATGACTAAACAGCAGTTAACAAGTCAGAATAGCATATCAGAGGACACTATTAAAATGTCACTGTTGTCTGCTGTTGAGGACAAGCTAAGAAGAAGAGTTAAAGCCACATTTGAACAAGCACAGGTAACATACAAACCTTTGCATCATCTCAATAATGGTGTTGATGTTGATATAACCATGTAATGCAACTATTATAGCACAATGCACAAATGGTATGATTACATTTAATGTCTGTGCATAAAAAATTTTGTGCACATGTCACGTACAAGATTATCCAACCACATACAAAAACAGCTCGTCATTTGTGGTTTCATTTGCTCATTTGATGAGCCGCTTTTGTTTGTGATTGGATAATCTCACATGTTGCACGTTCACGAAAGTATGCAAATGCATTAAAAGTTGTCAATGATGCTTTTGTGTGTTGTACTGTAATACATGTACATGAACACAGGGTTGTCAGTAGAAGTCGGCAAGGGGTGGAAATCCACCAGCTGTCAGGATAAAAGTAGCCACCTGTTTTGCCTGAATTTCTCTTCATTTAAGACATTAATGAACCTTTTCTTAGGGAAATGTTGTCTCAATTTCTACTGACAAACCTGATAACAGTACAAAAGATCTTACTAAAAATGCCTATGAACCTTTTTTATCATTTATATCGATACTACATCAGGTGAATATAGTTTTCAGAGTGTGGTGTCTACTGGTTATAAAAGTTTTAGTATATACCACACCAGTGAATATCACTTTACGCACGCTCTGATTGGATACTGAAACACTGAATATGATTTCATATTCACCTCCGAGCGAAGCAGCGATCACCTCGTGCGAGTTTTTGTCCATTTGACAGAAAATAAAATAACTATTTGGTGCTTGCTATTCACCTGCAGTGTGGTATAATTATACTAAAACAATTATCCACCTCAGTCTCGGTGAATAGTGGTGGATATTTACCTCGCCGAAGCGGCTCGGTAAATATCCACCACTATTAACCTCCACTTCGGTGAATAATTGTTAAATATTTCGAATAATTATGGTACATGTAATTGTGTGATGTCATGGGAGGCTGATTTACTGTAATTTTGTTCTCGTTGTGAATAAAACAATTTCATATTTATACAAAATATTTGGTAAAATTTATACTGATATAAGCCCCAAATATAACATGGATGAGTAGAAAAGGGCATTTGAAGACTGACAGTGGAGGGAAAAGGGTGTAAGTGACTCCTGATCAAGTTCCAAATTCTCCCTTAGAAAACAAAGAATTAAGGAGAATTTAGAATATGATCCAGTCACTTACGCCCTTTTTCCACCAAGGTCTTCATTTATCTCTGCCATCATGTTTTGGTATTAATCATCACATAATTAGCAAACCTTTAAAACTCATTGATGCGACACCCAAATCAATAAATATTGTACTATTTACCTATTCACTTGATGTAGAATCGATATTAAGGATAATTTAAGTGCCCCTAACCCTTTCTTTGTTCATATATATGAAGACCTGGGTGGAAAAAGGGCGTAAGTAGTATGTTTGCCCAATATTGTTTTTCTTTCGCGAGAATCGTGAAATTTACACACACAATATTCGGTTTCAGTACAGCTCAAACAGTTCTTTTAGTTTCAGTTAAGTTAATTCTGTTTTGGCTTCTTTTGGTTTTTTCAAGCCTTTCATTAATTTTGTTTGTTTATTTTTCCTTGCATTGCCTTATTGATTTTTCAAATTTGAACACATTAGCCATTCACTCATCAAAAATTCGCTTCACGCTATAGTGCGCCAGTTACAAAGAAACGTTTAAGTACTTAGGTTTTCACACTTTCACTTATTTTGATTATAAAGCGGACTTATTGCACGGCCGACAGAGTTTAGTCGCTTTGCTGTTTAAAACTATAATCTCAGAATCCTCGCGAGCTCTCCCCGTAGCTAACACAGATTAGTATAAACCAACTAGTGGACTATTACAAATCCTGCATTCTGATTGGCTACCCTACTATTGGTCTATTTGTGATAGCCCATGGTAGAGGAAAACTGCACGCATTTTCACAAAATAATAACAGTTTTTCAACTTCAATTTCTTTCTTTCTATTATTTTCTACTGTCCGACTAGTTAGTTTATACTAAAACAATTAGACCTCTCGCCCTCATGGGCTACGAGTTAAATAGCCCCTTACCTTCGGACTTTACACGGGCCGAAAAGAATTGTGGGTACACAGCAAAAAAATTGACAGGGAAACTCTACGGTTTCATCTTAACAATCTTTTATAAGTCTCCAGGCGAAGCACAAACCATGCAGGCCCGACACGACTATCTTTGGAAAGCTCAGCCCACGAAACTTACCGAAATAGCCTTCTTAGCTCCAAAATATTAACTGTTTGCTTCGCCTGAAGACGTGACTATGTAAATCTCCAGCAATAACAAACCACCTTTTAGTCAAACAGTTCTTCGTTCAGCCATGAGTTAAGCCGGCGACTTAACGATGTCCAACGGCCCTTTACACAGAGTTGCTTTTTCGAAATGCTACTCCGTCTTTCCAACAAGTATCTCCACTGTTTCAACCATCTCTCCAGCTTGGCGTCCGATTTCAGAGAGAGCGAAAGTCCGTTTGAGATTCAGTTTGTAAGCGGTAAGGTATTTCCCGCCGAAACGTACAGCCAGGTAAAATAGCCGTGTTTTTATGCGGCGCCATATTGAAAATCACTGAGCCATTGCGTGACGTCATACTGTCTACATGACTGGTCCATGGTTTTCCCTAGAGACGCCCCCTCCCTCCTGCGTACAGCCAATGAGCGCGCATGCGATAATGTTGTTTCTAGATCTATCTCCACACCCCCCCCCCCCCCCTTTTTTTCTCCAATATAGAATAACAAAACAAAAATATATATATTTCCTGTAGAAATGGCTTGATGACTTGCTTATTTTGAGCCGTATTTCATTCCTGTTACATTTCAAGTAATATCTTAGCATGCTAGATGATAATTACTTTGTTTTTGTCAGTTTAATTAAGCACCTATAAACATACTTCTTAGGCCCTTTTTCCACCCAGCCCTTCAAATTCTTATAATATTTAGAGTAATTCTGCAAAAACGTTTTGTTTCTGCTTGAGTCCTTGAGGGTCGACAGCCTATTGGTTGAAGTTTGCTAAAAAAGAAAGGTGAAAAGCTAACAGGCTGTTTTCACGACCAAGTGACAGTACACTAATAGAGGCATTGACCTAGTACATTGTGTGATGTAAGATCAGGAAACTAGTGGAAAATGGCATTTTTACTGATCTTTTGTCACTCAATATTTATCTAAATCTTGAAAAGAAATAAAACTAAATAAAAATGGGGTTAGGCCACTTTAACATGTATAGTTATCCCAGGCTTGCCTGATCTTTTTTCAGCTAGTAGAAATGTTGTCAAGCATGAGAGGCTTCGGCAATGTAATGCCGCTTGGCAAGGAGGGTATAGTTTGTTCAGCTTGGCTCCCTTTAGTTTTGGTAGGATTGGTGACTCTGGCCGCTTGACTCGGGCTTGCTTTATTGTCCGCCATTCTTGTGTTTTAGTTCTCCCACTTCTGACACCAAGTTTTGTGGTTAATTCTACCATTAACTTATGGGGAATGTATCAACTCGAGACCCAAGTTTGTGAGTGAACTCCAAGCTTTCACTAATCTTGGACATATTACAATAGCTATATATTAAGTACTTTAGCTGATTCGGTACGAAATCATCAGCATATAAAAGGCTCGCGTATGGGAGTATCCACCCTCCCTCCACCGGTCCGGGTTTCACATACCGGAGTTTTGACTGTAGCTGATTACCTCTAACATATCTCTTCAGTTTGAGCTCGATGGGCTGAACAAGACTCAGCAGGAATTGAAGAAAGGCAGCCAAAAGCTAGAGGACATAGTAAAACAACTAGAAAAAGAACAAGTGAGTGCATGGAAATATAAACTTAACTAGAGCAGATTTCGTATGGGTGGAACAAAAATACTGAGCACGTCCGTAGCCTTACCGTAATCGTACTCTAACTTACTAGCGATAAGATACGGCGCCTACGGACTACGGACTACGGTTGGATGTGCCAAGCGGTTGGCTACAGTACCGGGTAGGCCTTGACACAAATATCTGGATATTTTTTTAGATATTTAGAAGCTCCTGGGATATTTAGAAAAACACGAGATATTTAGAACTTAATCTTGGGTCTAAAACCCCAAATGACTACTAAAAACGACCAAAACTCACTGAAAACTAGTGAAATCCAACCAAATCGGCGCTACGGGATCCCTGTGATCCTGGGATCGAGGTTGAGGGCCGCCCCGCATATTTTCAGGGCTCTCAAGTACTTCCAGTCACCAATTTGCAGTCGTCCATGTTTTTTAGAGCCGTTTCGACCGAGTTAACTCAAGGCTTTTTATTTCCCTTCTCATTATTTGATCTTTTACTACAATGGAATATGGGGATATTTAGAGAAATTTTCGAGATATTTAGGAAATTTTTGGGGATATTTAGAGATTTTTTCGAGAATTTCCGGAAACATATTTAGGCCATTTTTCGAGATATTTGTGTCAAGTCCTAGTACCGGGCCGAGTACGCAACGAATGGCGCGAAAATTTCAATATTTTGGCGAGACTGAGCTGAAGCCTTGCGTTGTCGACCGAATTGACCAAAAATTCCCACATATGCTATACCCAGAACAGAAAGCAATTTATTGTGTATATTAAAGGTTAGCTATTGAAATACCAAAAAGAGTGGTGATTTTTTTTTACTTTAAATCCGACTAACGTACTCTGTTGTGGTGACTACGAGAAACACGCTGACTTCTCACCGTCGTGGACTCGCTACGGTGCAATGAAACCAACACGAGTGTCTCGTTCCAGTCTTTTATTGGCACGCATTCGTAGACCGTAGCCGTCGTATCTTAAATTCCCTATTATACCGTAACTCTGTAATTTGATTGAATCAGAAAAACAATAACAAGGAAGCCACTTCAATGCATGGCACGGCATGTCGTACAGCAACCGTGCTGTAACCTGTCCACTTACCTATACGAAATATGCTTTAGTGTAAAATGATAAATGAATATGAACATGAATGAGGTATCTTTAAAGATTAGAGAATAAGATATCAATAGTTTTTAACTATGTCTTTGTTTCTTTACAGTCTGATGTAGAAAATAATATCAAGATTCTGACACAGAAAAATGAAGAAATAACTGGAGTGATTACGAAATTAGAGAGCGAGTCTGACAAACTGGCAATTGATGAAGCTGTCGTTGCAACTGCTCCTCTTTATAACCAGTAAGACAATGTTTGTTTGTTAGTTAGTTAGTCTGTTTGTAGAGTGCAACCCTCCAAGTGGAACACCAGTTTAAAGGACTGTGTCGCGTGACAAGTCTTTATATTCGCAGTCTCTGGCTGGAAACAGTTTGAGTGATTTTCATATCAATTGACGAACTTCGTGGACAATGAAATCAAAATGTCTAAAAATAAATACGGTCAGGAGCCATGCATAACTAGAGAAGTGTCTATCGTACGACCTCCTTATTAGGAAGCACAGTAGGCCGCCATATGTACGTGTATGGGGTCACTAAAGTACTTGAGGTAGGTCACTGATGTACGCACAGGAGACTCGTCCCAGCTTTCGATTGACCGTGAATTTTCAAAATGGCGTAGGAAAGCGGCCATGAATCTTTACTTGTCCCACTCGTTTAATCAACCATTTTGAAACTTTCAGCCTCACAAGCTAAGTAGAGACTTATTCCCTTTTACCGAAACTTCACATGCACTAACACTAAACCCTAACCCGTAGCATAAACCTAACCCTAACCGTCAGTAAACAAGTTCCCCGGTAAACGACGAGGTCTCACCTACCTAGAGCTAGGGTTCACAGGTAAACGTGTTCTCACTGGCCTTGGGCTAGGATTTATAGACAAACGACGAGTTTTAACCAAAATATAGAGGGGGAAAAATCCAAAATTGAGGGGAAAAAATCGTTCTGGGATTCGAACCCGACTGAGGCCTCAGATTGTAGACCACGTGTGGTATACAAGTGAAGGCGCCGACATGGCTGCCACGAATTTCCGCGCTCTGAGTTTTATCATTTTTATTTGCCTAATCCAAATTGAGAGTTTATCTAAGGTGTATGGGACTACTAATATAAGCAATGGAAACTCATCCCATCTTCCTGCAGAGTTTAATTTCATATTTAATCGGGTGTACATTTCATTTGAAACGAAACCTCTACGACGAGACATCAGAAGTTTGGCGGGATTCTGCCGGTCAAGCCTAGCGCAAGCCAAGTGGACTAAACGAGGTCAAACAACACTACTAATCCCTGGCCATGATCCTCCTCAGGACATTACTGTGTTTATGGACATTTTAACAAATCCAGGGCCAGGGAAACATACTTTAAGTAGAAGTTTTAAACAAGGACAGTCAAGACGTAAGGACTTGGATTTGCATACGAACAATGCAGTTAAACCAACAACGTACTCCCGCGATAGTCTCTTCAATATTCGTCGCTATTCGAGCTGTTCAATAGACTCTTCGAATCTTCGGGTGCTCAAGATGAATGGTCTTCTTCATTTTAGAGGATCAAGAGCTGGTCGTTCTCATCTCCTTCCTGCCGACATAACTGCCATTAATGATTTTGTGGACACCACCCAACACCTACCTATTCACGTTAGAATCACGTCGCGCTGTGAAGATACTAATCAACATACCAGGAACTCTGTCAGCCTTATCAACATAAACACTGCTAACCCATCTACTCGTTCTACGCTCAACTTGGTAAATATTAAGCGAACTCCGTTTGTGGCTAAGCCGAATATTAATAAGCCTATTGAATTTTCTCTACTGAATACGCGATCTGTGAGGAATAAATCCCTCTTTGTCAAAGATCTAATTGTGGATCATGATCTGGATATTCTTGGATTAACTGAAACTTGGCTCGGTTCTAGTGACTTTGACTCTCAAATCTCTCGTGATATCTGCCCTGCAGGCTATGAACTTTTCAGTGTTCCTAGAGGGTCCAGAGGTGGTGGTGTAGCTCTTGTGTACAAGAACGTACTCAAGTTTAAAAAGCAATCTTGCATCAAAACTAAGTTCAAGTCTTTTGAATTTGTGGATCTGCTGTTGAAACATTCTTCTTCTAGCCTGCGTGTTGTTATTGTATATCGACCTCCCCCTTCAAAGTGTAACAAGAGTTCCCTCCCCTTGTTTTTCGAAGAATTTCCTAGATTTCTTGAAAAACTTGTGACTGCGTCTGGTTCTCTTCTACTGGCTGGTGCCCAGCTGCATTGCGATTTCTACAATTACTTGAGACATTTAATTTAAAGCAAAATATATGTGAACCAACGCATCAAAGTGGTCGTACACTCGATCTTATTATGACAAGAACTAATGAGAATGTGGCCCATAACTTTAGTGTGTTTGATCCTGGTCTCTCTGATCATTTTGCAGTTAGATGCACATTATCGATCCCCAAGATAGTCTTTGCGAGGAAGGATATCTGCTACCGCAAGTTAAAATCCATTGACATGGATGAGCTACGTAATGACATTGGTTGCTCTCCTCTGGCAAATCCCACTGCTTCGTGTGGCTGGGACCTTGAAGATCTCATTGGTCAATATGATAGAGTTTTGTCCGGGTTGTTGAATAAACACGCGCCCTTAATGAAGCGCACTATTACTCTTCGCCCGTCAGCGCCCTGGTACACAGAAACGATCAAGGTGGAGAAAAAGCAGCGCAGGAAGCTGGAGCGCCAGTGGCGAATTTCTCGTCTAACTGTACACCGTGAAATGTACCTGGATCAATGTAAACTGGTTAATAAGTGTATTTCAGAAGCAAAATTCAGTTATTATTCTGCGCTTATTCATGAGAACAATGCCAATCCTAAGAGCCTATTTTCAAACTTTGATATGATGGTTCATCGGAAAGCTGAGAGGAAATTACCGAGCTCTGATGATAATCTGTGTTTAGCAAATGCCTTTGCGGATTTCTTTACCAATAAGATCTCTGTCATACATAAAGAATTACATGCAAAAAGGAACTCTCTCACTGACTCTGCCCCATGTTATCCGATGTACAATGGTAATAGTTTTCAGAATTTTGAACTTGTGACAACTGAACAGCTGGCTGAGCTAATAAACCTTACGTGCATGAAGTCATGTGCGTTGGATCCTCTGCCAGCTTCTGTACTAAAGGGCTGTGCTGATATGCTATTTCCTTTTATTGCGAAGGTTGTCAACTATTCGCTGCAGCATGGTTTGCTCACTAAGAACATGAAGGAAGCTCTAATTACACCGGCATTGAAGAAGGCGTTTCTTGATCATGAATTATTCAAGAATCATAGACCTCTATCCAACTTGATGTTTCTATCCAAGACATGTGAAAAGGTTGTTGCATCACAGCTTACCTGTCATTTGCATGATAATAATCTTAATGAACTTTTTCAGTCGGCTTACAAGTCTGGACATAGTACGGAGTCCGCGCTTATGAGAGTCCATAATGATGTCTTACGCGCCATGGATGATGATAAATGTATAATCTTAGTTTTATTGGATATTTCTGCAGCCTTTGACACGGTTGATCACCGCATTCTTCTGTCCAGACTACGCAACCGATTTGGGATCGTCGGCATGGTGCATACGTGGTTTACATCATACCTCTCTCAAAGATCGCAATTTGTGTGCATAGATGGAGCAAGATCATCTAGTCGTCCCCTAATTTGCGGTATTCCCCAAGGATCTGTTTTGGGGCCTCTACTATACCTTCTATATACTGCCCCCCTTGGGGACATTATGCGTTGTCATGGTGTCTCCTACCACATGTATGCGGATGACACCCAAATATACTTATCATTTAAGCGGTCTTTGCTTGGAGACATGCAGAAGTCGCGAGCGAGAATCGAACTCTGTATCCGTGAATTACAGTGTTGGATGATATGTAATAACCTCATGCTAAACAACGATAAAACTGAACTATTGGTCCTTCACGCTAAGCATCGACCACAGCCTCTGTTGCAGTCTCTTGCTGTTGGCGATGTCCCTACATTGCCCACTTGCTCTGCTCGGAACATTGGTGTCGTCTTTGACGATAACATGAACTTTGATAAGCACATAAACGATCTTTGTAAATCTGCATTCTATCATATTAGAAACATCTCCCAGGTTAGGAAGTTCCTCAGTGTAGAATCGACCAAAACGTTAGTTAATGCATTTGTTGTTTCGAAAATTGATGGATATAATGCGCTTCTCTGTGGACTCCCGTCCTATTTATTACAAAGGCTACAATATGTACTTAATACGGCTGCGAGACTCATAACGCTATCGCGCAAGGCTGAGCACATAACTCCTTTGCTCATAGAGCTACATTGGCTCCCAGTGGAGCAGCGCATTAATTTCAAAATCTTGCTCTATTGTTTTAAAATTATGAATAATACTGCACCATCGTATCTAAGCGAGTTACTTGTCCAATATGCTCCGGTGCGTAGTCTTAGGTCATCTAATCAACTTCTCTTTCACCAGCCTTCATATAATCTTAAATCTTGTGGTAATAGAGCTTTTTCTGTATCTGGACCAAAATTGTGGAATGAACTTCCCCTTGATATTAAGATCAGTCCGTCTGTCAGTATCTTTAAGTCCAGGCTCAAGACCCATCTTTTTAGGAAGGCTTTTTTCTAATTTTATTGATAATTATTGACTTTTGCTTTCTTAGAGTGCATGTGGCGGCATGTGGCGGCTGTTTTAGCTGAATAGTACTGAATAGTGCCAACATCCTTCCCTTTTCTTATTTAATTGGTGCTGTTTTGTGCTATTTGGCTGGTGTTGTCGCATGTTTTTATTGTTTGCACTCTACTTTTACTTTTACTTCAATTTTTACTTCAATTTTTAGTCATAGTTTACATAGTTCATTATCTATATTCACATTTATTTATATTCATATACATGTTTTTCGTTTCATTTTATTTGAATTGTAACTAGTTTTATTGCGTATTTTTAAATTGTACATTGTAAAGCGCATTCGGGCTTTCTTAGGAGAATTGCGCTATATAAGAATTAAACATTATTATTATTAACCACTACGCTAAGCGACCATCGATGCTCCATGTTGTGACCAATTTTAATACATAACACTACCCGCAAACTGCGCGTCTCCTGTGCGTACATCAGTGACCTCCCTCGTGTACTTCAGTGACCCTCTACACGTACATCCTTATAAGGAAGTCGTACGACAGATACTCTTGCATAACTAGGAGCATCCATGTCTCCTATACAGGTGTCACAGCTATTTTTAGATTATTTTCCCCGCCAATTGTTGGTTTGCCTCATTAGCTACTTTTGTTATATCAAACAACATGGTTTCTACGCTTTTGTGATTTGATTCCCTTAGGAATAATTTCAACTCAACAATAGCGAGAAACCGTTCTAAAAATAACGTAACTTGTGAAAACGCTGTGACATAGGCCTAGTATGCGGGATGGATGCTGTGACATAGGCCTAGTGTGCGGGATGGACTCTCCTAGTTATGGGCTTCTGATACCGTTAACCCTCCCCGGACAATAAGTACGAAATATTTTGCCCCTTCCTCCTTTTGCCCCATTCCTCCTGTAACCCCCACCGCGGCAAAACGTCACGCGCATGCGTATTTGCTATTTCTTGTCCGCGCGCGGCCGCCCCCAGTTTCCCGCGAAAATTGAAATGAAACAACAGGCACATGCCGTGATTTTAACGTTTCTGCTTAAAAGTATTCATTTGTGAACTGTTTTGTCAAAAACTAAGAAAACTACTTAAAAGCTAAGCCTAAGACTTTAACAGGTTGAAGTTTTCTTAATTTGTAATTCATTGTGAGTTTACTAAGTTATAAAATTATTTACTAAAAAAGTTGAAACCCTCGGTAATTTGTATTTGATAGCAGAGCCTTCGTTCTTTTGGCCAGCGGAGCATACCGTTTTGCCGCGGTGTGCCTGTACAACACATCCTCCCCGTTGAATTCACAACTATCCTTAAATGGAAAACACGCTTGGAATCATGATAATCGTTAATCCTAATGACATTCTTAAAACCAGTCAAGGATAAAGATAAAGATTTGTTACATTCCGAACGGCGGTAGACCGGCTTAGTGTAGCAGTGAAGACGTCTGCACTACACTGCAGTACACGCAAAGGGCTACGAGTTCGAGTCCGAGTAGGAGCGCTCAAAAATTATGTTTCCTCTCTTTACCTTCTCTTCTTGTTTACCTGTGAACCCTAGCTCTAGGTGAGTGAGAACCCGTCGTTTACCCGTGAACTCGTCCGATGGTTAGGGTTTGGTTTGTGGTTCGGGTTAGGATTTGTCGTAGAATTAACGATTATCATTGTTCCAAGCGTGTTTGCCATTTAAGGATAGTTGTGAATTCAACGGGGAGAATGCGTTGGCCTGTAACCCCCCTTCCTACTAATTTCTCACCAGTCCCTAACAAGATAAAAATAACTAAACCCAAAAAATTATTCGGAACACCGAGTGAAAATTAAGTCAACTTCTAAGACTTATCATGTTCGTGTTATATTGTGTAGGATCTTAACCCTGTTCGCAGAAGAAAACGCTACCGAAGACACAATTTACTACCTGAGTGAAGCATTAAGAAAAGAAGCAGTGGTCTGTGATGTGTTCCTTAAGGTACTGATAATATTCCAAATCCAAAGAGTCAACTTTGTTCTGCTTTACGTGGAATGTCCGAAACGTGCACTTTAGATATATGCTTCACCTGCCGTGCACAAAAGTTTCAATATGAGGCTCTGGGAATAAATAAATCTGTTATATTCTCCTTTCACGAGCGTGAGCCTCCCGGTTAGCTCAGCGGTTAAGCTCCGGTCTGACGAGCGAGAGGTCGCGGTTCAAACCCCGGAAGGACGAACACTCGGGGTCTTAAAATAACCGAGTAGAAGGTGCTGCCTTTGTGAAACAATCTTGTTCTCGAACTACAAACGGTTAGACCTTTTCGGATAAGGACGTAAAATTGTAGGTCCTACGTCGGCCTCAAGTTTATCAGCCTCACCAGACGAGTTACCGGGACGTTAAATAAGGTCGCTTTCCCTTTGTTATTCCCACATCTTCATGTTCAATCCTTTGTACAGGTGAAGTATAAATTGAAAGTGGGCATGGATGGTAGAGTAAACTGAAAATTGTATTTCAACTGTTGCTAGTTGTCAATATTTTTTACTAGCAACATGGTCTGACCATAGTTAATAGAGGGGATGGTTATGAAACCCAGCGACCTTCTTTGTTATGTCTTTGTTCGCTTTTTTCAACCGTGACCGTGCACAATAGATATTGGAATATGTTAATCAATCAGCCAATAGAAACGTGTGGGTTCAGTCGTTCAGGGGACGCTAATGAGCTATGACCGTGCACAATCTTTTGTCTTACCTCCTTCCAACATAAATCGCAGCGCCTTTGTTAGCCCCTTTGAAGTTTGCTGGGTTCGTCCAACCATTCCCCTCTATTTTAAACTATGGTGTGATCCACTAGCAACAACAAATAATTCAGCAAGATTCTACTTAGCATATATATTATTTTGGTTTCCCTTTCAGCAAATACGAATCCTCTCTCGCAAGCAATTCTTGCTTCGAGCGCTCCTACAGAAGGCGCGGAGGACCGCTGGCCTGAATGACATGACTGGCTCATGACAAGGCCTGGTTGTGTAATCCAACAACATGGCATCAATGTACAATACGACACCGATATGGGACCAATATGGGCACCAATGTGGGACCAATAATGGCCACCACTATTAGCGGTTTCGGAGATTAGCGGGACAATGAGTAAAACCGCGCACGACTGGGAACGAGTAGGGATAGATATTTCAGAAAGTAACCTTTGTAAACTACCGATTTCCCCCCCACATAAATCGCGGGAATTTGAAAGGAAGATTTGAAAAACCTAATTTTCTCTAAGAGAAACAAGCAAATGTATCTGGAATCATTCCAGTCGTGCGTGTTTTATATATTCTCCCGCTGCTCTGAAAAATGTATAGTTCAGGGAGAGTGTAAATTCAATCGACTGAGTAGGAAAAATTGAACTGGTATTGGTATCTACATGTCTGATAAGTACACATGGTGCAATAAGCTAATTAGAAATCAGAAATATGCTGCCTGGACGTGCTGATATATCACTTCAATAACCATTGAATTGGGCTCGTGATCCCATGGGAAAGGTTTTACTGGACGGCAAACCGGTAATCTTCAAACACGCAGTATTAGAAAGATCAACAATCAACTGGAGGTGGAAAATAGCTTTTACAAATAGGTTTTGCTAATAACACTACTGATCTCGTACAAGTGCCTTTAAATAAATGAAGTCAATGTTTGCCACCCAGTACAATCACGTGTTTGTATTACTGTCCTATTTCACATCATGGTTGCTAAACTTGCGCAAAAGTGCGTCTGCCTCTATACACGACTTTCATAATGGCCGCCTCCGGCCACCTCCTTATTTGCATAATTTGGAAGATAAATCTGTAGGGGGAAACCAATGCTACCACATGAAAGATTACATTATAGCTAGTAATTGTTTTGAGTTTTGGAGCAATGTGGAAAATTGCTGTTGAGCTATAAGCATTTGCAATGCAGAAAAATATGAAAGCGAGGCTAGAAAGGCCTCCGTTGTTTTTTTCATACAAATCTCTCTAATTTCAACTGGATGTAACTTCATTGCTTTATAAGCTACAGCACTCAACTTTCACAAGTTCACTAATGTCAACATGACAATGTTTATATTTTCTATACATGTGGATAAACTACCGAAATGGGAAATCACATATGCAAATTAGGAGGCGACCATTATGAAAGTCGTGTATAGTTTGCAACACAGCGTTTTTCTTATCGCGAAACTTGATCACGATCGTTGTCAGGAGTTGAGGAAAGGGCTGGGACCGAGTTAATTCTTTTAAATAATTTATCGAGGGTAACACTTTTTATAACCCATCAAATATTTTCTCTCGCGTGTGATTGGTTGAATACGTCACGTGACCCGATATTTTCTCCGCGAGCGCGAAATATCGGCGAATACACCCCTGTGAGCGTATAAGCGCGCGTCAAAGAAAATATTCGAAGTAACCTACATTGTGGCGTCGAAATATGCCCTGATATTTGGCCTTGGATATTATCTGATCCTCGAAGCTCACAGTTTCCTTCGAGCTTCGCTCTCGGGAACTGTTCTCTTCTCGGAACAGATAATGTCCGCCGACGAAATATCAGGGCATATTTCGACGCCAGAAATAGGTTATTGTATTTATATCATACAAATAATATACACGTGGCCCTCAACATAAAGAAAAGAAATAAATAGATAATTAATAACTAACAACTAAAGCACTAAAACACTTTCAAATTACAACCATAATCACTGGAAACATTGAGGCTAATCTGCATAGTATGAATTTAATTTGAGTGAGAATGAAGCTCTTGAAGATGCTTGTTTTAGTTCAGTTGGTAGTTTGTTCCATTAGAGAAGCAGCGCTAAAACTGAAAGTTTTCTTGCCAAAGGTTTGTTTAACTTTTAGTAGCATAAAGTTGTGAGCAGTGTTCCTTGTGTTACGCGAATGTGTCTCTTTCAGCAATTTGAATTTATTTCGGACGCATTCAGGCGTTTTGCTGTTAAAGGGGTTATGTCATGGTACTACGCATGTATCGAGTAATCGCTCGGTTGTTGGCTGTTAATTGGATACAAACAGTTAAACTTCCCTCCCTCAATGCTTGATTGAAAGGATATTCAATATTTTACCTGGTGACTGTTTTATACACTGTTTGTTAAGTCATTGTTTTATATTTGCTTTGATTTTAAGCATCCCACATGGCCGAGAAGTTTGTTAGCTAATATCAAAATCGGTGGAAATAGCTGTTTCCGGCCCGGAACGCGAATATAAAGTCATTACCGTGACACAGCCCCATTAAGGGCCTTATACAACAGTTTGAGGCGCTTTACTCGTTCAGGAAAAGGAATCACGTTTAATACTCCAGTTTCCTATTCGAAACTTACCGCTGAATGCAATGACTACAGACGCATGTACTCAGGTTTAGCCGGCTCATTCGGAAGTTAAACATTCATAAATACCAGCGAGAAGGTGGGCTATTCACAACTCTGCGAATTGTTGTAGTTTCGCGTTTTCCACCTTCTCGCTGGTATTTAAGAATGTTTAACTTCAGAATGAGGCTAAGCCTGAGTACATGCGTCTGTAGTCATTGAATTCAGCGGTAATTTTCGAATACGAAACTGGAGTATTCCTTAAAAAGCGTTGAAGAAGGGCTATCCCATGGGGCGTCTAAGGCGGACCATAACTTCGCAGTTTGCTTGAGAACTTGTTTCCCAGATTGTGGATCCATAGTCCATGCTGGACTGGACGAATGTAGTGTAATACAATAACATGATTAAGAATTCCATCACGAGATCATGAAATTTAGCAGGTTTACCGAGTTTGAGGAAGATCAGTGGTAATAGAAATGTGGCGAGATAAAAGATCAAACATTCTCTAATTTTTTTGCGATTTTTGAAAGATTGCTATTCAGTTCCTATTTATCCAAACATTCTCTAAGTCGATAAACGTACTAATTGTGGTGTCATCTTTCTTGTGATGGGTTTATTTCTTAATCAGGGCCGGGTTGTTCGAAGCAAGGTTAATTTTAACCCTAGGTTAGCGCTAAATCTGTAATTACAATCTGTACAGTTTAACCCTAGGTTAGCGCTTAACCTTGCTTCGAACAACCCGGCCCAGGTTTTTCTTAATCACTTGCTCCCAGGCCTTCCTCGACTTCAAAATGGCTAATCTTCTAAACGCGGTGCGAAAAGGTCTTTTTTCATTTTAGTCTACCATTGCTATAAAATCATTTTTCATCGTTGTTAGTGTATAGACTTCGCGGAGTTCGGGTTGCCGGGGTATAGTACGGCACACCGCGGCAAAACGTCACGCGCATGCGTATTTAATATTTCTTGTCGGCGCGCGGCTGCCCCCAGTTTCCCGCGAAAACTGAAATGAAGAAATAGAGACATTGCTTAAAAGTATCCATTTGTGAACTGTTTTGTCAAAATAAAAAAGAAAACTACTTAAAAGATAAGCCTAAGACTTTAACAGGTTGAAGTTTTCTTAATTTGTAATTCACTGTGTGTTTACTAAGTTCTAAAATTATTTACTAAAAAAGTTAAAGCCCTCGGTAATTTGTATTTGATAGCAGAGCCTCCGTTCTTTTGGCCAGCGGAGCATACCGTTTTGCCGCGGTGTGATAGTACGGTCTCTTTCCTTTTCACCACAGGTTACCCAATCCTGGAGAGTAATCGTTACTTTGATTGACGTTTGTAAATTGTAAATACTTATTGAATGTGGAGTACTATTGAATGTCAGTTTGTAATAAGAAATGTTGAGTGTCTAGTAAACAGTGAGCTCGTAAAATCATTAAAATGCTACTTCAGACATACTACGCTCCGGGTCAGCCAGGGGTTTTGGTTATACAGTCGAAGCTCTCGTAAACGGACACCCTCGGGAAGTAGCAAAGGCCGGTGTACCTAACTGGAGCTGTCCGCTTACGGGAACGTGAAAGCTACAGAATTTGACAGGAATATTTATAGTTAACGGGGTTTTGTCAAGGCGTCCGTAAACAGAGCTATCCGCCGCTTACGAGAATGTCCGTCCTGTCATGAAGCATGTAACTGGAAAAAATATTGCATCAAATCTAGACATGCTAGAAATACGATGTTGCGGTGTTAATTTCAAGGGATGAATACTTAAAAGCCACAGCTATGAACAGCGACCGGTTGACTCCCCACTTTGGAGAAAAATGCATTTGTTTTTGGGATCTTGTTTCGTTTCCTTTCACCAATTATCGGTTCAAATATCCCTTCCGTTCGCGCTTGAAATCAAAAGCAAACACAAAATTAGCACTCAGTTGTTACAGTACCTTCTATAATCTCTCCACCAAGTGACTGTGAACTCAGCCTGCTATGCACTCATAAATTCGAAGAAAAAAGTAACGTCTGCTTACCCGAGCGCTTAATTAGTTTCCAATATGCAAGCATGATGTCAGTACGATTGTTAATTTTTTTCCGCCCGCCGCCCAATCAAAGCCATTAGAATATAGTGAATTGGCGCGCCAGTGAACACTCCTATGATTGGTCAATGGCAAATGTATTGTCTGAATTCCTTTTAAATGTAACATTACGTCACTTTCCAGGTTGTGGAAGGTAAAATCTGATTGGTCCACTGTAACACAATGAGGTGTGCATATTGGAAACTTGAGCGCTCGGGTAAGCAGACTACTTTTTTCTTCGAATTTATGAGAGATAAAAAATACGTCTGCACAGCAGGCTACTGAACTATTCTTACGACCACGCTTTCCTGCATCCACCTCCAATTGCATGCTGGGTAATGGACACAAATCGACAAGGTTCTCCCCTCCCCCCCCCCCCCCCCCCCCACCCCCTCCCGGACTCGTGTAGGTTGATTTGGACTCCTGTTGTGATGTGTAGGTGACTCCTGCGGTGACTGTACTTCTGTAGGTTGATTTGGACAAGCCGTTGCTTTAAAGTGTAAAACAAAAGACATCGTAATAGGTTTAGTCTCCTTCGCACCCGTTACTGCAGAATTTCAAGGATTTCATTGAATAATTTTTTTATGTATCTCAAAGTACAAACACAACAGGGAAATCCCCTCGCAAAGCCTACTAACAGCAAGCCAAGTGCTTTTCAGCTGTCCTCAGACTTAATGATGTCCTCTAGCTCTCTTAGAGTGGCTTTTTTTCTCCAAAATTAGAGCACATTTCATTGGAAACCCTACAGAAGAAGCCATACTTACCGTCAACGAGTCTAGAATTCTCCCGAATGGCACTGTTGTGAAATCTTGAGCCCGTCAGCTGTATTTAACTACCCCGGGTTAGCCAAACTTGAACTGAGGGGGGAGGTTGAGTTAGCACTCAGGATTTCCGGCACCAAATGAGCCCACACAATGCCGCAAATCTGGGAGTCAAAGGGTTAAGAGAGCTTCGACTGCACTAGTATCCAAGGGTTTTTAAATTGAGTTTTTATACAGTATTTTACATTGAAATATGGGTATTTCGTACATTTAAATTTTGTAAGCTAGCACTATTATGGATGTCAAGCTGAATAACATCAAAATTGATCAAGTGCCCAGTCAAAAACTCCTTGGAGTCATCATCGATAAAAAATTAGACTATGAGGCCCACACAGACAATCTTTGTAAGCAAATATCTAAACGACTGGGAATTCTCCGTCACATAAGCCCTTATTTAAAGCAAAGACAGAGGGAGATTTATTATAATGAAGTCAGTTATAAAGCCAACGCTAATGTTTGGAAGCGCTATTTGGTCTGGCAGTAATAATTCGAACTTGACTAGGATTCTAAAACTCCAAAACACATATTTTTTATTTTTCTATTCTAATAGCGTAATTTACAATCTGACTGGTCCGCAGGTAGCTTAAAGCTAATCTAGGCGGGCCGAGTCTTATATAAGTAAATATACTAATTACAGTTTAAAAGAATAAGTTAAGTTTTACATGTAATCAGGGTGGGAGAAAAAAAAGAGAGAAGAAAAAGGAATTATAAAGAGACAAAACACAAGGTGGTGACTATGTTGATAGAACTATAAACGTTAATTTATAGAAATAATAACTGTAAAATCAGCAAATTTTATTTGAATGATTTTACTTTTGAAATAATTATGGATGTATCAATATATGTATCTTCTAATTTGAGGATATTAACTAGTATTTTGTTAAGTTCTATTTTAAATGCTTTTTTTTGGAAGATTTCTGAGATAACATGGTATCTCATTCCATAGTTTTGCTCCAATTACCCTATATCATTATGACGTCACGGCTTGTTTACGAGGGGGACAGAATCGACTTGAACAATATAATTTTGAACTAAATCTGCTCTGCTGAGGAAAATTTAACTTCGAATTGTCTTGTTTCCAGATATCAGCGGTATCAATGTTTATCCCACAATATTTACCGTATTTGGTGGCTGTTACCGGTATTCTACGTTCTACAAAATGCATTTGATACGATTTCCTTTGTGTTGTTGCTGTTTTGTCCCCCTCCCACGACCGTGATCCTTAGCGTTTAAACAATAGATTGTTTTGATTTGACGTCATAATGATATAGGTCAATTCTAGAGAAGGCGTTTTTTTGTATTTCAAGTCTAGAGCTTTTAATATAGAAATTGTTGGATGTAGAGGAACGTGTATTATACTGGAGGTGTTTACGAATAAATTTAAAATACTTATTGGTGCTGTGTTATTTCTGACATCATACATCAAGTTAGATAGTAACTCATAGTATAAAAAGTTTACAGGCATAGTATTGGCATTAATAATGAAAAGGGGAATTGCGTGCTCATTTCTGTCGGCAAAATACATAAAGCGGAGTGCCCGCTTTTGAAGAATTATAAGTTTTTTCAGATAGGACTTACATGCCTGACCCCAAACTGTCAACCCATAAGTTAAGTAAGGAGCAATTAATGATCGATAAATACTCAGGAGGGTATGTACGGGCACAAAATGTCTTAGTTTCGCGATTAACCCTACTGTTTTGCTAATTTTTACAGAAATATGGTCAATATGATGCTTCCAGGATAAATTATTGTCAATTAAAACTCCTAGATATTTCACATAGTCTTTATATTCCAAGGGAGCGTTCTTATTCTGTTCATTATCGAATATACTTATTTTAGGTTGATAGTTGAGTTTCTATTGATAGGGACGAAATATAACAAAACATTTTTTTTTTTTTTATGTTAAGGGTTAATTTATTTGCTGTTAGCCAATCATATAATTTATTTAGTTCTCTGTTTACGATTAGTTCCAACGATTTAAGATTTTTGTCTGCGTAAAGTATATTAGTATCATCAGCAAAAAGATAAAAGCTGAATTTATCAGAACAGTTTTGAATATCGTTGATATAGAGTAAAAAGAGCAATGGACCTAAAACAGAAATGTGGTACGCCACAAGTAATTTCCATTTTGGTAGATATGTGTGAACCAATTTGAGTTGTTTGTGTCCGACCTTGTAGGTAAGATAAAAAACATGTATTTATTATGCCACGAAAACCGTAGTGGTTGAGTTTATTGAGCAGAATGCTATGGTCAACAGTATCAAAAGCTTTTTTCAGATCTATAAAGACTCCACACGAAAATAGGCGCTTATCCATATTAGTCTGTATTAAAATAGCATTAACAATATCAAGAATTGCGTGTTGAGTTGAGTGTGCTTTACGAAAGCCATATTGAGAAGAGAACAGTATATTCTTTTCCTCAATAAAAGATTCCATTCTTTTGTACATTAATTTTTCGAAAATTCTGTTAAAATTAGATAACAAAGATATAGGTCTGTAATTATTTGCGGGATATGCTCCTAATATAATAGATGTATTAAGTATGTTTGATAGCATATCCTTATAGTGTTACTTGCACTTTTCAATATTTGTGTAGGGCAAGAATATAGACCATGAGATTTGTTGTTTGATATACATAAGATTTCCAATTTAACTTCTTCTGGTGTAACAGGCTCGAAAAGAAATGATGTATCGGGTGATTTGGATTTACAGAGAAAATCAAGATAATGATGGTGTGCTACTGATGCAAAATGTTCGTTGAGTACATTAGCTATCCGTGAGGGATCTCTAGTTACTTTATTATTGTTAAAATCCTTAATTGCATTAATTGGCTTAAAATTCTTTGCTTTACGATTTAGTAAATTATTTATTCCTTCTCATATTTTTTTCATATTTGTCAAATTAGTATTAAAGTATTCAAAAAAGAGCTGCAAGGATAATTCTCAATGCTGATCGAACTACTTCTGTTACTCTTTATAATACTGAATTTGAATTGGCTGCCATTCTCGAATGAATCACTAATTAGAAGAAATACTCTAGCCTGTAAACGCCGGTATAAACGTAAATGATTAGAAACTCTGACATTACACGATACTAGAGAAATACACGCCGGTTTTTCAAAGTTGAACTTATCATGCCCTCCTTTCAAACGTATTACAGAGGGAGGAAGAACATTCACAGTAAGAACCATAAAGGACTGGAATGCCATTGACACCGAAATCAGGAAGAGTTCATCTGTAAATAGTTTTAAACGTAACTGGCTCCGCAATGCCAGAAAGCAACTTTACAATTTTAATCTTACAATTTTATCTTATCATTAAGTCGATCTGTCCGAAATAATAACATAATTTCTCGATTTTTAGGCGTAGGCATATCTTAAAGTAGGCCTAGTTTGGAGTCCAATGTCGCCTAAAGTTGCTCAATGTTGTCTGTAGTCGCATGATATGTTTATGATACCCAGTAATATATGTTTGCTTTCTACTTATACATGTACTGGTCAGTAACTCATGAGTAGAGTATTAATTGAATCCCCCGCATGACAAGAAAACCGACTCCTCCAAAACCTCCAATGTCGCCCAATATCGCCTAATGTTGTCCATCGTCGCCCAATATTTTTGCCCTTTTTCAACAAAATGGCCAATGTAGCCTGATGTTGCACTGTGTCGCGGCGACATTGGGCCCCAAACTAGGCCTTAAAGTTCTTTACATATACTACGCATATATATATATATATATATATATATATACAGTCAATCCCAAAAAGGTTGTCCAGCAGAATATAATATAATACTGTAATATCCATTGTTTTGGGCTACTGTCTAGACCAAAACAATAGGCCAAAACAATGGATATTATAGTATTATATTATGTTCTGCTGGACAACCTTTTTGGCATTGACTGTATATATATATATATAGACCAAGACAATAGGCCAAAACAATGGATATTAAAGTATTATATTATGTTCTGCTGGACAACCTTTTTGGCATTGACTGGATATATATATATATATATATTACGGAAGGTAAAATTATCTTAGAATATAAATCCAAAAGCGTATGGCCCGGTAGAAACCGGCTACGTTTTAACAAATTTAACTTATTAGCGAATCCTTTCTTAACCACTAGTATATGACGGGTCCATGTAAGTTTGTTTATATCAATGGTGCCACCTAGCTAGCAGCCTTGCGTGGGTCACCCATTTTATAGTATGGTTCCCAAGAGACAGGGCGTTAAGCGGGCCGATAAAGCTGCCTCGATGTAAGATCATGGCCTCGCACTTTTTGGGATGAGGTATGAGGTAATTTTTCAAACTCCAATCCACGAGTTCCTTTAGCGCCTTGTTGAGCATATTAGTGACGGAGTCCACAGAGGCCCACAGACTCGCCTACACAATAGATGGTCGTATCATCTGCATACATATATAAAGAGATCCGGAGACCACTGCCTCAGGTAAGTCACTTGTGTAGAGAGTGAAAAGTGTCGGTCCCAGCACAGACCCTTGCGGAATTCCATACACTACGTTGGCGTACTAAACTACGTTGCCGTACTAACACGGGTTTTAAAGAAAAACACCGGGAAAACAACAGATTAAGCCTGGGCATCAACCGATAATTAATGTCCCACCAAAATCGAATTATTAGTTCTCGATCGTACAATCATGGCCGACAAGGAACAAAATTTATGTAAGAAGCCACAAGATTCTTAGCGGAGTATTCAGGGGCTTCATCAAGTGCCGTGCCGAATAGGACGCCATCACTTCATGTATCATAATAGATTGACCGAATCGCAATTTTACATATCCAACCTCAAATATGAATAGCACTTGGTAATATAGCCTGAGGAATCGGACGCATCTCTTCACTTCCCAGAAGTAGAGAGAGGCGTCTGATTTCCTCAGGCTATTGGTAATTTCACGAAATTCGAAATTCAATAGACCAGTTCGTTGTTAATTCCGACATTTTGGAGGGGTGCAAACATGGCGCGAAATACAGTATTTCTATGGGAATCCGATGCCAAATAATTTTCGTAAAATCAAATTTCTGGAATATTCACTGCCTATAAACTTAAGATAGCAGGAAAAAGATTAACTGATCAAAATTTGAGGGATCTAGCTGTGCTGCGAAGCGTGCAATCGTGAAAACTGATAGTGAATGTTTCAGAAATTCGCTTTTACGAAAATTATTTAGCATCAGATTACCATACAAACACTGTGGTATTTCGCGCCATGTTTGGACCCCTTTGAAAATGTAGGAATTAACCGCGAACTGGTCTATTATTTGTAAAGGTAATCATATGGGTACGCGTGTTTGTCAAAATCGAAATTAATTTTCAACGGATTTGTGGAGCCCATTGGAGCATTTACATAAATTAGACACTTAATTTATTTATGTCACTGCTCATGGCTCCTGCTCATGCTAATTTCCAGATAAGGTTAGTCCACCAAAAGGCCCTCTGTTGTTAACTTCTTTCAGCTTGAGTTCGCGGGAATTTTTTCCCAAACAACAGTCTCGAGAAAAGTGTCCGATAAATATGCTCAGATTGTATGAAAAGTTCAAAAATTGAAGATGTTTAGCGAGTAGTAAAGTTAGAAAGTTTATTTCTGACTTTGTTGATTCTAGAGTTAAAAAACTTCAGCAGGATACTTCAAGTTTCTTGCCTTCTTGACAAATTTTCAAGCGCAAGTGTTCATGGGAAGACCTTATTGGACGAAAAGGATGCTGGGACATGCGAGCGCGTGATCCAAAGTCAGCGGTGTTTCCCCATCGTGGATGACTCCATTGAGAACGAGCGAGAGAAATAGAAAACAACTTTGAATTTCCTTAAAAATACAACCATAAGCATGGCTCTAAACGACGCAGAAGTTAGAAAACAGGTACGTCAATTTACTGAACCAGCTATTGCCTCAAAATTGGTTCTTTTATTACTTTAATTGATATTTTTGGAGCCTTAAGTTTGGTCTGTAGTTCGCCTACATAAATATGGGAGGTTTAATTTCACGAAGTTTTAATTCATGGGGGTATTCTTTTACTGTAGATCGAGCATATGATGGCTTTCATTGAGCAGGAAGCTAAGGAGAAAGCTGAAGAAATTGATGCTAAGGTGTGGTAACATCAGTAGGAAGTGTTGTGTGAAAAGTATCTTAACTGTTGTATAATTTTGTATGGTAGATCGTTATCCTGAACCCCGGCGTACTTAATCGATGAAATCGATAATCGATGGCGTATATCTCTGCGATATTTCATCGATTATTCTAGACTAAATGCAATTTAGACATGGTTAAATACGCCAGCGGAATCAGTCTACCTGTGGTGCAATTTGCGGGGCCTGTGTCTCAGTCTCATACGGGTCTTTTGTTGCCGTATTTGGCGGGCTGTTCGCAGTTGCTCGTCGCATCGCTCTTCGCATCACATCGCTCTTCGCATCACATCGCTCTTCGCATCACATCGTTCAACGTTTGCTGTTGCCGGGATTGATTAGCGTTCCTCTCGGGTAGATTTCCCCTCCCTCCCTCCCCCTTTTTCTCTTGTCCACTTATGTGTGACCCAGTGTACTGGGCTGGTTGGTTTCCTGTTGCCTGGCAACCAAGCTCTCGAGCACTGACCCTAACTTACAGCCTGGGCACTGAACCTCCAATACACTTCTACAGGAGCAGGAAATTTAACTATCGATTTCCAATATCAATCGATTAATTGATATCGATTGACATCCATTTTCAACAGTTGTATAAATTATCAACACAGATGTTTTAATTGAATCAGTAATGCTGAAATACAATAAAATAAATTTCACTCACTCCCGACTCACTCACCCTGACTCACCGCCCGGAAGATCCAGATCTTAGTACTGTAACCTCAGATGATGACAAACTATTTGCAATGTTATCAGAGCCTGAATCTGAAAATAATGAACGGGAAGAAGTTACAGCTACTGATACAGATGCACCTGAAGATGGATTTCAGAAATTGAGAGTTACAAGAAGTGGGAGAATTGCTAGCTCATGGAAAAAATTGTTTATCGATTGTTGAAGAATATATCCATGGTAAGATGTTTGAAAGTGACCTCTACTATAAACAGCATGGTAGGTTAATTGACAGAGGGATATTTTGAGATTTTCAATATGGGAAAGGGGGGTCTTGAAAGTTTTCAAAAGGGGGTCTTTAAAATATATTTTTATTAAAAGGGAGGGCCTGGAAGAATTTCTGAGAAATACTAATTTCTCCTTCAGACCCCCTCCCCCCCCCCCCCCCCCCCCCCCCCCCCCCCCCTCCCCCTCCACATTTAATGACTGGTCCCTTAGGATATTTTACTTATTTTACTCTTATTTCCGTTTGTTCATTAAAGCACTTCAATGTCAATGTCAGGGGGATGGGCATACTTACAATGTATATAGCCTTTATGCAGCCATATTTTGTCACTCATAAATTTGAAGAAATAAGTAACGTCTGCTTACTTGAGCGCTTAATTAGTTTCTAATATGCACACCTCATTATGTTATGGACCAATCAGATTTTACCTTCCATATCCTGTAAAGTGACATACTGTTACATTTAAAAGGAATTCAGACAATACATTTGCCATTGACCAATCATAGGAGAGTGTTCCCACTCTTGAGACAAGACTAATTTTCATGTTTCATTGTTTTTCATTTCATGCGTCTCGTATGTATGACAACGTTTTTTTTGTCAAATTCCCTTGCCCTTCCAGGGAAGAGATGCAAAGGTAGAGCTCCATTATTTGTCAAATTCCCCCACCCATAGAAGAAGGGATGGAATTGAATCAATCCCTTGTATCTTGGGGCCAAAAATCCCAGTACAATATAGTTTACAAATTTCAATCAATAAATCAGTAAACTGTTTGGTTACAGGCTGAGGAGGAATTTAACATTGAGAAGGGAAGACTGGTACAGCAAGAGAGACTGAAGATCATGAACTACTATGAGCGCAAGGAGAAACAGGTGGAACTACAAAAGAAAATGTGAGTCAACTCATGGTATTTAAAAATTGTGCCAAATCCACCAAACCAGGAGTCCATTACCAGGAGCATCCATACATACTACATCCATGAGACAGCATAATGACCAGATTGAGCTATTTTTGGAACATGTTTCCTGGGGAATTTCCTTCTGACTCCACTGCAGTCGACCATGGTAACACCTCAGCGTGGCTGTGGTTTTTAAACCGCGGTAAACCATGGTCAAATTATTCTGTGTCCATGGTTGCATGGACGCGGCCACGACCGTGGCCACTTACATATACAGTACTGTTTGAAATTATTACAACGCTAATTGGGGAAATATCCCCGGGGATAGTCCGAGAAGTCGGCAAGCAGTCGATCATTGTCGCAAAATTTAATTTCATCTCCCTCAGCTGAGTGCCAAAGCATTGGGCAAACAATACATTAATCATTGCTCAGTTGTTAGACTATTGACTGCAGCTTTTTACAGCGGCTTTTTTACCACGGCTTTCGACTGCGGTAAGTTAATTAAAACCTCGGTCATACCACGGTCGTACCACGGCCAATGGACGCGGTTTGACCGTGTCCATATGCGTCAATAATTTCAGGCGGTACTGTAGCTCAATCTGGTCATATGCTGACTCACAGACTTACATGTACATGTACAATGTAGTATGGGAGATGGATGCTCCTGGTAATAGGCTTATGACCAAACTATGGAAATAAGGTACGTGCATGTAGTTCTTCAATTTTAAACTAAAACAAGAAAAAGCAATTCATCTTGTTTTTGGTAACTGGCATTTTCACTACTCACTCTATCACAGAATAGATAGTGAATAGCGTAGTCCATCAGCAAGAACACTAGTTAGTTTCTATTAAATGTAAGATGTGTTATTCTCATGTGTGCCACACATTCAGTTTTTGTACAGTACTGTTCAAAAATATTTTAATTGGGGAAGTGACATTTCCCATAAAAGACAAAATTCATGGCAATTTCACATGACTTTTGTTAAGGTGAAATTTCACTTCCTCTGATGAAATTGGTTAGCTCAGTGGTTAAGCGCCGGTCTGTGATGTGGGAGGTTGCAGGCTTAAACCCCGGCCAGACCAGCACTCTGGTTCATAAAAATAACTGGGAGAAGGTGCTACCATTGCTGTGACATCTGCAGATGGCTAGACCTTCAAGTCTTCTTGGATCAGGATGTTAAGTCGTAGACCCCCATGCACTGAGAATGCAAACAAATCTCTGGCAGTGTCACCACCGTCAGTGGATATAGCCACTGATATAGTTTATTAATACCATGCTAAATACATTGACAATCAAATAAAGTCTACTATTTATATTATTTATTAATTTATTATTATAAATTAATTTCATTCAGTACTGTATCAACATAATAAGCTGTCATGCTTCTGTTTCAGTCAATGGTCAAATCAACAAAACCAGTCAAGACTCAAAATACTAAAATCCCAGGATGATCACATAAAGGTAAATGATCTAATAGAATAATAAATATTATAACTTCTTTTGTAATCTGAGGCATGTACATGTAAATGATTTTATAATATTCATTACAGGGTATTCATTAACATTTGAAGTAGCAGGAGATTGAAATGAAATGAGTGTGTCCTACAGTACCGCCTGGAATTATTGAAGCATTTACCGCGGTTTTACCGCGTCCAATGACAGCGGTAATACCGCGGTTTGACCTCAGAATGACCGCAGTATTACCGCGGTAATACCTCGGTAAAACCGCGGTCAACTGCGGTAATTAGTTGGCCGCGGTTACGGCCGCTGAGATTTGTATCACGCCGAAATCATTGACTTTAGTGTAAAGATGTAGCAGTCATGATCACAAACGTGCGAGTTTGGCGCGATGACTCGGCGTTCTTTTCATTCTTTATTCAACACCGCTGTTAACTTAAGAATCTTTTATTTTCGTTTCATTCAGAACTCTAACGGCGGGTAGAGAAGCACTCATCGGTGAAACTAAGACTTTAGAATCTTTTATTTTCGCTTCATTCAGAACTCAAATGGCGGGTAAAGAAGCACTCATCGGTGAAACTAAGACTTTAGAATCTTTTATTTTCGCTTCATTCAGAACTCAAACGGCGGGTAGAGAAGAACTCATCGGTGAAACTAAGACTTTAGAATCTTATATTTTCGCTTCATTCAGAACTCTAACGGCGGGTAGAGAAGCACTCATCGGTGAAACTAAGACTTTAGAATCTTTTATTTTCGCTTCATTCAGAACTCAAATGGCGGGTAAAGAAGCACTCATCGGTGAAACTAAGACTTTAGAATCTTTTATTTTCGCTTCATTCAGAACTCAAACTCTTTCGAACGGTACAGGAGGACAACTGTAGAGTTTACTTCAGTTCAGTGAGTATAATCAGGCTAAGAATGGCTCCGCTAAGAATAGAAATCCGATGCTTTGAACCCGGTTTGAATCGAAGGGTAATAAACGAAAGGAATGCGTTACTATAAATCGCACGTCTCAACTTCGGAAGTGTTCAATTTTGTAAACGTTATCCGTATATCCACAATAATATTCAGATCCTTCAGCCTTTCAGAGCTTTGTAAAAGTCATTGCATAAAGTTTTCAATTAAATTCGGACCATGCAGTTATCGAAATATCGTGAGCCGTAAAATAAACAAAACAACGGATGCTGGCTTACCAGTTCCCAGACCGGCGGTGCGTTGGCCGCTTTAAAGCTTGACTCACTCCGCTGAGCGCAAAACATAACACCAAATAAACTTTTGCTTCAGTGTAGTTTCGCATTTACGGCAGATCCTTGTCTTGTTACTAGTATTAAAAGGTTTCGGCAGAAATCATTGTAAATGTTTGTGTATTAAAATCTCAACTCTTCTGAATTTTCACGTGCAATCAGTCAGGCGTGAATGTGTCAGTCTGATATTTTACAGAACATCAACAGAGTTTTGAAGCAACGTTTGTCATATTGAAAGACGTGCAAAAACTTCTATAGTCTTACCAGAAAACTTCTACTGGGAAAGTGCAATTCCTTTTGAATTAAAAGAGCTTTAATGCATCGGATCAGATCAGTCAGTTCGCGTAAATGGAAATTAATTGCGCCCCCGCGGTATTTGTGTCAGAAATGAGACACGCGTCTGGCTGACAGTTCACGATTGACCTGGACTTTTATTAAGAATCTTGACTTTTTGACGCCTCTAGCACTCAGGTTATTTACCAAAACCATCTTACTGTACGTTTGTAAAACTGTTTGTCATGAATTCGAATTTGTCACGCGTTAATCCTAGTGAAAGAAAGGTTAAAATACAAAACTGGGCAATGAACCTGGTCCGAATTTTCGTTTGACAATAAACGAAATATCGTCGAAATGTCGCTCGCAGGTTGGCGATATTTCGCCTTGGCATTCGAATTTTCGCGTATCTGATCGATTCTTCGTCGAAATTTCGAACGAAAAGTTGCCCGAAATTTCCGACATTCGTAGGAACAAAGAGCGAAATTCGTCGAAATACGTTTGCATGACTTTTGTCATGACCGCGGATTTTGACCGCGGCTTTCATTGCGGTGAATAATTTGACCGCGGTAAAACCTCGTCCATGGTGCGGCAATACCGCGTCCAATGACCGCGGTATTACCGTGGTTTGACCGCGACCCGATGCTTCAATAATTCCAGGCGGTACTGTATAGTATAGAGAAAATGCATTACGAATGCAAAAGTAGCCGGAGAATTTTGCTCAGTAACCGGAGAATTCTCCGATCTCTGAACCCTAATGAATACCCTGTATTAGTAATTCATAAGGGTACTAGCCAATCCAGACCCAGCATTTGGGTCACGTGGATACACTGTAAACTCCATACAAAATTCTAGTTAGCCTATTAGTATTCTGTATCATTTGATACTGAATTCTGATAAGCCCTATTATTAATTAGTGTTCTACATGTACGTATATCAAATGATACAGAATTCTAATAAGCCCTATTAGTATTCTGTATCAAATGATACAGAGTACTAACTATAAGCCAACTAGAATCCTGTATGGAATGATACAGGATACTAACATGCTAGCATTAGTATGAGGAGGTCTCACAACCGATCACTGACTTCCCCTATCCAGGGCCGGGTGAAATGACAAAGTACATCTGCTCTCTCGTTATGTACATGTTGCAGGTCAAATTGACTCTTCAGGTCAAATTGACCCCGAGTCAATTTAACCTAGGTCAAATTGACCTTGAGTCAACTCAACCTAGGTCAAATTGACTCAGGTTTGGCTATCCAAAAAAGAAAAGATTTCACCCACCCCTCCCCTACAAAATATTATTTAGAAACCCACCCCTCCCCTCCTCTTCCTATACATCCCCACTTCTCTTCCTACTACCACCCCCTACTTCTATCACTTTCTTAACCCCTTGACCACTTACATTCAGGTCACCCATCCATTTACTTACCTCACCCGATCGGGCTTAACTTGGCTGAATCACGAGGAACGCCTGGTAGATATTAATCCAGTGGATTATCGCACTGCGCCACGAAAGCGCTTGCTGATTTGAACACATCATTTATTCTCCATGTGAATAATCATGGAACCCACTCTCGTTATGCACGCATGCGTACTGCTAACAAAATCGGACTTGGAAACATCTTTCGGAAAACGATCGCAATATTAAACCCGGTCCAAACTGTAACACATATGAAGTTTGTGTTGACTGCGTTCTTTCATGAAAACTGTAGCAATTCAAGAGAAGTAAGAAAGCTAAATCCAGAAAAATACATTGTTTATAGATGATCAGGTGTACTTCATTACGGCTCCACTCGTACTTCTCTTCAAAACAAACTGTCTTTTGCAGAGTAATCACTCAGATCACTGACAGATAAAGTAAAGGGAAAAGGAAGGGAATTTCGGTGTTTAGAGCTATAAATATATAGTCACTAATTTATTTAGCGTGTTTAGAACGATTAATTACTAAATAATACAGACTGTAATCCTTCTTCTATTATGCTGAGATCTAATACAAATCCTAACCCTACATTTAAGAAGACCCTAACCGTCAACAACGTGTGCTCACTAATGTAGGGTTCTTTAGGGCTATTAATCACTAAACAACACAGAAATATAATACTTCTTAAATGTTCCTTGTGAACTGACCCAAACCCTTACATTTAAAAACCCTAATATCAATGAACATTTAATGTAAGTTCCCTTTTTAGAATCTTGAAAAAATTACCTGAAGAAAACAGTGATTACCTTAAACACAATCACCAGGTTGAATCAATTTGACCTAGGTTGAATTGACTCAAGGTCAATTTGACCTAGGTTGAATTGACTCAAGGTCAATTTGACCTAGGTTAAATTGACTTGGGGTCAATTTGACCTGAAGGGTCAATTTGACCTAGGTTAAATTGACTCGGGGTCAATTTGACCTGAGGAGTCAAATTGACCTACAACATACACACCATCTCTTCCATGTGGGTCCTGTTTTTCTGCACGCTACGCTCTGCTCTCTTATTGCATACAAACTGTCTCTTCAATGTGGGACATGTTTTTGTGAGAAACTAATTCATCCCACATCAATAGCAAGGTGGGAGAAATCAAAGTTTAACATTTTATGTGGTACATATCATAAGTATGTTGTATCCGATACAAAATCACCACTCATATTGTAAATAGTACATGTACATTATTATTATGTAAAGCTACAATGAGGACTAGAACTGTTTCAGTGGGAGATCTGCTATAGTCTGTACTGAACTGACATTTTTTATTGGACCTGGATACTTCTACAAGTATAGGCTACTTCTACATTGAAGTATATCCTTGCTGACGTCATTGTTTACACTTTTTCCTCATTGGCAGAGATTAAACTTCAAGCTGCAAACAAACAGTCTGCATCAGTTGAAAGAGAATTTTAAACTTAATAATCACCAAAAATGTGAGATTGATACATGTACATGTAGGTTAAATATTTAGGGAGAAATTGACTTTTCAAAACATCTGTAAAATGAGCTGGGTGGCAAGACTTGCTGACAGCCATACATTCTTTGTAAATTTTGAGATTGTTAAATGCTCATTCCTCAAAATATATTTATCATGTCACTCTCAAATTTCAGTGATTATCAAGTGTGATAATCTCTTTCGATTTATGGACTCTGTTTGTTTGTATGTACGTCGCTTGAATTACTTATTTTGTTGGCAAATTGTGTGCATGGATTCAGCAATTTCTTTAGAGTCACATGGGACACACCAATTACATTTTGGAGAAGTAAACTTGAACTTATAGATCTTAATATAATGCACCTCCACTGCATATTCCTGAAATTGTCTAATTAAATGGTTTTCCAGTCATTGCAGTATTGTTTTTTGTTTCGCATATACCCACAGAAATGCTTTAAAAAAGTGCCTATATTCTTGCAAGTTTTATAGCTTCGAAAAGTTTTGAGTACTTCTGTAAAGAAAGTTTTGGGTTACAGAGAATACTCAATGTTCATCGATGATTTAATTTTGAGGAATATCCAGGGCTTGAAATAATTTTGTGATAAAATTACTATCACTTGCGACTAAAAAGATTTCAGGCAGTCACAGATTTGGTGACTAGTTTCCACCTAAATAAATGAATAAAGAAATGAAAGAAAATCAAAGTCTTGTGTGTTATGCTTCATTGGGATTTCACAATTTTTCAGCAAAATCATGCTCTATTTACCTTCAATTTCCACTTTTTATTTATCTTTAACCATCTGATACAAACCTTCACTCAGAGACCATTTTAAAGCGGTCTCTTAAAATACATCTCGGGCACAGCTTTTTATTGCAAGACAGTTGGATTCTTTTCTTAGAGACTAAAAATTACGAACTTCTGACCAAATTTTCGTAACTAATTGCAAAATGCAACCAGTTTAATTTTAAGCCCTGATATCAAATTTTGGCTTGACTGGCTGGTAGTGGTTTCTTTGAGTTTTCACAGTAAATAGAGCCAATCGAATTGTTTACTAAATTACATTTTCTGGGTGTACATTGTAGTTAATTGGACTGTAGACATCTCAGACGGGCGGATGTCCATTTTTATACTGAAACATGTCTTTTGCTACAGTTCTTAACTGCATCATTACTTACCGTAATTAATAAATAAATATACATGCAAAGAGTTCTCGAATTTGATTGGAATGGAACAGCTGTATTTATGCTAAACACCAGTGCCAAATTGTGTAATACTAGTGCCGAATCATGTAATACCTGAGTGCGAAATCATGTAATACCTCAGATGTGAACAAAATAATTATATCCAACCAGAACCACAGGTACCCCAGGCTCATTATGCGTAAAACGGTTATTTCCCGGATATTTGAAATTACAGTAAATGTATGGAGTTTTAGTTTGAATGCCTGTTTGCTCTAAAATAAAATTCAATAAATCATCAAAATATTCTTACCTGTCTCTTGTGTGTTCCTTTCAGTTTCTGTGAAGTTTCAAGCCATTCCATTCAATATTGAGGGAGTTACAGTAATTTTCCTTCCCTTAGTATAATTATTGGGAAGGTAGCAAACTGTTCAATTACCGTACGCCGATCAGCTGCAGAAAATTGCCTCGAATTCCCACAAAAATCCTGTACATCTACAAAATTCCTTCAAATAACGGTTGCCCAAACACAGGTCATTCACCACACTCAGCTTCCCTTTCACTGGTTTACTTTAATGGGAGAAGAATGCCACGTAGTTTGCAGTTTTCTAGTTCAATTCGATCTCGCCTGCAATGAGGCGACAAACAGTAGACCGTCCCCTACCATGTCAATTTGATATCGCCTGCAACAAGGCGACAAATAGTAGACCGTCCCCTACCCAGTGAATTTGACACTCCGCTGTGCCATTGTTTCATCTACCAATCGGAATCGATCATTGCAGCGCCTGCAGATTCAAATCACTTCGTTGTTCGTTTAGTTCTTACTTTTTAAATATTAGAGCCTTTTATGTTTATATCTGTAAATAGTAATATGTTATCAACATTGAGGAAAAGATCGCTCGAGGAAATGCCTGAAATCAATTGCAAGAGAAAAGGATTTGGATATCATCTCTCGGATAAAATGTGGTAAGCTTGCTGTGATAGAACTACTATAGAACTTTGGACGGGTTTCCTCTGAGTAAACAAGCTGCGATGATCGATTCCGATTGGTAGATGAAACAGTGGCACAGCGGAGTGTCAAATTCACTGGGTAGGGGACGGTCTACTGTTTGTCGTCTCGTTGCAGACGAGATCGAATTGAACATCCGCGAAACTCGAAAACTGCAAACTACATGTATGTGGCATTTTTCTCCCGTTAAAGTAAACCAGTGAAAGGGAAGCTGAGTGTGGTGAAGGACCTGTGTTTGGGCAACCGTTATTTGAAGGAATTTTGGCGATGTACAGGATTTTTGTGGGAATTAGAGGCGATTTTCTGCAGCTGATCCGCGTATGGTAATTGTACAGTTTGCTACCTTCCCAATAATTATACTAAGGGAAGGAAAATTACTGTAACTTCCTCAATATTGAACGGAATGGCTTGAAACTTCACAGAAACTGAAAGGAACACACAAGAGACAGGTAAGCATATTTTGACTATTTATTGAATTTTATTTTAGAGCAAACGGGCATTCAAACTAAAACTCTATACGGTACATTTACTGTAATTTCAAATATCCGGGAAATAACCATTTTATGCATAATGAGCCTGGGGTACCTGTATGGGGTGCCAAGTGTCCAAAAATTATATGTCACAATTATATGAAAATTATATGGAAATTATATATATAATCGTTATTATATCATATAATTTCTTTTCCTCCTGAGTTCATTATTTCAAATAATGTTCGTGTTGTTATTTCATTGTTTCATATAATGCAACACTGCCTTTCGCATTATATGAAACCATGATCGCCATTCATGATCTATTATTTCATATAATGCAAGACTGCTTTTTAAATTATATGAAACCATGATCGTCATCCGTTATCTATTATTTCAAATAATGCAACACTGCTTTATAAATTATATGAAACCATGATCCTAAGCCAAATTCGTTATTTCAAACAAGTTAATGCTTCAATTTTGCTATAATCCATTATTTGATATAATACATGTAGATTATATGATTTAAAACCATTATATGATATAAATCCCATTATATGATCACATAAATCTCATTATATATGATATAAATCTCATTATATGATATAAATCCCATTATATGATCACATAAATCCATTATATCATATAATCCCATTATATGATCATATAAAGCCATTATATGATATAAATCCATTATATGAAAGAACCATTGTATCATATAATATCAATTGTATGTGCGATTGTATGCGCAGTTAGCAAATTTCAGTGTCGGTGTAATATTTAACTTAAGCCTCGATATTGTGTTAACGTATCTGTCGTGTCAAAGTTCAACTATCATCACCTTTTCGAAATTAATACTGTGATAATCTGCTGTACTCTCTTTCGGTTTCCTTAATAAATGACGGACCAAGTGGCCAGCGATTTGGCTTCGGCGTTAAGCTTGTCTACGATCGGGGATTGCTGTTCAAGACAACGGCGAGACCCTAAAATACCTCTACTAGTACAAACGCCAACTCGTCGAGACCAAATATCACACTCCCCTAGCCTCTCAGACGTTACGCGAAAACCGAATTTCTGTTCGAACTATTCTTGATTAATGAGGTTATTTTCCCTTTCTCTTTGAATTTGACACATGAAGTTAATCTCTATGATATGTAATTAAATTAAATCCTGTAAAAATACGTTGGATCCGAAGTGAGGACCTATGCAGCCAAAAATATAAACAATAACGAATGAAAAGTCCGAAGACTACAGAAAAGCTGATATACAACGTAAAAATCTAATGACGTGTGACCCGATAACCAAGCATTTCTGTTGCTCGAAACTAGATGCTTTTTAGCTCAGTCCGGGTCGATGGTGCAGTGGTACCGAAGCCTGCGTACTGTTTGCTATGCCATACTAACAAGTTCTAATAAGAACGAAACAGCTGTCTATGGCTGCAATCTGGTCCGAGCGCTTTTCGTGTCAGGCCTAGCTAACCGTAGTGCTTTGTGTTAGATTTTTACGTTGTTTATATTTTTGGCTGCATAGGTCCTCACTTCGGATCCAACGTATTTTTACAGGATTTTTGTCCACGGTATTTGCTTATGAGTTTTTTAAATTAAATTGCTCGTTTCATGAGACATGCGTGTTCATAGTACTCTTTTCTTTTCTTTTTCCTCTTTTATTCAAGGGCTCACGGTCCCATCACCCTGATTTGCCTAATTTTCAGAGTTTGTCTCTTTTCCAAGGTGCACTGGTTCATATTGTTTCTGGCTTCCTTAATCAATATTGTAACCAGGCATCAGCTAGTCGACTTTTTTCATGGGCTGACCGTACCCCTGCTAAGCCACACCCTAGCTCGTGTCCCTCAATTCCCTAATTCGTATGTTTCTGAAGGTGACGTTTTTCGTTACATAATTTTCGATACTGTAAAACCGACGAAGGGGGTGTTTGTGTGTAGCATGTATAATCAAGTACAACTATATGAATACGTTTTTTTATTTAATTATGTACGTATGTGTAAGTGTATATTTCCTCTCTTTTTTCTTCTTTTTTTCCGGGTGTTCTGAGTCGGTTATCCGTGGACAGTGTGTTGGTTAAGCAGTAATGCAAGAAACAGTAATTCTTCGTCGTCTACACTCGACGTTTCTCTATTAGAATGAGTGGCCGTGCTTTATGTTTACAAACTCAAGCTGAAAGAGTTTGTAAATACAATAAAGCACGGACACGAATTCTGTATCTGACTTATCAAACGTTTAATTACATATCATAGAGATTAACTTCATGTGTCAAATTCAAAGAGAAAGGGAAAATAACCTCATTAATCAAGAATAGTTCGAACAGAAATTCGGTTTTCGCGTAACGTCTGAGAGGCTAGGGGAGTGTGATATTTGGTCTCGACGAGTTGGCGTTTGTACTAGTAGAGGTATTTTAGGGTCTCGCCGTTGTCTTGAACAGCAATCCCCGATCGTAGACAAGCTTAACGCCGAAGCCAAATCGCTGGCCACTTGGTCCGTCATTTATTAAGGAAACCGAAAGAGAGTACAGCAGATTATCACAGTATTAATTTCGAAAAGGTGATGATAGTTGAACTTTGACACGACAGATACGTTAACACAATATCGAGGCTTAAGGTTACCGGATACCTTCAAAACGAAAAAGATGATTTTTTTTTTTTTTACACAGAAATGTAGTTTTAGTAGTAGTGTCTCATATACCAAAAACTCCGTTCAAAAAAAATGAATATTGACGGGGAAATACCAAAAGGAATGTTTTACCGGAAGTAAAAGGTTATTTTTGATTGACAGCAAATCAATAAACGCATGACAAGTGCTCACTCGCCCGTAACGACGGTGTGGGAAATCGGCACATTAAATTAATTTCATATACCAATGTTTACGTTTATTGAGAAAAGTTTTTCCACACACGATTCCACAATTCCATCGGATGTTGGCCTTATATCTTACAAAAAGCAAGCAGGATGCCCTAACCCTAAGCCCTTAGCTTGAAAAATAAAGAAAAAAGAAGAGCAAAATGAGGCCAAACAATGCATACGACTACAATTACAAAGCCAAATAGGAATCCTCGCAAAACCCGACAAGCGTTCGTATTTTCACTTTCAGACAGAGTGCCAAGTGGTCCACATCTGAACATAAAGTAGAATTGATAAGAGCCAGCCGAGAGAGAAAGCTTAGATGGAAACGTAGTCTGGCGGTGACCCTGAATCGGTTGAACCACGATCTCGCTATTGCCGTGCTGTTTCAGACGCCTGCAAATCGCTGTCTCCTCTACTAACTATGCTGGCATTCAAGGCGTCTCTATAGGTGTTCACCTTGGATTTGCCCCTCGAGGTATTTTTGTCTTTCCCATTTTTCTAGCATTTTTCTACGGAAACCAGCTGACTCTTACCGCTACCATTTTTCAAGTCACACAAAAAAGAAGAAACATTTTCTCGATGCGGCGCGTTGCTTTGATCGGAAATCAACATTGGCGGGAAATCTTGACAGATAGTTGAACTGTGATGAGAAATGATTGGCCAAGAGCTTGCTAATTGTTGGAGAGGCGGGGCTTCAGATTCACGCACGACAGACGGGTATATTTTTGAAGTGCTATTTTCTCGCTTTCGATTTTCAATCAAAATAGAGTTTTAAAAAAGCTCCCACTCAAGAGGAATTTATTCGATTTGTGCGAAATTTTCACAAAATGTCAATTGATATCTCAGCTGCAAAACCGTGTCGGGGAATTGGGAAATTCTAAAAAGAGAGCTCTTGACGACGTTTCCTGCATATCTACTCGGATTATTTTTCGCTTTTTCATGGAAAGCATGATAACTTTTGAACTAAATCGAATTTTGAAATTCCCCGACACGGTTTTGTAATACGATTCCTCCGAAATACGACAAAGCAAACAGATTTTTAAACTTTAAAATATTTTCGGAGTCGGAACTTCTGAAAGCCATCTCACTCGATCGGAGAAACGGGATGGCGGAAAATTCGAGATTTTCGAAGAACTCAAAACCTTTTATGTATTCTCGTAGCCAATTTTATAAGCTTTAAAATGATACATGAATGATTTATCTACGATGTTTCCTCGAGGCGCTACATAATTTAGACTGGAAACGCACCCTGAAGGTATCCGGTAACCTTAAGTTAAATATTACACCGACACTGAAATTTGCTAACTGCGCATACAATCGCACATACAATTGATATTATATGATACAATGGTTCTTTCATATAATGGATTTATATCATATAATGGCTTTATATGATCATATAATGGGATTATATGATATAATGGATTTATGTGATCATATAATGGGATTTATATCATATAATGAGATTTATATCATATATAATGAGATTTATGTGATCATATAATGGGATTTATATCATATAATGGTTTTAAATCATATAATCTACATGTATTATATCAAATAATGGATTATAGCAAAATTGAAGCATTAACTTGTTTGAAATAACGAATTTGGCTTAGGATCATGGTTTCATATAATTTATAAAGCAGTGTTGCATTATTTGAAATAATAGATAACGGATGACGATCATGGTTTCATATAATTTAAAAAGCAGTCTTGCATTATATGAAATAATAGATCATGAATGGCGATCATGGTTTCATATAATGCGAAAGGCAGTGTTGCATTATATGAAACAATGAAATAACAACACGAACATTATTTGAAATAATGAACTCAGGAGGAAAAGAAATTATATGATATAATAACGATTATATATATAATTTCCATATAATTTTCATATAATTGTGACATATAATTTTTGGACACTTGGCACCCCATATACCTGTGCCAGAACTCATGAATTGGATTGACTGAGAGGCGGCGGTGTTTCCAATTTTTTGCAACAATTGTAGAACAATAACAAAGAGAGATTTTCACATTAATTTTACAATCAGAAGTTGCAAAACTGAAGCAAAATCCTTTGAATAACACCACAACACAAAACATATAACTACACAGATGAATATTATTAACAAGTAATCACATGGCTTTCTCATGCAATTCTGGATTAATTTGAACTTGTGAGATTTTTCAAAGAGCTCAAATTGCATTCGCCCTAAGCTCCTGCAATTTTGATACTCTTTGAACATCTCACTTGTTAAAATTAATCCTGAATTGCACTTGAATCCATATGGTAAGTATATGAAATAATCTGGTTTGCTGCAATTAACAATAGAGCAGATTTCAATTGAGTGTCGGAAGTGTTTTGGTCTTGCGTTTACTAAGCTCTCCTATTGGCTGAGAAAGTAAACCAACCAATCAGAATCCAAAGTAAAACCAAATGCAAATTGGTTTTGGTTTTGCTTTGGTTTGTCATTGGCTCACAGGGAAGCCATTTATGAGTTCCTTGTGATTACTCACTCCTATGATTGGCTGGCTGTGGGTAATTTGCGTTTGGTTTTACTACACTCAACTGAAAACCGCTCTAAATACATTGTACCATGAGTAATTTGTAAAAATTTCACCAAAATTGCATACCTATACTTATTGTATGTGTTTAAATGTCACTTCATTTCAGTGTATTCTTGAAGACGCTTGTGAACAATTAGGTACAGTAACACAAGACAAAGGGAAATATCAGCAGATTTTACAAGGACTTGTTGTGCAGGTAAATAATCTCTCAAGATTTATAATTTGCCAAATAAAATTTTATCAGGAAGTCAGTGTTTTAAACATCAAGACCGTTTTTTTTCATCCCCTGTGAATTACATTTTTTTTTTCCATTGTCTATATTCTTATTGTTCATACATGTAGATTAGGTTGTGGTCATTACCAGCTTAACCGAGATCAGGGTGTGCAAAGAATGAATGGACAAAATTGCTGGTCCATTGCACAGCTGCTAAGTCTGCAAATTGGTGGTTTGACTAATAAGGAACTGCATAAATATGAGCATTTTAACACTATCTCGGCATTGAACTCAATCTACAAATGTACATGTACATACAATGTAGTAACAATAGTGGCAAAATGAGAGCCAGGAGCAAGCAGCAGGTCTTCAAAACCTTGCATTTTATTGGACCTCATTTGGATTGCACTGTCAGACAAAGAATTATATTGTTTTAGGGTTAGGGTTTGTATTGTTTTAGGGTTAGGCATTGTTTGGGTAGCCAGTACTATTCCAGGTTCCGAGGAGGTGAAGGCTGCCCCGGAGCAAGGGCTGGTCATTGAGAAGCTGTACATGCACTTCGATTGGTCAGGACAAAATTCTCTGTTCAACTGGATTACATTTTATATTCAAAATTCAAGTGGAACAACAAATGCAGTGAGTTGTTTCACTGCAAAAATTTTGGATGTAATTATAGTCTATGATGAACAAGAGATGAACAGACAATGCGGAAAATTATGTGATTTGTTTTTACAACAAATTGTAATTGGAAAGTGGGCAGGGTTTTGAGTAACTTTGAGAGGAATTCAAATAGTTGAGTTTCACATTCAAGATTTACCACTGGATGCAATGACTACTGACAGATGCATTATATTTACCTGATATTCACTCACGGATAAGCCACACTTGCAGATAAGCCACACCCTGAGTTTTGATGCTTGAGTTTAGGAAAACAGTTTTTTTTGAAGAATTTTTAACCTTCATCGGACTTTCAAACTGGAGAAAACTCCAAAGTTGTATTTGTAATTTCAGCACTGAAAATTATATAGTATGTCTACATACTTAGATACCGGTACATGACCGAGATCTGTTCATTCGGGTCACTTTTAAGATCGAATTTTACATGTCAACCAAACCAACAACATGCTCAAGTTCCTCTGTAGCTTAGTAACCAGGCATCTGTTGGAAGAGAGAAAACTGGATACTAGAAGTTTTGTGTCAAAATAACATGGGGTAGTTTGCTTTTTCATAAGCTGTCCGTTGATACGTGTATCATGTCTAAAAGGATATCTGGAAGCCATCTATCGAGAAAAACTAGTTACTCAAAGAGAGGTGGAAGATTTGCAATGAAAGTTTTGAACAGTGACGACACAGTGGGCCATTTACCGCGCAAATACTCAAGGATAGCATGGTATGTGTTGCTCCTGGAGGAACCATAATCATTGAAGTAACAGGCCGATGACAACACTGCAACAAGCTTTGTGGTGGAATGGAGATCCCATGTGTGGTGACATTTAGTTGCTTGAAAAAAGCAACTATAAACCGTGTTAAAGATCTTTTGACGAAGAAGGTTTAATAACGGCAAGAATATAACTTACATGTACATCAAAACGGCTCTTTTGAGAGCCACCAAACTTGCAAAAGCAATGACCAGTTGACTTATTGACTTTGTAGATAGCCGTATAATTGTTATACGCTATACCATATAGGTTGTTTCTGAAGTTAGATGTTTCATTTAAAATTATTATGATAACTTAAAATCGGCCTATATTCGTATTTGTTACACCGGCGTTGTTTCCTGTTTCACAGCATGTTAGGAATTTTACAAACAGTCATTGTCTAGCTCAGGCTTAAGTCAAAAGTATTAACTCTCAATCTAAACTAAACGCACATGGTTTTTAAATTTTTAAATTTTAACCGGGCTTGATCCATAACCTATTGACTTTGTAGATGGCCTTATATTTGTCATTTTTGGATACATGTCATGTTGTACGCCATACCACAGATTCCGATTTCTTGTATTATATATTATATATGTTCAACTTATTGACTTTGTAGATGACCGTATAATTGGCATTTTTATTTAACATGTCATGTTATACGCCATACCATACTGTATTAAAATCCATATACGTTGTATATGGCAGCACGGGGCTTTGCGAAGGCTGCACATGTGCTGGTTTTCACGCTCTGTCGAGTATTATGCTCGTAGAAGGGCCTTACACCCTAGACCGTCAAACACATGTGTCACCCTAAACTCAGTTCTAGTTCTGTTACTTTTCCATTGTCAATACTACATATATAAATTTCAACCTAAAACATAAAGACTACATATAAACAGTTTACTAGTTAAAACCATAAACAAAACAATATAATTTTCTCTTTAACAACCCTAAAATGGCAATTAAAGTACAACTAAACTGATCGACAGCTAGCCCACTACAAACATAAAATATAAATGTTTTTAAGACGAAATGAATAAAATACATGATACTCTAATAATTTGTTACTTTAAACTTAAACTGATCCATGTAAATCAAACCTTTTAACCATTTGACTCAACTCATATAAACAATTAAAGTCTCAACACCTTATATCTTAAAAAATTTAACCATGTTTACAAAATAATTTATCCTGAGCTACATACTGCTCTAAATATTTTAATATGAACCAATATTTAAACATATGTATACATAATACTCAAATAATATGTTATTTTATTTTAAACTAGTCCAGAAAAACCGAACCTTTTAACGGCTGACTCAAATCATCTAAACAATGCCAAAACTATTGAATAGCACTGCGTCACCTGGTTTCACATCACTCCCACATAATTTTCTCTTTAGCAACCCTAAAATGACAAAGTACAGCTAAACTAATCAGCAGCTAGCTCACTACAAACATAAAATATAAATATTTTTAAGACGAAATGAATAAAATACATGATACTCTAATAATTTGTTACTTTAAACTTAAACCGATCCATGTAAATCAAACCTTTTAACCATTTGACTCAACTCATATAAACAATTAAAGTCTCAACACCTTATATCCTAAAAATTTAACCAATTTTACAAAATAATTTATCCTCTAACTACATACTGCTCTAAACATTTTAATATGAACCAATATTTAAACATATGTATACATAATACTCAAATAATATGTTATTTTAAACTATTCCAGAAAAACCGAACCTTTTAACGGCTGACTCAAATCATCTAAACAATGCAAAAACTATTGAATAGCACTGCGTCACCTGGTTTCACATCACTCCCATATAATTTTCTCTTTAGCAACCCTAAAATGACAAAGTACAGCTAAACTAATCAGCAGCTAGCTCACTACAAACATAAAATATAAATATTTTTAAGACGAAATAAATAAAATACATGATACTCTAATAATTTGTTACTTTAAGCTTAAGCCGATCCATGTAAATCAAACCTTTTAACCATTTGACTCAAATCATATAAACAATTAAAGTCTCCGCACCTTATATCTTAAAAAAATTAACCATGTTTACAAAATAATTTATCCTGAGCTACATACTGCTCTAAACATTTTAATATGAACCAATATTTAAACAATTTTAAAACATATATATACATAGTACTCAAATAATATACTATTTTAAACTAATCCATGTAAACCGAACCTCTTAACGGCTGGCTCAAATCATCTAAACAATGCCATATTAACTTTTGAGTAGCACCATGTCACCTGATTTCACTTCATTCCCATTTCCCCCCCCCCCCCCCTAAGCTCCCTCAACACCAGCTTATACTATAATCCTCATAGCCAAATAATTATCTCTCATAAACCAAAATATATAAATTCCTTATTTCTCTTCATTATCCCTCACATCACATCCTTCCTTTTCTTTGAAAAACCTCAGATATGGCCCAACACAACCTAACAGGTCAACAGCTAGCCCTATATGAAAAGAAAATGAGTGAACACAAAGGAGCTAGAGCAATATGCGCAAGAAAGGATATTTGTACCGAAACCACCCCAACACATATTACAGACCCCATCTCCACCGCATTGAACGACGACCCAGACAACCACATGTTAGCCTCACTCATATCATCCCAAACTACCACCACAGACAGCATCAAAACAGACGACCTCGACGATGAATCACTTCTCCATGCCGCTACCCTTCACGATGTGCCCACTACCCACACCAGCAATACCACATATTTAAACTCAGCGTCACAGCCCACCCCATCCCTGACACCAGCCTTACACCAAAAACCACCGGCTGCACAACCATCCGCCTCCACGACAAAAATCCACGCACTTAAACTAAAGCTAAAACGGATTAACAACATTGACATTCAGATCAGACTACTACAAAAGCGCCGCGCAAAGCTTTGCAAAGAATCGGCCCTACTGAAAAAACAAATCAAAAAAGTAAAGGTAGATTAACCATTAAAAACAAAACAAAAACGAGAAACAAAGTCTAAGTACTGATATGTATATATACCACTTTTATTTTTAGTCTTCAACTGTACTCTCCACATCATATGTATATCTATACATTATTCAAGAAACCTCTAAAACCTAAATAAACTAATTTCCAAAATCTATAAGACTCATCCTATTATGCAGCATTATCCCAGTACTTATCATCTCTCTTAATTTCCTCCCGGTTTACTTACCAAATAATATATCCCACCTTCCTTTAAAGCCGTTTCCCGCTTTATTTATTATCCATCTCATCAATGATAAACCTCTAAAATCTCTACAACATTTTGTATACCCTAGACCGTACGAACCCTCTCCCTGACATCCATCAATCCTCGCTACTATTACACGCCCCTTCTCCACACCCTTCAACCCAAACCTCGCTCAAACAAAACAATTCCCCCCCACCCCCCCCCCCCTGTTTCCAACAAAAATCACCATCACCCCTCTCCCCCTCCCTTTCCTGCATCATTACCATATATGGTAAGCTTTTCACCAAACTTGACACCTTCTATTGGCCGTCTTTAAATAGCATCCGTTTTAAAACTAAACACCCGCATTCCTTTCCTTGACCTTTACGTGATAAAATACCGCGAGCTGCATCTCCCCCGGCCCAGTACTGTTACTCTCCTAGGTAAGCATTATCTCCTCCCTTCCTATACTATTTAAGGTCACCATAATCATAACGAGTAGATACACATTGTGAACTGAGTATGTAGGGTCAAATCGTAGACGTCTTTCGATTTTGAAACATACGACTGCTTGGTACTTTCTCTCGGAGATTTTCACACGGTTTTAACTTTCTCCCGCGTGCATTTTAAATTGGCCAAATTTCCTTCTACAAAATATACGAATCACACGAAATTACACCAGACAATCCAGTATAATTTTTGACCCCTGATGATAAGAATTATACTGTCAGTCTCACAATCCAAAGTACTCCACTCGTTATACTATAAAATTAAAACGAGCTCGTTTTTAATCTGTTATATATGCATATCTAAAAATCCTCCTGTCCCTTGTATTACCTTATTACTTATTATATATGTTTCAACATATTGACTTTGTAGATAGCCGTATAATTGTTATACGCTATACCATATAGGTTGTTTCTGAAGTTAGATGTTTCATTTAAAATTATTATGATAACTTAAAATCGGCCTATATTCGTATTTGTTACACCGGCGTTGTTTCCTGTTTCACAGCATGTTAGGAATTTTACAAACAGTCATTGTCTAGCTCAGGCTTAAGTCAAAAGTATTAACTCTCAATCTAAACTAAACGCACATGGTTTTTAAATTTTTAAATTTTAACCGGGCTTGATCCATAACCTATTGACTTTGTAGATGGCCTTATATTTGTCATTTTTGGATACATGTCATGTTGTACGCCATACCACAGATTCCGATTTCTTGTATTATATATTATATATGTTCAACTTATTGACTTTGTAGATGACCGTATAATTGGCATTTTTATTTAACATGTCATGTTATACGCCATACCATACAGTGGTGTTTAGTAGTATACCTCCTCGCTTAAGTTAATAAAAAATATTTCTTTGAACATTTTAATTTATGTAAATTTATGGAACCTTGTGAAGATGTTCTCGCAGATAAGCCTCACCCCCGATTTGAAACAAAAAAAATTCGTAAATAGGTGCAGCTTATCTGTGAGTGAATACGTCTACCCAAACCAATACCCATTGGTCGGTTTTTACAGGACTTAAAAAAATTGTAATTAATACTGGTCCTTTTTGTAACCATTCTGTGTCACTCCTTGACAGGGATTATTCCAGCTTCTTGAGCCTAAAGTCCTTATCAGATGTAGGCAGCGGGATGTTGGTCTTGTAAAGGTAAATGTAAACAATTTAAATAATTATTGGATGAGGGAGAACATGATACAGTGAATTAGCCGGTAACAAAACGAGTGGGGGACTGGAACCGAGTCAGTAAAACTAATTCAATTAATAACTAGTCAAAGTGAGCATTATTTTCCAAAAGCACAGATCAAACTTAGCTAGTCTGGAAAGTTTGGTGAACTTTGGCTCAATATTGACGATGCTAGAAGGCATCAAATATGTCAATTTTCCCATACAAACTCTCTTATTATTTAACGTTGTCCCTCCAAACCATACATTCATTGTAAAATTTTGGAGGGACAAAGAAATTTCAATTGCTTAAAATTCAGACACGATTCACTTGAATTACATCAAACTTGGCACACATGCTAATTTCAACATGCTCTATGATGTGATGAACTTCATTTTAGAATTAGAGTAATTCTGATAAACTAGGTCCCAGTCCCCTGCTCGTTTTCTTACCGGCCAATTGTGAAGACTGGATTACGATCCTGATCATGTTGGGTGATGCATTACTAGCATATTAGGAAAGTGATTTTACTGTGACCTTTATACTCTATTAGAGGTAGTGGTCAACCTTGAACTTATGGTTCTACATGTACATGTAGGTGTAATTTTAGTAAAAGTAAAACTTGGAATAAAGCTTGGAGTTGACTCAAAACCTTGGTTCTCAAGTTCATACACAGGATTTTTAGTAAGAGCCAGCAGCCAACAAAATTCACTGTCTACTCTAGTTATTTGTGCTGGCTACTTTACTCAGAAAATCTATTGAAAATAGTATGAAAAAGGGATGTTTTAAAATTGTTTCTCCAGCTACATTTACTTCACAGAATATGCCAGTTACGTACGTTAGTATGAGGCACTAGTTGTCTCTCGCAACATTTTCAGTCCTTAGTACGTTCGTACGAGGCACTAGTTGTCTCTCGCAACATTTTCAGTCCATAGTACGTTAGTACGAGGCACTACTAAGTTGTCTCTCGCAACATTTTCAGTCCTTAGTACGTTAGTACGAGGCACTAGTTGTCTCTCGCAACATTTTTAGTCCTTAGTACATTCGTACGAGGCACTAGTTGTCTCTCACAACATTTACAGTCCTTAGTACATTAGTACGAGGCACTAGTTGTCTCTCACAACATTTACAGTCCTTAGTACGTTAGTACGAGGCACTAGTTGTCTCTCGCAACATTTTCAGTCCTTAGTACGAGGCAGTACTGAGTTGTCTCTCATAACATATTTTCAGTCCTTAGTAGGCAGTAGTTGTTTCTCATGACAACAATGTAAACACACACGGTTAACTCCAAAAAAGGGAAAAAAAACAAAAACAATTTTCCGATCTAATGATCCAGATTTTTTTCAGTTCGTTACCAGAAACACAACGTTTATTTTGTTTGGCATTGGCTGTTGAAGAGTGTTAGTAAATCATTCCCTGAGCACTCATGCATTGATATTCTCATTACAAATGGCTTTTATTATTCAAATAATTCATGTGTTTGTTTTGTTATCAGTCCATACACAGAGCAGTAGTAGATGAATACAAGAAATCAACTAAAAGACCCGTTGAAGTTATTATTGATGAGCAGAATTTTCTGGCACAAGATTGGTAAGTATGAAAATAGACAGCACTCAATTTATTACTATTCCAACTTTGTGCACACCACGCAGCATGTAACATGAAATCGAGACAACTTGTTCAAAATTTGCTGAGTCATTACTACATCAAGACGCCTTGGAAAACAAGAATCAGATATGATTGATTTGGACCACGGATCGATCGGATCACAGATTTTCGTCTGTATAGGGTACATGTACATGTATATACAGTATTGGTCGCCTATGTACTCAATCATGACCTATTTTTTTAACTTACATGTATTTAACAGGGAAGCTTTGGGTTGATGATGGGATTTACATGCATTGTATATGTACATATGTGGGTTGTCTAGTTATTAAGTTGTGTACTCCCTATCCCCCACCAGAATCCAGACTTGTGTAGCTAGTGTCAGTAATTTAGTAGCCAGGGCAATGTCTAGTGCATTCAACCTGGCTAATAAAAGTATGTAACAGTTTAATGGCAGACCAAGCAGTAACTGAATGCACACTCTAATAAATAGATATTACTGTTTGAGGTTATTGTTCTTAGTCCAAGTTAATACATTTTATGTGTGCTTCTTTTAGCCCTGGTGGTGTGGAGCTTCTTGCCAAACAAGGAAAGATCAAAGTTGTGAACACGCTTGAGAGCAGGCTGGATATGATGAGCCGTCAGGTAAGTAACCAGGTTACGTAGCTCAGTGGTTATGCGCCGGTCTGATGTCGCAATGTTACGACTACAGTCAACTCTCTCATAGTGGACACCACTGTAAGATGGACACCTCTCTCAGGCAGACATGGTTGGTTGGTCCCTGCCTAATTTCACTTGTTTGTCTGTAACTAAACTCTGTTTAACTGCAATAGCACAGTCGGGGAGAGGGAAGTGATGGAATTTGAGAGGTCTACAGTTTGAGTCCAGTTAAGTGCTTCCAAAAAAAGTTCCTTCTCATCTGTGATTTCCAGACTATACTCGCAAATTATATAACATTCCTGGGTGTTATGCATCACCCCAGGGTTGACATGTATGGGGGGTTATTTCATAAAAATATGGATGTTGGGGTAATTCAGCGGCAATTCAGCTGGATTGATGACCACAGCACATCAAAGATAACCGACCTTGCTACATGTAACTATGAACATTACTAATCTTAGTTTGTTATTGTCACAGTTGCTATTACCATAATAGTAGTCAATAATTAATGTCAATTGTTACCACTAATTATTGTTATATTTATCATTATGGTATTGGTTATCATTACTTCTGTTACAGATGATGCCAGAGATCAGAGAAATGCTGTTTGGTCGCAATAAGGGCAGGCATTTCATGGACTAGAAACTGAAGGAAATAATTCTCACCACAGCAGTGACAGAGGTGATATTTAAATGAGGAAAATGTGTACAAACTATAATTACCACTTACTCAGGAGGATAATAATATGGAAAGGCTGGTCAACCCAAGTTTTATTAATGATCAGGATCAAGCTTGAAGATATTCTCTCTTACTAACAGTACATACATGTAGTTAGTCTGGGTTATTACTGTTTTCATTACAATGCAACCCTGGATGCTTCAAGTCGCATTTGGAAAATTGCATTTTGCTGATCATCAATCAAAATTTAAAGTACATTATTATAAGCCCATATCAGTTATACTTGATATCGATTGTACATGAAAGGAATAGTCCAATGGTAGAATATTTCTTGATTTGGGTGTTACGTCTACAAGATATAAAGGTTTATATTTCCAATATGCTAATGATGTGATGTCATCACCGACATCACTTATTATACAAGTACTTAGTACCTTAGTACACTAGTCACCACGTATCTCGTCAGTTCTTGTGTGATAGACTCTTAGTACCTTAGTACGCTAGTCACCGCGTATCTCGTCAGTTTTTGTGTGATAGAGTCTTAGTATGCTAGTCACCCTGTATCTCGTCAGTTCTTGTGTGATCCTAAGTGACTAAATTAGTAGTTAATACATCTATGCTTCAGTTGTATGTACTAGATATTGGTACTAAGGGGCAATAAGATTAAAACAGTTCTTGTATATCAGAGTGGTTAATTAAAGAGAGGAGGCCTTAGTACGCTAGTACAGTTCTTGTGTATCAGAGTGGTTAATTAAAGAGAGGAGGCCTTAGTATGCTAGTACTAGTGACTAAGCACAAATTAATGCAAATGCTGTCCTATACCAGGCATCATATGCTGGTAGATACAAATTACCTATTTTTAAATTCTAAGTTATATTTGAAGCTTATCAATGTGATTTACCAAAAAAACAAATTTATTTAGTAAATAGCTTAATTCACAAGCACATCATTAGCATATTGGAAATATAAACCTTTTTATAACCCATTAAATATTTTCTCTCGTGTGATTGGTTGAATGCGTCATGTGACCCATTTTCTTTCCAGCGAATACACCCCTGTGGGTGTATAAGTGTGCATGAAAGAAAATATTTGAAGGATGATAATGATAATAACCTACATTGTGGCATCAAAATATGCCCTGATATTTGTCCTTGGACATTATCTGATCCTCAAAGCTCACAGTTTCCCTCGACCTTCGGTCTTGGGAACTGTTCTATTCTCGGATCAGATAATGTCCATGGAGACGCCACAAATAGGTTATTGTATTTATATCTCATAGACGCAACACCCAAATTAAGAAATATTCTACCGTTGTACTATTCACTTCATGACTGTACAATCGATATCAAAGATAACTGGCTAGGGCTTATATGCACTTTAAATAAGACAATCTAGACTCTGGAAACATTTCATTGACGGTCAGCTAGATGCAATTTTCCAAACATAACTTGAAACTTTTAGAGTTGCACACTTCAGGGCCGGGTTGTTCAAAGCCCGATTAGTGCTAATCCAGGGTTAATTTCCATGACAACCAATAGGTTCTGTGCAGAGTTAATCCAGGATTAACGCTAATCGGGCTTTGAACAACCCGGCCCAGGTCTCCATGAAAAAGGTAATGAAGGATTATTCTATCTGTTAATTTTTATTCAATAAATTGACTGTTTTGAAATTCCCTCCACTAAATTTTCTAATGGGCCACCCTCAATATAATTATTATGGTAGTTTTTCAAAGAAACTGATAAATAATGTTCTTTGAATGAATTGTTGACTGTATTAAACTTTGGGAAGGGTTGTACTGTTTTGAAATTCCCTCAACTAAATTTTCTAATGGGCCACCCTCAATATAATTATTATGGTAGTTTTTCAAAGAAACTCATAAATAATGTTCTTTGAATGAATTGTTGACTATTAAACCTTGGGAAGGGTTGTACAAGTCAGTTGAACACAAGTACCTTTTCTTAGGGCTGCTTAACATATCAAATTAATGTTATCTAGTTACAGTGATTTTCATTATTATGCCGAGTGAGAGCTCAAAGGTCGGCCAGTGTTTTATTATTATGCCGAGTGAGAGCTCAAAGGTCGGCCAGTGTTTTATTATTATGCCGAGTGAGAGCTCAAAGGTCGGCCAGTGTTTTATTATTATGCCGAGTGAGAGCTCAAAGGTCGGCCAGTGTTTTATTATTATGCCGAGTGAGAGCTCAAAGGTCGGCCAGTGTTTTATTATTATGCCGAGTGAGAGCTCAAAGGTCGGCCAGTGTTTTGTGTTTTTCACTGCCATCAATCATAACTATGGCAACCACTTAATATTGACAAATGATGGCTGCGCAAAGCTCTCCGATGCTGTAAGTTTCCCACAGGAATCCACAATGTTGAAATACTTCCCGGCCATACACAGCCATCCCTTGTCAATATTATTTAATTGGTGGCTGTCATACTCATGATTGACGGCAGCGAAAAACACAACATGTTGATTGACCTTTGAGTTTTCAGTCTCCATAATATTGAAAATCATCATAAATGTTTGTTAATCAAGGTTAGAATGAAGTTTCATTGTACCTGAGGTCATCCAATAAAATAGCTAATATAATGGGGTTGAATGTAAATGCAAATTAACCATGTTTGAATTTTTATAGATCTGGAATTTACATGTAGTGGTTACGTAATAACTTTTTTCAGCAAATAATAATAAAATTAGTAACATTCCCAATACTTTCCTGTAATAAGAAATAGTTTCTTAAAACCTGCATGATTATATATAATTATATGTACAATGTATGTACATGTAACTTTATGACTGCATAGTGGAAGAACTGACTTTAAATAGGCAATAAATTAAAGGTTTTCATCATTTTCATTGGTACGAAAGTGAGGTGCTCAGCAGGGAAAAAGCTATGCATATATTTAGCAGAGTTTGAAAACAGAGGAAAACGATTGTTAGTAACAGTTGTGAAATACTTGTCAATCAAGTTTTTTTTTACAGTTCCTTAAAATGTACCAACTTGGGTAACTTAAACTTGTATGAACAGGACCCACTAAAAAGTACAGAGGCGAGAATTTTTACTCCTAACAATGGAATTCTTTGTCAGTGTATAAGTCCAAATGGCGTCCAATAAAATGCAAGGTTTTGAGAGGTGAAGGCCTCCTGATAATGTTTGCTTAACATAACCTGATACAGTACATGTATATTATCACAGTGACAGTCTCATTCTTTACCTAATAATATTGTCATTATTATCATCAGAAAAAAACAGTCATAACCTTAACCAAGTATTCATATTGATCTTTATTTGAAAAATTATATGCTCTGAAGTTCTACAAAATAATATAAGCATCCAAATTACTCTATGAATTATTAAGCCTGTAGTTAATTATTGTATCGTGAGATCTTATTGATTTTTTATGCAGTGCAATAAATATGGTGATTATACCCAGTGTTGTTTAAATATTTTTGTGATCTTAAAAAAATATTCCTCATAATAATTAATGTTAGTGACAGTATCTTTGTCTTGTTTGGACCCCAGCAACTTTGACACTCAGTTAATCACTAACTAAATAAGCCAATTTATTATAAGCCTTTTAGGCAAGACAATTAATGGGATTGCCATATGGTGTTTATGGAGACAAAGTCCAGGTCTATATCAAGGCTCAAAATTAAACAAAAGTTGTAGTCACATTTTGCAACTACATGTAGTTGCCCAAAAAAAGAATCCAGTGGTCTTCTGACAAAAAGCTGTGCGTCCAATATATTTTAAGAAGAGACCGCTTTAAAATGGCATCTCTGCAAAGGTTTGTGTGACTTGGTTATAAGGGCCCATTGACATATTCCATTGCTATGCAACACCCTTGCTATGCTCGCAGGAGCAGATGCGATTTTGACTTCCGTTTTATGCAAGCCTTAGAAAACAGCCAACTTGGGCGATATGAGTTGGCTGTTTTCTCAGGCTAGTTTTATGCGTGTCCACTGGCCACCCAATAGTTTTAATACTTACACAGTCATGTTTGTAAGTTTTATTCGTGGTTTACCTGAAAGGTTTGCATGAATGAATGAAGTACATTGTAAAGTGTTCAAAAGTCGGAGCAAGCCAAAAAATTAAAAGCTTGGTTTATCATGTGATAGAAAATAATACTTGTCAAAAAACTCAATCCAATAATTTCGAAGGAATCGTTCAGGACCTTCAGTTTACCACGCAATAGGTTCCTGGCACGTGCGTCAAAGTGGGATTTAATTTATTCATTTTTGCTATTTTTGTTGGTGAAATCATATATATTGGGGGGGGGGGGGGGCAAACAAGTTTTAAGTGCTTTTGTGGGGGGTCTTCAAAGATTTTACCTATTCCTTGGGGGGGTTATCAAAGTTTTGACGTACCCGTCATGTAAAATGTAATGAAATTGTTGTTGTAATGCTAAGCTAATGTTTAGTCCAGAACACAGGAAACAAGTGTTTAGAGAGCAGTAAATCTCGAAAATTTAGGCTCTGGCCTTTGGCCCTCGCAACATTTAGACACAGTCTGCTTTGTTTCCTTCATACGCAGGATGGTAATTCTCTAAGCTCATGATCAAAGGCACATCCCCAAAGGACAGATAATGCATCGGTGTCCAGGAGATTAATTATGCCAATACTGAGCTCTTTTTCATTTATTTGGGACTATGGAACAATGCAATATGATGCAATATAATGCACAAATTAAAAGTACCCATGCGGGAAGGAGGGTGAGGTAGAGATGTTTTCTACTAAACAAAAGTAATGTATCCTGGAAAATACCATACATCTAAAAACAATATAATATAGTAAATTTAATAGATTACATTATGTACAGTATATGCAGTTTGCATTCTTTCTTGCACATCCATCTTTATTGTTTGGGGGGGGGGGGGGGAGGGGGGTCTCAATAAGGTTTTGAGCAATTTTATGTTTGATGATGACAGATTCCTAAACTTACCTGAGGACTATGAAATTGATAATATGGATTGGAGATATTCACAAGATCCTACATGCGACAATAGAGCCTGGCAAATTACTAATAGACGTATGTACAGAAAACCACCTCAAAATCCTGAACGGCAGAACAATAGGCGATACCAAAGGCAGAAAAACGTGCTATCAATATAATGGCAGTAGTCTGGTGGACTATGCTATAGCCCACCAGTCAATCATGCCAGGCATACGATATTTTAAGGTAAACGATTTATTACCACATATTTCTGACCATTGTCATCTATCATATGGCCTTAAAGTACACACAACGAATAACAACCCACTCTCTTACGATACTATAAAACATTTCAGGAAAATCATATGGAACGAGGGCGCAGCTACAAAAATCCCAGAGCTCCTAAATTCTGTTCAATATCAATCAGCTTTTTCCAGGATACTCCAACTAAACGGAGAGCATTGGGATGTAAATAAACTAACACGAAATTTCACCCAAGCCATAGTTGAACTGAGTGAAGAAGCTGGTTTACGCTACCAAAATCAAACGAAAGGAAATTATGATGCAAACAAAGACTGGTTTGACTTGGAATGCACAACTGAAAAAGAAAATCTAAAATCTTTAGGACGCCAAGTGTGTAATACTCCAAAATGCGAACAACTAAGAAATCATCTCTTCACTAAAAAAAAAGAATTTTAGAAAGTTATGTAGGAGAAAAAAGCATGAAAACCTGAGAAAAAGAATAATGGAGATCGATTATAAAAACCCGAAAACAGCTTGGAAACAAATACATAAATTGTTTAACATAAAAAAGAAACAGCAAAAACAATCGTGTCCAATAGAACCTCGAGAATTTTATGAATATTTCAAGGAGTTGAACAAACCCAATAACGAATCGAGTTGTCTAGATAATCCCCAACAAGATAGCTGTGAGGATACTACCAGCAGGGAAAGTGAACTGTTAGACTCTGAAATTACTGACGACGAAATCGAAAATGCTATCAATAAATTAAAATACAACAAATCACCGGGCAAAGACAATATCCTAAACGAAGTAATAAAAAACGGTAAAAAGCAACTAAAACCACTACTGAAATCGCTTTTTAATATTATTCTATCATCAGGGGAGTACCCTCGAGATTGGTGTACCAGCTTTATTGTTCCAATTTACAAAAAAGGCGATAAGGACAAAACTGATAACTACAGAGGCATAAGCCTGTTATCCTCACTCGGCAAACTTTTCACCTCTATACTTAATAATAGGCTGTATGATTACCTAGTTGACAAAGGAATACTCAAAGAAGTACAAGGAGGATTTAGGAAACACCTTGGAACAGCGGATAGTATTTTCATCCTAAAAACTCTCATAGACAAATACGTTAAGACTAAGCCACAAAAAAATAGAAATTTCTTATTTAGCTGTTTTGTAGACTTTAAAAAAGCATTCGACAGCGTGCCAAGAGACAAATTACTTACGAAGTTAAAAAGGGCCGGAATAGGAGGGAAAGTATATTCTATCATAAAATCAATGTACTCAAATGACTCCTCAGCAGTGAAAATTGGCGATACGATATCAGAGGAATTTAGATGTTATAAAGGGGTTAGGCAGGGGTGTATGCAAAGTCCAACGCTATTTAACCTATTCCTTAGTGACCTGCCTGAATTTCTTAATCAGGGCGACTTGGCAGAACCAGTCGAAATCCAAAATAAAACAATAAGTTGCCTTATATATGCAGATGACTTGGTTGTACTATCAAAGACCGCTGAAGGTCTACAGAAATATCTACATAGAATCAAGGAATATTGCAACCAATACAATTTAGAAGTAAATATCGAAAAAACAAAAACCATGGTCTTCAACAATACAGGAAAGAGAATGAACAACTATGTTTTTAATTACGACGGCGAAACCCTGGAAAATGTTCGAGCATTTAAATACCTTGGTTTAACGTTCAGTGCGTACGGTAACTTCACACTAGCCAAACAAGAACTGAAAAAGATAGCACTAAAAGCCCTTTTTAAACTCCGCAAAGAAATGGGTGACCACTTTAGAACTGACCTAAAGCTCACACTGAAATTATTTGACTCTCTTATTCAGCCAATCCTCCTATATGGAAGCGAAATCTGGGGAGTTGACTGTAAGGGTCCTATTGACAGAGATCCAATAGAGTCAGTTCATGTTAAGTTTTGCAAATGGCTCCTAGGAGTAAATAGGAATGCTACGAATAATGCTTGTCGTGCTGAACTAGGCAGACTCCCACTTAAAGGCGAAGCGATATTCCGAAGTATTAAATATTGGCTAAAACTGGAAAATGTGGATAATACAAAATTGGCAACCGAGGCTTACGCTGACTCCAGACTCTTACTCAAGCCCATGGTCTGGTGCCAAAAGATAAGAAGCATAATATGTCACCTCGGCTTTGGCAATCTGTGGCTAGACCAGAATAATATAACCAATTACACAGCACTCGCTAGCAAACTAAAACAAAGGATACGAGACGTTGAATGCCAAAACTGGCACAGCGAGATCCATAATGACTCGAGAAGTAATCCAAATCAGCGAAATAAGTTAAGAACATACAGAATATTCAAGAAATCTTACGAATTAGAAAATTACTTGAAGGAAGTAGTCAATGTGAAGCACAGAATAGCACTAACAAGGCTAAGAATAAGCAACCACAAACTAGAGATCGAAAAAGGAAGGTATGCAAGACCATACAAACCAATCGAAGAAAGATTATGCCATTTCTGCCTCTCGGAGATTGAGGATGAAACCCACTTTGTCTTGAAGTGCAAGAAATATGAAAACCTAAGGAAGGAATTCTATGCTTCACTAAAGAATAAATATAATATAAATACGGCACACCGATCTGAAAATAGCCTATTATGCACAATCATGAACCCTGACAGTAGAATTTCTAGTCTTTCAGCAAAATTCATTTATAACTGCTTCAACATCAGAGCTGAAGCTCTAACGCAATGATGCCTGTTCCCAACTAACAGAGATATACATGACCTAATTTAACTGAAATTTATTGGACCCATGTCGAAGTACTTGCATGTACAAAACACCAAATAAAATATGTCTGTCTGTCTGTCTGTCATAGAGGGGTCATCTAAGTTTTAATTCTTTCATTAAGGGGGGTCATAAAAGTTTTAACAAGAGAAGCAGATGAAATGCTGACCCCTCCAAGCCATAAATAATGAACACTCCCTTAGCTTCATTCACTTTTTGTGTATTTTATGGACCTTGACTTTGTCTCGGTCCATAAACACACAAAAAAATTAACTTGGCCAATATCCCCCCTTCTTGACCTCATGCTTGGTCAATAACCTCTATATCTTGCCCACCACTCAGGATTTTCCAAATTCGCTCAACTTTTCGTAAACAAATAGCGATAAAATGGAACCCATACCTTTTGGAAGAAAGTAAATGAGTAATTAAAAACAATTTGTCACAACGAAGGCAAATACTTATTTAAAATATATTTCGATATTATGCTTTTCCATTTTTTCAGCTAAAATTAAACTTTTTAGAGCATTGAAGGGGTAGGAATGAAATTAAGTGATAATTTTGCTTAGCATCACTCCTTTTTTACAGTCTCTTTTAGTTTTTGCAAGTCAAAAATGTGAAAATGCTGATTTTAGAAAAAAAGCTTTTTCTTGCATCTTCTATCTGTTTTGGCTTCTTTGGTTTTTTTTCAAGTTTAATTTTACCCGATCTTTAATTGCTGTATTTATTTTCAAATCCCTTTCACGCAAGCTACATGTATAGTGCATTTCACAAAGAAACATCGTTTTTAAGTACTTAGGTTTTCACACTTTCAGTTATTTTGATTGGAAAGCGGCTTTATTGCACAGATGACAGTTTAGTCACTTTGCTGTTTGAAAATATAATCTTTCTGAAATCCTTGAGAGCTATCCCTGTAGCTAACACGGATTATACCTGATTCCCTTCGGTTTACCTTCATACCCTTCTAAAAAAATTTGAATGGGAAACGGCATAGGGTTTCGTCTTAAGAATCTTTTAGAAGTCCCCAAGCAAAGCACAAACAAACCCTGACACGAGTATTGTTGGAAAGCTAAGACCACAAAACTTACCGAAATGGCATTCTTAGCTCCAAAATAGATTGTAACTATATTGATTCGACTTTATCGAATGTAATAGAAGAAAATTATTGGTTGTTGCTAATCGTGATGATAACATGAGAGATCTTGCTTTTTGGAAAATAGTCATTTATATCTCTGGCAGCTCTAATTAAACTATCAAACTATATGACAAAATGACTCTAGTGATGCGTGGAGTTGTCAACTTAGCATGATCATCAAGTAACAAAACATATTTTGTGGGTTAGTATACTTCACATCAAAACACAAGACTATAAGCAGCACTGAAGGAATTGTGGTAAAAATACAAACTAAGGTGATCACAATTTATATACACTCGCTGTAGGATGGCAATAACAACAGATTCTAATTAGTATGAATAATTAGTATGATTCTAATTTGTATGAATAAGGCCGCCACATTCACATGAAAATATACACATTCACACCCAAACGAAAAGAAAGCGATGTGCAGAAGACTGTGCATATCGTTTCTGTGCCCTTGCGCATTGACCACAATGCACTTAGTTTGATCTGCACATTGTTTCTGTGTCCTTGCACACAACCACAATGCACTGCTCTGGCAAAAAACTGCTCCACAACACAAATTAGTACTGCTGCCACACTTGCTTCAGGCTCCCTCGTTGTGGCAGCAATAATTTTATTGTTTCCTAAAGGAGAATATGAAACTTGACTACAAGTCACTTACCTGTAATAAAAATATATACACTGTAGGGCCTTAATGCTGTGTAATTTTATAGTTCAACAATTTATAGAGGGGTAAAAGTGTGTAATAATTGCATATTCAGTAATAACGAGTAAGATATTTCATCAACACGAGAAGATAAAAATTATTAATTTGTATCTCCGTGCAGCCATGTAATATTCTGTTTAATATATAAATGTCGATGAAATACCAGTTTCAATCTCTTACTAAAAAGGCTAAAAATCTTTGAAAGCCAGTCATATTTTCAAATTAAAGTGATATCTTCATGTGTGAAGATATCACTTTTTAGTTAACAAATAAAGAAGCCTTAGCCATGTTTTATACTATCATAAAACACGATGGGCATTTGAGAACATGAGAGAAATGTTAAAGCACAAGCCGAAGGCGCGTGCTTTCAACATTTCTCGAGTGTTCTCAAATGACCAGAGTGTTTTATGATAGTATAAAACATGGATTTAAGGCTTCTTTATCTGTTTTATAATATAGATTTACGCGCGAGATGTAAGGAAACCGCCAGTTGAAAACTATATAACACGGCTAACCATGTTATATACTCTGATAAAACATGGCTTCTTAGCCAATCAGAGCGCGCGTACTATCGTATCTATATTATAAAAAGAAATATACACTGGTATTTCATAGATAATTATATATTAAAATAGATCATTGCTTTCTATTACCACAAAATACTCTGCTACAACTTTATTTTAACTGAATTTTTTTTATTTGAAAACTGTTTTAGTCAATAATTTTAATGAGCCTTCTCTTAAAACCTTTTATATTTACAATAATTATTAACTAGTATGTCACTTGTAAACCATAACCACTGTGGTTTAAAATAATTAGTTTTAATACAGAAAAGGAGAACTACATGAGTACAAAAGCGACTTCAATTAACTCTAAAAATAAAATGTCAATATGAAAAAGGCTTAATATTTGAACATTAATCTGGACACCACCATAAACCCAAGTTTAAATGTACAGATGGCTCAAGTCTTGTTAATTTGTGACATCAGACATGGGGAGTTGCCAAGTTGTCCACAGAATTGAATAACTGGACTAAGGCTTGTAATTTAATTTATAACATACTCAACATAACATCTGGATTCTGATTGGTCAATGACGAGTGCATCTAAGGGTGCGTTCGATTGACCGTATTCCGGAATAGGATTAGATGAAATAGTCTCTGGAAATCACTGGTTCGGGCATATTTTGCACGGTAAGGTGCAAATGATTGCTGATATATGATATTCAGAATACAATTAGTATTCCAGTGGCTAAAAAATCCCAGGATAAGCGATTTGCAGTGATCATTCTATGTATTCTTATTCCGGAATACGGTCAATCGAACGCACCCTAAAGGTTATTGAGTGCACAGTTGCATGCTCTTGGCAAATGTTTGCTAAGAATTTGCATGAACTGCTCGCGCTACAATGTACATGTATACTCGATTTATAGGCAATAAGTGATATTGTCAAAATTCTCAAATTGCACTCACTTAAAGGCAATAATAATTTATTTATTAGAACTTTCAAAATATCACTCCGACGGTGCCTATAAATCCCGACTATACATGTAGCACTCGCATTCATGTGATTTCCTCTACATAGTCCATTTCTTTCTGCTGGGAGATGTAACTGTTTATTTTTGGTAATGTGGGATATAGGGAAACTGGCACACTGAATTGAGCCATCATACAAACTGGATTGAACAGCACATAATTGGTTTAAAAAAAGTTCATTTACCCTATATTAGGTGCAAATTAGGTATGAATAATTAATGTACTTCACTGAGGGTTATTTTTGTGATACAGACTGCTATAATTGTGACACAAGTTGCTTCCGTGCAGTTTACAATCATAAGTGATTGTCAGTACCTCGGAAACTGTTGTACCTCAGGCTGTTGTGTCAGGAGGCAATCCCCTACTCTTTCTCAAAATAACACAATAGGTTCTTTTATGTCCCCCTCAAACAGATTAGAAGAGGAAGGAGACAAGTTAAAGGCCAATGGCTTATACTTCCCTGCTCAAGGACATGGCCAGGATTCGAACCCCAACCTCCCATATGCTAGACTGCTCTACCAACTGGGCTAACCAGTAAGGTGGTTAAATTACCAGCTATCTTCAAAAATGATATAGCAGAACTAGTTATTAGGCTACAGTTCACCTTTAATTTCAGTTGGCTGTCTATCTTTTCTCATCGAGTAACACAAGTCAAATTTTCTGTAATTACCATGAATCATAACATGTCAAACTGTTTTTTTTTTACATCAACTAGACCAATCAAAAGCATTGAGAAGCCATTCAAATACAGTCTGATCATCACCAAATATGGTTTGCTTGCAGATTAAAGAAAACAGTGGCAAAAGCTATCGAAGGGCTGTGTGCAAAAAGAGCGTAAGTGACTCTTGATCATGTTCCAAATTCTCCCTTCAAAAACAAAGAAATTGCAGGAGAATTTAGAATATGATTAGGAGTCACTTACACCCTTTTGCACACAGCCCTTCAATTTAGGTATTAAATAACAATCTCACATAATATTTTCTAATCTTTCAGACAAAATATGTTCTTGATTTTCAATCCATGTAATAATGAAATATTAATATTTTCACTTGCAGATTAAATATTTTTAAATATAAATTATTAAATATCTATGTTATTCAAAAATCTTTTTACATGTCAATATTCTCAATTCGTTTTGAAGTCTTATTTACAAAATATATTAAATCTCCCTTATCTGTTATAATTATAGTTAATTAAACCATAGTTATATTAACCCTGTGCATCTCCACCATCATAGTTTAAGACTTGCAGATAATTAGAAAAGAATACTATTTTCAGCAGAATTTGAAAGAGGTGCAAGTTCATATAGCCAATTTCATTGTGTTCCTTGTGATGTGGATTTAACTGAGTTATCTCTAAAGTACTCACAAATATTAGTACTGTTACGTATACTTTATCCAAGTATTTCACATGGCTTTTTGCAGTAAATAAGCATTTGAAAATTGAAGACAAAAATTAATGCTGGCTAGGGATTTTGCCCAATGGGTCAATCTTTGTTCATAATGGCTCTGTTTGTGATAGAAGTATGTACCCTATGGCCCCAAATATTTCATTATAATATAATGGGTCATTTCTGAAACTATTGCATAAATTATGGTGTGAGTCACAGCCATAGCCAGCACTCTGCTAAGATTGTAACTGTTTGTCTTGTACTTTTGCCTTCTTCTCGCTAACAGAGGAAAGAAGGCTCTGCCGAAATCCTGTCAAGTTTATTTTGAGCATGCTCAAGCATTGCTTGGATAGAATGTCGAGCCCAGGCTGGATCAAGTGACCTTGAGATCGTGATTTGGCCTCTAGACGGTGGGTTCAGACTTGACCATGGGTTGCTTAATAAAATCAATGTGTGCACTTTCAAAACCAGTTTGAGGATGGTAAACAGACTGACTAGCCCAGATTAGTTGGAGCCAGACAGTACCGCTCGAAACATTAAGCCACAGTATTGGCTAGCCCAACAATACAAAACACCCTAACCCAAAGAATGAGCAGTACTAAAACAATAGAGGTACAGTATAATGGGTCCAATCAGAATACAGGTCTGGGTGGTACTGCATTACTCAGAAGTTGGAGCTGTGACTTGACATTGTTTCAGCAGATCCTTCTTTTCTCTTTTAGTGGAAAGACGGTTCTGCTCACAGAGTGGGTATTTTCTGATGCAAGGTATAAACCAGATGGGGAATAATTTATAAGTCAGAATTTTTTTAAATCTCTAGCTCTATGAAATCTATCTTCAGTCTTTGTTTACTCCCAGTAATGATTCTGCCACACCTACAAAGTATACCATTTGTGCGATTCCAAATAATGGTGCAATAACAATCATCCTTGGTATGGCACCCTTGTAGAATGCAGTAATTCCTTCAGTCCTATAAATCTTCTTAGCACAGTCTGTCATTCCAGTGTAGCTGGGCTCACTCTGAGGTTGGTTTAGTAGCTGTAGTCGTGTTTTGATTACGTCTAGAGGGTTTACTGCGATACTTGCTGTCATTCCTACATAAAAATGAAAAAAGAAAAGGGAAGTATTAATGTTGAGTAAACCTAATGGTTGTGCGATTATTGGGGTATTTGAAAACATGTACTATGCATGGGCAAAAAGAGTAGTGACACTGAAATTATCAAAATGATGCATATGCCAGCCATGATAGTAAATACATGTAGGCTTTTGCACATTATACAAGCTACTCGGACCAGAGAAGAGTCAATACGGATGTGGCAGTCTGCGGCAGGAATCAAACCCGGAACTGCATGCTCAATGTGCCGTGCACTAACCGATTCTGCCACACACATGCACTTAGGTCATTCTTCCACAGGTCTCTATTGTTGTAAACTGCAAAGCAGCACATTGTATCCAAATAGCAGTCTGGTTCACAAAACATCCTTTAAATATGAAGCACATTTAAATCTCATCCTTTATATAATTTGTGCTACATATTAAATAAATACCTTGAATTTTTACATGTAATTGTTTTTCTGTGTTTTAGTAATCTTGTAAATAAAATTATATAAAATGTTAAATTCCTTTTTTGTGTGCATTTGATTTTGTGAAAAAAAAATGGTTTCTCTGCAAAGTTATTGGATTGCAAAGTTCCTTTGTTTCATTTATTTTTGATTTGTTCCTTTTAAAAAAAATATTGAATAAAAAATTACCCACCTGCAAGACAACCAGCTCCTAAAACATACACTAGTGGTGGTCGATCACCCATACGACTGCTGATTCCCTTGAGATTCAAATATGAAAACAGTGGGAAATATATACAGGAAAATGGAACGTCCCTGTGGAAAGAAAATTACATTCTGGTATAAGATTTACTGTATACACTCACGCCGGGCACAAATGATCGTAAAAACGGCAGGGTTTCTATATTTTTAAAAGTTTTAGACATAGAAGAATGAAATTTGGTAGGTGTGTTAAGGAGTGTAAACAAAACACAGCCTGATAAGTTAAGCTAATATAATAATCCATCATTATGACATCACAATGACGTCATATAATTTTTAATTACCCCTGAAAACGTTTTATTGTATCTTTTTAAAATCTCTTCCTCAGGAAAATAAAAGATTCGAAAACCCGTTCTTGATTAGTTGAGGCAAACGAAAGTTATAAAATTTTGAATTTTGGTAATTTTCCAGCCAAAAATTGGCGGGAAATAAATAACATAAAACCATTTATGAAAATATTGCTTGTTTTATCTTTTACAGTTCGAAATACTGATGAATTGTGTCGTATTTTGCACAGTAATAAATAATGCTCTTTAGTAGCAACAACGTGTTCTTTTTAGAATTTAGATTTTTTTAGTATAACGGCTTAGAATTGAAGCTCCAATGATTTTCTGTATACATGTACGTCATTATGACGTCATAAATATATTTGTATACCCTCAGAATATAGCCAGTTCAGATTTTTTGGGAATTTTGTTGATGAAATGCATTTTGCTAGCACTCATGAGCCATACCATTCTCTTTAATAACATTTTTATAGTCGGCAATCTGATTTATGCTTGAAGTATGATGTCACTAATAACGACGTCATAAAAACAGTGAATCGTCCATAACTTTGAATATATTTATCGTAGAAAGTTCAATTTTTTGCCAAATGGATATAATTATTTCATAAAGGCATTCACATGACGTAATAAGTTTGAATCCTGTTGTAAAGGTTAATTTTCACCAAAAAAGGAGGCATCCCTTATGACATCACAACAACGTCAGAATACAGAAACAATTCTCCTTAAAAATAGAGTTTTAGTTTGTTACCAATCTGTCAACATTTCGTCAAATTTAGAGTAGAATTAAGGAAATGGTGTTACTTTTACGTTTTATGTCACGCTCAACCCCGCCGTTCTTATGGTTATTCGAGCCCGGCGTGACTACCAGTAAATCTTGAGTCACCAAATATTTGTATGAAAGACGTAAAATCAGTCCCAAAGGCTAATATTTAGTCTGGGGAAATCGTGGACAAGCTGCTGTAACAAAATTCACTGACATACCTAGCTAGGGTGGCTCCCAGTCCCCTGTAAATGCCTCCTATTCCTTTGGTTTGTATGAGATCTTTAGCTATCTGTAATGCAGACTGTGGTGATGCTACAGATGCTGTACCAAAGGACCTACTAATATGCACAGGTACTGGTTTGCCATTACTGTTGATTGCACTGTTGCCATTGATTGATGTGCTACCAACTAAAAAGGGAAAAAGATGTTTAAAAATAAAATCGAATTTAACTGATCGCTTAACAATGTTAGAAGGTATTTCTTTAGCCATAGGATAGGGTATTGGGTATGATAACCACCTTTATAAGATAAATTTGATAGTACACATGCTCAGATTGGCTGAAAACAGTGTTTCTAAAACTCAGTCTATAGAAACAGAAAGTCTAGCATGCACTTGAGCTCAGTTAGGAGAATTTACACAGATCAAATAAAATGATTTTTTTTCTGTGCCTTTAATTTAATAACTTGTTTACAATACCGGTATGTATGTTATAAAGGAAATAGAAAAAAAAGTGTTGTCCCATTGAGTTATAGAAACTGACTTGTGGAAGAATTACTCAAAATAGCAGTCTGTGGAAACAGTTCTGCCCTTTAATTAGGCTTGCATGAGTGAGTGTTCCCATTGCCATTTCTCGTTATTCCAAACTCCCACTCTAACTTGTTTCTAGAACTCACACAAAATAATAGTTCCTGAATCCTTTGTTTTAAAGTTGTGCTCTTATTTTATAAAGAAAGCCAGTATCATTTACAACAGACAATAATTAGCCTGAGTACAGCCATCCGTCTCCCCTCAAAACTCGGGAAGGGACGTCTGTGCTACACTGTCATTAATCGTGTTCCAGCATAATTTTGCATAAAAGTTAAAACTCTCCACGCATCCTGACAGTTGCCCTGTATCTCGATTTCCATTGGCCAAGAAAAATGAGATGATAAACATTGTAGATTTCAGATTGTTCATTTCCTATTGTTAACGGCAAGACAAAAAAATAATTCCCTTCTTTGCTAGCCTGTACACAGACCTCCGTAATCCCTTCAAAGGAAGGGATTTGGAGATCTTTCTTTCCTCGAGGGAGTTGAAGATTGGATGAACTTGTGAGTTTGAGAACCATGTTAGCTATAACTGGAAGTCACGCTCATAGCAACTGGTCTGACCACTTGATATTGCTTCTGGTTGATCATCTCCCACAGCCACAAGCTTGAAGGTCAAGCGCACCAGCCAATCAACAACTGGTTACAACATTCCTGTAACTATCCATGTGACCTAGAACACGATTAACGAATCCATAGTACAGATCTCCTTTTCCTTCCTAATGAAGGGATTACGGGGGTCTGTGTACAGGCTAACAATAATTTGTAAAATTTCTTAATTTTGAACCAACATCCAATAATAATAAAACCAATCTTTTTTAACGAACCTTGTGCTTGTTTTCCAGCCATTTGCATTTGTATTTTCAGCATCTCCATGGGTGTTGTGATTGCCACCTAGGTAAAAAAAAAAAAGCTTGAAACAGAATCACAATGCCATCAATTAGACATATTAATGTAACCTATTAGAGTGGTTTTCTATCGAGTGCCATTATAACACCAATACCTGAGCCAATCACAAGCAAGTAAAAACCCAATGAACCAATCACAAACTGACGTGATTCATGATTGGTTAAATTAGTAAACACAATTATTGTGAATAACGAACCAATCAAATTTGATTTAAGCAATCACCTATTAATCACTTTTCGACACTCAATAAATGAAAACTGCTCTGTCTACTCATAATATTGTTGCTTTGTTAAATAATATTGTTGCTTTGGCGAGGAATTAAATTTAAATTCTTACCTGACAAAATCCAGCTACTCCTCCTGCAAGCATTTCCAAGTGTAGTGGCAATATATGCCTGCAAAGAAAATTATGAATAATTAGCAATCAGTTTATACATACATGCAGCTGGTTTGACAAGGAGTTGATGGTCACACAGTTACTCTGATCGTCCAGATATAATCACACCCTCATGGGTTAATTTAGAGTCACATGACAGGGAACAAACAAAACCGTTACCTGCTAAAGTAGATGAGCAGGCAATGTTTTTGAAAACTGTCATGTCAGAAGGTATATAAAATTGCATTGTCCACTAGCACATAAATTGGCTCTTGACTGAAGGTGGTGTGATGTGAGTTTTTGTTTTGGAAGTCTTTCAAAACATTTGAGTTTGCCTTTTTTCTTGAAAATATGGAATATAATTCTTAGGCTATAATTAACATATCACTTAATGACTGGAAACTTGGGAAACCAGTGAATGTTGTTTCCCTGGAATCTCAATGTTTCTGGAAAAATTTAGATCTCTGGAAATAAAACTTGCAGTTTCCCTCAGGACCCGTTATTTAATAGCTGAGCTGGGCTCTGAGGGCTACTCTTCCTTATGTACTGCTGGCCACCTCTTCTTTGGATAATTTATCTTGTTCATTGTGCTAGTCTTCTAGTTTATTGACCACTTTTAATTAATGTCTTTTACACCACCGGCAGCCCAAGCTCAAAGTTTGAAATAATTGGTTTCACGTTACGAGAGAATTACAAGGCTTCATATGGCAATCCAAAAACTTGGGATTTTTTCCAGTATTTTAGGTCCTCATCTCCTATAAGTACACATAATAAGAGAATAAACTTTACCTTTGAGTATTCCAGTGTCCTTTTGTCTTCTGAGCTCTGGGAACAGTGTTTTAGGGAGGTTTGTGTTCTCGGCTCATCACCCCTCTATTTATTCTCTTATTATGTGTACATGTACTAATATAGGAGATGAGGACCTAAAATACGGGGGGAAATCCCGAGTTTTTGGATTGCCATACTCTCTCGTAATGTGAAACCACTGATTTCAAACTTTGGGCTTCTGGGCTGCCTGTGTTTACACTTCAACTGTCCAATAGGCCATTTAGAATATCACATTACACATTTCAGTATGGCCAATGGCAAGAATTGTGATTATAATCTCAACAACTAATTTAATATTGTCCAAAGAAAAGGAACTTGGAGGAGCCTGCCTAGTGTTAGTAGAGGTCTTGAAGTGACTCTGTACCACTGGAATTTGTCTCTAAAGTATACGACTGTGAATACAATCCTAACAATGGCAGACCCAGACTTTCAGGAAAGGGGGGCCCTGTGGACCTTGTACTTTTCTCTTTGCCAAAAAGAGAGGACCTCATCCCTGGGGCATCTGTTGTCTTTGATGGTTAAAATTAAGTACCCCCCAGTTCTGCCACTGCATACTTACATTCTGCCACCAAACATCTGTCTGAGCTGGTCATTCACAGCCAACTTGATGGCTTTTTCAGGGTTGATAAGCACTACATTCACACCAAGACCTGAAGATATTGTTTCAATACATTAGCACGCAGGTTCATTAATAAGCTGGTATTTGTGACATATGATCAATTTTTAGAAAACTTATTTTTGTAGTTAACATATAAATGAATCAATTCCAAACCTACCCACATCCCCCCCCTCCCCCACCCCAGGCATTTGTGGGGCATTAACTATTTTTGAATCAGTGTTGCAAATGCCCCACTGTGGAATTGGCTATTATCTATGCAAACGATTTGGAATGAGTGCAAATCTCTTATAAACATTGATGTAAAATTCACTATCTTTATTTATTTTCCAATACTTGTCTCCATCTATTTTAAGATGATTCTTACATTCTTACATTGGTCAGCAGTCGTAAATAAACAGTATAAATAAACAGAAAAATAAATGAAAATAAATAAATTACTGAAACATAGTCTGTGATAGGAGTTAATTAACAAAAAATACAATCAAGCTTTGCTCTAAATAAACTTAGAGTCTGCCTTAACTAAGGTAGATGGCAAAGTATTCCATTCCTTTAAAGTTTTTTGGGAAAACAAAATTATGATAATCTTTACTAACTCTCTTTGACCATGCAATTCCCCACCCCCAACTTTTTTTTGCTTGCAGATGCCCAACTCCTGGGACAGACTGAGTTGTCAAATGCCCGACGTATGCCCAGGGTTGGATGGGCAAGTTTGGAATTGATAGACAACACCAAAATCGGTTGTAAATCACTTTAATAAAATGGAAACTGCCAACCTTTGTACAGGCCTCTTAGTCCCTCTGTTTTTGCAACCTTCCATAACACATCGCGACTGAAAATCAAGAGAAAATGTCAACAACACCAGTAAGAGACAATATGGCCCTAAATTACAGTGCATGATCTCAGAAAACACTAATAATATTTAAAACATGAAATTAATTGTTTTAACATTATAATATCATGGTTCCCTTGGTAATTTCATTGTTCCAAGAGGGACATTTAATCTCTAAATGCCCTGATCACTGCAATTTATCGAACCTCATGCATAAACATTAGGTATGATTAGTAACTAATCATACCTAATGTTTATGCAATAGGTTTGCTTATTTATGGACATATCCCTCATATTCATTCATTGGGACATCTACCATACATACAGTAGCAAGAATACCAACTTTTCAAAAGAATACCTATGTAGGCTTGAACCTTCTTTCATGTCTAATTAATACATGTGGGATAATTAGTAATTAACTATTGCACATGCATCGCACCTCATTTTTATCAGGCCTATATAAATGCTAACTACCCCAAAAGATTTCAATAGAATAACTAATGAATAGATGAAGTGAACAATTACGGTAACGGATTCCCAAGAATATTCACAGCAACCCAAAAATACTTAATTTGTTCATTTTGAACTTGTTGACTCGGCCAAAAGCATTCTTGTTTTACTCTCCTACTTCCTCAGAAACTATAATATTACAAATTGATAGCATGGCATGAGGTACTTGATTAGTGATGTACCCAAAAGCCGAGGGAGGTTTTGTTGAAGTCCTGAGGCCGCAGTCCGAGGAACTTTTACTTAACCTCCCGAGGCTTGAGGGACATTTAATCACTAATCAACCTCACGCCATATGCTATTACTTTATATGATGATTACATGTACATGTATGTAAAAAAATACTTTGTCAACCCCAAAATAATAAACTTTCTCACAATGCGAGAAGTTCATACTCACTGGTCTGGTGAAAATTTGAGACAATTTTGATGAAGAATGGCAAAGATTTGAGTGGATGAAAACCACTGCTTTTCAGAGAAATTTAGAGCACCTTGGAGACAGTTCACTGTAAACAAAATCAAGTTTCTAAAGTAAGCCTTTGTAATCTTTGCCATCCTTTATCGAAAAGGTTTGAAAAGCCATGGTATTTCTCTTCTATCTCAGGGTGTTTACCTTGTAATTTCATTTTAAAGAAACTTAAAGATTCAAAATAATTCACCCTTCTCATGCGGCGGCCATGTTGAGTCCCAGGAGAATAAAAACCTTTGTTTTTGCGGGCTAAACTCGTTCTGAATTGCTCAGTGCAAGGCTATAGCTACGCAACATCTATCGTTTCTATCCAACAGGCAACATGGCCACTGTGTGAGAAGGGTGAATTCGATTGACAGTGACCCTTTAAGAGTTTATAGGTTTAATTATTACTTACAAATTCTTATAAAGCTTCTGCCCGCCAACTGAACATTGGTTCTGTAACCTGGTCTTGCAGAGATCCAAAGGAAAAGTACAAGAAACACCAACTACTCCTGCTATAGCTCCATTTAACAACTTGGCAGAGAAACTGAAAATATAGAAAAAATGTAAACTTAACTTAAAAGACAGCTTAACTTAAGTTATTAACTTACAGTTAAGTTAACTTTAGTTAATAGAATAAGCTTTTTAAAGTATTTATTGAATTATTCTTGAGCTTTGAATGCTTTATTTACTTACTGATTCTTAACCAAAAATCCCAAAATCTGCCCAGATTTTTGATTGTATGAATTGATTCACCTTTGTCTTTGAACAGTATTATTGTATACTAAGGATTTTGAATTTTAACTATGGCTGGTTGCATGATCTGGCTGCATTGCAGTTTTTTCTCGTGTTCCGTTTTTGGAAGATTCAGCAGTCGTCGTTTCAAAATGCAAAACGACGAAAAGAAAAAAATAATTTTAATAAACCATTTTGGATTCAAAACTTAAATTATTATTTTCCATTGTTCAAAATTCCAGGTTTATTTAAAACCTCACTATTCCATTCCTACCTGGATCTTTTTGCCATTAGAGGTGGGCTTTGTTTCACAGCTTTATGTTTTCGGCTAGAAAAACCAAGCAATTCCAGCAGTAGAGTTTTCGATATCTCGCGGCCTTTCGCTTTATGAAAAGAAAACCCCGCTCTGTCACTGGTTTCCTTGGAAACGCCTGGTGACCAATCGGAGTTCGTATCTGTGAATGATTGAAAGACAAACAAAATGTGACAGGTTTATTTTTCAAAAACAGAAAAAGATCTCTTATACAACTTCCCAAAATGTATACAACCAAAGAACCAAGAGAGCAGAAGCAAGAGAGGGAAATCTCCAACGCGCGTTTGTGAAATAAAATATATTTTAGTAACCGGAAAATAATTTCGCGCCATGAGATAATTATCGTTGTCGCGTGTTCTAGCACTTTATTTCAGCAGCTTCCGCTACTAAAAATAGATTTTATTAGACATTATCAGAAGTCCATGGTTATGGACTTCTGACATTATATATCTCTCTATTTCGAAAGTGTCACGTTTATTCTTTGTAGTACTAGCCTTGTACTAGTCTTAATTGTGTGTTGTTAAAGCAATAACACTTCTTCGAATCCTTTATTTCTTAGAACTCTCTATGTTAAATGTTTTACTATCAGACCAAAAAGTAAACAGAACTGTTCATCTTTTCAAAAAAAGGCGGCTTGGCCTTGCATTGTGTCGCCCCTGGGTGGCCAAAACTGGCAAGATTTCACATCTCTTGGCTCTTGCAACGTATCACTATGTATATAAACAGACCTCTTACAACCAGGGAGGTTACAACATACCTATTCAGGCTATTGCCAAATGCAAAGAGATGCCGAGATGTGAAACCATATACAACAAAATGATTAGGCTCACTTCTTGGACAAATTTTTTTTTTCAGCTTTAGGTGTCGGTAACTTGTAGACGGGTAAAATGGGACAGCTCGCGAAGCGACAGAAACTCGTGGCTTTTGGACTTCATAGCTCAGATAGAAAACATGAGCGCGTACCACGTCATTTGAGCAATACATTGCGGACAATCTCCGTGAGCTTCTAATCTTCCTAATAATGGAAGTTTGGTCTAAAAGCCTTTTTTCCCTTAAGAATCAAAGTTAATAATACTGAAGACTTACGCTTGGTAAAATTACAGAAATTTATATGCCCCCATCGCACGCGCTTGCTTATTAAATTATTCGACCAATCTTCAATAGTACTTGGCCCGGTTGTTTAACGGGTGGATAACGCTATCTTCGTGATATATTCTTATCCGCGGATAAAATAAGCTAGTTTGGTTAATACTTATCCATCCACCCTTTGAACAACCGGAAGCTGAGCATCGGCAAATCCTATCGTAAAATTGCACTTTAAAAAAATACTTATCTGGAGGCACCCTGGAAGTTTAATACGAACCTATAAAAGCATATGGGTCAGGTTATAAATTATGTGATTTTTCTGCCGAATTCCAGGTCCTCTGCTGCATAAGCCGTTATTGGGTAAAGTCTTACAATGTAGTAAAGTGTACAAATGTAGGTCTTTATACCGGTAAATACATAGAAGTTCCAAAGTTGAACGATGCTCGCATGGTTTGCGTTATACATGCATGCATCTCAAGAAAATGAAGTAATTTACGAGTAATTTTCTTCACTGAAGTTATCATAACTTACATGTTTTCTTCATACAAGTTTCCATCGTGTTTATATCGCTACTCCCGACAACTGATTGTAAACACTTCTGTCTGCTCGCTTTATTCAAGCGATCGTCAAGACGCGGTGTTATGTTGCTATGGTGTCCAAGAACCATTAGACACAAGGGAATAAAAATGCCCTGTCCCCTGTCCCCTTGCGCGCCTCTAAAAATAGCGGAAGCGGAAATGCATAGAAACTCGTCAGGTCAAGCGAATCCTAATTAATTGTATTGTGTTAAATGAGGGATTCCTTATTCGTTCCGCCTGGGCCTCCGCCTACCGGATAGTTTTTTCGTGCCGACACTAAAACCATAACGGCTCGGCCCGCTGTTCACACTTGAAACGTTTTTTCGGCGCGAATTTTGTGCTGGAGTGATGTTGCACTCCGGTCTTGAAAGTGATACACTTTGAAGCGGATAGGCCTTCGTGCCGACTTTCTTGCCCGTTCACACTATTCCACCCCCCCCCCCTCCCCCACGAATAAAACGACCTTGCGATTGAACGCAGTCCATAGCATTTCTGAAGGTGGTCGTACTTTTACAGTAATGTTCAACATGCCAATTATGGAACAGTTTATCTTTAGAAAGTAGAAATACTAACTCTTGCTACATTTAGAAAAATAACGAATGAAAAGTCCGAAGACTACAGCAAAGCTGATATACAACGTAAAATTCCAACACAAAGCACTACGGTTAGCTAGGCCTGACATGAAAAGCGCTCGGACTAGATTGCAGCCATAGACAGCTGTTTCGTTCTTATTAGAACTCGTCAGTATGGCGAGTATGTAAGAAATTGGCTCACTATATTTTTGAAGCCTTTGAAATAAGAAATCATTGTAATATTAGAAATTGTTCTCAAAGTTAGTTTAGCTTCTTTTAGTTATGTTGTTTATGCTTTAGGCAATACCATTTATGTATATGGGAATGCTAATAATAAAGTTTTGAGTATGGCATAGCAAACAGAACACAGGTTTCGGTGCCACTGCACTACCGACCCGGGACTGAGCTAAGGAGCATCTAGTTTCGAGCCCACAGAAATGTTTGGTTATCGGGTCACACGTTGTTCACGGTATTTGCTTATATTTTTTCTATTATGGATTTTTGTACCGTAGGTCTTATATGGATCCGAATATTCCTGTTATTGTCATCATTTATAAAGCTGGTCTGGCCAGCATAACTATTTCTCATAAGGCACTGACATGTTAGGTTCAGATTTGTTTGGTTTTTGGCTTTTCGCCACACGCAATGACGTGTGACCCGATAACCAAACATTTCTGTGGGCTCGAAACTAGATGCTCCTTAGCTCAGTCCCGGGTCGGTAGTGCAGTGGCACCGAAACCTGTGTTCTGTTTGCTATGCCATACTGACGAGTTCTAATAAGAACGAAACAGCTGTCTATGGCTGCAATCTAGTCCGAGCGCTTTTCATGTCAGGCCTAGCTAACCGTAGTGCTTTGTGTTGGAATTTTACGTTGTATATCAGCTTTGCTGTAGTCTTCGGACTTTTCATTCGTTATTTTTCATATTTTTGGCTGCATTGGTCCTCACTTCGGATCCAACGTATTTTTACAGGATGTTTGTTCACGGTATTTGCTTATATTTTTACATTTAGAAGCCATTATTGGAACGTGTTATTTAAGGAACAGCAGTTTTAAAATCATTTTTTAGTTTAAGTGTGACCATTTTTATTCGATTTTTTCAACTTCTTATCATGTAGTATTTTGTTGTTAGGGTTTCAATTTGATTTTTTTATCGTAATTATATATTTTTAACGTTTTTCATCTATGATCCATGTGTTTATATTATTAATATTTTATTGTAATAAGTATATTTATATAATTTTATTAGCTATAGAGGGCCACAGGTTTGTTAGTTGTTAACTATGTTGTGCTACCCTCATGAAATAAAGACTTTATTATTATTATTATAATTATAACTAATCTGTAGAGCAAATAAAAGTGTTGTTCTTATTCTTAATTACTCATTATATTTGATAGAAGAACAAAACACTGCACACTCATTAGGTTAGTTTAAATTGTAAATTTAGAATTATCAGAAAGTTCCTGGTTCAGAAACACTAATTTAGCGCAACCTAAACAAAGAGATGTAGTGTATTGAATTAGCGGAAAGATCTCTAATTATGCAAAAGCGGCAATTTCAAACATTTGAAAAGCCACGCATTGTTTGTTTGAAAACAAGCAACCGAGAGCAGAAGTCTTCAATTTTATTTCAGAAGATCGAGTATCGAACAGATTCAAATGTTCTATTTACGAAGTTCCAAGCTTATCACTAGCTGTTACTTTTCGAATACTATTGGGTCAGAAATCTTGTAAACAAGAGAGGGGTGGGGGGGGGGGGGGGGGGGGGGGGACAAATCCTTAAGACACCGGTACAATAAATTATCCGATACGGTGTGAACACGGCTTCATAAAATTAGGTGCCGATTGAAAACATGATAAGTTTGTTAGATTATGAACCATCAGAAAATAAACACAATTCATGATTGAAATCAGAATAATTTTGTAACAAATTTCTATCAAATGTAAATTTAGCAATAGATACTCTTCATCGAAGCCGTAGCACACGAGAAATTTCCCAGCCATTGTCCAGCAACAGGGCTAGGGATGTTGCACAAATGAACCGGACAGAATCGAACAAAAATGGACGCAACATCGGTGTAGGTTTTTGAGGCGAATCCTAATCCCTCAACATGTTTCTAGAAGGACTGTCATCTGCGTGAAATCGCCTTTAATTTAACGCGACATTATAGGGCCATTTATACAACTGAGAGGAAGTTACTTAGCCGCGTGAACTGGTCCATTTATACGACCCTGTCTGTTCGCGTCAAACACAACACTGTTTCTCATATCCATAGTCTCACAATACGGATGTTGAATAATATAAGCGCGAACTGTTTTTCAGGTCGTTTATATGAGCAATTTCTCAACTAACGTAAGCCGCGGCTTAAAACAGTCGAGCTTGTATCCCTGGGATTAGCCGCGGCTTAAGTTAAATGAGCTCAAATCCCTAGCCTTAGGTAAGCCTCGGCTTAAGTTAGTTGAGCTTAAATCTCTAGGCTGAATTTCTGACGGGCCTGAAACACCAGGACCCGGCTACCAACATGACCATAAATTATTCTGCAGCTAACAATGGCAGCCAACCTTGTTTTCACTTGAAAAATACTGTGAATGATCTAAGGAACTGCATGGGGTGTGTTTTATACACATGCATATATAGTTTATGTTCTACACTGGAATGTAGTATTAATTGTGAATGCTAGGAACTGGAATGCAGCTTATACACATGTGAATAGCCATAGCTACAATCTCGGTCAAATTGAGTAGGAAAATAAATCCCCCCCTCCCCCCATTTCAGTGATGAGAGCGCAGGCAAACTGAAATGGACCATGATTTAACATCATTGAAATGGGGGAAGGGGAGGCCCGATAAGATCGTAAATTCGCGGGCAAATTATGGCCATCGTGAAGCGCGTCATTCAATGTGTCAAACTTTTAACGAAATCACGTCTCCTGAGCAGAAATTTGGCGTGAATTACGAATACAATGAATGCCGTTCCTCGGTTGTTTCTCATAACTTTAACATCTTCCGAAAGCCAAAATATAAGTTATATTTTTTCATTAAAGATATCATTTACTGACTCGAGCCTCTCTTGAAAATCACACAACTTTTGGGCGGCCTTCACCTCCTTGGAACCTGGAATAGTACTGGCTATCCAAACAATGCCTAACCACCCTAACCCTAAAACAATGGAATTCTTTGTCAGTGCAGTCCAAATGGGGTCCAATAAAATGCAAGGTTTTGAGAGGTGAAGGCCTGCTGGAAATTTTAAATGTTTTTCGATCTCAAAATATAAATAGTTCTTGAAAGCAAAACTCAGTGAAAACTTTCATCTTTTCTGTCCAAGAATTTCGCGGAAGAAAAGCAACAGCTGGCTGCAAATGCCAAAAAGATATTAAAAAAACAGACACACATGCACTTGCAGTTAAATGGTTTCCCGCCGGGGAAGTAAACTTAATTTATTCAACCAGAATGTAAACAATTAACAACTTTATAAACAACATGAAACTTTAACTCAAGAATGAGACAAAAACTAGCAGTAAACTCAAAGGAAAACCTTGCTTTTCTGAACTGGATATTTGCGTTATTTAGTTTCGTTCTTGAAGCTTCTATTGAACTAGATTTTTTACAACTACATCCATTTTTCTCGCTTTCTGACCAAGGTCATTTAATCGTCTGCACCTTATGAGAATTTTTTGTTTGGGTGAGTATATCATGCTTAACACATCCATGTTCTAATCAGTAATCTTCATAACATTTTTATAAATTGTGAAAACAATTCTGTAAACTAGTAGTATTTAACGTTAAATGGACCAATCTTAAAGCTGTGAAATTTAAAAGCTTGAATTTAAACGTATTTTTCTTGATTTTCGAGGTTGCAGTTCACAAGTCGAGTGTTTTTGGTAATTAAATTTTGCGCAAGAAATTGGCTCGGCCGCCCGACTGGCAATAGTGCGCAAGCGCAGAGATTTGACTGCTGTGCACGTGAATACGTTTAGCTGGGCTCCAGGCAACCTCGTGACCAGGGTCTTCTCGGTCAGATCCAAGATGGCGGCTACTCCGAGAGGGCTGAATCACGTGACCAAAAATCTCCACAAATCCCATTTTTAATCACGTGATGTGGGCATCCAATATGGCGGCCAAGCTAAATATGGAAATGTTTAACACGTGCCTACAACCATAGGAATCCCAATCCGGACTGAGCGAGATGCGATTAACGGTATTTCCACGCGGCCGGTACGATGTAGTGAAAACAGGTCTACTAAACGGCTCCAATAGATCCTTTGCATGTGACGTCATCAAAATTCTAAAATCTAAACTATGAGATATATGAAGCTGTTCTTTTAATATGATTTAGATATCGGTATTCTCAGTATTCTTCGAAAAAAATACGTCGATACGGTGATTTGTTTTTGAGTTACAGTACTTTGAATTTTGTGACAGCCAGGTCAGCGTGTTTCCTAAATGTCAAGGAAATCCATATATTTCGGCCAATTTCAAATTTTAGACTTGATAAACCTTTAAAAGTGATATCTAAAGTGTTTTGAAGTGAATGTTAATCATATTGATGGGAAAAACAGCTTTATTTGTAGAGTACGATTTTGGCCGCCATCTTGGTGTACTAAAGCTGTACACCAACATGGCCGCCGCATACTAATTACACTAAATTGTTTGAATATTATTTGGCCGACAGCTCGGTTACGAAGTACTCTATTGCTCCAAAATTTCGATCATTTCTATATTTTTACCTGCTCTATACACAGCATTAAAAATATTTTACTAATATATGTTTTTTCTTGAGGCAATTTTTTTTGTGACGTCAATGCAAACGATCAATTGGAGTTTACTTGGATAAATAAACAATGGAAGGGTATCACAATGCTGCCAGGATGTATCTAAGCTAGAAAAGAATCCTAAAAAGCCGTTCAATTTCCGTTAGCGTTGAAGCGAAGCGATCGATAGTACATGCTCGGATTAAACGGCTTCTCCTGGCTTTCCCACTGATGAAACTTACCAGAAAACTACCCAGTAATACACTTCATCTATTGCTCTACCTACCCAACGTGTTTTAAGGTTATTTAAAATCGTTTTCATTTTTGATAAAATTTGAGAGAATTAAACTATATGCAAATCATCTCCGTGGTCTCAGCCCGTTTGGCCAATAAAAAGCTTTGCTAGAACAACTTTTGCGTCATAATAGAAGAGCCAATCAGAATACGTCATAGTTCGGCCTTTACCAGGGTCTTCTCTCGGAATAGCCGCCATCTTGGATCTGACCGAGAAGACCCTGGTCACGAGGTTGTGCTCCAGGTCTTGTTGTATCTTGGATGTTGCAGTTTTCCCGCATTTAGGATGACAAAACTTACAGGTTATTAGAAATATTTTCGAGATATTACATTAAATGGCGCATTATTGGTTTTCCATAAAAAAATTGCCGTAGTATATCTTATTTTCTCTTCGCGTCATACGTGATTGTTTTACCTCTCCTTCTATTTTTGGGTTGCCGCTCCTTTTGGAACTGACCAAGGTTTTAAAAATTTAGTAGAAGAACCAAAATCGCACGGACGTCAATTCAGGCTTTTTTCGTCTTTGGTTCAAGTAATGTAATACCTACGAATGGGAATATACGCGCGCTTAGCTGGTCTCAGATTCTACAAGCTCTCGCTAACTGATTCGCTGCATGACAGTCATACAATATGAATATTGCTATTTTAGATAAACGCAACATCTCCCGAAATAAATTATAAGTGATAAAGGAAAAACTAGCAGCCGTTTTAAAAAAAAAAAAAAAGATTTATATTTTCTCTTCAAGGCCTTCGTCGCCAAGCGGAGACAACTATATTTCACTAGTCATTTCGGATAGGTTTTAAATGATTATTATCCCTGTCGATAAAAGAGATTAAGTGGTGATTTCGTCTTCAGTGATACTATTTTAGAGATTTAAAAAAATAATTGTTGAAGCGAAGTATAAATTTGACGGTGAAATAAGTAAATTCCCCTCGAATGCATAATGCTTGAATGTTCGCCCGACGCTACAGAAACTGGCATGCAAGCCGCGTCTTTTCAATTTTGAATTAAATTTGTCAGTAAGAATATAGATAACAGTTCTTTAGGGAAAGCCTCAAATGGCAGACAAAGCTAAAGAATGTTAAGTTAAGACTCACTTTTGAGCTCTCGTGGTTATGCGCTGTCTCCCATTTAGTTTTATCTTCATCTCGGGGTTTTAGAAGATCTGCATGGCTTCGAACAGGTTGCCGATGAGCGCTCACTTGACGATTCCGTTGTTTTGTTGTGTGTAAATATATTATGAAGTGTCGAGAATTTGGAGCGAGAATTTCTCCAGATCAGCGTCTTTTAAAATTTAATGAGCTTGGCAACTCGGTTTAAATATATATAACTCCCATTCAAAATATATTTGAGATTTAAAACGCATACGTATAGTGTTTCTAAAATGGAAACCGAAATCAGGCCGTATCAGATTCTCTAGACCTCAAAATTGCGAACCGGCAAAAATAAATGCAAAGTTGCGGTTTAAATGAAATGTTGTTATCAAATATGGTATTTAATAGATAAACTAAACAGTCGCAAACGCCCACAACAAACCCCGATGAGCGAACATTACGTTCTCAGTTCAAATTTTATCTCAACAATCTAATTTTCGCTATATAAAACCGAATTTATAAATGAAAAAAAACCAATTAGCTAAGGGGGCATTTACGGTTTTATGCCAGTTAAAAATAACATTTTCTTTAGATTCTCATATTTGTAATATCTCTGTAGTTTGTTGTCTTTTAGTCGTGGAACATTTACTTTAATTATTGAATCTAACGGGTTTACGTCAAATAGCGTAAAACTTATGCCGTTGACCAAAACATTCATTAATATTACATGATATGGCCGGTACTTTCTTGAGTAAAATCATATCATTAATAGTTTAAGGGGAATTCAGCATAAAGAAGCCAGAACGATATAATATGGTTGTTTTCATATACGCCCACAAAAAATATACAATCGGCATTTTCCCTAAAAAATCTTTTTAACGGGAAATGAAACAACCAAAGGGGCTGCAAAGTCAGGACCCAGCTAAAGCACAGATCGAATTATAATTTAGCATGTTGGTTTTTGTGGAAGAAGGAAATCCGGAGAACCCGGAGAAAAACCCTCGGAGCAAGGGCGAGATACCAACGAATTCAACTCACATGTGGCGCCGCGAACGGGAATCGAACCTGGGCCACAGAGGTGAGAGGCGTAGCGCTTTAATACAAACTTGCGTCACCCCGACTCCCCAAAAATTCATGAGTTGTACAAAGTATTACCGCGATATTGTCATGGACTTCAAGTTATTGTAAAATATATCTGCTGCATTCATGTGAACCAAAACAGAAAGACAATTGATTGTTAACTAAGGTCCATCGGTTCCGAAGTTCCTTTGTCTACATAGATGCAAAATGCGCCAATATTTACGACGACGAATTAGCGCAAATTAATTAATTTACAGGCAACATACTTGTAACTATTTATGGCTGATAAAAAGCCATAAATTGATAACCTTCATTCTCCTGCCTTTTTAAATTAGAATTTTGCGAATTTCTGAAATCTGCCCCACGTTCGTGAATTTTTTTTTTATGGGATAACTTGAAAACTTTGCAAGATGAATGGGTTTTATTTGTCGCTTCTTCTTTGTTATTGCAAAAATATATAACTTGAAGGCAACACTATATGATATATTTCTGTCAATGTTATTGTAAAATAACAGATCCTGTTGATAAGAAACACCGTTCAGCCTGTGGCTGTTTATTTTCTGATGGGTTAATGGGATCCCTGTGGTCTGTACTGGTTACCAACCAGTACAAACCACAGGGATCAAACACCGTCATGCAAAAGAGGACTGAACCACAAAATTGAACACTTTGAAAATTACTCTTCGTCATCAGACTTGACAATGTTGATCTTCTACAGTTGTAGCCAGCCTGCGGGAGAATGGGGTGAGTGCTAGTAGTAATTAATTCTTAAACGAGAGTTTATAAATCCGATAAAGCACGGACACGAATTCTGTATCTGACTTATCAAACTTCTAGATGTAGATTGTCGTGTTTTCAGTTATATTGGTGATACGACTTATTTTGGCCGAGAAAATCGAAGTTAAAGTTTATGTAAAGGAGACCGTATCTATACTACATTTATAAACATCATTAAACATTAATGACTTTTATTACAGAATTAGAATTCTTACCGAAAAATTACCATGTTGTTTATCATATTAATAATAATAATAATAAGAAATTTGTATAGCGCCATATCCACTAACTGCACTATGGCGCTTTACAATACTACAGTTAAAAATATAAAATAATAATTATAAAAATGTTTGTTTAAAAAGATAAGTCTTAAGACTAGATTTAAAAATGGTAAGGGTATTGCTTGTCCTTATTTGAATGGGCAGAGCGTTCCACAGCCTCGGCGCAGCCACCGAGAATGCCCTGTCACCATAGGTCTTTTGGTTAGACCTCGGGGCGACCAGAAGGCGTTTGCCAGCTGATCTAAGACTACGACAGGGATGATATGAATTCAATAAACTACTAATGTAAAGAGGTGCTAAATTGTTAAGGGATTTAAAAACTAATAATAATAACTTAAAAACAATCCGTTTTTCTACTGGCAGCCAATGGAGCTCCATCAGTAGCGGCATAGCACGAGCATACCTCGACTTGCGCGATACAAGCCGGGCGGCACAATTTTGAATGGATTGCAGTCTCTGCGTAAGATATTTTGGCAGACTATACAGAAGTGCGTTACCATTATCCAATCTACAAGTTATAAATGCATGTACAAGAGCTTCAGTAGAGTCCTCGGAGAGATAATCCCTAATTTTAGCAATCCTCCTGATGTGAAAGAAAGCTGATTTGGTAATAGAGTTAACATGTTTTTCGAGAGTTAGACTATTGTCCATTATAAAACCTAGATTCCTAGCTGACGTTGAGGGCTGAACTACGTTATCATTGATCGAGATAGAATTAAGTAAAGGACGAGGGCGGTACTTCGAACTTATAATAAGAAGTTCGGACTTGTCACTATTAAGCTTTAGTTTGTTTGCCCTCATCCAGTCATCTATTTCAGTCGCACAGGCCTCTATTAGACCAACGGCTGATGCTTGCCCTTCGCCACTTCGGGAATCAAAGGACAGGTACAACTGGGTATCATCCGCATAAAAGTGAAAACCCATGTTATACCTCCTCACGATATCCCCAAGCGGCGAAGTATATAGCAGATATAAAATAGGGCCCAGGACAGAACCTTGAGGCACCCCGCAAACCAGTGGCCGGTGTGAAGACTTCTCCCCTCTAATATTAACATACTGAAATCTATTACTGAGATACGATCTAAACCAGGAGAGGGCCGAGCCACAGATACCAAAACGATAACTTAGTCTGTTAAGCAAAATGTCATGGTCTATAGTATCAAACGCAGCCGATAAATCTAAAAGTAGCAGTATAACGGACTGATGGTTGTCTAAGGCTACAAGAATGTCATTGTTTACTCTAACTAGAGCTGTCTCTGTACTATGATGCTGTTTATATGCAGACTGGAAAATCTCATCTAGATTGTTATCTATAATGTAGTCAGCAAGCTGCACAGCGACGACTTTTTCCGTAAGTTTCGAAATAAAAATTAAATTTGAAATAGGCCTAAAATTAGCATAAACTTCAAAATCAAGGCGTGGTTTTTTAAGCCGTGGATTTAAAAGAGCTAGCTTAAAACCGTCTGGCATCACAGCAGTGTCAATGGAGCAGTTTACGATTTTCGCCATAGCCGGGAGTAGAACCGACAAGCACTCTTTCAGAACGGGTTCTCGGCTTTATGTATATAGGCAGACATGAATTACTACCAAATTGTATTATGTGTTGTGTTCTATTGCATTGTGTATTTCGTTCTATTGTTTTGTATTGTGTTAACTCTATTGTATTTTGATAGCAATTCATGTGTTGCCTACATGAAGGTTCCACCCTTCAACGACTGCATGCAAGTACGAATGCCGAATGTTATCCCGTGTGACGGTGTTCTTACCGATTATTTAAAGGCTGGAACAATCTCAAAAAACAATGTTTGGCTCATTCGGCAATAATGGTTTTTCAATCTCTAAATCGGCTAGCACCTGAGTATCTTTGTTCCAAATGTATAGCTAACAATTAACTAACGAACTACATATTCCCTTATAGATATCACTGCCGGATAAGTTTGCAGTTTCACACCCGCGAGCAAACTATCTCGAAACTTTGGTTCTGTTGAATAGCTTGCCCAATAGACCAGTTCGCGTTTAATTCCGACATTTCGAAAGGGGTGCAAACATGGCGCGAAATACAGTGTTTGTATGGGAATCCTATGCCAAATAAAATTTAACTCGTAACAACGAGTCAAAGTCCGCGGGAAAATTTACAGACAAATGTATGGAAAACTAAAAACACGATTGCACGCTTCCCAGCACAGCTACATCCCAGAAAATTTGATCAGTTAATCTTTTTTCAGGTTTTTCGCTTTTTTGGCCGCGTGAGAATAGGGCCCTATTTGAGCTATGGTCATGCCAATCCCAGTGGCACTTGCGCCTTCTTGAAAAAGATGAAACTCTTTAGTAAAATCAGGATACGCTAGAATAGGAACCGAGACAAGAGCCCTCTTTCAACTGCTTAAACGCTTCTTGGTATGACTGGGTCTTGTTTAACTTTACTGCTTTCTTCGTCAAATGATTGAGTGGATAGACTTATTTGAGCAAAATCCTTGATAAATCTTCTGTAGTAATTAGCTAGCCCTAAGAAACTCCTTAACTGCTTTAGATTTTTAGGAATCGGAAACTCCCTGACGGCTCTTACTTTGTTCGGGTTTGGTCTAATGCCTGCTGGTGTTACTACATGTCCTAAGGGAAGGTACATTTAATATGGAAGGGGGGGGGGGGGGGGAGGGTGTGTGGGGGGTATGAAGATGTTGACGGGGTGTCTGAAAATATTTTAGGGTATATAGGGGAAAATACTGAAGTTACAAGTCGGGGGTGCTGAAAATTTTTCAGTTTCAATTTCAACATCTTCATTAGATATATCTTAATCGATTGCGATGTTGGATTCATTGATCGTATTGGAATGGTATTGTGCTCTAATAACTTCACGAGATCTTCCGCGTATCGCTCCCGCATTAGTTCGACACTGAATAAATCCTTTTCCATTTTCGTTAGAATGAGATGATTTCAGTAGATTTGTGAACACCGATCACAAAGGAATAGATACGGGACCAGGGAGAACGGATTACTGGTTAGGAAATCTCTTCCAAAAAGCATCGTAACTCAAATCTTTGATCATGTACGTTTCGAAAAGAAATATGTATAGTTCTGTATATAAAATTTGATAGTGGTCTTTCCCAAAATTTCTAGAGATTGCCGTTTACGTATTCGATAGCGATTCTTCTATCTTTCTCCAAAGGTTTCCACTGACCGCGGTGACATCCGCTCCTGTGTCAATTAGAAACATGTATTGCCTATCAGTTGCCTTGAAGCGTTAAATTACTTCGACTTATAATTCGACTGCATTAATTCGTTTGAAATAGTATTTCAAATACTCTTTGATTTTGGAGACTTATTTCGTCTTTTTTTTTCTGTTTGCGAGCCTGTATCAATAAAATAATTGGTTCTCTTACTTGTTTCCTATTTAATTTCAGTATTACTTTCAGTTTGGCCTATACTTACATCGCCAATCGAATTAAACCTTCAAGTTTCTTTAAAACAAAACTACAAAATAACACCCTGAGATAGAAGAGAAATACCATGTGAATGTCCTGATATGCTTTTCAAACAAGGTAGGAGAAATCAAAGGTTAAAATTTTATGTCGTGCATATCAATGGTTTTAGTTATCTATTCATTTTACAAGTAAGATAAAATATTAGCGTCCGATCTGTATGGGCTTTACAAAAGCGCCGAGCCATTGTAAATGCCCATACAGATCTCCCGCTCATATTTTATCTACTACGTCAAGGCTTATAGCGGAGCACAAGTGATTTACTAATCGGGGACACTAGAATTAATATATACCAATGTTCCGAGAGCGAGGTCCAGTTACGGGAAAATATCAGACCGAGGTCTTGACAGTACGGACAGAGGTTCGTACATAAAAGACGGAGGTTTGATATTTCCCTTAAAGACCGAGCGGACGAGGTTAATAAGATGTTTATTATATGGCACTTTTTTAGTTGGAAAACAAAAACAAAAATATAAAGCCGGAAGTTTATATTTTACATCGCGGGTTGGCGCGCGCGCGTCTTGATTGTAGTTTTCGCACCCTTTTGAGTTTTGTTTCACGACTGAAACCACAAAATGAACACAGTCGTGGAAGCTAAGGTTCTAATCTAAGGCTCAAATCAACATAATTTTGAAGAATGTATCCGTATGATTAGAACTAAATTTAATTTCTGAAGGCAACACTGTTTTTTATTGTTGATGAATCTGATGAATTGAGACGGAATAAGTTTTTCTAAAGAAACATACGGGCGAAAGGACGAAAAGATCTGTCAAACTCAAGGCAGTCTTCTCGATCAACATCGACGTCACCTGTTTTGCGAACCTTGAACAATTTGTACCTGGCTATCACTGGAAAATCTGTAAGTGGCATCCTGAGACATTGCCAATATTAGCAGCCAGCAAATATCTGGGCTTAATAATGGTGCTAATGCTAAATATCTTAAATGCTAAATTTCCTAATGCTAATTTAATTTTGATTATATATATATATATATCTACAGGTAAAGTATAATAATAATAATTATATAAGATGAGTTAGCTTACATCAAGAGGGTCTAAAAAGAAATTTGGAAGTTACATGTAGTTATTCGCTATTACATGAATTACTATCGACAAGGTCGACCCAAGTCTTGTTTTCTAATGTTATTTCTAAAGCTCTGAAGAGATGTCGAAGTTCTTGCTTGTGGTCTGAGTTTAGCCCATAGGAATCGATTTCAAGTTCTCAAGCATATTACGGCCTGACTCCGGCGCCTTTTAATTTGGCATATTTTTATTTAAAGGGAAAGCTTCCATCCGATCTTTATATAAAACTCGGTAGGCTGTTTGTTATCGGTATTTGTAACAATATGAACTACTTGTATCTTTCAAAGTTGTGTCACGTGACTTAAAAACGACCGTTAACGGTTGCAACCTTTAGACGAAAACAGACGGAAAGGTACAGAAAGTGAACTTAAATGATCTTTTTTTCTTCATTGTTGTATTACTCATAATAAGAGCTTTAGTAATCCGCCTTTTAATCATGTCCAGATCATAACGGAAGCAATTAATTAAAGGAAACAGGTCATGTGACATAGTAAATGGTAAAATATGTAATATAAATGACCGATACCACCTTAGAAGGCGGAAATACAATGCAATGGTAATTTTAAGCAGTGCATGCGATAGCAACAATGGTCAACATTTTCCTGTGTAAACTTCCCCCGTCATCAACTGAGGAATGTCATGTGACAGTTAAAGGTGACTTTCATCTGATTAAGAAAGTCAAATATTAGGTATTTTTATAGTTTGGACAATATCGACAGAGAATCGAAGATTTTAAAATCTCTGCTGGGAGTCTGTTAACGACAAAAACCCAGGCCTTAAATTACTTGAGTTGCTCAAAATAAAATAATAATAATATTTTTCATCCACTCGAATCTTTGCCATCCTTCATCAAAATTGTATAAAAAAAATTCCAGTGTACCTGGAAAGCATACTCTTCTCATCTGAGTAATTATTTTTGTTTTCATAATGACAAAGTTTATCTTTTTGGGGTTGACATAGCTTCTTTAAGGATACTTGGCATGTCAACTTTGTCTTCGTTAACTTTTCTTGCGCGTATTCCTTTGTTTCTTTATACTATTTCTCTTCGTGTTTTGAATTTAGCTTCTCTGTTGAGGTATTGGAATGTGAGATATCTCTTACAATACAATACAATACAATAACTTTTATTTAAACACGATAAAATATTAAAGCGTTGCCGCTTGTGGGGTCGTGTATAATACTAAAATAAACTAGTTAACTATATTCACATTTTACATTAAGTTATTAATCATCTATTTTAAAACTAATAATTCAGTAATATTTATAATAATCGTTCTTGTGAGGGGCAGTTTGCGGTGATTCAGCTCCAAAATCTAAATTATGCAGGGCCTGTGATTTACTAGCCATACTGGTAAAGTTCTTTACATTAGAGGTCTCCGGTAAGTCTGGAGTGAGCAGGTTCCACACAATTGCCGCTCTATGTGCTATCGAATTCTTCATGTAATAGCTATTGAAGCGTGGCACTATAACCCTGTTTCTGCTACGTAAATTTTGCGTTCTGTCATTCTTAACTAGAATATGGTCCATAGAAGCGGGAGTGCACTCATAGAAATTTTTATATGCTAGTGTAGCTAACCTTACTTTGTACATTGAGCATAAAGGGCCCCATTTTGCTTGCTTGAGTACGTCTACGGAAGGCATATCTCGCGTAAGGCCGTATATTAGCCTAGCAGCTCTACAATGTAGCGATTCTAAGGCGCGGTGTTCGTTTGACAATGGTTGTCTATATTTTCTCGATGGTCAGCCGCATCTGTTTCAGAAATGTTTTTTGCCTCGATATTTTTGTACTGTCATTTGAACTTCCAAGGTTTTTATTTTCAGCTGGTACCTCTTTTTCTTCTGGACACAGTGGACACAGTGCTCATTTTAGTAGGCTTCAGTTCGAAATGTTTAGGAAATACCTCGAAATGTTTCGGGGTAAAGATTTAAACCAAACACTCTTAGATAGTGGCAGAGCTTCCAACCACAAAACTTCTCAGCGCGGGTAAGTAAATTGAAATTGCTGAAAACTCATGCACATCTTCGGTTTCGTCACCGTTAACCGTGGGGTTACTAAACATAACCCTTGAACTTAGTGATTCAGTGAAGCCTCGTGCAAATCTGATATTGTCGATTCACGATCATGTTCGCGTCGTTCCCGGGGTGTCGTTCAGCCCTAATTTGTCGCAACTGTTGTTCAAGTCCATTTTCTATTACTTGATAAGCGTGAACTTCGAGACATTTTCGCTAAGTCAATTCTCGAGATACATGATGGTTCAATTACCACGGGATCGTACAAACTAAGGAACTGTGACCTGTTCCACAGCCTAACCATCCTCCCATTTTGTGTATTTGTCACTGATGTTTTAATAATCCATTATTTCTCTTGTCGCTGCTTCGCAGCTCGCTGATCGCTGCTTCGCGGCTCTTTCGCCGCTGCTGTTCAGTGAGCTGCGAAGCAGCGAGAAGAGATATAATGGATTAATAAAACATCAGTGACAAATACACAAAATGGGAAGATGGTTAGCCTGTGCCTGTTCTAAAGGAATTTCACGCAGCTTCAAACGAAAGCCAGTCTAATTCGGGCAGTGGATGCAAATCTAGTAGTCAAGTCTTGAATGTTCATATATTAACATTTCTGACGATTGGTCTCTAGTTTCACTTATATAATGTAGTAATAGGTTTAAAATCACAACGTGGAAACGACAATTAACGCGGTACCGTCGGTGTTGCGTAGCGACAACGTGGAAACGACAACGTGGTACCGTGTTGTGTAGCGACAACGTGGAAACGACAACGTGGTACCGTGTTGTGTAGCGACAACGTGGAAACGATAACGCGGTACGTGTTGTGTAGCAACAACGTGGAAACGACAACGTGGTGCCGTGTTGTGTAGCAACAACGTGGAAACGACAACGTGGTACCGTGTTGTGTAGCAACAACGTGGAAACGACAACGTGGTACCGTGTTGTGAAGCGACAACGTGGAAACGACAACGTGGTACCGTGTTGTGAAGCGACGACGTGGAGACGACAACGCGGTACCGCGTTGTTAAGCGATAACGTGTAGACGACAACGCGGTATACCGTGTTGTGAAGCGACGACGTGGAAACGACAACGTGGTACCGCGTTGTGAGGTTTTTTATGTTAGTGCGGGTATTCGCACCCAGGCATCAAACATGTGTCTAATGCGCAGCCTTAGGGGTGGCGGGCAAGGGACGATGAGAAGGGAATGGGACGATGGGAAGGGAAGAGATTGAAAGAAGATGGGACATGTGTTGGCAAACATTGTAGCTCAAATAGAAGAATGTGGCCAAGAAACCTAAGACCTAGAAACCTAAGACCTTAACTGTTCTGAGGCTTAAGCTTACTGTACTTTGTGAAGCTGTATTTTGTGTATCTAGCTAATTAGGGGATTTAGAACTGAGCGAACTAGAGAACATTGTACCCGGACTAGCGTATATGGATATGATTACAAATGAATCAAGAAAACTGAACCGAGGAAACCGGACCCAACAATTACTGGACTTCGGAGGACTCTACCCTGGAAAAGGACATCGAATTGAGGCAAATTGAACTGATATAAGTGAACCGAGTGCACAGAATTGGGTATAAATTGAACCGAGTAAACTGAACTGAGTGAATGAATAGAAGAAATAGAACTGGAAACCGAACCGAAACGCCTAATGGAGCAGCTTATGGACAGAAAGAAATGGAAAAAACTGAACTAAGTAAATACAACCGAAACCGAACAGAAATCAGAATATGGCTTACGGACATGAATCGAATATACAGAACTGAGTAAATTGCTTTTCGGATTGGCAAAACAATTTATCGAACAGGAAATGACATGAATAAACTAGGAGGACAAAGAAGAATTATTATAAGAATTATACTGAACCGGAAAAAGAATGACAGAACAAGAAAAACTTTTGGGAGGAAATTATATAATTGACCGGACCCCTGTGGAAACATCAACAAAGGGTGACTTTCATTGGAAAGGCAATTCTCGCTGGAAAAGCAATAAAATGAACTGGAAACAACGGGAAAGAGCAGTTTACTCAGTTCTGTATATTCGAATCATGTCCGTAAGCCATATTCTGTTCTATTTCGGTTTACTCAGTTCAGTTTTCTCCATTTCTTTGTGTCCATACGGCTGCTCCATTAGGCGATTCGGTTCGGTTTCCAGTTCTATTTCTTTTATTCATTCACTCAGTTCAGTTTACTTGGTTCAATTACTCAATTCTGTGCACTCGGTTCAGTTATCTCAGTTCAATTTGGCTCAATTCAGTGTCCTTTTCCAACGATTTCATTCAAATACTCAGGGAAGTCCTGCAATTGTCGCCTTCACGTTGTCGCTTCACAACGCGGTACCATGTTGTCACTTCCACGTTGTCGCCTCACAACGCGTAGCCTAAGAGTGGGAATGAGCCCCTAAAAATGACTGCGGGGGAGGCTACACAACGCGATACCACGTTGTCGCTTCACAACACGCAATCTCGTACCCAGATCCCATTTGTTTCTTACTGCGCAGTAAAAAACAAATGGGGTCTGGGTACGAGATTGCACAACACGGATACGCTCATACGCGGTACCGCGTTGTCGCTTCCACGTTGTGAAGCGTCACAACGCGGTACCGCGTTGTCATTTCCACGTTGTCGCCTCGTAACAACGTGGTAGGTAAATGACCCTTATCGGCTTCCGTAATTTAGTTGACACCAACTTAGAAAAGCTACCGCCTAAAATTTTACGGAACAAAACAAGACGCCAGATTATCAGGTGATATACACTATTCTAGTGTTTTTTGTGTCTTTTCATGTCAGGATTTCCTCGAAGATATAAAAGAGTTGTCTTTTAAAGCACGCACTAGGAACCCATTGCGTGGTAAACTGAAGAGCGAATAGAAATAAAGCTAAAATTAGACTCAGGGTCGACGACTTTCACTTGAAGTTCAACCTCGTGGCGTTCAAAACAGTTTGTTTTCCGACATCAAAAATGCATTTTTATGGATGAAAATTGACCTGTACTTTACTTCAGATGCACTAGGTTTCAATGACAACTTTATCAGGAACCCGAACGCATTATCTAGAGACAAAAATGTGCATATTTGTGGAAGATTTGAAAGTTGAAAACTGGCAAATTGAAATCACTTGAGTGGCGATAAGAACACTACAAAACTTGACAATAAGAGCTGTAGAAGAATACAAACAAACTTGTAAGTATTATTTAGTAAATACTCATAATTTATAAGCCAATTACCAAATGTGAATGCTGAATTTCTTAGCCCATATAATAAAAAAAACCTGCTTTCTTTGATGAAACTGTGTGCTAAGAGTTATAGGCTAACTTTACTCGTTTCCGTAATAATTTTATTTCTTTGTACCACGTAAGGCAGACAAACTTTTCTTTGTGTTTTTTGAAGTCACAGCCATTACAGCTTCTGTGTATTTCAGTGACAGCTATAGTATATTTATCTCCACTAATCCAACTTCATTCAATTCACTGACAGTCGTTTTTGCCGCCGCGTTTTTGCTGCAGTTGTTTTCATCGAACTGGCGAGAGCCGGAAAAACTGCATTAAGGGACCATTCATTTTTTAGAAGGGGGGGAGGGCCGGAGGAATCCCTATAAGCAGTAATGTAAAATCTTTCAGCCCCCCCTATTTTTTTGCATAGAAAAAGTGACCCTCCCCTCGGTAGTTGGTGATTTTTTTCCCCTCAACAAGTAAATCCACTGCTGAATGCATGGTAACCCAAATAAAGTATATATTTCTTGGACATGGGCACAAGCACACCTCTATCAACTACAATGTAGAATAACGTGACTTCCAATGGCCGACTCTTCTACCGTAACGGTTTACTCCATCATTTGCTGCTGCTTCTGGAGGCTGGTCCTCTTTCTCCTCATCTCCATTTTCATCTGAATCATCTTCATCTGAGTCACTTGTTTCACCAAATTCAAGCAGTACGTCATCTTCACTATAGTCACTTTCAGAACCCTCACTGTTCCCATCTTCTGGCTGCAAGTCAGAGTCTTGCACTACTGATGTCTCACGAGGATGCAAAAGCTCGTATTTCCGATTTCCTACCAGCAGGTGTATTAACCTCATGTTATGACAGTGACAGTGACAGTCACAGCAATGGTGACAGTGACAGTGACATTCACAGTAATGGTGGCAGTGACAGTGACACAGCATAAATATAGTTGTTTTCTTAAAACTGTAGTTTGTTTCAGCTGCAGCTACATGTAATTACTGTTGCATTAGTTACAAGGTATTTTGACTCCTAAGTACATTGTGTAAAATCCTCTTGAGAGGAAATTTATGGCAGCCGCAAACAACCACTGGACTTTGAGAGTAGTATTTTGAGTACGAAATGATACATTAAAGCTATGAGCTAGAGGGCAGACGTGTCTGTTTACAGGTGCCAACCAGTTAACAGGGCTCGAAATTGCGCCCGATACAGGCGTAAATACGCCTAGATTTTTACATTTTACGCCTAACGTTTAATCAGTTACGCCTAAATTTTGGAGAATTACGCCTAAAATTTTTAAGCTGGGCGTAAAATTACGCCTCCTTTTTTTTCTTAATTTCGAGCCCTGGTTAAACGTTTTATGTCAGCTAAATACTGGTAGAGCAAGTTAGTAAAAATGTCTTGACCCCCCCTCTATGTAGTGTGAAAAATACGATGACCCCCCCTTTTTGACTGAGTAAATATTTAATGGCCCCCCCTGGATTCCTCCGGCACTCCCCCCCTTCTAAAAAATGAATGGTCCCTAATTGCTATAAAAGGGTGAATTTTAGCTGAAAAACGAAAAAGCAGAAATAGTGTTAAATTAGTATTTTCCTTCATGTAACGAATTGTTTAGTTTCTTTCAAAATGTACGGGTTTTATCGCTATTTCTTTACGAAGAGTTGTGAGCGATTTGGAAAATCCTGAGCGGGCAAGATGAAAAAAATCTTGCCCGCTGAGCAACCAATCAGATTGCAGCATTCAAGTCATCTTGCCTGCTCACTTGTCACAACTCCACGTGGACGCCACAGTGAACTGCCGGCTACCCTGCGCGCCCTGCATGCCCTGCGTGCCCTGCACCCTGCGTTTTACTCCGTCCGCGAAATTTACAGAGTCTGGGTCTTTCCACACGACAGATCCACTCTGCGACAGCTAGATCATGTATTTTTCCCGCCATTTTCCCCTGTAACATTTCAACTCGCAACTCGATTAACTTCTAGTTCACAGTTTGAATTAGTTGTGTTAAGAAAGTTAATTTTAAAGTCAAGAAAAATAAAAAATATTTATATTTTGGTAGATTTAGGGTGCGTTTCTTTGGGAGAATCCGAATCCGGATTCTTGAATCCAAAAATGGATTTTGCGTTTCTTTACCCAAATCCGAAAACGGATTTTGAATCCGTTGAATCCATACTCAGAATGGATTCGAAGGATCAAATCCAAATCCGGATTCTTGGATTCATGATCCGAAGCGTTTCTTTGGGAAAGGATTCGAAAAGAATACTTGTGGCTAGCGGCATACCAAACAAAATTACTGGCGGCTGCCATTTTTGTGGTTTTTGTGGGCCGTGTACATGCATTTCAACGGGAGTTGCCATGGCAAAATAATCCGTTTTCAGATCATCGTTTCTTTGGGCGCCACAAAATCCGTATGATCCAGAGCATGAATCCAATTTTGGATTCTCCCAAAGAAACGCACCCTTAGCCTAGCGTATGGATTCATAAATTATCACGTCTATTATTGAAAATTTGAATTAACCTAAATGTTACCTTAAATCTTAGACACTCAAGTAAAAGACTAGGCTAGCTACTTCAACAACTTCTACAGATTATAACACCAATAAGGTGCATTATGAATTGCTAGTGCCAAAGGAAAAGGCACACATATGAGATCATATGAATCAACCTCCCATTGTATCATCATAATAACAATGTTCCAACGAACCTTCAAGGTTTGGCTGAGACGTCGACTTAGGATCTTCTTCTTCCACCGTTATTTAATATTCCGCTGTGCGAATGCTGTTCCGTAATAACTACTACTACTGACAACTTTCGCAAGGTTTTTGGCCTTCTCAGTTTTAAGCACTGATACGGCCAGACAGTACTCTGCGTGAGATTCTTAAATTTGGTATTTTTTAAGGAGCTAAGTCTATCTACTTTCCTAAATTTGTCAGAATTTAGTCTACCATGCCAATCCCTTAGAGGTTAGTTTGGGTTTTAAAGCTAACAAGTTAAGGCTGGTTTTCACTAGCGACGGAAGCGACGGAAGCAGAAACGGAAGCGTAAGCGTAAGCATAAGAAACTAATGTTCTTGTGAAAATCAACACGACGGAAGCATAAGCATAAGCCTCGTTCAGAAGCGAAAACCTTGCTTGCATGCTATATTTACATTGCAAAGGGCCTGAGAATGAGTATTCTGATTGGCTAAATTCATCTGCTTCCGCTTCTGATTACGTTTGACTAGTTTTCACTGGTTCCGTCTTGATTTGTTAAGCCTAACTAAAGATTGGTAACTAATCAAACGTTCATAGAGGTTCGTGGACTCCCGAGATGAGTTCATTTTAAATCACATGCTTCGGTGATTCATAGCCTGCGAATACAGCCGTCTCGCATCGGGAACCACAGTCAAAACATGGCCCCCGCAGGCTAGGTAATTCTACGTTAAATTGCACTAGAAGATATCGGTTTCTCGAGTGCAATTTAACGTGGAATTACCGAGTCAGGCATGTGATTTCCCTTGAATCGCATAGTCCGATGAATTACTTGAAAATTTGGAACTTTTGTTGATATTTTGTTAAGCTATAAATAGCGCGCGTATAGCCTTCAGTGGTGATTCCTTCCTCTCAGCCGATATCAGCGTCTGATTTCGCAACAGCACTCGTACGATTCAGCTGTGACTGTGACTGCGATTCTATCACAAAGCTCATTGAAATGTTCAGAATCAACTGCATGTATATAGTAATTACGCATAGTCGGCAAGGTTCTCCTTTAATAGTGCTTGAAGACTTCTACAATCAATTAACATAATATTCATAGTAACATTTAAGATATATATGTCAATGATAAAAATAGTAGAAATAGGCGTTATTATTGTCGCGTAACATGTGTTCGTGATGTAATTTGAAATTTTTCTCATATATGCGGTCCCCGAAAGTGAAAACCATATCAATTTCCCGCCAAAATGCATCAACATACAGCTAATCTTATCAATAAGAAATACAGCAAACTTCGTCACCTGTAATAAGGCGCAATCTTTCCTGGAACACGGGCTGTGGAACTTCTGCAGACAGGATTCTGCTTGGTCAAAATGAAGAATGGCGGGCTCGGGAGCGTGTGGGCTCATTTTGGTGATCGAGCCTATCAAAAAGGTTACGATATAAAACAAAAAATTATACCTCTCCTCAACCTGAAACAAGGAAAATAAGTATTGGTCTCCACGTGTCCAAATGTTGCCCATTTCTCCCCAATTAACTGAAGCTTCCGAGAAATTCGTTTCAGACGAATACGCATCAAGTCCGAAGCTAGCAGGAGCCTTGAAATAAAAATAAACGTCCGGTTAGCATGTTGTTTTGTAAAATTAGAAATACTTAAATTGTTTCAATATACCTCGTATTACTCCACTCCTTTGCCGCCATTATTATTCATTGGAAGAAAATACGAAGAAAATATATTTTTCGTATTGGGCTTGAAATACGGAATATATTTTCTCCCAACTGGCCGGCAATATAATTCGGTATCGGCGTCTCAAAATCTCAATTAGTTTATAATATACATCTATAGGCAATGGACCAGTTCGCGGTAAATTCCGACATTTTGAAAGGGTGCAAACATGGCGCGAAATACAGTGTTTGTATGGGAATCGATGGGAATCCGATGCCAAATAAAATCCGTAAAATCGAATTTATTAAATATTCTTCAGATGAAAACTTAAGATACCAGGTAAAATATTAACATATCGAAATTTGAGGGATATAGCTGTGTTAGGTTGTGCCGGTTAGGATCAACCATCAAATAGCCTCGGCTGACGAAGGACTTGGAAATGGGCGACAAATTGTTCGATTTCTCCAGAATGTGGTATCGCAGGATGTCCTACCGTAGTTTCGTGTTATTTGGAGTGAGCGAAGTGTGATTTTCGTGGCAAAGATTACAGGTTATGCATCGTATATTTGTCGGTTGTCTCCAGCCTTTTCCTTTTATTAGGAGGTGAGGGAAAGAGGTTCGAACAAAAACAGTGGAAACGACCCTAGAAGAGCTCAGAGGTATGACAGAATAACTACAACTGAAACATTGTAGGGTGAAGTCGTGTATTTATTTGTCTAACATACATGTTTTGGAAGGATTTATAATATGAACTATTCAAGCGATATTTGTAAGCGTATATAAATACACAAATCATGAGATTGGGCTGCCTGTGGGCAAGTATCTAAAAAAAATCATTGTTTCAGTCCGTTTTCTTAATTTTTCCTCTATTATAAAGTTTTCAAGCTGCCTTTCACTCTAATTTTCCATAAATCTGCCATCTTGTTGATTGTTTTTTCTCTTTGCTTCTACTAGTTATCGAACATATGTACTGCTCGGCCATAGAGCCTGGCACTCGGCGTTGACAAAACCTAGAACGGAACGGAACGGAACGGAATGGAATGGAATGGAATGGAATGGATCGGAACGGAACGGAATGGATTGGAATGGATCGGAATGGATCGGAATGGATCGGAATGGATCGGAATGGATCGGAATGACTCGGAATGGCTCGGAATGGATCGGAATAGATCGGAATGGATCGGAATGGACCAAAATTATTTTTAAAGAAAAATTCTCCCTTCAAAAAATGTTTCTGTGGAGATTTTCGAAAGTCAGATGTAAGAAAGTAGTTGGACCAGATCTCGGAAGTAAAAAAGCTGATGTCTATTGCGAAATAAAACGTTTGATATGATATATTGACGGGCTGTCAATCATAGGCTGACGTTATGTTACAATTGTCTATTGGTCAATGAAACAAAATAAGTGACACGTGGCTGTAAACTGTGGTGGGTTTTTACCGCCATCAATGCCAACTCAAGTCTGCGTGAGTATTTGGTCGCAGTCCTGAAGCAGTTATCTGTCATGTATTCTGACCGGCGTTGACAAAACCTTGAATGGAACGGACAAAGTACGAAACGGCTTGCAAAGCATATGAGTATTTCGAAACTTGTATTTCAACAAATGAATCGTGTAAAACACATTTTAAATGCCTAGATATTCTTTTGCATATTGAGTCAAAGCTCTCTAAGCGACCACTCTCGTAAGCGACCATCTCTACTTACGACCACCCTCACGAAACCCCGTTTAATGACTTTTCAATTTAAACTCTGTATTGAAGAAGCTGTCGTAAGCGATCACGGTTCCAGTAGTTACGGCCACATTTTTATTTCCCGAGGGGTCGTCGCTTACGAGAGCTACAACTGTATAAGAAGCAAACAGCACGGCGATTGCCGGGTGCGAGGTGCAAATCTAGCCTTTTCGTATATTTATCTTTGTAAATAAAGTATAGCCTCCTTACTGTACTGTACAGCCTTATAAGAGACAGAAAAAAGGAGCTAATAACATTGATAATTACAGATAACACTAATTCCTTGATCATTATTTTCCACTTCGTTGAATGACGACACTGATAGTGAAAAATCACAATCAAAATAGATGAACAGTTTGTATTAAGTTTGTATTACGAGAATATTTTTTCTTACGATTTTCTCGTTACCTCGTTACCTCGTGAGGGCATGAATCGCTGGTGAGGTTTTTGAATAAACCTGGATAAAAAAAATTGTCAAGTGCCATAAAATTCCGAAAATAAGGCCCCCCACCGAATATAAGCTCCCCCGAAAATAAGCCCCCTAAATTTTAAAGGCAGAAACCCTCCCAATAATCCCTCCCGAATTTTAAGGATAGACCTACGGTAACCAGTACGTGTTGATTTTTTTTTTTACCATTTTATGATTTCAGTTTTCGTTATATCGCTAGCCATGCAGTTGTTGCTGAACTTTATTTCGGCGCAAAGTTATTATATCAGTTACATTGACAACACATGCTGTAATCATGTTGCAATAAAACTTGTTGCTGAACTTTATTACGGCGCAAAGTTATTATATCAGCTACATTGACAAAACATGCTGCAATCATGTTGCAATAAAGCTTGTTGCTGAACTTTATTACGGCGCAAAGTTATTATATCAGCTACATTGACAACTCCATGCTGTAATCATGGACTGCGACCAAATACTCACGCAGACTTGGCATTGGTGGCGGTAAAAAACCACCACAGTTTTACAGCCACGTGTCACTTATTTTGTTTCATTGACCAATAGACTTCTTGATGGGACCTTGACAACAATTGTGACATAACGTCAGCCTATGATCGACAGCTCGTCAATATATCATATCAAACGTTTTATTTTGCAATAGACATCAGCTTCTTAAAAAAAACTCGGTATTTTAAAATACTAGCCGTTTCATACTTTTTTTTACCTCCGAAATCTGGTCCAACTACTTTCTTACATCTGACTTTCGAAAATCTCCACAGAAAGATTTTTTTAAGGGAGGATTTTTCTTAAAAAATAAATTGGTCCATTCCGATCCATTTCGATCTACTCCGATCCATTCCGATATATTCCTATCCATTCCGTTCCGTTCCGTTCCGTTTCGTTCCGTTCCGATCCATTCCGTTCCGTTCCAGGATTTGTCAACGCCGCCTGGCACTAGCAACGTGATTCGAAAATATTTAGAGGTGAGAGAAGGTGCAAACCGCGGCAAACGTCACGCGAATGCGCTTTTGATGAGCCAGTCGCGCACACGTCTCCCCAGTTTCCCGCCGAAACTAAAAGAAAACAGAGGCAATCACCCCTGTTTCTAATTTTAAGTATACGTACGCGTATTTACGTGAAGTGTTTCGCGAAAAACAAGAAAACTACATTAAAGCTTTCACAGGTTGAAGGTTCCTTAATTTGTAATTCACTGTGAGTTTAAGACCTCAGAAACTTATATTTGAACTCCAGAGCCTTCGTTCCTTCGGCCAGCGGAGCACAACGTTTTGCCGCGGTGTAGAGAAGGTGCAGCACGTACTTTTCAGGCGTGTCGCGCGTGGCCGGTCAGGCATGAGCTCTCTTCCTATATCAATCTATTGTGCTCCGCTTGCGGCGGACCCCGCACGTGTTGTAGGCCTGCGGCTAGCTCGCACCCCACACCGCGGCTAACGTCACGCGCATGCGTTTGAACGAGCCCAGCGCACGCGCCCGCCCCAGTTTCCCGCCGAAACTAAACGAAAACACAGGCCATCACCCGTGTTTTTAGTTTTACATACGTATGCGTATTTACATGAAATGTTTCGCGAAAAACAAGAAAACTACTTGAACGTCAAGCCTGAGACTTCAACAGGTTTAATATATATATATATACACCTGATAAAAAAAAAAGATGACACTCCAGAATATATATATATATATAGAGAGAGAGAGAGAAGTATAAAGATTGTGGTATTACCAAACGATGAACTTCCAGTAGGAGGATCCAAGGATTCCTAGTGGTTGTCTTGAATAAATATGTAGAATATAGAAAGAAAGACAACACACAACTCCTCACAGGTCCTTATAAAAAATATATTAAAAACGTTTCGGCACTTCGGCCTTCATCAGTTAAAAAGTTTAAAAAGACTTTTTAAACTTTTTAACTGATGAAGGCCGAAGTGCCGAAACGTTTTTAATATATTTTTTTATAAGGACCTGTGAGGAGTTGTGTGTTGTCTTTCTTTCTATATTCTACATATATATATATATAAACATAAAAGACAATTACGGAGCGTAATACAATATGGGCACAGTGATCGTACCGTGTCATATCTACTACAACTTTACAATGCAATACAAAAGTGCTTTTATGGGGGGGGGGTTATGTACTTGTCTGTTGTGGTCCATAGTATTCAACATTCCTACATATTAATTGATTGTGTCTCGTAGTACAGTTTATAAGATAATATTTATTAGCACATTCGGATACTTTAAACGTTACATCAATGTTCATTAAATAAATGAAAGAACAAATTAATATGAACTGAAAACACTATTTACATACTTTCGACATCTGAGTACTTTTTATGGCTTTCCCTTGCAACTTAAACACAAGAAATATACTGCTTACAAGTCACTTCTATTCGTCTAATTTCTACATGAGCGTGGAGCCATGGTTCAACATGGCAAAACATGGTTTTCACATGTTCTGCCATGTTTGGAACCGTAATTTTATATATTTTGCGTTGCGCAGTATAGGGCAACAACGATATTTAAACTTCAAAGTACAAACGTCGATGCTACCTAGATTGCGCACCGCATCATTAAATTAAATCAAAGACAGAGGTGCTGTTGGAGATATCTCGCTAGTCCAAGAGTTGCTATGAAGAAACTTTGACTGAAATCCTTTAGTTCCGCAAAGGATGCTTGGAGAAGTATAGTCAAGTTATATTCGTCTTGGTTGGCTAGAAATGTCCGTTATGAGGTATTATCATTCGACTCATTCCCACCCCGAATTGTGATTGGCTGATTCACCTGCAAATGACGATTTGCTGCAAATCATTTTATGAGCATGCGCACTAAGACATTTTATGAGCATGCGCACAACAGCCGTCTCTATTCGAGGCCCAAAAGCGATCGAGCCGTTTCCGCAGACTAGCGCACTAGTGACCGCTATGATCTGTAAACATGGCAACTCGATTTGCAAAGCTATACGGGATTTATGCGCACTTTGTGATATTTTGGACGTTTTGATAATTGCACGATCCCTTAGGCGATTGAAATTTGATAACTTTCAAAATACCACTCAGTGCCAATACCAATTATAATTATAAAAAAGGCAACTATCATTCGACAAATTATAGCTTTACCTCATAATGAACGAAACTAAAGTTGGAACCAAATGAACAACTATATTTACGTATCTAATCTTCTAGCTGATCCTGGAAGGGGTCTGCAATCGGAAACATGATTCTTTTCTACTTATAGTGGAATCCTTTACTAACATTGTGGTGTAATATAGGCACAGCATTGTTGATCAAAAACCAACCTAAATTCCAGTTCGAGTAGTTCATGTTTCCGATTGCAGACCCCTTCCAGGATCGGCTAGAAGACTAGATACGTAAAGAAAGTTGTTCATTTGGTTCCAACTTTAATATCGTTCATTATGAGGTAAAGCTATAATTTGTCGAATGATAGTTGCCTTTGTTATAATTATAATTGGCCGAGTGAATGTTTGTTATAAATCATAATCTTTGTGCGTGAACAATACCAAACCTAAAAAGTGGCCAAACTCGGTCATGAAAAGGTCGACGCCGTTGTCACATTTATGCAACCATCACCGATGATTCTATTACCACTCGGATTTCATTTTTTTACTCGGATTTCATACATGGGATACGTTTTGCCACACATCGCGCAACGAGAAACTATAAAGTGCATTTGAATGGCGTTCTCGCACAAAGGGATCGTTAGGAGTCGTAATGTAAGCAGTATAAAGGTGATGTTACACGAGACGATTTATAACGACGATTTTCGCCCAACATTGGAAAAGTCAACATAGTGTAACATGGCGCGCTGGACGATTTTTAAAGCAATCTTCGTTGTGGCAACATGCTTAAAGTTTTTGAATTACCTTAAAAAAACTGCAACATCGTTGCCCGAATTTTCGAATTTTGTTGGAGTTGCTTCGTGTAACACCCTCGCCGTTGACTTTTCGCTCAACGTCGTCCCAGAAACCTGTTTGCTACGCCCACGAAAACGAGGCTACGTCGACAAACAAAGACTCCATTCGTCCGCGCGCCATGTTTTTAAACGAGTATTTCGGAGTAGGAGCCTAGGTGCTAGCTAGATGTTGCGCTAAAAATCGCCGTCCCGTGTAACATACCCGTTGCGTTGCCGCATCAATATTGCGCTAAAAGTGTAACATGCATTAAAAATCGTCGCGAAAAAATCGTCCTTAAACGTCGTCTCGTGTAACATCACCTTAACTCATAAAAGACACAGACATGGACGTCTGTACTATTAACAAATCAACTTATTATTTTATAACATTGAGTGGTCTGTAATCGATGTCAGGGTCTCCCTGTTAACCTCTCGGGTACGGCGCCTACTACTTGTAAAAGCCAAGCACGCAGAGGATCATGGGCATGGTAAAACTTAGAGTGATTTTACTAAGGTCGCGGCTAGATTCCATCCGCCAGAAGGTCGAATTGTAATTTTCTCGATGTTATATTTCTAGGGTACAAACTAAAGCGGCACTTAGAAATTGAGGCGAACAAGTACGCTTCCCTCAACTATATAAAAAAATATCGGCTCCACGAAGACTCGAACCGAAACCCTAACCCATCTATTAACCGAAACCCTAACCGTCACTATCCCTTACGCCACCAGCGATTTGCTGTCAACAACCGCTTTTTAGAACTTTTATACTGCATGCTGTTTGATTAGCAGGCGTTACTTCATTAGACACCAGTTCCTGCTCTCGATGAAGTATTTTAGTGCAGTGCATTTGGGAATGCGTCCTTCTGGCGGATGGAATCTAGCCCTAACCTTTTACTTAACCCGTGAAACAAAAATTAATAGTCAGTATCTAATAATCAAGTCGAAACAAAAGAAAACGATGGAATTATAGTCTAATTATGCCTATTAGTGTAGTATATAATTCACGGTTAAGTAAAATCACTCTACCAAGCATTGATAATAGGCCATTTTGACGATGTTGCGCGCGCATTGAGAACAATATACATGCAATCAAGAAAACAAAAGATTGTCATGCAACATTGAGTTTTGGCGGGCCACAGGCTTTTGTTTTCAATGCGTGCGCAACATCGTCAAAATGGCCTACTACCAATCTTTATAAAATGCCTTTTTTTTAAATGACGATGTTACCCATGACGTGTCGAATGTTTGGCTTTTGTGTTTGTTTTCATTTTCCCCCCAATGTTTTATTTCTATACCAGGTATGTTTTAAATATCTTGCAAAAACTGATTAAATCTCCATGAGCCAAAGCACCAATAGATCACGTAACTATCTTAAAGTGCCTACCACCTTTTTGCAATTTTGATAGCTTATGAACCTCCGAAATGTTTTGAGTACTTCTGTGAAGAAATTTTTGGTTTAAAGTGAATACTTTATGTCCTACGCTTGTTTGAAATCGTGTAAATGTACCTTTCCTGGCCCATAACCGCGTAAGTAAAAGCCTGGGTCGAAACCTGGGTAGACGTCATCTCATTAATGCATTATTCTCCATGGCGCCTTTTTATCACAACAACATCTATGCATAGAAAATATACACAGTTTGTGTGTTGTTAGTAAAGAAAAAAGTCATTTTAGTCAACATGTTAAGTATTTCTTCAAATGATTGCAAAGCTGAATTAATTATATGACTGTCAAGATGACGTCTACCCAGGTTTCGACCCAGGCTTTTCCTTACGCGGTCATGGGTCAGGAAAAGTCACATTTACACGATTTCAAACAAGCGTAGAACATAAAGTATTCACTTTAAACCAAAAATTTCTTCACAGAAGTACTCAAAACTTTTCGGAGGTTCATAAGGTATCAAAATTGCAAAAGGGTGATAGGCACTTTAAGGCCTTTATAAACCTAAGCCCAGTGTACACGACAAGTATTTTGGGTACGGCACTCGTAAAGGGAACTGAACACTAAATCAATCCGACGACTATACAAACTTAAGTTCTGCTATTTTATTTCTTTGTGGTGCACGTCTAAAAAGAGGAAATACGTTTTGAAGGTTGAAAAAGATCCGATTCTCCGCTGATAAAGCGAGTTTGTGTGGCGGCTCAATTCAGTGCTTTTTACCCCGTATCGTACGTCATGCATACCAAGGAAAAACAACCACACTTTCAGCACAAAGAAAGCACAATAGTGCGCAATTATGAGTCGTTAGTCCATCTATTCAAAGCCGGCGAGAACTACATGCAAAACTAATTTATTCCCCGTATTGTACGTCACAGATTACAGGAATTGAGCCGTCTGTACATAGCGGTGGTTGGGAGGAAGATTTGCAGATTTTCTTTCCATTGACGCAAAACACAGTAAAGGCACGGCACTCCTGATTTTTGTCGTGTAAATGGGAATACTCCGGGTACGAAAATCTAGGGGTTTAGAGACCCTGTGAAAAGGTAGTCTCGGCCTGATGTTAGGAGTGCCGTGCCCAAGTTAAGAGTTCCGTGCCCAAGTTAAGAGTGCCGTGCCCAAGTTAAGAGAGCCGTGCCCAAGTTAAGAGTTCCGTGCCCAAGTTAGGAGTTCCGTGCCCAAGTTAAGAGTGCCGTGCCCAAGTTAAGAGTGCCGTGCCCAAGTTAAGAGTGCCGTGCCCAAGTTAAGAGTGCCGTGCCCAAGTTAAGAGTGCCGTGCCCAAGTTAAGAGTGCCGTGCCCAAGTTAAGAGCGCCTTACCCAAGTTAAGAGTGCCGTGCCCAAGTTAAGAGTGCTGTGCCCAAGTTAAGAGTACCGTGCCCAAGTTAAGAGTGCCTTTCCCGGACTTAAGACATTAAAACACTACATAAGAACGACCCGGATATTTTCGGAGGTTCATAAGGTATCAAAATTGCAAAAGGGTGATAGGCACTTTAAGGCCTTTATAAACCTAAGCCCAGTGTACACGACAAGTATTTTGGGTACGGCACTCGTAAAGGGAACTGAACACTAAATCAATCCGACGACTATACAAACTTAAGTTCTGCTATTTTATTTCTTTGTGGTGCACGTCTAAAAAGAGGAAATACGTTTTGAAGGTTGAAAAAGATCCGATTCTCCGCTGATAAAGCGAGTTTGTGTGGCGGCTCAATTCAGTGCTTTTTACCCCGTATCGTACGTCATGCATACCAAGGAAAAACAACCACACTTTCAGCACAAAGAAAGCACAATAGTGCGCAATTATGAGTCGTTAGTCCATCTATTCAAAGCCGGCGAGAACTACATGCAAAACTAATTTATTCCCCGTATTGTACGTCACAGATTACAGGAATTGAGCCGTCTGTACATAGCGGTGGTTGGGAGGAAGATTTGCAGATTTTCTTTCCATTGACGCAAAACACAGTAAAGGCACGGCACTCCTGATTTTTGTCGTGTAAATGGGAATACTCCGGGTACGAAAATCTAGGGGTTTAGAGACCCTGTGAAAAGGTAGTCTCGGCCTGATGTTAGGAGTGCCGTGCCCAAGTTAAGAGTTCCGTGCCCAAGTTAAGAGTGCCGTGCCCAAGTTAAGAGAGCCGTGCCCAAGTTAAGAGTTCCGTGCCCAAGTTAGGAGTTCCGTGCCCAAGTTAAGAGTGCCGTGCCCAAGTTAAGAGTGCCGTGCCCAAGTTAAGAGTGCCGTGCCCAAGTTAAGAGTGCCGTGCCCAAGTTAAGAGTGCCGTGCCCAAGTTAAGAGTGCCGTGCCCAAGTTAAGAGCGCCTTACCCAAGTTAAGAGTGCCGTGCCCAAGTTAAGAGTGCTGTGCCCAAGTTAAGAGTACCGTGCCCAAGTTAAGAGTGCCTTTCCCGGACTTAAGACATTAAAACACTACATAAGAACGACCCGGATATTTTTTTTGTACGCGTCTAGCTTGCATAGTACGTGTTAAGGGTTTCGTAGTCCGGTTCGTTGTTATCCGGACCGGGCTTCGGAAGGGGTTTACTGAACCCTTCTTTTCCCACCAGCCAGTAGGTGGTTATCATGCCACGGCGCTGAAATAAAATAAATCGAAAAACGTTAGTAAACACATCTAGAAGTCCAGTGTACTACTGTGTGTACTGGCATCTTAATAATGTATAGCCCCTAGCGAGTAAGCGTAACACTACCACAGGTAACCCCAAATCCAAACCGCTTTATGAATATACCTCGTTTTGTAACAAATTCACTCTTTTCACCTGGTGGCCATCTTGGATTCAAAGCGAGGCAATCCTTTGTTTTTGCCAGGTTAGCCTCGCAGTGAGGGATAGTCAAAACGAGGCTAACCTGGCAAAAACAAAGGATTGCCTCGTTTTGAATCCAACATGGCCACCAGATGAAAAGAGTGAATTGGAGCTTGAGACCGAGGTAAGCCGAACACATCCAGTCTATATTTGGTGTGATTTAAGTCACGTGTACATGACAAGTATTTTGGGCACGGCGCTCCAAAGAGTCGGGCCGAGACGACTTTACACAAGGTAATTTAAAATACCAAGAGTTATTATTATCTATACCTTCATCCTAACAAGTCCTCTCTCTTCCAAGTAAAATCCGCCGAGTTCTCTGAGACGGAGAAATGTTTCCCGGCTCACTTGGATACGTTGACCTGAAAAAGAAATCATATTCATAATGACAACTGACAATGTCATTTGCTTAAGCATTCGGATAAAAACATAAAACATAGAGAGACATAGGTGGACGGAGCACCTCGACTGGCTTTAAGCCGCTCTAGGGGGTCTCCAAGGGCATACGATTTGTCGTGCTTAATTGGAGACGAGGTCAAAGTCTAACCGTTTGCAGTTCGAGAACGGAATTAATTTGCAAACGCAGCGCCTTCTTGTCGGTTGTTGTAAGACTCTGAGTGGAGTCGAGCGCACCGGCGACCTCCCGCACAACAGACTGGCGCGCTCCCACTGAGCTAAATAGGGTATTGAACCTGAAGTCTTACCAACTCCTGTGCTCTCCATTCTCGCGGCGACATTGACGGTGTGACCAAACACACTGTACCGGGGCATTCTGACACCAACTACGCCAGCAACTACGGGACCTACGGAGAAATAGGGCGATCATGAAATCTCATTAGACTGTTGACATTTATATTCGCTATATACAGTTTGAAAACCCTCTAGGAGTTTTGAAGAAGAGTACCGTGCATGATTATTAATAGCGGAGCTTCTGCGCGGGCCGAAGCAGAACGCCATAAGCATAGCGCGTCCGAAAGCCCAGCCCCACCTCTACTATATGTAGCACGTTTTCTCAGAACGAAATCGATTTGTGTTGCGATAGCTCATCCCAACAGCTCTCTCTCTCTCTCAGCTTAACAGTTCGCAAGGTTCGCTATTTTGTTTACGCCGGAGATCTTTTTATTTAGCAGTCTTCTTCCCACATTCTGGTATTTCTCTCAAGGAAAAGAATAAATCTAATTTTTTTTCTATCTACATTTCGTCTCAGACTCGGGCCACTTGTTTGTCCCTACTAGATGACGGTTCAATGTAACAGAAAAGGAGTTTTGTTTGTTTTTCTCTAATTTCTGCGAGCGTAGCGAACAGCAACATCAGATATTCTTTCTCGGGCATGAAGCGAGATCGGTTTGTGCGTTTGGGTCAGTTTCTCTGTCTGTTGGTTTGAAAAGGTGTTGACCTGGATGAGCAGGAAACTGGAACCAATCATGGTGCCCATCGTCATCGTTTTTTCGTGATTTTGGAGCTCTCGAAGGGAGATTTTATGCGGGTAAGTGTTCATTTTTCGTCTTATTATCATGCCAAACACCAGTTTATTTAAAGCAGGAAGTATTCATCAGGGTCACGAATGGTTTAGTGACGTTTCGACGAGGCAGACACTGTGCTTTTATGAGTCTTTAATTTCAGTCATGTTGTGTGCTCTGTCCTGTCCTCTGGAGCGTCAATGGACGTCCGAAACATAGTTTACAGTCTTGCGTTATCAATTGTTGTTACAGTTCACTGCAGTTACTCATGATTATTAATTAAATGCATACCATTATCATATGTAATAAAAAGAGTTAACAGTTTCATATAACCTTCTTTTAATATTTTAATCATAAACTATAAAACACAAATGACACATTTACCAACTTTTAAAAATTCAAAAATTAACAAAATTTTCCTTGCAATCACCTCACAGCACTTCACTTTAACCTCTCAGTGATTTTATCCCTTTTCACTGGTCGTAAAAAAAGTAAAGCAACTGTATTTAACGTCGGTAACTCGTGACAGTCTGGTGAGACTGATAAACTTGAGGCCGACCGGAGTCCTACGATTTTATGTCCTTATCCGAGAAGACGTGAAGGTCTAACCATTTGCAGTTGTTTCACAAAGGCAGCACCTTCTCCTCGGTTATTTTAGACCCTGAGTGTTGGTCCGGCTGGGGTTTGAACCCGCGACCTCCTGCTCAACAGACCGCCGGGAGCTTAACCACTAAGATGAGATATAACTGGAGCTCCGCCCATTGGCTTGCCTATGTAAAGGTTAGACAATGAACACGAGTGAATTATGGGATTTAGAATCGTCCCGAGCATGCAATAGATAGAAACGAGGGCGCATCCCGAGTGGTCTTCTGTCAATGCGAGGGACTCTAAAGCCATAAATAACGAGTGTTCATTGTCTAACCGGCTTAGAAAATGCCGGGGGCAGGGGTTCTTCCTATATTCGACTGGTAGGGGTGATCGCCGTATTTTTTAGGGTTTGAAATCGGCGATTTAGTCTTCAGTTTTTAGGGGTTGTCCAAGCGAAATCCATTTTCAGGGTGATTTTAGACCATGAGGTACATTTTAGGATGGAAAATTTTTCACGGTTTGGTATTTTTTAGGGTACTTTTCGAGGTTTTCCGACGGTCATCCCTACCCTTTTTACCTTGAAGAACCCCCCCCCACCCCCGGTAGAAAATGGTCATACCCACGAAGGAATGCATTTCATTGTTATTTTCCGAAAATAAAACGTAATGTCTCATATTGGGTATGATTTGCATATCCCAGTATTCAGTTGAACAGGAGTAATATTAGAGAGAATGTGTGTAAACTATATTTTACAACTAGTATATCTAACAGGTATTGAATGCTGCTCCGCTCAGTTAAGGAAGTGTATTAGAAGAGAACCTACAGTAGTACTTTGTCAGGAAATAGATTAAGACTGGGTGATAAAAATGCCAAGGTGTTATAGATGAATATATTTTGTAGTTTTGGGGCTATCGTGCGACTGAATCCTGTTTGAGCTGTGGTGTGTATTTCAAAAGTTGTAGCGATTTATTTTCATTTTGTCCAGACATATCAACGATCTCCCGGTAAATTCCCTGAGCCTACCAATTCCCGACATTTTCTTAAGATTCCCGGCACAACAAACTGCTGTTCTCCCCGGTGAAGTTTAAACACCGGAAATCAACTGTAATTGAGAATGTAATTGTAAATGCTAATTGTACTTTGAACCGGCTGCTTGACTTTATCGAAGCCAATAGAAGAAAATTATTTGCTGCTCACCATCTTGATAACAGGAGAGATCTTGCTCTTTGGACACTGATACTTCACACAGAGTTAGAAAGAGTTCTCCTACACGTCTACACTTCAACAAATTCATGATTACACAAGGATCGCATACACAGAAATGCATTAAAGAACGGTTGAACGTGGTTAGCTCCAACAATGCAGATTCCACCTCGTGTAATGTCACGTGACGATCAGATCCGTGCAAAGCAGTGTGGTAAAAAAAAGACAATAGAAGTGATGCATTGTGGTAAAAATTTGGATTCGCTTACAGATTAGAACTGCTGCCTTGCTCGCTCGCTTCAGGCTCGCTCGCTGCGGCAGCAACAACCGCCAATTTTCTCGCAACCTGATTGGCTATTTTTCATGATCATATGCAATATTTTAACAGACGCGCGGCCGGTTTCGTTTCGAAGCGGACTTGTACACATCTGTTCCAAAAATCAAGAAAATGAGGATTTTAAAAGCATTTCATCACTGGAAATAGTTAATCGGTGAGTCAAACTTCCCCTTGTGTGGTGCCATTTGTCAAAATTTGTGCTTTCTCTCGAGTCGAACAAAGCATTTTCGGCGAATTTGTGATTGACTTTGTGACAAGTTCGACCGACCTTTTAGAACTAGAACCGAGAAAGGGTCTTGGATTAAATACATAATCTTCTAGTTCGTGATTAAAATCTCTTATTCCGGATATTTACATAACGTTCTTAAGTAGGAACAAACAGATTAGAGTAGCTTAGGTATTTTTTTATAGAGTTTGGGAAAGCATAAAGACGTGTTTCCGTTTTGGACTTTTCGACTCGACGGCGTTTTGTTGTTGTAAAAAACAAATCGCATGCGCTCGTTCCACTTAAAGTGCCACTGCGATCAAATTTTGAGATAGTGATATTTTTGCGTATTTTTAAAGTAATGTTGTTATATGTTTTCCTATCCACACCGTTTTTTGATATGACGGTGGCAAGTCTTATTTTTGGGGTCCGAATCTTGAGTTTTTATGTCCGCCATTACTCGAACCCGTTCCTGTGACAGAGCTATGACCGAGCTAATTTCCAGCGGACGTGACGTCATTTCTCAACACAACAACATGCGGGGCTACGTTTCACACAAACTTTCGCATGAACTTATCAGTAAAGTACATGTTTATACTATTTTTTTCCAAAAATGAAAGGAAAGAGCGAAGTTTTGAATGGAAATATGCATTTACAAGAGCGACGCGTTGAGAAAATGACGTCACGACAGCAACCCACGGATCGAAAATCGCGAAGTATTTGGAACACACTTCAGTAATGGCGGACGTGATTTCGACGGTAAATTCTCTGCAAAATTCATAGTTTAATTTGGTCCTTTGGTAATATTATTCACTGATTTGGATATTTCGATACTATGTGTCGTTTTGGAAGACAAAAAGAAAATGGCCGAATTTCGTCGTAGTGGCATTTTAAGTTTTGTACGGACAATGGGAAAATTATGCGATTTGTTAAGAAGAAGACCTGCGTAGTCGAGGGGAACATTGAGGGTCGAGGGGAACAAAACTCACTGTGTTTCGTTATGCCTCCAAGTCCAAAATAAAGGAGTTAGAAGGATTTGTTTCCTAGGGAGTTATCATGTTTTGAGGCCCTTCAAGTAATACAACAACAACAACAACATCTTTATTGTACCCTTTAAAATTACAATAGAGAAATATAAACATAAGAAAGTTGAAAATAATATAGGGTACTGGCTTCCAGAAATAACTTAAAAGCTAAAAATGCCTGGAAGCCAGATTTCAAGTAAGAAAATTACATTATTAGGTCGGGTACAATTCACACACAGACACAAAACACACAAACTTAGGCACAAATAAAATAAATAAAAACCCTAATATTCTATTTTAACGCACAATTGAAGTAATGTATTTACTTAGTTTAATTGATTTTGTATAAAAGGAAAAGAGAAAGGAGAAAAGAGAAAACAGTCATATTATCTTGAGAAATAGGCAGGGTCAGTATTTACATAAAAAAATGTTTTTTAATCTTGTTTTAAATTGTCTCAGTGAGGTTAATAATTTTGTTTGTTCTTCAATTGAATTCCAATTTTTTGGTCCCTGAAATCTAATATTAAATTGGCCGTAGTTTGTTCTAGCTCTTGGTAGATATAGGACTGTTTTGCTGCAGATCGTGTGTTATAATTATGAATTTCATTGACAGGAGTAAATAGAAAATTAAAGACTGAAGGCAAAAGCTGATTGTGGAATTTAAACATAAATACTGAGATATGGATTGAAGCAAGATCAGATAACTTAATAATATTCAATTTCTTAAATAGAGGGCTTGAAGGCTCATCAAATTTTGAAAATGTTATAATACGTTCTCGTCCTATCGAAAAAGGCGTTTCACTTGATGGGGGAGGGTGTATAACAATAGGCATTAACTTTACATCACTTGTTATGTACCTGTGTGAATTCCGATTCGCAGCTGTAGCTGGTCTTCAGGTCGGTGCGTTATACGGAACTCCGTCATGTGACTGAGTAGGTGCAGAGCCATACTGGCTATCTCGCCTGCATGTTGTACACCATTCAGCATAGGACAACCGCTGACCACCATGTACGCATCACCGATCGTCTCCACCTTTCATAGAGCACACACATAATTACATATCTAAAATCTATCTAAGCGTTATATATAGTCAGAATACTTCGACGCTGAATATATCTATGTTAAACTCTAAAATGTTACTAAAATAATGTATAAAAGAGTTTGTCAAAAGTGGCCGGAATCGCCCAACTGGTAATAACGTAATGTAAACCTACCTTGTACACATCAAAGTAAGTGATGATCTCGTCAAAGGCAACGTACAGATCATGCAAGAAGTTGACAATCTAAAAAAGGTAGTAAATATTACGTAAGGAACAACATTTCAGCATCCTTTTTCTACAAAGAACCAAGACTCACAAGCTTCGAAACATCTCGCGTACCTCGTGAGGTGTGCTGTTAGAGCACAGCTTCGTGAATCCTACGATGTCACTGAAGAAAATTGTCACCTCCTCAAATTCCTCAGCCTGAACCGAATTGTAGAGCTTGAGTTGCTCGGCCACTGGTCTGCATGGAAAAGAATGATGGATTTACTTTACATCATTAAAGCTGCCAGGAACGAAAACTTCATACCAAAGATAATTTTGCATCTTTTTTATTGATAATGATAATATAAATATATCTATATTGGAAAACATTTATTATCATCAATATATTATATATATATACGCAGCAACATCAATACCACCCTTCAGGCTTTTCAATAGAGATCCGTACTTTGTCTGGGTAAAGTAGCCGACAAAAATATCCGGAGTTAGACGGTGAATTTCGCTGGCTGCAGGCTCTTATCGAAAACCCTGCGCACGCCATCTGGAAAACGCACACGAAGGACGGGACGCAAATACGTTAAACAAATAGAGTCATGGCAAACAGTTTGTTGGGCTCGGGCTGCAAATGACAGTACGCGCCGCACAAACAAACACTGTGCCCTCCAAAGGTCGTACTATTCCCTTATTCATATTTACTGTAGTTGGGAAGTGTAAGTGAAAAACGGCAATTCTAAAATGAAGCCAAGAGATCGCCCCAGAAGTTTCTAACATAGCTCTTGGGTCCTGTACTTACGGAGGAAGCAATTTGTAGAGGAGGACATCTGTCTTCTCCTTTTCCTCGTCCAGATCGCGAGTTTTCTCTGCTGACAGCTGTTCCAGGTGGTTCGCGTGTTTCTCCATCATAGATAACATGTTCTCGATGATGTTGGTATTCCTACGAAATCATCATGCAAAGTTGTGTTGCAGGTTATAATGGATGACTAATTTTTAAACAAAAAAACTAGTGCAGGTCTGCGTCGGCAGGGAAGTTAAACACTGGTTACGTTGACACTCACTACACAGTAGTATTTCTTGGTTTATTAGCCAGTGAAATACCATTTCCATAACAACATAACTTCACAAGTTCACCGAGATAGTTTCCTTGTTCGGCTGCATTGAAAAACTACTGCCTGTCGTTGACTCCTCGGTTTCCATCTCCGCTTGTTTATTTCCTTTGTTATATTTTTCCATCGTATCTCCCATCTTTTGTCTCCTCACAGATATATTTTAGATTTATAATTATCTTGTTGACACTAGGATTAGTCAGAATTACTACACTTGCCTATATTGTCCACTGATTATTTTGAGTCTCTCTACGATGCGCAAGAAGTTCGGTCTGTCTTCGGGATCTTCAACCCAGCATTCCTCCATGAACTGGATTAGGTCGGCGCGGACATCATCAGTGGAAACGTGAGGACGGAACGGAGGGTTGTCTCGAGCTATGATACGCTCAATTATCTCTGCAAAGAAATAATAGAATAGCTAGCACGACAAAGTCATAATGAATTACAACTTGTGGGTGTCAATGTTAAACCTCCACACGGTTGTCCCAGCCGTGAAACGTCATCAGATTCAAGATGGCGGCGTCCAGCCCAAAATGGCTCATACTTGTATCCAATTAAAACATTAATAAATGTATTTTCCAATTTTTTCAACATATTTTAAGTTAGACCATATTGCCAACAATTTAACGGCAACTTGTTTCAACAGTCGGGGTTCCCTTTAAAGGTCAAAGTGAAAAACGAAATGACCAACACAGCTAAAAATATATTAAGCATTTTCGTTTATTAATCAAATTTGAATGATGTCATTTAAGCCACAAACCAATTTAGTTTAGTTCCTTTTTGCTCTGTGACTATGCCAAGTCTACTTATTAAAAGATATTTCAATAAGATTGCGAGAATCACATGTCTGGCGCTGAAAAACAACTGAAAAATAAATACAGTCAATGTTACGACTCAATTCATGTTCAGCTCATTAACATGACGTCATGTCTTTTTCTTTGTTTATGACTGCATTGTTTAGCGATAAACGCAATTGCCTGAAAGAATGATATACCCTGAATATCTGACAAGATTTCAGTGAATAACAAATAGCCTGACTGTCCTTCTCGTTTTTGAGACCATTCCTTTGTATTAACATTTGCTCTGGTTTATTAACGCACTTCAGATAACCAAGGTCTATAGCGAGTTCTTTACAGTAACTTACCTCTTGGCTCGAGTTCACTGCCGTTGAATGGCGCCGCCCTGGTGCAAATCTCCTGGACGATGATAGCAAAGCTATACACATCTCCCTTTTGGCTCATTCCTTCTCTCTCCATTTTATCCATGTTGATGTGTTCCGGGGCGCACCAAAGCATATCTGGCAGAAACAATCATTTAAAAAGTTAGTTTTTAGCAATGAGGAGACTTGTTTAAAGGTCCCACTCAAGATATTATCAACGGAAAAATTTGATTGATAACGTTACAATACATAAACCAATGTTTCTCTACTGCGTGATTGGTGGAATCGCCTCACGTGAGGTAAGGTCGCGCGGCGACGACGGCCGAATTGATTTCTTATACCAAAACACAGTTTTTATGTCATGACATGACCGAGTGAAAGTGCCGACGAAATGGTACATTGACTATAGCGAATACAAACCACGAGTTTTTGAAGCGAATTCGTGAATCGAAGAAACCCTGAGATATTGAATCCGTCTGGTCATCCCTTTAACAGTTTCTGCAAATGTCCAACACTGTTTTCTCGTTTGTAGAAAGCAAAGAAACAAATGTTGCTTAACTTCGTACAACCGAGTGAACTGAAGTTCAACTGTAACCGGCTCAGTTGTACCAGCAGTTCAGCGGTTCAATCAGCTAGCAACAGGGCTCGCTTTATGCTTGCCGGATTATTTTTAACAGCATATGAGTTCGCCAAGTCGCTCACTTTGGTGTTTTTTAATCTTTATTTATAACTTCTCATAGAATTAAGGCGCCAAACATTTTGCACAAACATGGCGCGCTACCAGATTCCCGCCAAAACTTTTATGAAATAAAGATGGCCCATTTACGTGTTATGGCGTGATGTGTTATTAGCGTGCGCAGGGGCTCCCGTAAAAGAAACGAGCTTCACTCAGAAACTGTTCGCTTATCTTTCCCATGAAAGGTCTATGCACTTTTTGTGAGTTCACATACCTGAGTACATCTTTTCTGCTGATACATTCCCTTTTATCTGGCCAGCTTTAAAGGAATGTAAGCCCCAATCTGTTACCTTCACCATCCAATGGTTGTCAATTACACACTTCGATGACGTGAGACAGCCGTGGTACTCGATTGGGCTGTCGTGAAGATACTTCATACCCTGCGAAATAAGATACATCAACAGTCAGTGTCAAATATCATGCGCTTCTTCTGCATAGATCCTTTTTAATGGACTCGGAATTTAATTTAGGATGAAGTAGAGTATTACCGCAAAAATGCATGAGCGTCCATCTGGGAATGGGTGCTGACTCACAGACCAAGTGTGGATCAAGATCAGGTTATTTTCAGAACACCCGAGGTGTGGATCAAGATCAGGTTATTTTTAGAACACCCGAGGTGTGGATCAAGATCAGGTTATTTTTAGAACACCCGAGGTGTGGATCAAGATCAGGTTATTTTTAGAACACCCGAGGTGTGGATCAAGATCAGGTTATTTTTAGAACACCCGAGGTGTGGATCAAGATCAGGTTATTTTTAGAACACCCGAGGTGAATAAATCCCATGACCCCGAGTGGAAGGCCGATGAAATGCTTATATTTTCACAATGGCGAGGTTTCTCATTGTACAGAGATTGTACGCAATAACAATATCTCTTTACATAAATCATTAGGAAGCATTGTTTGCCTAATACATTGTTGCATAAAATGACTGTTCACAAGGCTTTTCATTGTTTCAGTAAGGGGCCGGTTAGAAATAGCTGGGGATGGAGAAAGGGGGAGGGTCATATTTTTTTGGAACTCCCAAAAATGGGTAAAAAAATAGGCAAGGGTTGGTTATACGGGGAAGGGGCAAAAGGGAGGAAGGGTCAAATTTTTTTATACTTATTGTCCGGGGAGGGTTATATATTTTTAGACTTTTTGATTTCATTCTCCAGCCCAATCCCCTCCCTGCTAATTTCTAACCAGTCCCTAATATACGGAGTTTGGGAGTTTATATTTCTCTCTTTTCCGTCCTCTTTGACCTCCCCTCCCCTTACTCGCTACAGTCTCTCTCCTCCCCACCACAGGTAACCCAATCCTGAAACGTAGAGTGAAGTCGAAGAGTTGCCTGCGGAGGAGGCTATAGAGCAGAAAGAATGAATAGACCCTACGTTATTGAAGAATTGAAGAATAATTTAAGTCAAAACTGCCCGGCGGAGAAGCTGCACCCAGATCCGTCAATCGAGGACCTTCCCTGCATGACAATCTAGAGATAACCTGCAGTGGCACGGATGACATATGTTGTCGGTATTACTCGAAACTAGAAAACACTATAAATTATAATCCAGCATACATACCGCAGCAATGTCAACAGCCATAGACATTTTGAATGTCTCGTCAATCTTGTACCCCTCGTTCTCCAGCACATCCTAAATAAGACAGTTAAGCAGTGTTAGCAGGTTGATGGTTAATACGCCACTTAGGGTACCCCCCGTGGGGTTCTATGACAACTGAAAGTCAGACCTTCACGCCATCTACAATCGTTACCAATTTACCTTGGTCCGATGGATAATTTTTCATAATTTTGCATACTTCTTACAATACCCAAAGACTTTCAACTCCCCCCATGTTGAGTGGGATTTCGGAAAGCTTTTAAACTGGAGACTAAGCCCCAGGATAGGCGTAAAAATGTCTTGATTCAACATTGATAAGGGGCGCGTGGAAATTGGATTTTTTTTGGCCAATAATAGTCCTTTAGAGCGCAGAAAAACGTAATCGGGCCATTTAAATTGGCAATGATTGTAGGCATAAGTCACTTGTAATTAACTGTATCTTCATAACAATAGCTACGCACGCTTAGAAAACTGTCCCTGTTAGTTTACCTTATGTGATTGTCTTTCTGGGTTGAAAAGTAACAAGAATACTGACGTCACCGAACTAGTTGAATGTCATCATTTGCACATATATAAAGATACTAAAAGAAGTGATATCGGTGGTCGCGTGCATGTCGTGTACGAGAGATAAGCCCTTGCTTTGTTAGCTTGATCGTGCTTTCCGATTCGCACAATGCAGAAGGCAACTATTTTTGAAATACCGTAAAATCCCGCTTATAGTCCCTGGGCTTATACAAGGGATTACGAGGAGGCTGATAACCAGGTCAGCCAGCCGTACACTGAGGAGAGCATAAAACCGGGATGAAGAAAACGGTCTGAAATGCGAGACAGGAAGCTACTTCACCTCTAGTCTTTCCACTATCCACACAAAATGTGTTAATGTTCAATAACAGATGTAATAAAACTGTTCTTTCAGGGGGGAGGGGATGTTATATCATGCAAAGGTGCTTATAACCGTGAGATATTTTCTGCCACCAGACAGATGGCCTGCCTATTACCGGGATGCATATGAGCAGGATTTTACAACAGTTTTACGTATGCAAACATACCTGCAAGCTGCCTTTCCTACAATGTGTCCAGACGACCAAGATGTTGGGTGACTCGATACAGGCTCCGATGAACGAGTTCAGATTCTCATGATTCATTTCTCGCACCTACAAAGACAAATGCATAACAGTTGAACGTCTCCCAAGAGACCACCCTTTTAATGTAAAACGAAGGCTATTCGCTTACGAGAGGTTTCAAATGTAGTGATTTGAGGAACAAACGGTTTTTACAACCATGGTCGCTAAGAGGCGTGGTCGCTTAGAGATCGATGTTCCATTGTACAAAGATTGATTGATGATTTTAGTTTTATCAAAAGAACAAAACCGTAGCTTCGCTAGGGTGTAGATACCGATGTCTTGGATGTGTAAGTACTTGGGTGTTTGCCTACCTGTTTAAGTTCGATTAAGACTTGACGAGATAGATGGACACCTGTCTTGTTCAAACGCTTGATTACAACTGCACGCCCCTGTCAGATGAACATGATATTAATATCGTCATTATATAACCGCTTCAAGTTCTAAAATGTCTTATGTTCTAGGAACAGCTGTATCCTTCACTAGTATTGTCTTTGGCTAGATCTGAGACAAACCACTTGATATATCCCACCTGAAATTCACCAAACGTTGTAATCTGCTCCTCTGTACTGTGTTCTTGGTTACGTGCACTCCTACCCAGCGGAGAAAACCATTTCGCTGCGATTGCCGATGACTGTCCTTGCTTGGGAGGGTCTTTCTCGGCTTCGTTTCCAAGTGCCTATTCAACACAACCCCAGAAAAAGATGACACAGTTGCATATGCATTAATGTTTGCTTCTTGTAACATTCCCATTCATGCTTTTAAGAACAAAACCTACAATGTCACTAAGCTGTTCGGACACATACTGGCTGGAAGAGGAGTAGCGGAGGTCTTGAAAATTGTGTGGGACCTTTTTTTTTTGCACACTGCCCCGACACTGCGCATGTCCGTAACGCCGACCATAGTGCCAAACTATAAAGCCTGGTTTTCACTAGCGACGGAAGCAGAAGCGGAAGCGAAAGGAGCTTTACGTTCTAGTGAAAATCAAGAAACGGAGACGTAAGCGGAAGCGGAAGCTCGACGGAAGCATAAGCGGAAGGAACGGAAGGTTACCTTCTTCTTACGTCTCCGCTTCTGCTTCCGTCGCTTCCGTTCCAGTGAAAACTAGTCAAACGTAAGCAGAAGCGGAAGCAGATGAATTTAGCCAATCAGAATACTCATTCCCAGGCACTTAGCAATGTAAATATAGCATGCAAGCGAGGTTTTCGCTTCTGAACGAGGCTTATGCTTATGCTTCCGTCGTGTTCATTTTCACTAGAAGATTAGTTTCTTATGCTTATGCTTACGCTTACGCTTCCGTTTCTGCTTCCGTCGCTTCCGTCGCTAGTGAAAACCAGCCTTAATGTTTTCATCAAATTACACACCAGGTTGTAAACACGTACTCCCACGAGAACAAACGCATAATTGTTAACATTCCATCTTTTCTTTAACAATGGACGTTTGATTACTTAAAAGTCAAACAAAGCAACGATATGTAAATACGCAAGTACAACCTACAAGACTCTAAATGAATGAAGTTTTAAAATCATTTTGTTGTTTATCCCACAACCACCAAACAAGCATGAACTTATTAAGTTGTTTTTGATGTCGTTTTAAGGCCTCCAATTCGGATGGACGGGGTTTCAAAGTCCTCGCAATAGCTGGTATTACGGCTGAGCCAAATACCATGAAACGGTCAGCGGTTTCACCCATCTTATCGGCTGCGCCTCGAACTGCAACTAATTGCGCGGGCTTTGAAACCCCGTCCAGTCCTCATTGTCAGCCTTGAAACATTACGTCAAACCTGTAATTTAATTGTCTAGGTGTTTTGTTTCAAATAACCGTCAACCCCTAAAACATTAACCGTCAACCGTCAAAGCTACTCCGCCCCCCGCCCCCCACCTCCCCCCCCCCCCCACCCCCACATTGAGACCCTCCTATAGGATATGGTTTTAGTATGAAATACATGGGGTTATAAATGTTGCCTGTTTAGTCACACCTCCACCCCAGGCTTTTCACATACCGAGGTACAGTGGAGAGGCTATTCATTGCCGATATTCACAGTGGAGAGGCTATTCATTGCCGATATTCACAGTGAAGAGGCTATTCATTGCCGATATTCACAGTGGAGAGGATATTCATTGCCAATTGAGAAGCTTGAGTAGTTTGATACCCACATTACCTGTCTGCTCATAAATATGTTATCACTGGACGTGCCCGCCTGGGGAGAGTCCCGTCGTTCTGCTTCGAAGTGAATATCCTCATATCTGATCTTCCAAGTCATGTTCTCTGCCAAATCAGTCTCGTAACGCAGTTTTCTGTTGATACAAAATATTATACAACTTTGGTAAAACCTCCTAAAGGTTTGTGTACACGGTAACAAATTTCAGTTACAATATGCTCACGATCGATAGCGTGCCATATCAATTAGCTCTAAGGGACTGTTCGTTAATTATAGCTAAGGGCTGGGGCCTGGAGTTCATAGTTTGGGGGGGGGGGGGGGGGAGGGGTGAATAAAGAATGAAATGAATAAAGAATGAAGCTATATATAGCAGAAGTGCATTCCATTTTTAATAATGAATAGAAAGTCTGCAACCTGGCAGCAGATACCATTTTGTTAAATAAGTTAAACCAACCTGACAATGTTGAATAAGACTAGTGCAAGGACGACAACTCCTGCCGTCAAGGCCCCGATAACCAAGTAAACTACTTTTGCTGCTGCAAGAAGGAAATATAAAGATGCCGTCATTCGTTTAGCTAGAATCGAATCGAACACTCACAAGAGATTCTATTACAGTTGAACCTCTCGTAAATGACCACCCTTAATATGATTATAAACCAAAGCCAGAAATCGTTGGTTTGGATACTAGAATTTGGAACATTTTACCTACAATATCACACATCAGCCTTTAAAGCATCTTATAACCCAGACAATGCGAACACGTGGAAGCCAGTTTGTGTAAAATGATCAGTCCTTTAACTTGTTGTTTTTAGCGGTCTAACTTATTATTGTCAATTCTTGTTTTGAGTATTTATTAATATAATTTAGTCTCATAGGCTCGCAGTTATTGGCCTTAGGTCATCCCTATAATATATTTCGTTTACCATTGACCGACCGACCCATTTTTTTTAGAAGTAAAAAAAAAAGAAAGACTGAAGACCGACCCATATTTTGGAAAAGTTAAAACAAATATTTGAAGAATAATTTCATAACTACACCTCTTTGCCGAGCACTCTACGTATTGGTATCGCCTTTTTCATGCGAATTGTCAATCCACAACTAGCAGAGGAAAAAGTAGTCGAGCAATACATGAACATTGTTACGCGAGTCTTCAAGGAATCCCTGGCTGTTGGAACAAGCTGCCCGTAATTTGTTGGCAATATGGTCTAAGTTGAAAATATGTTGACAAAATTGGAAAATGTATTTTAGTTTTTGAAGAAATTGGACATGAGTACGAGCCATTTTGGGCTTGGGCGCCGCCATCTTGGATCTGATGACGTTTTTTGGCGGTCCCTATTGTTAAAAACAATAAGCTTTTGTCGTGTAACAATAGGGACCGCCATTAAACGTCATCAGATCCAAGATGTCGTCGCCCGCCCCCAAAATGGCTCATACTCATGTCCAATTTCTTCAAAAACTAAAATACATTTTACAATTTTGTCAACATATTTTCAACTTAGACTATATTGCCTTAACGGCAACTTGTTCCAACAGCCAGGGATCCTTTCAAGCTGATTTAGTAACCAGGCTTCACTTGGTTCCAGGCTGCCTAACGTCGATGTTTATCTTATTTGCTTGACTGACCGATCCATCGTCATTCCTCACGATCCAGAGGGCGATGGTAAACGAAACATGTTATTGGGATGGCCTTAATACCAAAAAATCATAAAAGGATCTCGAATTATCTGATGATATCTATGACGTCATTGAAATTTGATTCCTTAATGAACATAACAGGGCAGGCGTCAATTATCGGTCATTTTGTTGTTCAGTTCGACCTTTATATCAATGATAACTATCTTGCAGAGCTAATAAACACTTTAATGTCAAATGAAGGTCGTCGCTTAAAGGGCTGTGTCACGGTGATACGCCTTTGTATACACAGTCCGGGTCTGAGACTATGTTCAAACTGACGAACCTCGCACACCTATCGAACAATGACTCCATGCATACGCAGTACCTTGGCGCATCGTCATAGCCACCTGAACGAGAGCGGGTTCTACTGTAGTAAACGTTTAATGACTGGACCCGCGATGGCAACAGTTAGGGTTGTCTTCCGATTTCCCGAGAATGTCGAAGTTTCCTGAGTCGAAGTCGAGCAAACATAGCTAACTACAACCTTCGCCAATTAAGTACGGACCGCGCGACAAAATAAGGCTAGTCAGAACACTGAACGAACTCCTTTGACAGGTCGCCGGCATTGTTTATGACTTCGCTTGTCCTCCCTCCCCCTTCACAATGTTGGAATAGAAAGGCAGCATTTCAGTCTTCTCGAAAACCAACATTGAAATGGGGGAGGGGGGTTGTGTTAAAAAAACGGAAATTGCTGAAGAGGTCCGACTTAAATTTTCCCTCGGGACCAATCTTAATGTTATCTGTTACGTAGCTACAAACAGATGAAATAAAAATGCATTTTATGGTCAGGCAATGAGACCAACTAATGAAGCTTTTACTCGTTACACGATGCCAATATATACACATACAGGCAAGCCTCATGGCTGAGCTCCCGAGTGGCTTCAGGGAATTCGCATTGGATAAGAAATAGTCAGTAGCTTGCTCTACAAAGCTATAGGTTTGATAACTGGTAGAATTGCAATATATAAACCCAGAAAACGAAGAGATATGGCAAATTTAAGGAGAATTAGTGAGAAAGGCCGCTCAAAAACACTTTAAAATAGAGGAAGAGATTAAGAAACTGAGAAAGAAGGAACAAATAATTTTGTGAGCCGGAGATCGAAACCAGGACCAAGTTAACACCTTTGGAACCCAAGCCCCGCGCTCTTTCCGTTCGGCCATGGCCATTGAGCCGACATTTGTTATATGGTTACGTAGAAAACGTGCATAACGTATCAGGTACACCGCCCGTCAGGCTGCGCTCCGTGCGCCGGGCATGAATCGATGCTTTTCTCCCTTCCTATATCTCTGGTGCTGCGCTATAATGATAGAGAAACTCTTTTCGCAGCCTTTAAATAGCTAGCCTTCTCCGCAGGCATCTCTAATTTTCAAAGAAGTCAGATAAAAAAAAATCGTGAATTGGGTTACCTCCAATCTCCCTCTCTTTTGTTCACTGCCACAGGGAGCCCATAATCTGATTTCTTCAAAAATTAGAGATGCCTGTGGAGGAGGCTATTAAATAGCCAGTGACGCGTGCGTGCGAGATATCACATAACTTGTCACGATGTGATCACGTGCCGGACAACGATTATCAGATTTAATTTTATAACTGTCACGTGACAACGACACAACCAATGTGAGTGTGTGTTAGATTGTTATACATGTTATGTTTTATGTTACTGTGTATTGTGCGTATTTTAAAATACACAGTGCACGGAAACATGTATATTTGTTATTTAACCTTCTTTCTCCTGTTCATCACATTTCTCGTTGACCCATCCACACACAGGCTGGTCCGCTGGTGGTGTAGTTCGCCCTCCCGCCCATATGACAGTCACATCTATCGCAAACAACAAATTAAATCATGGATTAAACCAGGGAGGTGATTTCCAGTCTCATTTGAGGCGAATCGCGAGTTTTTTGCCAGCGGATTATTTGTTGGAATATTCCTATTCCTATTACTCTGCAAGTTTGTGAGGTCCAATACATTGATATGTCTTTTTACAACACTGGTGGTTGTTTTGCGACAAGTGGTCAAATACTTTATTAGTCCGTTTTTCTGTTCATTTCCGTGTACTTATTTCACAGTCTAAACGGATTATAAGTTTTTATTAACAGTTATTTTGTATAAGGGGAAAGTCGTTACTTCTTAAATTGAATCCTCCCGTAGAGTGGTTGTAGTAAGCAATATTTTGGAAGCTGCCATTCACGTAATAGTTCAGAGAATAGTCGGGCTCTCTGTCACCCGACGAATCGATTTTCACAGTACCAGAAGCACCTGAAAAAACAACAACACAAAACTAACACTAAAATTCAACTCTGATACGCGGAGATCAAAGGAGAGAAACATTAATCTAAAACGTTATACCTGGGAAGCTTTCGCCAAAGATTTTTAAAGTACCGCAATAATGAAGTGACGTTATCCGAGGATACGTATGACGTTCTAATTATTTTCAGATCGAACGGATTTTGCAAGGGCAACACATTCTAAGCCAGCGTTTTTAAGGCTGTGAGTATTAGTGCCGTGGATGGAACCAAGAACCTGTTACAACATCAACCTGCACCCTTTCATATGACATAATCAGGCAGCAGTTAAATAATATGTTCTCATTCCAACAGTCTCGTGTTATACAATGTACATTCATGCATAGTAGGGAAGTTGTTATTATTTTATCAGACCTTGGAACTCTCTGTTCATCATCCTCGATGCAATTGACTTGCCGTCCTTTTTGTGTCCTCCATTAGCCAGGGTTTCATTCAAGGCGATTGCATACAAGAAGATTGCATCGTAAATTGCGCCGGCATACACCTCGACCTTAAAAATGTAAATGAGAAACAACATTAGCAAATCATGGTTTCACTGGATGTGCTTTTGGGGGTCTTTTTCTGTGAAGTCAAGTTGCAGCATTACGATGTTCAGGCTCTTGTAACAAGTGTCTGAAGTACTGTAAGGACTTCAAAGTAAATTTGTAAGAGTGGGAAAGTCAGTTCGGACACGTGTCACGACAAGGTTATTGTACAGCACTGATGCCTAAAGGTGGATTTCTACTGTCGCCTTTTTTACGCTCGTAAAATGTTCGTAAAGAAAATGTATGAAAATAATATACACTGTCGCGTGACAAACTGACAAAGCATCGGGAATGCAGAAGACATGAGTTTTGTTCTGTTATGCTATTTCGACATTTTGCGCGTAATATCTTTTTTAAACACACGTTTTACGTAACATTGCCTTTGTCCACATGATCCAATCACAGTGCATAGTTATGGTACAGAATCATTTCAATCCGATTACGGTAGAACTACATGTAGTCTTGCCGTATTTCTATCCACTCATAAGGAATCGGCACTATCTTACGGCATAATGACAGTTGTACTTGCTCTACAAGAATGAGGATACGATAATATATACATATAGGCAAGTCTAAAGCGTAGCCAATTGGCTGGTAGCTGGCTCTACAGAGCCATAACTTGAAGAATCGCAATTCCGGAAACAAAGCCGAGAAAACCCAAGAAATACATTTAAGATGGCAAACCAAGAAAAGAAGAAGGAAAAAAACAGTGAAAGAAAACGAAGTTATCTGTACAGAAAGTGCAGCATATTTCAGACGCGTTGGGCATAATCAGCGAAATGTTGCTCTCTCTTATATCTATGGTGTTCTGATCGCATGGGAGGAAGATGACCTCTGTTAAAAAAATATGTAATTCATTAAGAACCATAATTTATACATGAATAAACTTTAAACAGTGCTTTATTGCATAATCCACAATGCGAATGTTGTACACGTTTCAATTTCCTTCACGACTATATTCTTTAAGATTTTACCTTCTCGGACTTTTTTAGGCTTATGTAGAAAGGTGGATCTTGCATTCGTCGGCGGACTTCCTTTTTGAACTCGAGCCATCTCTTCGTCGTGGGTTCCCGTACGTGAATACTAAGAATCCCACGAAACGCGAGGGCTGAATCCTTGTCCCGTCCATCGTTTCCCATCCACGTGTTTTTGCCGATGGCAGCAGAGGGCAGAAGGTTAACTGTAAGAAAGGCGTAGTCTCCGTTCAGCATGCCGAGATCGTAAGCATGTAGCATAAGCGCACGAATGTCACCTCCGTAGCACAGCAGAATCAGAACTAAGGGATCAAATGGATGACACTCAGGATCAGTATATTATAGGAAGTCACAGCCTACATGACTCCATCATTCTACTAAAATTCGCAAGAATTGAGAAAACATATCAATCTTTTTCGAGTGCAATTTTTAAGCAGACCACACATTTCAAAGTGTTTACTGGCGAAATAAAGCATCAAGCATTTCAAATGTTCTCCCAACATCCCAAGTGCTTTATTTCGCCAGTAAACACATTGAAATGTCTGGTCTGTTGCTTTTATCACTACGACACAACGCAAGCAGGCGTGCCGATTTCTATGTGTTCACCCGCACAGTAGACAATATATTTTTGAGTCTATAAGCCAATCAGAGCGCTGGTACTATCTGGGTTATATTATAAACCGAGATAGACTACATAACGTTCCATTACAGTCACATTCAGTCACGTGTGTTGGTGGCTTATATAGCTTAGTTTAGCTTTTATAGTTATTCTATGCCACCCAGTACCGTATCTAAATCAAGCAAGGGTTTGAAGATATCAAAGTTTAAGGGAGAACTACATGTTTTGAATACTATTAATTAGTACTCACCATTGAAAATTGGAAACTTAGTTTGGGACACATTATTATAGATGGGACTAAACTATTTGTGAATGTGAACAAGTAATAAATGTGACGTCATTAGGTACCATGGCAACCACCAAGACCAAAATGGTCCTTTTGAAAATCATTGAAACTCTAATTCGATTCAGCCGAACTGGTGTGGCGATTTCCTTTGAAATTTATTACAAAGTCAAGCCATTCGAAGTTTGAAAACGCATAAATAAAAATTCAAATCAGTAGCACAATTTTCGTGCCACAAAAATAAAATAGAAAGCAATAGATTCGGCTTAAATGTAAAATGGAATTGGGAAAGAAAGGGAACGAACTGAAAAAAGTTCATAATTTTATGGAATTCTAAACAACAGTACAGTAACATGTAACGTAAATGTTGTAAAGTCAAGTACTTACTCCTTGCGTTTTCCTTGGCGATTTCCAACAGGCTGCGATACTCCTCTCGTTCAGTCACGAGCTGACTACCAGGGCTGAGGGTCTGAAGATATCTTACATTAATTGAATTGGTCGCGACGAACGTTTTTCTCAAGTTCGTCATCGCCAACTGCCACATGTTCTCCGTTGATGCAATAATGCCTATGTCATCCCACTTGAAATACTTAAAAATTGATAGAAACAAGTCGCCATTTTCGAGAACGACTGCACTGTTCGTACAAACGTAGGATACACACTTTTCTCCGACAAGGCACTCGACTCACACCCCCATGATACTATGGGGAGGTTCCACGACGCAGCCAGAAGGCTGGCCGGCTCGCAGATTATATCACAGCCGTCGCCAATAATAGCATCCACATTGGCCAGCTTGAATTCTACGGCTTGGTTAAGGCCCTCGGCTGCTAGACACTGCGAGTCCTTCCACAAGAAAGTCATGTTGTAGCCGTTAAGAAGTGATCTATCTTCGTTAATCCGCTCAACCGCGATGGTGATGGCGGACGCAGACGTTTTTCCTATTGGCCAGTACCCTGTCATGGGAAGGAGGACTCCTATCCTCACCTCCTGCTCGACTGGACTGGTGGTCTGAATATTGGACCAAATAACAAGACAAACTGCTACGAGAGAGAGCGGATATTTGGCACTCATCGTGGTTATGTTGGCCTCGAAAAAAAATCTAAACGCGATACTCTTTCTCGACCAAACGAAACTCGTTGGCTTGGCAGTAAAGGAAAGCGACTCAAATTTTGTCTTTTAGACGTCAGTACTTTTGTGAACTAACTGTTTCTATGACTGAGAACGTTTTCGTTCAAAAACAATTTCGGGGAAAAAATTAGATTACAGCGTAACGAATTTTTGAAACATCCAATTCTCGCAATGGGAAAAAATGATATGAAGCGAGATTGCACTGGGGTGTGTAATTAAATAGAAACATGTGCCCATATTTGGTGCGATAGATGTCGGCCCGCATCGCTTTGTTGGTAGTTGTGCCTGACCAGGCCCTAGGACTGAAAAATGGGCTAGACCTTAAGATGCGCTGTAGTCTTTCAGATCTTTTCTGTTCTGTTTTGATGTTTCAAACATTGCTATTATTTGCTTTTTATTGTGGTGAAATAGCTTATAAAGCATATAGCCATATATAAAGTACTGTGTACTGAGTACACGATAAATAGTACAATGTTAGTTACTCCGAGCTAAACTCCGTTAACAATATTTCCTTTTTATTGAATACTAGTGCTGTTCTTTGAAACTGAGGTATAGGTATATATAGAAGATTGTGCTGTCAGTAATTAAAGCAACGGAGTGTAAACAATAGTGTCTGAGCTCAGGAGATGGATATTTGGGTGATTTCTGTTGCTCAAGCATTTAGCTGGTGTGTTGATGTAGGATAACTTTCCTAATTGAATAACATACATGAAATAAATTCTCGATGCCGATTGACTAAGACCAGTGCAGTTCAAGTGTAACACCAGTGCAAAAAGCGTAACGCAAGTGCAGAACGCTAAGTGTAACACCAGTGCAAAAAGCGTAACGCAAGTGCACATTACAATTTTCATATCTTACGTAAATTATAATTTATGTTCCTTAGCATTGAACAGGTTGTATTTCTGCCAAATATTTGATAATTCAAACCTAAGAGAAAGGAGGAAAACATCATAAAATTGTCTGTGCCGTGAGTCAGAGTTTTCAAATGTCGAACTCAAGACTGACAAATGAATTGTTTTTTAAAATTATTATTATACCTATATACAAGCTATCTCGCCTCCAGAAACTGGAATAACACATAAGGAAGAATAAACTCAGTGCAGATGTTGTAGAGAACGACTATGTGAAGCACCGCAAGCTAACAGCTGCATGAAGGAAGCCTTTAAAAGTAGCTAGATTATAAGCCTGTCTAAAGTTTGCTCCTAACATTTGAACATTTTGCTCGGTCTTGTGCCTCTGATTGGCTTCAGTCCTGTTTATATATAGCGTCTTGTGCCTCTGATTGGCTTCAGTCATGTTTATATATAGCGTCTTGTGCCTCTTATTGGCTTCAGTCCTGTTTATAGAGAGCGTCTTGTGCCTCTGATTTGCTTCAGTTCTGTTTATAGAGAGCGTCTTGTGCCTCTGATTGTCTTCAGTCCTGTTCAGTATGATAGAGCACGTCCTGTGCCTCTGATTGGCTTCAGTCCTGTTTATAGAGAGCGTCTTTTGCCTCTGCTTGGCTTAAGGTCTGTTTATAGAGAGCATCTTGTGCCTCTGATTGGCTTCCGTCCTGGTTATAGAGAGCGTCTTGTGCCTCTGATTGGCTTCCGTCCTGTTTATAGAGAGCGTCTTGTGCCTCTGATTGGCTTCCGTCCTGTTTATAGAGAGCGTCTTGTGCCTCTGATTGGTTTCAGGCCTGTTTCAGTATAGAAAGCGTCACTTGACCAGTGAGCCTCTTTATTTTAACTTTCGCCACAAAATGCAGGAAATACCATACAGGAGGTCACTTTTAACATTTAATTATTTTTTTAACTGATAACAACTCCCAAAGATCAATCACAATATTCTTCCCACAAACGACTTTTTATTTAAAGTAAAAAATAATAATTATAGTAATGAGTACCCCTTTTGTAAAGAGAAGCACACTCCTGAGCACCTCTTCTTTAAATGTGCAGAAGCTCAACGTTTCTGGCATCGTTTCAAAACCTTCTGGCAAACTCAAACCTCGGAAACGATAGAAACGGATAGAGCTTGTATTATGAATGGGAAAATAAAGCAAACAAAAACTGCGAAACTTTTTAATCGTGTATTGATAATTGTTAAATATCACATGTACACTTCATTTATTAGAGAAACATCCTTTAATTTTCAAAGTTTTCTTATCCTCTTGAAAGAAAAACATAAAATCGAAAAAGAATGCGCAATTACAGAGAAAGATATAAAAAGACACCAAGAGAAATGGGAAGCATTAAGTGAATGGCTTAATACATAAATGTCACAACTATTCAACCTTATGGTATTTTTGCTGTATGTATATATGTATTGTATGGAAAATAAAGAAAGAAAGAAAGGATAACTCCCAGTTATTTTGGGAGCATGACATGAACATGAACCATACTTAGGCTTACAATAAAGTAATACTAGGTTTTTGAACGTATTGTTAGATTAGATGACAGGCGAAGAGCCGCCTGTTGTCGTTAAATCATCATCATCATTGTTATATTATTATTATTACAATGCAAATATGTCTAGAAACGTCTCTGATGGCTCTAGAACAGACAGCGTAGGTTGACGACGGGACGTAGAAAATTGTTTTCTCCCAAAATTTAGTGTTTACTCTTTCCTTTATTCAACTTTAAGTATTGTTTAATAAACGAGCAGCAGTGTTTTATCAGATTTACAAACACGAGGGCGTAGTAGGCCGATTATGTGCTATTCAGTTATTTCGGCGATACGACCTATTTCGGCCGATAAAATCGAAGCAAACGTTTATGTAAATGAGACGTATCTATATCAGAACCACCATTAAACATTCATTTTTTTTCTTCATATATTATTAATGAGTTTTCGAATTAATTTTCACATCCAAATCTTCGAAAATATAATAAGCATAGAGTTCCGCCCTGTACAGCAAACGAAAGACGGAGTTGATTTACGTTTCATAGAGAACGCGAACGTCCAAAAGTTAAACGTATGGTTTTCCTAGGTGTTGACGTCGTGTTCTGCATATTAATTTACGCTTCGATTCACACCGAACAAACGGTTCGAGCGATCATACATACATACATTACATTACATAATCTTTATTTCAACACGGTGTCTCATCATACATATAATGCTCTTCCCGAGAGCCGTGTATACATGAACTAATAATAAAATTACAGAAATGGATCCCTAGTTAAAATGTGTTGTAAAAAGTGTAAATCCCTAAAATATGTTATCCTTATATAAATTGTATAATTCTTATTCAAACTTTATTGGTTAACCTAAATTATAGCGTATATTTAAATGATGGCACGCTTGTCTGTCTTCTTGTATCATTAGATAAACTATTCCAGAGAACAGCCCCCTATAATGAAAGCTGCGTTTTCCAGCTTCAGTGTGCGGTCTTGGTACAGATACATTATAGCTTGAGTTTCTTAAGTTATAGGACTGTACAAGAGTTGTGCTTTTAAAGATTTCCTTCAAATAATTTGGAGTGCTCCCATTCATAGTTTGGTACATGAATATAGCTAGGGACGAACCTATGGAAACCAGGCTTTAAAGTTCCTATGTTACCACTAATCAACTAATAAAGCAACGGCTCTCTAGTACAAAGTGATGTACTCCAACTTCATTTATAAATACCTATTCAGTTAGTAGATTTAGTGTGATTAGCCTATTAACTAAAGTAACTAGAGGCCGGGGGTGGGGGAGGGGAGGGGGGGTTGGGGGGTACTTACATGAAAAATGGGTATGTATATGAGGCCAAGAGGCTCAAACCCTGACCCTGTTTAACCCAAAATCCGAGCTCCAAAACCCTGATTGCCCCCTTCAGTTGGGGAAAAAAACCTGATTGCCCCTTCTTTAAATAAAAACAAATAGGCCCTGTGAAATAAATTGTTCGCCTCAACCCAAATTAAACTCAAATCCTGATCTGCCCAAATCAGGTCAAAACCCTGACCCTACATACCCAAACTGAGCCCCCCCCCCCCCCCCCCCCCCCCCCCCCCCCCCCCTCCCCCCGCGGCACATACATTTTCTATTACAGTTGGGACGGTGAATTGGAAATCTTGCTAAAGTTGCTAAAATGACCCCAGGAGTACACAGGACAATCAATAACACAACTTTGATTTTCAGGCAGTTCATCAAGCACAATCCCGCCATCCCGCAGCAAATCATATTCTTCGAAATTTTACCAGCAAGCACCTGATTGGCTAAAACTTCTGATGATCAGCTGACAATTAAAATGCAAGCAACTGGTGAGCACCACATGTTCAGGAAAGAACATTAGTCCAACAAAACAGAACATGTGGTTCCTTTGTAACCTTTTATTTTCCCGTTTCATTTGTATAAGACTTCGTGTTTTATTTTTATACAGCAGCATGTGATGTATACAGAACGAAGCTAAGTTTGCAGATTTTTGTAGTGATATTTGGCACATACAAATGATAAATACAGCAAGTGATAAATATCACATACAAATCATGTTATTATTTGTTTATAAAATGACCTAAGAAATTTACTGAAAAAGACAATCAGATGTTCTCTCAATTGCAAGACTCAAGTGCACCGAGTTTGTTTACTTCTTTGAGTTTGAGATCAAGTGAAAATTTAAAAATCCTGTAAGTAATTTGCGCTTGGCAGATAAAAGAACCGCCCGTCAAATCTCCAGGAAAGGCTTAATAATCGACTGGAGCTGAGAGAAAATAGCTATAACCTGAGAAAAAAGTCAATTTCTTATACACTGAACACTAGCAAAAAGCGAAGTTTGATTTCAGGCAGTTCAAGCACAATCAAACAATGAGACAGTTTATATCAATCTGCTGTTTTATTAAAGACAGTAACTGTTATACATCTCCAAGAATAAACTTTACAATCGAAAACTAGAAAACTGAACGCAACTATCGAATCTGGAAATGAAATTCCACTTCTTAAAATTAGTACAAGCAAGGGTTTTTTCTTCCGCCGGCAACTTGAACAAGATATGAATCAACGGCCTCACGGCAACACAGGGAGTCCCTAACCGATACTAGAACTGATTGGAAGTCGCTTGATTTTGATGCGTGTGGGTTACCTGTGGTTCCTTTGCCGCACGAGCATGATTGTGAATTTATCGTAGTCTGTTTGTTTTTAATTCCAGCCTACATTCGCCTACATTCGCAGCCTACAATTCGGCCAATAAAGTTATCTGGCTGTAAAACGAACCTGCTAAATGTGTAGTTTAGTTATTATTCTGTAGTCTGCATTAGTTTCAAGACACTGGAGAATGTTTTGAGCAAGATTTAAGCGTTTGAGTTCACCGATACCTGTCCGCTGATTTTCGCTACTGCGATAAAGTATTGAAAGGGAAGACACAGCGTTCAGAAAACCGACCAGAAGTCCTTTGCAAATTTCATAATCTCTAATTTAATTTACATATGTGAGTTGTTTAAGTATTTTCTCACCGTCTGATGTGACTTTTTTGGCAAGCTTTATAGTTTAAGACAACATTTGAACATATTTTATTTTCGTTTTTGTGAGCCGAGGTGTTTACTTTTTCGCTGCAACGTTGTTGAAAAAAAAAAAGACTCAGTAAATCTAAACCTACTACTGTATCTGAACATTTTCTTTCTAGACCTAACCACTCTTACACCGACATGCAACTTATCCCTCTAGAAATAATATACTCCTCAAGAGACTCGATACGTAAAGCCAGAGAAGCGCACCTTATAGATAAAGCTAAAACTCTAGAACCATATGGTATGAATATACGTGATAAAACATAGTGTTTATCTCTTATACTATTTTGCTACTTCTAGTTTTTGTCTACGTCACTTCCCGTTTTCGCAATTTTACCACATTTATAGATCTTCTTACCTTAGAGCTCTTCATTTGTAACATCTAGTACCTGAGGAAGGCTGGTTTGGCCAGCCGAAATATTGTAATATTCAATATAAAATCCTACGTTGTGTCAGCTTTGCCGTAGTCCTTGGACTTCGTATTCATTTTCATTTTGGCTGATTAGATCCAACTTAGCAACCAGCAGGATTTTCGTCCACGGTTCTTTGCAATTTCTCAAGTTTATCGAGGTACTAGGAACATTTAGTTTGACAAAAAAATCTCTTCGGGGTTAATAAGGGGTTGAGTCGTTATGAGTCACGAAAAATGTCGCGTGACGTATCTCCCTTCTAGGATATGGTAAGGCATGTCCCGTCGCTCCCCATAGGATTGTACGTTGCAGTCAAACAGTAAACACCTTGGCTCACCGTGTCTTCTCTTTCTAGTACTTATACTAGTAGTGAAAATGAGCGAACAGATATTAGCGAACTCAAACACTTCAATCTCGCTCAAAATGTTCTCCGCTGTCTCCAAACTAATACATACCACAGAATAATAAATAAACTACACATTCAGGGAGTTTGTTTTACAACTATATAACTTTACTGTCTATTTTTCGGATGCGAAAGTACAATTTTTGGATAATATTTGGTAAACGGCGAACAGGTGTCCGTGAACTCAAACGCTTAAATCTCGGCAAAATCATTCTCCGGTGTTTGAAACTAATACAGCCTACAGAATAATAGATAAACTACACACTGAGCAAATTGGTTTTACAGCCAGATAAGTTATTGTCAAATTTTCGGATGTTGAGTTGAAAAAATAAAAAGCTACGATAAGTTCCCAACCATGCTCGCGCGGCAAAGGTACCACAGGTAACCCACACGCGTAACAAATAATCAGTTCGATCAATCGATCGATTATTTATTCTTCCAAGATTCTAGCATCGGTTAGGGACTCCCTGTGCACGGCAACGGGTCACATGCGACTGAGTTTCCAAGGATTTCTCGTCAATGGATTAAAAACAATTTAAAACTAAACTTGGCTGACTTTGTTGTAATTTTGTCCCAGTTGTATAATGTCAATTGTTCCTGGCCAGTTGTTTCAGCGAGACGAATGTGAATTTTCGTTCATTGATTCAAACTAGTCAACTTGCTGGTCACTTAAAGACTTGAAAATCACTTTGAACTTTCTCAAATCACCCCAAGATTCCATTAGCAGAGGCACAGATGATCAGTCTATACATTTCTTTTCCGTTTCAATTCCAAAATCTTCAATTTTAGCCGTCAAAAGCCCGACATTTGCCACCGTAGCTTTGTAGTTTTTAGAATTGATAGTTGATTTCCTCCAAAACAAGACTGGGATCAAACCTGTTCCCGGTACCGCCGCACATCTCATTTACGTCGTGTACATGAGTGCCCGCCCCTCCCGACAATGTCCCGAGTTTCAAATACCACTCCTTCACCCAATGTCCGCCATTGTTTTTTCCGCGAAATTTGAGATTAGCATTTCTAAAATTAGACTACTCTGTAAACTGATGGACCGCTACCCCAATATACCAGATGGACACTTCTGGTTATGGACTTCTGGTATGTAACCTTTATTTGAGTACTGTATAGATTTCTTACATTTTATTAACTTCTGCAAAATCTCGCAATAATGACACAAAAATAGAGCTTGGGCTGCCTGTGGTCACCCGAGAGCCGCGGCGCGTTGCACGCACCACAATTCGCGTTTGTTTTCTAAATCTGTAGAAATGGCCGAATAGAAGGAAGATTTGTATCGAGTTGAGGTACTGTTGATGAGTTTATTACACAACAAGAAAACAAAAGCACTGTTCAAAAAACCCAGCGAGACGTAAAACTGTTGCAGAGATTTTTGAGAACGAAGGATGAACAGAGAAAAACTGAGATTATGCATCTGTCAGTTTATAAGCTCAGTTCGCACTAAAGATGGCAATGAATACGAGCCAACTTCACTGCGAAGTTTATAATTAGTGCATGGCCAGCTTTTAACGACATTTGAGAAAGATGAACTGTTCTACAAGTATAATAAACGACTTGGTCTTCGAGAAGACTAGGAAAGTTTTTGTATCCAAACAGAAACAATCAAAGAAGAAAGGAAAAGGAAACAAGCCCAACGGATCGGTAGCGGTTTGACAGGCGATGAATTGAACACACCGTATTGAACTTTATTGAATTAATAATTGCACTGGAACAGAGATCCTGTAGTGGTCCACAAACTTTTCGCCCAAAAGAGACCTGAGCAAATGAATGAAGACGACGCTCCCTTTTATTTGGCTGTAAACACCAACTTAAAGGCGGAGTCGCTTCAAACTAAAGGTTGTTTCAAATGCGGTGCATGCAGTGGGGATAAACAAACTTAACGGTCTGATGAAAACAATGGCTTGACAACGATCGGCTCCGAAATCACAGCGGCAGAAAGACTATGATCCAAACGCAAAGTGAACATGACATTCCACCCACACATAATTGCACAACTTTCAGGCCATAAGAATTTGAAGAGCATAGAAAACTACAGCACTGTGTCTACAAAACAGCAGATGCACATGTTCAAAGTACTCTGTAGAGTTATATGGCCGATACCACACCGTCATCCTCGTACGAAACAGCTATTCCATCCGTCTGTCCATCCACCTTTGACTCACAGTCACAGCAGTCCATGGCTTTATTCAGCGGAGCAGTGAATAAAGTGGAAATTTTACCATTAACATAAATACAGTTAATCTTTCGCCGAAGCTCACAACAAACCCAACTAGTTCTAGTGTCGGAGCATTGCCAAGGTGGAAGCGGTCTTTGGACAGTGACTCTGATGGCGAGTATATAAGCATGACTTTTCATGACATTCATTGACAATTATCATTTGAAGTAATTCTTTTCTTTTCCCCCCTTTGTTGATAGACACTTGATTGTTTGAAGGAGCTACGGAATTAGAAAACTGAAAACTTTAAAATTAACGTGTTTGAGCTTTTGTGAGTATTGTTTCATCCTTGAACTGCTCAGTTATAAATTATCACAGTGAAATCTCAGTACTTATAAAATAACTCACTCGAAGACTCGTTCGTACGGTGGCCCCAAAGGGACATCCTAATGACACACTTTTTATGCACGTTCGTTCGTTTGTGATTTTTTACAACGCGTGAATATAAATCGTACGCGCTCACCAACCATGTAGTAATCACTATATGTTAGCTTAAATTCAAAAATATATAGCATCAGCTTCTTAACCATGCATGTTAGTTCAAAATGTATGATACAAAAAAGAACAGTTGGCTGGAACAAACATTAAAACTGATCATTGTTAATACTGTCTTTGTTGATACGAAATCTGCTGGTTAATGAATTCGGGATTGGGCTACCTGTGGCGCGCGGTCAAAGGGGGAGGGGAAGGGGAGAAAAGGAAATAATTGTTTTAGTATAAAATTATACCACACTGCAGGTGAATAGCCAGCACCAAATAGTTATTTTATTTTCTGTCAAATGGACAAAAACTCGCGCGAGATGATCGCTGCTTTGCTCGGAGGTGAATATGAAATCATGTTTGAGTAGCCAATCAGAGCGCGCGAAAACTGATATTCACTGGTGTGGAATATACTAAAAGAGCTTATTTCCGTTTCTCTCTCCCCACAGGTAGCCCAATCTGAAAACAAATTAGCCAAAAAACACCATAAGAGCCGCTAGTAGGCTCGGTGCTGGGGTCTATAGTGTTAAGTGTGATGTGGCTGAACACTGTCCAAAAGATTCCAGAGGAAAAGAAAAAACCTGTGAGAGCGTCTGAGAGAGCCTATGAGATAGTGAAAAAACCTATGAGAGCTTCTATCCCCAAAATAAAACTTCCGGTAATTTGGAGTGCTCCCATTCATAGTTTGGTACATTAATATAGCTAGGGACGAACCTATGGAAACCAGGCTTTAAAGTTCCTATGTTACCACTAATAAAGCAACGGCTCTCTAGTACAAAGTGATGTACTCCAACTTCATTTATAAATACCTATTCAGTTAGTAGATTTAGTGTGATTAGCCTATTAACTAAAGTAACTAGAGGCCGGGGGTGGGGGAGGGGAGGGGGGGTTGGGGGGTACTTACATGAAAAATGGGTATGTATATGAGGCCAAGAGGCTCAAACCCTGACCCTGTTTAACCCAAAATCCGAGCTCCAAAACCCTGATTGCCCCCTTCAGTTGGGGAAAAAAACCTGATTGCCCCTTCTTTAAATAAAAACAAATAGGCCCTGTGAAATAAATTGTTCGCCTCAACCCAAATTAAACTCAAATCCTGATCTGCCCAAATCAGGTCAAAACCCTGACCCTACATACCCAAACTGAGCCCCCCCCCCGCGGCACATACATTTTCTATTACAGTTGGGACGGTGAATTGGAAATCTTGCTAAAGTGGCTAAAATGACCCCAGGAGTACACAGGACAATCAATAACACAACTTTGATTTTCAGGCAGTTCATCAAGCACAATCCCGCCATCCCGCAGCAAATCATATTCTTCGAAATTTTACCAGCAAGCACCTGATTGGCTAAAACTTCTGATGATCAGCTGACAATTAAAATGCAAGCAACTGGTGAGCACCACATGTTCAGGAAAGAACATTAGTCCAACAAAACAGAACATGTGGTTCCTTTGTAACCTTTTATTTTCCCGTTTCATTTGTATAAGACTTCGTGTTTTATTTTTATACAGCAGCATGTGATGTATACAGAACGAAGCTAAGTTTGCAGATTTTTGTAGTGATATTTGGCACATACAAATGATAAATACAGCAAGTGATAAATATCACATACAAATCATGTTATTATTTGTTTATAAAATGACCTAAGAAATTTACTAAAAAAGACAATCAGATGTTCTCTCAATTGCAAGACTCAAGTGCACCGAGTTTGTTTACTTCTTTGAGTTTGAGATCAAGTGAAAATTTAAAAATCCTGTAAGTAATTTGCGCTTGGCAGATAAAAGAACCGCCCGTCAAATCTCCAGGAAAGGCTTAATAATCGACTGGAGCTGAGAGAAAATAGCTATAACCTGAGAAAAAAGTCAATTTCTTATACACTGAACACTAGCAAAAAGCGAAGTTTGATTTCAGGCAGTTCAAGCACAATCAAACAATGAGACAGTTTATATCAATCTGCTGTTTTATTAAAGACAGTAACTGTTATACATCTCCAAGAATAAACTTTACAATCGAAAACTAGAAAACTGAACGCAACTATCGAATCTGGAAATGAAATTCCACTTCTTAAAATTAGTACAAGCAAGGGTTTTTTCTTCCGCCGGCAACTTGAACAAGATATGAATCAACGGCCTCACGGCAACACAGGGAGTCCCTAACCGATACTAGAACTGATTGGAAGTCGCTTGATTTTGATGCGTGTGGGTTACCTGTGGTTCCTTTGCCGCACGAGCATGATTGTGAATTCAGTATCGTAGTCTGTTTGTTTTTAATTCCAGCCTACATTCGCAGCCTACAATTCGGCCAATAAAGTTATCTGGCTGTAAAACGAACCTGCTAAATGTGTAGTTTAGTTATTATTCTGTAGTCTGCATTAGTTTCAAGATACTGGAGAATGTTTTGAGCGAGATTTAAGCGTTTGAGTTCACCGATACCTGTCCGCTGATTTTCGCTACTGCGATAAAGTATTGAAAGGGAGACACAGCGTTCAGAAAACCGACCAGAAGTCCTTTGCAAATTTCATAATCTCTAATTTAATTTACATATGTGAGTTGTTTAAGTATTTTCTCACCGTCTGATGTGACTTTTTTGGCTAGCTTTATAGTTTAAGACAACATTTGAACATATTTTATTTTCGTTTTTGTGAGCCGAGGTGTTTACTTTTTCGCTGCAACGTTGTTGACAAAAAAAAACACAGTAAATCTAAACCTACTACTGTATCTGAACATTTTCTTTCTAGACCTAACCACTCTTACACCGACATGCAACTTATCCCTCTAGAAATAATATACTCCTCAAGAGACTCGATACGTAAAGCCAGAGAAGCGTACCTTATAGATAAAGCTAAAACTCTAGAACCATATGGTATGAATATACGTGATAAACATAGTCGGCTTATCTCTTATACTATTTTGCTACTTCTAGTTTTGGTCTACGTCACTTCCCGTTTTCGCAATTTCTTTTGCGAAATTTACCACATTTATAGATCTTCTTACCTTAGAGCCCTTCATTTGTAACATCTAGTACCTGAGGAAGGCTGGTTTGGCCAGCCGAAATATTGTAATATTCAATATAAAATCCTACGTTGTGTCAGCTTTGCCGTAGTCCTTGGACTTCGTATTCATTTTCATTTTGGCTGATTAGATCCAACGTAGCAACCAGCAGGATTTTCGTCCACGGTTCTTTGCAATTTCTCAAGTTTATCGAGGTACTAGGAACATTTAGTTTGACAAAAAAATCTCTTCGGGGCTACTAAGGGGTTGAGTCGTTATGAGTCACGAAAAATGTCGCGTGACGTATCTCCCTTCTAGGATATGGTAAGGCATGTCCCGTCGCTCCCCATAGGATTGTACGTTGCAGTCAAACAGTAAATACCTTGGCTCACCGTGTCTTCCCTTTCTAGTACTTATACTAGTAGTGAAAATGAGCGAACAGGTATCAGCGAACTCAAACACTTCAATCTCGCTCAAAATGTTCTCTGTCTCCAAACTAATACATACCACAGAATAATAAATAAACTACACATTCAGGGAGTTTGTTTTACAACTATATAACTTTACTGTCTATTTTTCGGATGCGGAAGTACAATTTTTGGATAATATTTGGTAAACGGCGAACAGGTGTCCGTGAACTCAAACGCTTAAATCTCGGCAAAATCATTCTCCGGTGTTTGAAACTAATACAGCCTACAGAATAATAGATAAACTACACACTGAGCAAATTGGTTTTACAGCCAGATAAGTTATTGTCAAATTTTCGGATGTTGAGTTGAAAAAAAAAAAGATTACTACGATAAGTTCCCAACCATGCTCGCGCGGCAAAGGTACCACAGGTAACCCACACGCGTAACAAATAATCAGTTCGATCAATAATCGATCGATTATTTATTCTTCCAAGATTCTAGCATCGGTTAGCGACTCTCTGTGCACGGCAACGGGTCACATGCGACTGAGTTTCCAAGGATTTCTCGTCAATGGATTAAAAACAATTTAAAACTAAACTTGGCTGACTTTGTTGTAATTTTGTCCTTGTATAATGTCAATTGTTCCTGGCCAGTTGTTTCAGCGAGACGAATGTGAATTTTCGTTCATTGATTCAAACTTTTATACTCGTCGCTAGTCAACTTACTGGTCACTTGAAGACTTGAAAATCACTTTGAACTTTCTCAAATCACCCCAAGATTCCATTAGCAGAGGCACAGATGATCAGCAGGAGCCATTACCAGGAGCGTTCCTCTGTTATGGGTTGGGTCCCCAGCACAGGAGTAGATGAGGCTATTTTTAGATTCGAAATTCCCGCGAAAAGAGGTTGCCGCCATGTTGGTGCCCTTAAACAATAGATTCCTCGTTAGCTTCTTTTGTTCGGGCACCAACATTTGAATCTCTGGGGATTGAGTGAAAACCAGCAATTCGAATTCCCGCGTTGAAAGTGAGAAGAATGATAATGAGAAGTGACGTTAGCTATCTGATTGGCTAAGAATAGCCTACCTTTGTTCTTTTTCGCGCGAAACACAATGCTAACAATAGCCTCATCTACCTCTGTGCTGGGGTACAGACACAGTAGGGAAGATGAACGCTCCTGGTAATGGGCTCCTGAAGATCAGTCTATACATTTCTTTTCATTTCAATTCCAAAATCTTCAATTTTTGCCGTCAAAAGCCCGACATTTGCCACCGTAGCTTTGTAGTTTTTAGAATTGATAATTGATTTCCTCCAAAACAAGACTGGGATCAAACCTGTACCCGGTACCGCCGCACATCTCATTTACGTCGTGTACATGAGTGCCCGCCCCTCCCGAGTTTCAAATACCACTCCTTCACCCAATGTCCGCCATTGTTTTTTCCGCGAAATTTGAGATTAGCATTTCTAAAATTAGACTACTCTGTAAACTGATGGACCGCTACCCCAATATACCAGATGGAAACTTCTGGTTATGGACTTCTGGTATGTAACCTTTATTTGAGTACTGTATAGATTTCTTACATTTTATTAACTTCTGCAAAATCTCGCAATAATGACACAAAAATAGAGCTTGGGCTGCCTGTGGTCACCCGAGAGCCGCGGCGCGTTGCACGCACCACAATTCGCGTTTGTTTTCTAAATCTGTAGAAATGGCCGAATAGAAGATTTGTATCGAGTTCAGACACTGTTGATGAGTTTATTACACAACAAGAAAACAAAAGCACTGTTCAAAAAACTCAGCGAGACGTAAAACTGTTGCAGAGATTTTTGAGAACGAAGGATGAACAGAGAAAAACTGAGATTATACATCTGTCAGTTTATAAGCTCAGTTCGCACTAAAGATGGCAATGAATACGAGCCAACTTCACTGCGAAGTTTATAATTAGTGGCCAGCTTTTAACGACATTTGAAAAAGATGAACTGTTCTACAAGTATAATAAACGACTTGGTCTTCGAGAAGACTAGGAAAGTTTTTGTATCCAAACAGAAACAATTAAAGAAGAAAGGAAAAGGAAACAAGCCCAACGGATCGGTAGCGGTTTGACAGGCGATGAATTGAACACACCGTATTGAACTTTATTGAATTAATAATTGAACTGGAACCGAGATTCTGTAGTGGTCCACAAACTTTTCGCTCAAAAGAGACCTGAGCAAATGAATGAAGACGACGCTCCCTTTTATTTGGCTGTAAACACCAACTTTAAGGCGGAGTCGCTTCAAACTAAAGGTTGTTTCAAATGCGGTGCATGCAGTGGGGATAAACAAACTTAACGGTCTGATGAAAACAATGGCTTGACAACGATCGGCTCCGAAATCACAGCGGCAGAAAGACTATGATCCAAACGCTAAGTGAACATGACATTCCACCCACACATAATTGCACAACTTTCAGGCCATAAGAATTTGAAGAGCATAGAAAACTATAGCACTGTGTATACAAAACAGCAGATGCACATGTCCAAAGTACTCAGCAGAGTTATATGGCCGGTACGTCCTCGTACGAAACATCTATTCCATATCCGTCTGTCCATCCACCTTTGACTCACAGTCACAGCAGTCCATGGCTTTATTCAGCGGGGCAGTTATTCAAAGTGGAAATTTTACCATTAACATAAATACAGTTAATCTTTCGCCGAAGCTCACAACAAACCCAACTAGTTCTAGTGTCGGAGCATTGCCAAGGTGGAAGCGGCCTTTGGACAGTGACTCCGATGGCGAGTATATAAGCATGACTTTTCATGACATTCATTGACATGATCCAGTAATTATCACTTGAAGTAATTATTTTCTTTTCCCCCTTTGTTGATAGACACTTGATTGTTTGAAGGAGCTACGGAATCAGAAAACTGAAAACTTTAAAATTAACGTGTTTGAGCTTTTGTGAGTTTTGAGTCAATAAAATATTATTGTTTCACCTTGAACTGCTCAGTTATAAATTATCACAGTGAAATCTCAGTACTTATAAAATAACTCACTCACTCGAAGACTCGTTCGTTCGTTTGTGATTATTCACAACGCGTGAATAAAAATCGTACGCGCTCACCAACCATGAAGTAATCTCTATATATTAGCTTAAATTCAAAATTATATAGCATCAGCATCTTAACCATGCATGCTAGTTCAAAATGTATGATACAAAAAAGAACAGTTGGCTGGAACAAACATTAAAACTGATCATTGTTAACACTGTCTTTGTTGATACGAAATCTGCTGGTTAATGAATTCGGGATTGGGCTACCTGTGACGCGCGGTCAAAGGGGGAGGGGAAGGGGAGAAAAGGAACTAAAAGCTCTTATTTCCTTTTCTCCTCCCCCACCCCCTCCTTCCCTTTTCTCCTCGCGCCATTTGCACCGCGCGCCACAGGTAGCCCAATCCGAAAACAAATTAGCCAAAAAAACGCCATAAGAGCCGCTAGCAGGCTCGGTGCTGGGGCCTATAGTGTTGAAGTGTGATGTGGCTGAATACTGTCCAAAAGATTCCAGAGGAAAAGATAAAACCTGTGAGAGCGTCTGAGAGAGTCTATGAGATAGTGAGAAAACCTATGAGAGCTTCTCTCCCCAAAATAAAACTTCCGGTTTTCAACGAGTGGCCCCAGATATCCAAAATGAATCCACTGAGGCAATGCGTTCGTTCGTAGACGATCTCTATAACACTGTAGAAATGCTCAAGGCGTATGGTCACGATGCGGATTTAAAGGCGGCGACCAATCTAGAGCAAGTAGTAGGCAAGTTACCCTCAACAGTATCAGAGAGATGGTGTAGGAAGAGGCTGGAGCTCGGTAAATCAGATCTCGAGGTCTTTACCACATGGCTAGAGAGAGAGATGAAGATTAAAGAGCTGACCTATGCCAGTAGTCCCGGCGCTCCACAAGAGGTGAAGCAGAAAAGGGAGGGCAACAGGTCTAGGCCTCGCGGTATCCATACTAAGGCGCACAATACCGAGGCGGAAACTCCTGCTGCGCCACCCAAGAGTCCTCAGTGTGCCATCTGTGGAAAAGGTCACAGCGCGGTGATGTGTAGCACATGGAAAGCGTCGGGGATAGACGAGAAGTGGTCGCTGGCAAAAAAGCACAAGCTCTGTTTCCGTTGCCTGGAGAGTACTCACACGATCGAGGTTGAAGTACCCAGTGAAAGAAGGTTGTGGAGTAGCGGGATGCGAGCGCAAGCATCACCCTCAACTACACAATGAGCCAAAGGAAAACACAAAGCAGAAGCTCAGCCACACTAGCAAACGATTTGTTCCTCAAGCTGGACAGAAATCAATTACACGTCCATGAACATCAACAGAAACGTCACACGTGGTTAGCGGAGCGAGCAGTGACCCTGAGACCGCAAGGCCTGTCGGTAAGGTGGCCCTCCAAACGATACCAGTGACTTTAATTGGGCAGAATGATAAACGGATACAAGCGAATGCCTTCCTGGATGGCGGGTCAGGGTCGTCATACATATCGGAAGTCATGGCAGATGCGCTAGGTTTGCAAGCTACGAAAGAACCGTTAAGGGTCTCCGTGTTTGTTGTCGGGACAATAGTAACGGGAAGTAAACTCGTAGAGTTGCAGCTTGAGAGCATCAACGAAGCCACTAAGCATACAGTTCGTATGTGGACGACGCCAAAGATATGTGAGATGAAGTCGGTTGACTGGAAGAAGTACAGAACGGAGTGGCAGCATCTACGTGACGTAGAGATCCTGAAACCCGTAGGTCGTGGAGAGGTAGATGTGCTTATCGGCAGCGATTATTACCAGGAGCTAATTCTACCAATAGAGCTTCGCGTCGGAGAACCTGGAGATCCGATAGGACTGCAAACACCCCTCGGCTGGACGCTGGTTGGTCGTATTCCAGGCCCCGTGTATGATGGTCAGTTGAACGCCCATATACGTACACGTGTCATGCGTTGGTTACTCCAGAAGAGAGTGCCGATGAAATGATGAAGAAGCTTTGGGACAGCGATCTAGAAAGTAACACCAAGACGCTGTTATTCACGCCCGAAGAAGAACTAGCATTGGAAAAGGCGAGTATATCAAAGCGGTATGTCAACGGTCGGTATGAAGTAGCGATACCGTGGGTTGACGAAGAACCACTACTGGAGAGTAACAAACAAGTCGCGGAAAATAGACTTGTGTCGCTGGAAAGGCATCTGAATAAACGTCCGCACATCGCCGAGAAATATAAGGAGGTAATGCGATCCAGAAGTTTCCGTTGGCGGTTCCGATAGTTCTTGAAAGTATGTACATGGATGACATCATGACAAGTTTGAATACGGCAGAAGAAGCCATCCAAGCACGGAAGGAGCTGATCACCTTATTTAACAAAGCTGGGTTCAAGATCAAAAAGTGGTGCAGCAACAAGGTCGAGGTGATGGGGAACATACCAAGTGAAGATTGGGTCTCAAAGTTCAACATTGAAGAGTCAGAGTTGCCTTGCATGAAAACGTTGGGCGTGCAATGGAACGCGGAAACAGATGCGTTCACATTCAAGCTGGATGTAGCAGACGACGTGGAGTATACGAAACGAGGGTTTCTGAACTGAGAAGTTGGCTATCTTGTTCGACACGTTGCAGATGTTGGCTCCGTTCATTATTCAAGGGAGAGTGATGTTAGAAGAGACCTGGTTGCTAGGCTTAGACTGGGACGAACAGTTTCCAGAGAACCTCAAGAAGAAGTGTCACGAGGGGTTCAAACAGTTATTTTACAACAACATCCAATTTTCTCGCTACGCTCGTTGTTCCACTTGTGTTTTGAACATTTTATGGCGTCATTTCTATGATCAATACGAGTACAGACAATGGCAAAATGTGTGCGATTTGTTAACCTGAACTAGCAGGCGTCCAGTTACCACGGTGTTTTCGTGTAGGCGATAAGCAGGTAGCAAGTACATCTCTATACATACTATGACGGATGCGTCGAAGCTGGCTTATGCTGCAGTTACGTACTTTAGGACGGAGTATCAAGATAAAGCCACGACCGTGCGGATGGTTGCAGCTAAGGCCAAAATAGCACCCACTAAGGCAGTTAGCATTTCACGACTGGAATTAATGGAAGCAGTTCTTGGGAAGAGGTTGTCTGAGAAGATATCACGACCGATCGGTATTGTGCGGATGACACCACACGAGGGTTGAATGAAGCAGAGATGGGTCCAGACCATCGTTGTTTCCAAGGTCCAGGGTTTCTCTACGAGGATGAGAGTAAATGGCCTGCAAGGAAGAATGTCAGTAGCCCGTAGAGCCTTGTGGTATCTTTTCATTTGCGGGATATTCTGCAGTTGCTCCCAAATTAACGCTGCATTCAGGCAAAGAGTTAATCTATAACGACACTTCGATATGCCAAAGAACTTGAATATCAACACAAGGTGTAAGGAGTGTTCATTATTTATGGCTTTTTTTTGGGGGGGGGGGGGGCATTTCCTCGGCATTTCATCTACCTCTCTTGTTAAAACTTTTATGACCCCCCTATGAATGAACTAAAACTTAGATGACCCTCATAGACATAGACATAACTTTATTTGGACCTTGTAGATTGAACTACATCGGTAAATATCCAAATAACAATAATATTTATATTACCTTAATTAAGTTAAGTTAACATAGCTATATGATATGTACAACACGGGTTCAATTATTTGTTCCTAACTTCGAGACATTCGTAAATATATTTTGCCATCATTTTTTGTACCGTATTTGGGGGATTGATCATTAGTAAGAATACCTCGTCATCACTCAAGTATTTTAAGTTTCTTTTTAGGGCTTTTTCTAGGTCTTTAAAAAAAGAATAGCGTCTTGTGACATAGAACTGGCATCTTATTAAGAAATGTTTTTCGTCTTCTGGTTCTTTAAAACATTTTGGACAAATTCTTTCTTCTGGTTTTTGGTAGGGCCTTTGATGTCTACCCGTTTCAATTTGAAGACAATGATTACTGATACGAAGTTTTGTTAGTGCTATTCTGTGTTTAATGTTAGAGATATTGACCAGGTATTCTTCTTGATTGTGGTCTGTTTTGAATATTCTATACGTTCTAAGTTTATTACTTTGTGCCGAATCTCTGCGTTGATCATTGTGAATTTCCTCAGTCCAAGTTTGAAATTCAATATCACAGAGTCTTTGTTTCATTTGTCTAAGTGTTAGTTTCCAATCAGTACTCGTTTGAATTGCATGGTTTTCATACCAAATATAGCCATATCCCATTCTCTCAATTACATATTTGAGTTTTTCTGTCCAGCTGAGTGGGTGATTACAATAAAGACCGTCAAGTATCACCTGATCCGAAGGCTTTGTTTTATCTGACATCCTGAATTTTGACCAGAATTTGATACTTCTATGAATTGCGTCAATTTTTATAGGTAATCTGCCTAATTCCGCTCTGCATGCGTTATTTGTAGCTGTCTTATTAACTCCAAGTAATATTTTACAGAATTTAAGGTGCACCAGTTCGGCTGGGTCTTTGTCAGCTTTTTTCTTTATATCTACTGCCCATATTTCACTGCCGTACAGTAATATGGGTTTAATAAGTGTGTCAAATAATTTGATCGTTAACGTAATATCAGATCTAAAATATCTACCCATATCTCTGCGTAATTTAAACAATGCTTTGAGTGCTATTTTCTTCAATTCTTGCCTTGCTAAATCGAAGGTCCCGAGTGTGGTGAACATCAAACCTAGATATTTATATGATTTTACATTTTCCAGTTTCGTGTTATTATAATAAAATTGGTAATTATTCATTCTTTTACCATTGTTGTTAAATATCAGTATCTTAGTTTTTTCTAAGTTTACACTAATCTTGGACATATTACAATAGTTATATAAGTACTGTTGCTGATTCTGTAGCCCTTTTTCAGTTTTTGACAATATGACTAAATCATCAGCATATAAGAGGCAGCTGATTTGTTGATTATGTATTTCTACTAAATCTGAATCTGGTCTATTAAATGAATCTGGTAAGTCACATACAAATAAATTAAAAAGTGTGGGCGACAGCATGCATCCTTCTTTGACGCCCACAAGGCACTGAAAACTCTGTGTTACCGAATTGTCGATCTTTACTGCCGATTCGTCGTTAGAGTACATATAAAATTGCTCAAAACTTTATTGACTCCCCACCCCCCCAACAAAAAAGATGGATGTGCAAGAAAGAATGCAAACTGCATATACATGTAATCTATTAAATTTACTATTAATGTTTCTAGATTTATGGTATTTCCCATGATACATTACCTTCTGGAATTCCTTCCCGCATGGGTACTTGAAATTGTACTCATAATTCGTGCATCATATTGCATTCTAGTGCATCATATTGCATTGTTTCATAGTCTCAAATGAAAAAGAGCTCAGCATTGGCATAACTAATCTCATGAACACCAATGCATTATCTGTCCTATGGGGATGTGCCTTTGATCATGAGCTTAGAGAATACCATCGTACGTATGAAATGTTTGAGATTTTACTGCTCTCTAAAACACTGGTTTCCTGTGTTCTGTAGACTAAACATTGGCTTAGCGTTACAACAACAATTTCATTACATTTTACATGACAGGTACGTCAAAACTTTGATGACCCCCCCAAGAAGTAGGTAAAGTCTTTGATGACCCCCATACAAAAGCAATTAAAACTTTTTTTGCCCCCCCCCCTGATTTAACAGACCCCCCAAGCCATAAATAATGAACACTCCCTGAGGGAAATTCAAAGTACCGAGTTCATTGCTGTGTTCCATAATCAATGAATCTACCAACATTGATTATAAATTATTCTTCAACTAACAATGCACTCAATATTCTGCAGCCAGCCTTGCACTCACTTGAAAAATGAAGAGAGTGCGAAATATACTTAATACTTGTCTATTGTGGTCCATAGTATTCAACATTCCTACATATTAATTGATGTGTCTCGTAGTACAGTATGTAAGATCATATTTATTAGCACATTCGGATACGTTAAACAAGTACGTTACATCAATGTTCATTAAATAAATGAAAGAACAAATTAATATGAACTGAAAACACTATTTACATACTTTCGACATCTGAGTACTTTTTATGGCTTTCCCTTGCAACTTAAACACAAGAAATAGACTGCTTACAAGTCACTTCTATTCGTCTAATTTCTATATGAGCGCGAAGCCATGGTTCAACATGGCAACACATGGTTCAACATGGTTTTCACAACTCTGCCATGTTTGGAGCCACGTCGTGACACCGTGATTTTATTTTTCGTTGCGCAGTATAGGGCAACAACAATATTTAAACTTAAAAGTACAAACGTCGATGTTACCTAGATTGCGTACCGCATCATTAAATTAAATCAATGACATAGGTGCTGTTGGAGATATCTCGCTAGTCCAAGAGTTTCTATGAAGAAACTTTAACCGTGAAATATTTTAGTTCCGCAAAGGATACTCGGAAAAGTATAGTCGAGTTATATTCGTCTTGGTTAGCTAGAAATGTCCGTTATGAGGTTTTATCATTCGACTCATTCCCACTCCGAATTCACCTGCAAATATCTGCGCAATCTCGTTCCCAGAGCCCGCGCGTTTTTCGGCCAGCGGTGACCAAACGCCCCAGGCCATGCTCTGCTCCCCACAGCGGTCAAACGTCTGCGCGTGCGTATTACGGTCAGTCTGGTGGGCGTGCGCGCGAATTTCCCGCGTAAAATTTACCTTAAAACATATTACAGCAACCGGCGTTTCAAAAAAACTCGGCTTGTGAACTTCTACCCCCAAAAGTTAAGAAAAATACGTGAAAGTTAAGCTTTTTATTTTCACAGTCGACGGGAAATTGAACAAACTTCAAACTGTGAGTTTACTAATTTTTTTCATCATTTAACAAAAACGTTCTCAAGGTTTGAAAACGGGTGTGTGAACAATGACGGCCGCCGGCTCGCTTTGAATTTGTTTTGGAATATGTTGTTGTTGCAAGACTGGATGTGATTAAGGTTAAAGCCTTGTGCAGACGTTTGACCGCTGTGTGATGCTCTGGAATAATCTCATATTTTGGCGCTGGCCAAAAGATCGCGGGCTCTGGGAACGAGATTGATATCTGCGTTCAAATGACTGTTTGCTACATTTTAAGAGCATGCGCACAACAGCCGTCTCTATTCGAGGGCCAAAAGCGAGCCGTTTCCCCAGACTAGCGCACTAGTGACCGCTATGATCTGTAAACATGGCAACTCGACTTGCAAAGCTGTTGGAGGCTCAACTTTAGCGTCGTTCATTATGAGGTAAAGCTATAATTTGTCGAATGATAGTTGCCTTTTTTATAATTATAATTGGCCGAGTGAATTTTTGTTATAAATCATGATCTTTGTGAACAATGCCAAACTTAAAAAGTGGCCAAACTCGGTCAGGAAAAGGTACGTCGACGTCGTTGTCACATTTATGCAACCATCACTGATGATTCTTTTACCACTCGCATTTCATACATGGGATACGTTTTGCCACACGTCACGCAACGAGAAACTATAAAGTGCATTTGAATGGCGTTCTCGCACAAATGGACTGTTAGGAGTTGTAATGTAAGCAGTATAAAGGTGATGTTACACGAGACCATTTTAACGACGATTTTTCGCTCAACATTCGAAATTAAAAGTCAACATAGTGTAACATGGCGCGCTGGACGATTTTTAACGCAATCTTCGTTGCGGCAACATGTTGCAAGTTTTTGAATTACCTTCAAAAACCTGCAACATTGTTGCCCGAATTTTGTTGGAGTTGCTTCGTGTAACACCCTCGCCGTTGACTTCGTCCCAGAAACCTGTTCGCTACGCCCACGGAAACGAGGCTACGTCGACAAACAATGACTCCATTCGTCCGCGCGCCATGTTTTTAAACGAGTATTTCAGAGTAGGAGCCTAGGGGCTAGCTAGATGTTGCGCTAAATATCGCCGTCCCGTGTAACATACCCGTTGCTGCATCAATGTCGCGCTAAAAGTTGTCTCGTGTATATTTATAACATGCATTAAAAATCGTCGCGAAAAATCGTCGTTAAAAGTCGTCTCGTGCAACATCACCTTAACTCATAAAAGACACAGACATGGTCGTCTGTACTATTAACAAATCAACTTATTATTTTAAAACATTGAGTGGTCTGTAATCGATGTCAGGGTCTCCCTGTTAACCTCTCGGGCACGGCGCCTACTACTTGTAAAAGCCAAGCACGCAGAGGATCACGAGTATGGTAAAACTTAGAGAGATTTTACTAAGGTCGCGGCTAGATTCCATCCGCCAGAATGTCGAATTGTAATTTTCTCGATGTTATATTTCTAGGGTACAAACTAAAGCGGCACTTAGAAATTTAGGCGAACAAGTACGCTTCCCTCAACCGCTATATAAAAAAAATATCGGCTCCACGAAGACTCGAACCGAAACCCTAACCCATCTATTAACCGAAACCCTAACCGTCACTATCCCTTACGCCACCAGCGATTTGCTGTCAACAACCGCTTTTTAGAACTTTTATGCTGCATGCTGTTTGAGTAGCAGGCGTTACTTCATTAGACACCAGTTCCTGCTCTCAATGAAGTATTTTAGTGCACTGCATTTTGGGATTGCGTCCTTCTGGCGGATGGAATCTAGCCCTAACCTTTTACTTAACCCGTGAAACAAAAATTAATAGTCAGTATCTAATAATCAAGTAGAAACAAAAGAAAACGATGGAATTATGGTCTAATTATGCCTATTAGTGTAATATATAATTCACGGGTTAAGTAAAATCACTCTACCAAGCATTGAGAATAATTACCAATCTTTATAAAATGCCAATTTTTTTAAATGACGATGTTACCCATTACGTGTCGAATGTTTGGCTTTTGTGTATGTTTTCATTTTCCCCCCAATGTTTTATTTCTATACCAGGTATGTTTTAAATATCTTGCAAAAACTGATTAAATCTCCACGAGCCAAAGCACCAATAGATCACGTAACTATCTTAAGGCCTTTATAAACCTAAGCCCAGTGTACACGACAAGTATTTTGGGTACGGCCGCTCTTAAAGGGGAACCGAACCCTAAATCAATCCGACGACTATACAAACTTGTATTCAAGAGAAATAAGTTCTGCTATTTTATTTATTTGTGGTGCACGTCTAAAAAGAGGAAATACGTTTTGAAGGTTGAAAAAGAGCCGATTCTCCGCTGATAAAGCGAGTTTGTGTGGCGGCTCAATTCAGTGCTTTTTACTGATGTTAGGAGTTCCGTGTCCAAGTTAAGAGTGCCGTGCCCAAGTTAAGAGTTCTGTGCCCAAGTTAGGAGTTCCGTGCCCAAGTTAGGAGTGCCGTGCCCAAGTTAATAGTGCCGTGCCCAAGTTAAGAGTGCCGTGCCCAAGTTAAGAGTGCCGTGCCAAGTTAAGAGCGCCTTACCCAAGTTAAGAGTGCCGTGCCCAAGTTAAGAGTGCCGTGCCCAAGTTAAGAGTGCCGTGCCCAAGTTAAGAGTGCCGTGCCCAAGTTAAGAGTGCCTTTCCCGGACTTAAGACATTAAAACACTACATTTTCGGGGGGAAATAAGAACAACCCGGATATTTTTTTGTACGCGTCTAGCTTGCATAGTACGTGTTAAGAGTTTCGTAGTCCGGTTCGTTGTTATCCGGACCGGGCTTCGGAAGGGGTTTACTGAACCCTTCTTTTCCCACCAGCCAGTAGGTGGTTATCATGCCACGGCGCTGAAATAAAATAAATCGAAAAACGTTAGTAAACACATCTAGGAGTCCATGCAGTGTACTACTGTGTGTACTGGCATCTTAATAATGTATAGCCCCTAGCGAGTAAGCGTAACACTACCACAGGTAATAATAATAATAATAATAATAATGCACTTATATAGCGCAAATTAGCATATGGAAAATGTTCAGATGCGCTTTTACAAAGTCTCTACTTTTAAAATACACTAACAAACTAATAATTAACTAAACAATTCATTAAGAATAACAGTCCAATAAAATGTTTAGTCGATAATAGCGATAATAAAACTAGTCGTAGGTAGTAGCTAAAGGCTAAAGACTTCTCTGAATAAGTAAGTCTTGAGCTGCTTCTTGAAATAGTCATAGGATTTGATTTGCCTAATACTAGCAGGTAATTTATTCCATAGAAAAGGTGCGGCTGATGTAAATGACCTATCGCCAATAGTAGACAATGATTTAAAGGACGGTACGATCAGCCGTAGCTCATTATTAGATCTAGTGTTATAAAAAGAGCGCCCTCTGACTTTAATTAATTGAGAAATATACGAAGGGCACATATCATGGATAGCTTTGTAAGTGATAATAAGTATCTTAAAGATTATCCTAGTTTTGACTGGAAGCCAGTGTAAGCTAATGAGAACCGGAGTAATATGTGCAAAACGGGAAACCTTACATATGATTCTAGCGGCAGCATTTTGAACTCTTTGAAGTTTTGCTATTTGGTAAGCAGGAAGACCATAACATAAACTGTTACAGTAGTCAAGGCGACATGAAATAAATGCATGGACAAGGATAGTGCTAGACTCAATGGTTAAAATTTTTCTAATCTTTCTAATGTTATGTAAATAATAAAATGATGATTTACACGTTTTATTAATGTATGTCTCTAGAGACAGCCTTGGGTCCATCCAGGTAACCCCAAATCCAAACCGCTTTATGAATATACCTCGTTGTGTATCAAATTCACTTTTTTCACCTGGTGGCCATCTTGGATTCAAAGCGAGGCAATCCTTTGTTTTTGCCAGCCGGTTAGCCTCGCAGTGAGGGATAGTCAAAACGAGGCTAACCTGGCAAAAACAAAGGATTGCCTCGTTTTGAATCCAAGATGGCCACCAGATGAAGAGAGTGAATTAGAGCTTGAGACCAAGGTAAGCCGAACACATTCAGTCTATATTTGGTGTGATTTAAGCCACGTGTACATGACAAGTATTTTGGACACGGCGACTCCAAACAGTCGGGCCGAGACGACTTTTACACAAGGTAATTTAAAATACCAAGAGTTCAGTATTATTATCTACCTTCGTCCTAACTTGTCCTCTCTCTTCCAAGTAAAATCCGCCGAGTTCCCTGAGACGGAGAAATGTTTCCCGGCTCACTTGGATACGTTGACCTGAAAAAGAAATCATATTCATAATCACAACTGACAATGTCATTTGTTTAAGCATTCGGATAAAAACATAAAACATAGAGAGACATAGGTGGACGGAGCACCTCGACTGGCTTAAAGCCCCTCTAGGGGGTCTCCAAGGGCATACGATTTGTCGTCCTTAATTGGAGACGAGGTCAAAGTCTAACCGTTTGTAGTTCCAGAACGGAATTAATTTGCAAACGCAGCGCCTTCTTGTCGGTTGTTGTAAGACTCTGAGTGGAGTCGAGCGCACCGGCGACCTCCCGCACAACAGACTAGCGCGCTCCCACTGAGCTAAATAGGGTATTGAACCTGAAGTCTTACCAACTCCTGTGCTCTCCATTCTCGCGGCGACATTGACGGTGTGACCAAACACACTGTACCGGGGCATTCTGACACCAACTACGCCAGCAACTACGGGACCTACGGGGAAATAGGGCGATCATGAAATCTCATTAGACTGCCCGGGGGGGGGGGGGGGGGGGGGGACTCCCCATAAAAATAGACGGGGGTGCTCGACGTGAGAAATGAAATTCACCCCTAAAAGATAGCAATATGGGCGTGGCTCACAAAAAATTTACCCCTAACAGATAGCACTCCAAAAGACAAGAAAATGGCATTAATTGGATTTATTAGAGACTATATAAAGACATTATACCGATTCAACTTGTGGGGTCTCATGCTCGAGGATCCAGCGCTATTTTTTCTCGGCCACAAAAAATTTGGGTCTCGGAGACCCCTAAAAGATAGCAGACCTTTGGAAGACCCCTAAGAGATAGCACTGCTAACGATTTTAACCCCTAAAAGATAGGTCGAGCACCCCCGTCTATTTTTATGGGGAGTCCCCCCCCCCCCCCCCCCCCGGGTTAGACTGTTGACATTTATATTCGCTATATACAGTTTAAAAAACGTCTAGGAGTTTTGAAGAAGAGTACCGTGCATGATTATTAAGTAATTGTCCATGTAAGAACTATAGTAAAAGCAATAGAGCCTGCACGGCAATGAGCATATCCTCACGGTCGATTTTGCGTGATATGACTTAAGTCTACAGTCCATATACACCCAGAAAATAAAGTAGTTTTTATGCTATGAGCTATTTTACTGTGAAAACTCAAAGAAACCACCATCCAGCCAATCGGAAAGGGAGAAAACAAAAGATTTTTCAATCGCAAATTTCAAAATTGATAACTTTCCTCACGGTCGATATTCTTCGAAATTAAACCATAGTCATTTTGATCAAAAATAAATTGAAACTTCAAAAAATATCATATAAAAATGTATTATTTCGATGGTTTTCTACTGAATTTATGAGTATCAACCAAAGAAATTACGAGAGAAGAATAGAAAATGAACAGCTTTTTACATTCCTTGCCGTTCAGTGCTATCATTCTTAGCCAGACCACTACTTTAAAATAGCGGAGCTTCTGTGCATGCGCGGGCCGAAGCAGAACGCCATAAGCATAGCGCGTCCGAAACCCAGCCCCACCTCTACTATATGTAGCACGTTTTCTCAGAACGAAATCGATTTGTGTTGCGATAGCTCGGCCCAACAGCGCTCTCTAAATGTAATTTCTGACGGCTGAGAGACGAAGGAACGAATTAGTCAGAAATTGTATTCTGACGTCACGAGCTAGAGGCTTGGATATCCTCTAGGGATTGCTGGTACTACTTAAGCATGGAGCGGGAAAGGTGAAGTCAATCTACGTCGGTCAGTCAGTTGATAAGTACTCAGTTACTTTTCGTTTCACTTTGATATATCGTTTTAAGGACTGTTTACCTCGTCCCTGGAGGTCAGTGCCACTGCATTAATCGGGGAATACGTTTCAACACATTTTTTGTCCACATCTAAAGAGTGGTTTTTAGTGGTTTTTCGTATCTGGCGCGGCACATTTCATGTATTGTACATGATGTACATAAGTAGGGCGTGATAGTCCGTAAATCTGACTGCCTGTCACTCCTTAACAAACTATTCAATATGAACGTCTCGGTGTAGAATACATGATGTAACGACCGAGACATCCTTTTTTACTATTTTGTTTACCCCGGAAATCATTTTATTTAGCAGTCTTCTTTCCATATCCTGGTATTTCTCTCACGAAAAAGAAGGAAACTATTTTTTTCTACCTAACTCGGGCCACTTGCTTGTAAGCCCAATGCATTAACTTTGCCATCACTACTAGATGACGGTTTGTTTGTTTTTCTCTAATTGCTGCGAGCGTAGCGAACAGCAACATATTCTTTCCCGGGCATGACTCCAGAAGCGAGATCGGTTTGTGCGTTTGCGTCGGTTTCTCTATCTTTGTCGACATTGTCGTCCTAGACGTTGTCGTCCTAAACGTTGTCGTCATAGACGTTGTTGTCCCAGACGTTATCGTGCTAGACGTTGTCGTCATAGACGTTGTCATCCTAGACGTTGTCGTCATAGACGTCGGTTGCGTGGTCGACGCGGCGCTCCACAAATTTCCCGCGCGCTCAAACTACATACACGTGCAAGTGGAAAGGTGAAGCTGTTGTTTCCCTAGGGAGTTATCATGTTTTGAGGCCTGTCACGTGATACGTTCTCGTCCTCTCGAAAAAGGCGTTTAACTTGATGTGGGGAGGGTGTATAACAATAGGCATTAACTCTACATCACTTGTTATGTACCTGTGTGAATTCCGATTCGCAGCTGTAGCTGGTCTTCAGGTCGGTGCCTTATACGGAACTCCGTCATGTGACTGAGTAGGTGCAGAGCCATACTGGCTATCTCGCCTGCATGTTGTGCACCATTCAGCATAGGACAACCGCTGACCACCATGTACGCATCACCGATCGTCTCCACCTTTCATAGAGCACACACATAATTACATATCTAAAATCTATCTAAGCGTTATATATAGTCAGAATACTTCGACGCTGAATATATCTATGTTAAACTCTAAAATGTTACTAAAATAATGTACAAAAGAGTTTGTCAAAAGTGGCCGGAATCGCCCAACTGGTAATAACATAATGTAAACCTACCTTGTACACATCAAAGTAAGTGATGATCTCGTCAAAGGCAACGTACAGATCATGCAAGAAGTTGACAATCTGAAAAAGGTAGTAAATGTTACGTAAGCAACAACACTTCAGCATCCTTTTTCTACAAAGAACCAAGACTCACAAGCTTCGAAACATCTCGCGTACCTCGTGAGGTGTGCTGTTAGAGCACAGCTTCGTGAATCCTACGATGTCACTGAAGAAAATTGTCACCTCCTCAAATTCCTCAGCCTGAACCGAATTGTAGAGCTTGAGTTCCTCGGCCACTGGTCTGCATGGAAAAGAATGAAGGATTAACTTTACATCAATAAAGCTGCCAGGAACGAAAACTTCATACCAAAGATAATTTTGCATCTTTTTCTATTGATAATGATAATATAAATATATCTATATCTATATCGGAAAATATTTATTATCATCAATATAATATATATATATACGCAGCAACATCAATACCACCCTTCAGGCTTTTCAATAGAGATCCGTACTTTGTCTGGGTAAAGTAGCCGACAAAAATATCCGGAGTTAGACGGTAAATTTCGCTGGCTGCAGGCTCTTATCGAAAACCCTGCGCACGCCATCTGGAAAACGTACACGAAGGACGGGACGCAAATACGTTAAACAATGATGGAGTCATAGCAAACAGTTTGTTGGGCTCGGGCTGCAAATGGCAGTACGCGCCGCAGAAACGAACACTGTGCCCTCCAAAGGTCATAAAAACGAACTACTATTTACTGTAGTTGGGAAGTGTAAGTGAAAAACAATTCTAAAATGAAGCCAAGAGATCGCCCAAGAAGTTTCTAACATGGCTCTTGGGTCCTGTACTTACGGAGGAAGCAATCTGTAGAGGAGGACATCTGTCTTCTCCTTTTCCTCGTTCAGATCGCGAGTTTTCTCTGCTGACTGCTGTTCCATGTGTTTGGCGTGTTTCTCCATCATAGATAACATGTTCTCGATGATGTTGGTATTCCTACGAAATCATCAAAGTTGTGTTGCAGGTTATTTATAATGGATGACTAATTTTTAAACAAAAAAACTAGTGCAGGTCTGCGTCGGCAGGGAGGTTAAACACTGGTTACGTTGACACTCACTACATAGTAGTATTTCTTGGTTTATTAGCCAGTGAAATACCATTTCCATAACAACATAACTTCACAAGTTCACCGAGATAGTTTCCTAGTTCGGCTGCATTGAAAAACTACTGCCTGTCATTGACTCCTCGGTTTCCATCTCCGCTTGTTTCTTTCCTTTGCTATTTTTTTCCTTCGTATCTCCCATCTTTTGTCTCCTCACAGATATATTTTAGATTTATAATTATCTTGTTGACACTAGGATTAGTCAGAATTACTACACTTGCCTGTGTTTTCCACTGATTATCTTGAGTACCTCTACGATGCGCAAGAAGTTCGGTCTGTCTTCGGGATCTTCAACCCAGCATTCCTCCATGAACTGGATTAGGTCGGCGCGGACATCATCAGTGGAAACGTGAGGACGGAACGGAGGGTTGTCTCGAGCTATGATACGCTCAATTATCTCTGCAAAGAAATAATAGAATAGCTAGCACGACAAAGTCATAATGAATTACAACTTGTGGGTGTCAATGTTAAACCTCCTGACGATGTCTGCGTTTGCTAGTATGACCCAAGGTCCAGTTGTGCAAAGACTGATAGTTAAGTTAATCCAGTCCTGACTATAAACAGATATGCCAAATCCACTGCTGCATGGGTTGATTCATGAATTCTCGCCGCTAAATATTTAATTAACATCTGTTTCAAGAAATCTTCTTAAAACCGTCATTGTTCGATTAGTGGCTGTTAATTGGCTACAAACAGTTAAAGGGGCTGTATCATGGTGGTACTCATATATGGCGTCAATGTTCGATTAGTGGCTGTTAATTGACTACGAACAGTTAAAGTGCATATGGGCCCGACTGTTGAAACAAGTTGCTGTTAAATTGTTGGCAATATGGTCTAACTTAAAATATGTCGAAAAAATTGGAAAATTCGTTTGAGTTTTTTTAATTGGATACAAGTATGAGCCATTTTGGGCTTGGGGGTCGCCATCTTGGATCTGATGACGTCACACGGTTGTCCCATCCGTTTCAACAGTCGGGGTTCTCTTTGAAGGTCAAAGTGGAAAACGAAATGACCAACACAGCTAAAAATAGATTAACCATCTACCATTTTCGTTTATTAATCAAATTTTAATGACGTCATTTAAGCCACAAGCCAATTTTAGTTCCTTTTTGCTCTGTGACTATGCCAAGTCTACTTATTAAAATATATTTCAATAAGATTGTAAGAATCACATGTCTGACGCTGAAAAACAACTGAAAGATAAACACAGTCAATGTTACGACTCAATTCATTTTCGGCTCATTAACTATAACGTGATTTAAATGACATCGTCTTTTTCTTTGTTTATGACTGCATTGTTTTAGCGATAAACGCAATTGCCTGAAAGAATGATATACCCTGAATATCTGACAAGATTTCAGTGAATAACAAATAACCTGACTGTCCTTCTCGTTTTTGAGACCATTCCTTTGTATTAACATTTGCTCTGGTTTATTAACGCACTTCAGATAACCAAGGTCTATAGCGAGTTCTTTACAGTAACTTACCTCTTGGCTCGAGTTCACTGCCGTCGAATGGCGCAGCCGTGGTGCAAATCTCCTGGACGATGATAGCAAAGCTATACACATCTCCCTTTTGGCTCATTCCTTCTCTCTCCATTTTATCCATGTTGATGTGTTCCGGGGCGCACCAAAGCAGATCTGGCAGAAACAATCATTTAAAAAGTTAGTTTTTAGCAATGAGGAGACTTGTTTAAAGGTCCCCGCTCAAGATACTATAAACGGAAAAAAATGATTGATAACGTTACAATACATAAACCAGATGTTTCTCTACTGCGTGATTGGTGGAATCGTGTCACGTGAGGCAATTAAAGTTGCGCGGCGATGACGGCCGAATTGATTTCTTATACCAAAACACCGTTTTTACCATAACACGTAAATGGGTCATCTTTTTTCATAAAACGTTTTGGCGGGAATCTGGTAGCGCGCCATGTTTGCGCAAAATGTTTGGCGCCTTAATTCTGTGAGAAGTTATAAATAAAGATAAAAACACACCAAAGTGAGCGACTTGGCGAACTCAAATTCTGTTAAAAATAATCCGGCAAGCATAAAACGAACCCTGTTCCTAGCTGATTGAACCGCTGAACTGCTGGTACAAATGAGCCGGTTATAATTACAGTTGAACTTCAGTTCACTCGGTTGTACGAAGTTAAGCAACATTTGTTTCTTTGCTTTCTACAAACAAGAAAACAGTGTTGGACATTTGCTGAAACTGTTAAAGTGATGACCAGACGGATTCAATATCTCAGGGTTTCTTCGATTCACGAATTCGCTTCAACAACTCATGGTTTGTATTCGCTGATACTCCGTCCTATGGCGGAGAGCAAATATCGGGACACGTGATGGGTTATTAGCGTGTGCAGGGGCTCCCGTAATAGAAACGAGCTTCACTCAGAAGCTGTTCGCTTATCTTTCACATAAAAGGTATATGCACTTTTTGTGAGTTCACATACCTGAGTACATCGTTTCTGCTGATACATTCCCTTTTATCTGGCCAGCTTTAAAGGAATGTAAGCCCCAATCGGTTACCTTCACCATCCAATGGTTGTCAATTACACACTTTGATGACGTGAGACAGCCGTGGTACTCGATTGGGCTGTCGTGAAGATACTTCATACCCTGCGAAATAAGATACATCAACAGTGTCAAATATCATGCGCTTCTTCTGCATAGGTCCTTTTCAATGGACTCGGAATTTAATTTAGGATGAAGTAGAGTATTACCGCAAAAATGCATGAGTGTCCATCTGGGAATGGGTGCTGACTCACAGACCAAGTGTGGATCAAGATCAGGTTATTTTTAGAACACCCGAGGTGTGGATCAAGATCAGGTTATTTTTAGAACACCCGAGGTGTGGATCAAGATCAGGTTATTTTTAGAACACCCGAGGTGTGGATCAAGTTCAGGTTATTTTTAGAACACCCGAGGTGTGGATCAAGATCAGGTTATTTTTAGAACACCCGAGGTGTGGATCAAGATCAGGTTATTTTTAGAACACCCGAGGTGTGGATCAAGATCAGGTTATTTTTAGAACACCCGAGGTGTGGATCAAGATTAGGTTATGTTTAGAACACCCGAGGTCTGGATCAAGATTAGGTTATTTTTAGAACACCCGAGGTGAATAAATCCCATAACCCCGAGTGGAAGGCCGATGAAATGCTTATATTTTCACAACGGCGAGGCTTTCTCATTGTACAGAGATTGTACGCAATAACAATATCTCTTTACATAAATCATTAGGAAGCATTGTTTGCCTAGTACATTGTTGCATAAAATGACTGTTCACAAGGCTTCTGATTGTTTTTCTCGCGGCTACAAATAGCCTGATCTGGGGAAACGCTGGCTCACGAATGCATAACAGATTGACGCTCCTGGTAACGTGCTACATTATTTGCCTTCATTCAGAAATACGTACAACGTACTGAACCGTTAGGAATTAAATATCAACAGGCAACTGGAGCAAATAGCATCCTCCGCGCGCAGACAGCTCCACTAAGGGCCCGGTTAGAAATAGCTGGGGATGGAGAAAGGGGGAGGGTCATCAGTATTTTTTTGAACCCCCCAAAATGGGTAAAAAAATTAGGCAAGGGTTGGTTATACGGGTAAGGGGCAAAATGGGGTAAGGGGCAAAATGGGGGAAGGGGCAAAATATTTTATACTTATTGTCCGGGGAGGGTTATATATTTTTAGACTTTTTGATTTCATTCTCCAGCCCAATCCCCTCCCTGCTAACTTCTAACCAGTCCCTAATATACGGAGTTTGGGAGTTTATATTTCTCTCTTTTCCCTCCTCTTTGACCTCCCCTCCCCTTACTCGCCACAGTCTCTCTCCTCCCCACCACAGGTAACCCAATCCTGAAACGTAGAGTGAAATCGAAGAGTTGCCTGCGGAGGAGGCTATGGAGCAGAACCAATGAATAGACCCTATGTTATTGAAGAATAATATAAGTCAAATCTGCCCGGCGGAGAAGCTGCACCCAGATCCGTCAATTGAGCCCTTCCTTGGATGACAATTTAGAGATAACCTGCAGTGGTGCGGATGACATGTTGTCGGTATTACTAAAATAAATACAAGTAAGATGAACTCGAAACTAGAAAACACTATACATTATAATCCAGCATACATACCGCAGCAATGTCAACAGCCATGGACATTTTGAATGTCTCATCAATCTTGTACCCCTCGTTCTCCAGCACATCCTAAATAAGACAGTTAAGCAGTGTTAGCAGGTTGATGGTGAATACGCCACTTAGGGTACCCCCCGTGGGGTCCTATGACAACTGAGGAGAAGGTGCTGCCTTTATGAAACACCTCACTCTCAAAATGGTCAGACCTTCACGCCATCTACAATCCGGCGCTACCAATTTACCTTGGTTCGATGGATTATTTTTCATAATTTTGCATACTTCTTACAATACCCAAAGACTTTCAACTCCCCCCATGTTGAGTGGGATTTCGGAAAGCTTTTAAACTGGAAACTAAGCCCCAGGATAGGCGTAAAAATGTCTTGATTCAACATTGATAAGGGGCGCGTGGAAATTGTTTTTTTTTGGCCAATAATAGTCCTTTAGAGCGCAGAAAAACGTAATCGGGCCATTTAAATTGGCAATAATTTTAGGCATAAGTCACTTGTAATTAACTGTATCTTCATAACAATAGCTATACGCACGCTTAGAAAACTGTCCCTGTTAGTTTACCTTATGTGATTGTCTTTCTGGGTTGAAAAGTAACAAGAATACTGACGTCACCGAACTAGTTGAATGTCATCATTTGCACATATATAAAGATACTAAAAGAAGTGATATCGGTGGTCGCGTGCATGTCAGTGTACGAGAGGTAAGCCCTTGATTTGTTAGCTTGATCGTGCTTTCCGATTCGCACAATGCAGAAGGGAACTATTTTTGAAATACCGTAAAATCCCGCTTATAGTCCCTGGGCTTATACAAGGGGTTACGAGGAGGCTGATAACCAGGGCAGCCAGCGGTACACTGAGGAGAGCATGAAACCGGGATGAAGAAAATGGTCTGAAATGCGAGACAGGAAGCTTCTTCGCCTCTAGTCTTTCCACTATCCACACAAAATGTGTTAATGTTCAATAACAGATGTAATAAAACTGTTCTTTCAGGGGGGAGGGGGAGGGGATGTTATATCCAAAGGTGCTTATAACCGTGAGATATTTCCTGCCTATTACCGGGATGCATATGAGCAGGATTTTACAACAGTTATACGTATACAAACATACCTGCAAGCTGCCTTTCCTACAATGTGTCCAGACGACCAAGATGTTGGGTGACTCGATACAGGCTCCGATGAACGAGTTCAGGTTCTCATGATTCATTTCTCGCATCTACAGAGACAAATGCATAACAGTTGAACGTCTTCCAAGAGACCACCCTTTTAATGTAAAACGAAGGCTATTCGCTTACGAGAGGTTTCAAATGTAGTGATTTGAGGAACAAACAAACGGTTTTTACAACCATGGTCGCTAAGAGGCGTGGTCGCTTAGAGATCGATGTTCCATTGTACAAAGATTGATTGATGATTTTAGTTTTATCAAAAGAACAAAACCGTAGCCTCGCTAGGGTGTAGTTACCGATGTCTTGGATGTGTACTTGGGTCTTTGCCTACCTGTTTAAGTTCGATTAACACTTGACGAGATAGATGGACACCTGTCTTGTTCAAACGCTTGATTACAACTGCACGCCCCTGTCAGGTGAACATATTAATATCGTTATTATATAACCGCTTCAAGTTCTAAAATGTCTTAAGTTCTAGGAACAGCTGTATCCTTCACTAGTATTGTCTTTGGCTAGATTTGACACAAACCACTTCGATATATCCCACCTGAAATTCACCAAACGTCGTAATCTGTTCCTCTGTTCTGTGTTCTTGGTTACGTGCACTCCTACCCAGCGGAGAAAACGCTTTCGCTGCGATTGCCGATGACTGTCCTTGCTTGGAAGGGTCTTCCTCGTTTCCAAGTTCCTATTCAACACAACCCCAGAAAAGGTGACACAGTTGCATATGCATTGATTTAATGTTTGCGTCTTGTAACATTCCCATTCATACTTTTAAGAACAAAATCTACAATAGCATTAAGCTGTTCGGACACATACTGGCTGGTAGAGGAGTAGCGGAGGTCTTGAAAATTGTGTGGGACCTGTTTTTTTTTTGCACACTGCCCCGACACTGCGCATGTCCGTAACGCCGACTATAGTGCCAAACTATAATGTTTTTATCAAATTTCACGCCAGGTTGTAAACACGTACTCCCACGAGAACAAATTTAACGCATAATTGTTACATTCCATCTTTTCTTTAACAATGGACGTTTGATTACTTAAGTCAAACAGAGCAACGATATGTAAATACGCAGTACAACCTGAAAATGAATGAAGTTTTAAAATCATTTTGTTGTTTATCCCACAACCACCAAACAAGCATGAAATTATTAAGTTGTTTTTGATGTCGTTTCAAGGCCTCCAATTCGGACTGGACGGGGTTTCAAAGGCCTCGCATTAGCTGTTATTACGGCTGAGCCAAATACCATGAAACGGTCAGCGGTTTCACCCATCTTATCGGGTCAACGACTCGTTTGAAGCTGTTTCAGCTTTGAGCTTGTTTGAGTGACATTTTCTTTAAAATATCCTCGTTTTACTCTGCTTTATCATTCCTGTCTCTTCATTCGATGCACTAGTAGCGATTGTAAGACGCTGAGTGGCCTAAGGATGGACTAACCGATTTCATAAGGCTGAATACGAAGAGGAGTTGTCGTTTGAGTTGTTGACTTTATGGACCCAAGAAGCTTCTGAAGACAAGGCTTGTAAAATATTCCGTCAAATCCGTCAAATCAGCCAAGGACAGACACCGCTTAACATTTATTCTTGCTTTTCTTTAGAAAATAATCGTTTGGGGAATCATCTTCTTGGTGATCTCCGTTCAACGTGACTCCATCTCTGTACCATTTTGAAATCGTTCACCCGACACGGTGGACCCGAGCTTCGTTTTCATGAAGGCTGATGGGTGAAACCGCTGACATTTTGGCTCAGCCGTAATAAGAGCTCTCGGCTGCGCCTCGAGCTGCAACTAATTGCGCGGGCTTTGAAACCCCGGCCAGTCCTCATTGTCGGCCTTGAAACATTACGTCAAATCCTGTAATTTAATTGTCTAGGTGTTTTGTTTCAAATAACCGTCAACCCCTAAAACATTAACCGTTAATCGTCAAAGCTACACCCCCCCCCCCCCCCCCCACATTGAGACTCTCCTATAGGATATGGTTTTAGTATGAAATACATGGGGTTATAAATGTTGCCTGTTTAGTCACACCTCCACCCCAGGCTTTTCACATACCGAGGTACAGTGGAGCCGGAGGATATTCATTGCCGATATTCACAGTGGAGAGGCTATTCATTGCCGATATTCACAGTGGAGAGGCTATTCATTGCCGATATTCACAGTGGAGAGGCTATACATTGCCGATATTCACAGTGGAGAGGATATTCATTGCCAATTGAGAAGCTTGAGTACTGAGTTTGATACCCACATTACCTGTCTGCTCATCAATATGTTATCACTGGACGTGCCCGCCTGGGGAGAGTCCCGTCGTTCTGCCTCGAAGTGAATATCCTCATATCTGATCTTCCAAGTCATGTTCTGTGCCAAATCAGTCTCGTAACGCAGTTTTCTGTTGATACAAAATATTATACAACTTTGGTAAAACCTCCTAAAGATTGGTTTACACGGTGCCAAATTTTAGTTACAATACGGCTCACGATCGATAGAGTACCATATCAGTTAACTCTAAGGGACTGTTCGTTAATTATAGCTAAGGGCCTGGGGCTGGAGTTCAGAGTTGGGGGGGGGGGGGGGGGGGGGGGGGTAAAGAATGAAATGAATAATGAATGAAGCTATATATATCAGAAGTGTATTCCATTTTTCATAATGAATAGAAAGTCTGCAACCTGGCAGCACATACCATTTTGTTAAATAGGTTAAACCAACCTGACAATGAAGGATAAGACTAATGCAAGGACGATAACTCCTGCCGTCAAGGCCCCGATAACCAAGTAAACTACTTTTGCTGCTGCAAGAAGGAAATACAAAGATGCCGCGTCATTCGTTTAGCTAGAATCGAATCGAACACTCACAAGAGATTCTATTACAGTTGAACCTCTCGTAAATGACCACCCTTAATATGATTATAAACCAAAGCCAGAAATCGTTGGTTTGGATACTAGAATTTGGAACATTTTACCTACAATATCACACATCAGCCCTAAAAGCATCTTATAACCCAGACAATGCGAACACGTGGAAGCCAGTTTGTGTAAAATGATCAGTCCTTTAACTTGTTGTTTTTAGCGGTCTAACTTATTATTGTCAATTCTTGTTTTGAGTATTTATTAATATAATTTAGTCTCATAGGCTCGCAGTTATTGACCTTACGTCATCCCTATAACATATTTCGTTTACCATTGCCCGACCACCCATTTTTTTTAGAAGTCAGTAAAAAAAAAAGAAAGACTGAAGACCGACCCATATTTTAGAAAAGTTAAAACAAATATTTGAAGAATAATTTCATAACTACACCTCTTTGCCGAGCACTCTACGTATTGGTATCGCCTTTTTCATGCGAATTGTCAATCCACAACTAGCAGAGGAAAAAGTAGTCGAGCAATACATGAACATTTTTACGCAAGTCTTCAAGGAATCCCTGGCTGTTGAAACAAGTTGCCCGTAAATTCTTGGCAATATGGTCTAAGTTGAAAATATGTTGACAAAATTGGAAAATGTATTTTAGTTTTTGAAAAAATTGGACATGAGTACGAGCCATTTTGGGCACGGGCGCCACCATCTTGGATGTGATGACGTTTTTTGGCGGTCCCTATTGTCAAAAAAACAATAAGCTTTTGTCTTGTAACAATAGGGACCGCCAAAAAAACGTCATCACAAGATGGCGTCTCCGGCCCCAAAAATGGCTCATACTCATGTCCAATTTCTTCAAAAACTAAAATATATTTTACAATTTTGTCAACATATTTTCAACTTAGACCATATTGCCTTAACGGCAACTTGTTCCAACAGCCAGGGATTCCTTTCAAGCTGACTAAATAACCAGGCTTCACTCGGTTCCAGGCTGCCTAACGTCGATGTTTACTTATTTGCTTGACTGACCGACCCACCGTCATGCCTCACGATCCAGAGGGCGATGGTAAACGAAACATGTTATTGGGATGGCCTTAATACAAAAAAATCATAAAAGGATCTCGAATTATCTGATGATATCTATGACGTCATTGAAATTTGATTCCTTAATGAACATAACAGGGCAGGCGTCAATTATCGGTCATTTTGTTGTTCAGTTCGACCTTTATATCAATGATAACTATCTTGCAGAGCTAATAAACACTTTAATGTCAAATGAAGGTCGTCAATTAAAGGGCTGTGTCACGGTGATACGCCTTTGTATACACAGTCCGGGTCTGAGACTATGTTCAAACTGACGAACCTCGCACACCTATCGAACAATGACTCCATGCATACGCAGTACCTTGGCGCATCGTCATAGCCACCTGAACGAGAGCGGGTTCTACTGTAGTAAACGTTTAATGACTGGACCCGCGATGGCAACAGTTAGGGTTGTCTTCCGATTTCCCGAGAATGTCGAAGTTTCCTGAGTCGAAGTCGAGCAAACATAGCTAACTACAACCTTCGCCAATTAAGTACGGACCGCGCGACAAAATAAGGCTAGTCAGAACACTGAACGAACTCCTTTGACAGGTCGCCGGCATTGTTTATGACTTCGCTTGTCCTCCCTCCCCCTTCACAATGTTGGGATAGAAAGGCAGCATTTCAGTCTTCTCGAAAACCAACATTGAAATGGGGGAGGGGGGTTGTGTTAAAAAAACGGAAATTGCTGAAGAGGTCCGACTTAAATTTTCCCTCGGGACCAATCTTAATGTTATCTGTTACGTAGCTACAAACAGATGAAATAAAAATGCATTTTATGGTCAGGCAATGAGACCAACTAATGAAGCTTTTACTCGTTACACGATGCTAATATATACACATACAGGCAAGCCTCATAGCTGAGCTCCCGAGTGGCTTCAGGGAATTCGCATTGGATAAGAAATAGTCAGTAGCTTGCTCTACAAAGCTATAGGTTTGATAACTGGTAGAATTGCACTATATAAACCCAGAAAACGAAGAGATATGGCAAATTTAAGGAGAATTAGTGAGAAAGGCCGCTCAAAAACACTTTAAAATAGAGGAAGAGATTAAGAAACTGAGAAAGAAGGAAAAAAATAATTTTGTGAGCCGGAGATCCAAACCAGGACCAAGTTAACACCTTTGGAACCCAAGCCCCGCGCTCTTTCCGTTCGGCTATGAACATTGAGCCGACATTTGTTATATGGTTACGTAGAAAACGTGCATAACTTATCAGGTACACCGCCCGTCAGGCTGCGCTCCGTGCGCCGGGCATGAATCGATGCTTTTCTCTCTTCCTATATCTCTGGTGCTGCGCTATAATGATAGAGAAACTCTTTTTCGCAGCCTTTAAATAGCTAGCCTCCTCCGCAGGCATCTCTAATTTCCAAAGAAGTCAGATAAAAAAAAATCGTGAATTGGGTTACCTCCAATCTCCCTCTCTTTTCTTCACTGCCACAGGGAGCCCATAATCTGATTTCTTCAAAAATTAGAGATGCCTGCGGAGGAGGCTATTAAATAGCCAGTGACGCGTACGTGCGAGATATCACATAACTTGTCACGATGTGATCACGTGCCGGACAACAATTATCAGATTTAATTTTATAACTGTCACGTGACAACGACACAACCAATGTGAGTGTGTGTTAGATTGTTATACATGTTATGTTTTATGTTACTGTGTATTGTGCGTATTTTAAAATACACAGTGCACGGAAACATGTATATTTGTTATTTAACCTTCTTTCTCCTGTTCATCACATTTCTCGTTGACCCATCCACACACAGGCTGGTCCGCTGGTGGTGTAGTTTGCCCTCCCGCCCATATGACAGTCACATCTATCGCAAACAACAAATTAAATCATGGATTAAACCAGGGAGGTGATTTCCAGTCTCATTTGAGGCGAATCGCGAGTTTTTTGCCAGCGGATTATTTGCTGGAATATTCCTATTCCTATTACTCTGCAAGTTTGTGAGGTCCAATACATTGATATGTCTTTTTACAACACTCGTGGTTGTTTTGCGACAAGTGGTCAAATACTTTATTAGTCCGTTTTTCTGTTCATTTCCGTGTACTTATTTCACAGTCTAAACGGATTATAAGTTTTTATTAACAGTTATTTTGTATAAGGGGAAAGTCGTTACTTCTTAAATTGAATCCTCCCGTAGAGTGGTTGTAGTAAGCAATATGTTGGAAGCTGCCATTCACGTAATACTTCAGAGAATAGTCGGGCTCTCTGTCACCCGACGAATCGATTTTCACAGTACCAGAAGCACCTGAAAAAACAACAACACAAAACTAACACTCAAATTCAACTCTGATACGCGGAGATCAAAGGAGAGAAACATTAATCTAAAACGTTATACCTGGGAAGCTTTCGCCAAAGATTTTTAAAGTACCTCAATAATGAAGTGACGTTATCCGAGGATACGTATGACGTTCTAATTATTTTCAGATCGAACGGATTTTGCAAGAGCAACACATTCTAAGCCAGCCGGCGTTTTTAAGGTTGTGAGTATTAGTGCCGTGGATGGAACCAAGAACCTGTTACAACGTCAACCTGCTCCCTTTCAAATGACATAATCAGGCAGCAGTTAAATAATATGTTCTCATTCCAACAGTCTCGTGTTATACACATTCATGCATAGTAGGGAAGTTGTTATTTTTTATCAGACCTTGGAACTCTCTGTTCATCATCCTTGATGCAATTGACTTGCCGTCCTTTTTGTGTCCTCCATTAGCCAGGGTTTCATTCAAGGCGATTGCATACAAGAAGATTGCATCGTAAATTGCGCCGGCATACACATCGACCTTAAAAATGTAAATGAGAAACAACATTAGCAAATCATGGTTTCACGCAAATCCCCCCAAAAAAATCGAGCAGGCCGAATTTGCACAGAAAAAAGAGCGAACGAGCCAAAATCACCCCGAACCAATGTTTAGTCTCCAGAACACAGGAAACCAGTGTTTTAGAAAGCAGTAAAATCTCAAAAATTTTGGCTCGCGCCTTTGGCCCTCGCAATATTTAAAGACATTCTGCTTTTTTCTTCCATATTATCTAAGCTCATAATCAAAGGCACATTCCCAAAGGACAAATAATGCATTCGTGTACAAGAGATTAGTTATGTGCCAATTCACTCTTCTTAATATTTATGCTCATATTTAATTCACCGACTCGAAAACGAGGCTATCCCCGCATCGAGGATGCAACGTGCATTCTAGTTCGAAAGGACAATTTTCTCTCCAACGCATGCTGAGAGGAACACAGCAATGCTCCGTCCGCGACACCATTTTGCTTTTCAGCGAAGCAACGATGAGGGGATAGCCTCGTTTTCGAGTAGTTAATTATATGCGCATAAATATTAAGAAGAGTCAATGTTGAGCACTTTTTCATTTTATATATTTTTATTTGAGACTACGGAACAATGCAATATGATGCACTGCAATACAATATGATGCACGAATTAACAGTATAGTTTTAAGTATCCATCTGGGAAGTAGTGTGAGGTAGAGATTTCAAGAAGAATACATGTATATCAGGCATGTTTCACAAAAGGAGCCTTAGAACCTTAGGACCCCCTTTTGTGAAAACATGCCTGATATTGTGTGCCTTTAGCTTTAACTGAAGCCAGTAACTCGTGTTTTTGCCGTTTTCTTGAAAGGGCAAATGACAGTTTAAGACTTTTCTGGCATTTCTATCCCATAATTGATCTCAAGGTATTTTATGTGGGGGTGAGGGGTGGGGAGGACTAGTTAAAAAAAATCGCGGAAAACGAACTGATAAAAACGTTGAAAAGTGAGTTACCGGCTTTTTTAAAATTTCAAAGTAGCGCCATTTCTCGAGTTTTTAATGGATTTCGATGCACTACACGGCAGTACAACATTCTCTTCCTGTAGATTAAGTTTAATCGATGGAATTTTGCCGTATTTTGAGTAGAAATTATACCAGAAAATGTGTTTTTCTATCTCTCAAAGTTACTTGTGTAACCTAAATTTCAAAGTGGCGCCATTTCTCAAGGTTTTAATGGATTTCGATGCACTACACGGCAATACAACGTTATTTTCCTGTAGATTAAGTTTAGTGGATGCAATTTCGCCGTATTTTGAGTAGAAATACCAGAAAATGGCGTTTTTTTTAACCTAATCCTAACCTCTAGCTCTCAAATAAAGAAATTATGGGATAATCTCACACAAGTAAATTATGGGATAGAAAGGCCAGAAAAGTCTTAAACTGTCATTTGACCTTTCAAGAAAAAGACAAACAACGAATTTAATACTGGCTTTTAAAGCTAAAGGCACACAAGATCAGGCATGTTTTCACAAAAGGGGGTCTTATAAAATTAGGTTCTAAGGCTCCTTTTGTGAAAACATGCCTGATATATATGTTTTCTACTAAACAAAGATAATTAATGTACATGGAAAATACCATAAATCTAGAAACATTAAAATTGTGTAAAATGTTCTTGATGTAAAACCAAAATACTGAATGCCTTAAAAAAATATCGTGCAAGGTCCAACGCCATAAAAAAAATTATTGCAGCAGTAGGAGTCCTAAAAAAAATTTCGAGCAAAAATAAATCCCCCCCCCCCCATCAATTTTCAAATGGTCCGTCCCTAACGTAACATTAAAATGACAGTTGTACTTGCTCTACAAGAATGAATATGAGATAATAAATACATAGAGGCAAGCCTAAAGCGTAGCCCCAATTGGCTGGTAGCTAGCTCTACAGAGCCATAACTTGTAGAATCGCAATTCCGGAAACAAAGCCAAGAAAACCCAAGAAATACATTTAAGATGGCAGATTTAAGGAAAATTACTGAATGGGAAACGCGGCTTAAAAACATTTAGAATATAGGAAAATATTAAGAAACCCAAGAAAAGAAGAAGAAGACAAAAACAAAGAAAGAAAACGAAGTTATCTGTACAGAAAGTGCAGCATATTTCAGGCGCGTCGGGCATGATCAGCGAAATGTTGCTATCTCATATATCTATTGTGTTCTGATCGCATGGGAGGAAGATGAACTCCGTTAAAAATTGTATAATTCATTAAGAACCATAATTTATACATGAATAAGCTTTAAAAAATACTTTATTGCATAATCCACAATGCGAATGTTGTACACGTTTCAATTTCCTTCACGACTATTCTTTAAGATTTTACCTTCTCGGACTTTTTTAGGCTGATGTAGAAAGGTGGATCTTGCATTCGTCTGCGGACTTCCTTTTTGAACTCGAGCCATCTCTCCGTCGTGGGTTCCCGTACGTGAATACTAAGAATCCCACGAAACGCGAGGGCTGCATCCTTGTCCCGCCCATCGTTTCCCATCCACGTGTTGCTGCCGATGGCAGCAGAGGGCATGAGGTTAACGGTAAGAAAGGCGTAGTCTCCGTTCAGCATGCCGAGATCATAAGCATGTAGCATAAGCGCACGAATGTCACCTCCGTAGCACAGCAGAATCAGAACTAAGGGATCAAATGGATGACATGACACTCATGATCAGTATATTATAGGAAGTCACAGTCTACATGACTCCATCATTCTACTAAAATTCGCAAGAATTGAGAAAACGACTTCTTGGGCGATATCAATGTTTTTCAGTCGAGTGCAATTTTTAAGCAATAGACCACACATTTCAAAGCTAAAAGTGTTTACTGGCAAAATAAAGCACGCGGGATGGTGGGAGAACACAAATAATGCTTCAAGCATTTCAAATGTTCTCCCAACATCCCAAGTGCTTTATTTCGCCAGTAAACAGTGGTGTATTGCTTTTATGATATAACTACGACACACAAGCAGGTGTGCCGATTTCTATGTGTTTACCCGCACAATAGACCATAGATTTTTGAGTTTATAAGACAATCAGAGCGTTCGGTACTATCTGGGTTATATTATAAACCGAGACTGCATAACGTTCCATTACAGTCACATTCAGTCACGTGTGTTGGTGGCTTATATAGCTTAGTTTAGCTTTTATATATATTCTATGCCTCCCAGTACCGTATCTAAGTCAAGCAAGGGTTTGAAGATATCAAAGTTAAGGGAGAACTACATGTTTTGAATACTATTAATTTAGTACTCACCATTGAAAATTGGAAACTTAGTTTGGGACACATTATTATAGATGGGACTAAACTATTTGTGAATGTGAACAAGTAATAAATGTGACGTCATTAGGTACCATGGCAACCACCAAGACCAAAATGGTCCTATTGAAAATCGTTGAAACTATAATTCGATTCAGCCGAACCTGTGGCGATTTCCTTTAAAATGTTAAGTTTCAAAATGCATAAATAAAAATTCAAATCAATTGCACAATTTTCGTGCCACAAAAATAAAATAGAAGCTTAAATGTAAAATGGAATTGGGAAAGAAAGGGAACGAAATGAAAAAAGTTCAAATGGAATTCTAAACAACAGTACAGTAACATGTAACGTAAAAGTCAAGTACTTACTCCTTGCGTTTTCCTTGGCGATTTCCAACAGGCTGCGATACTCCTCTCGTTCGGTCACCAGTTGACTACCAGGGCTGAGGGTCTGAAGATATTTTACATCAATTAAATTCGTCGCGACGAACGTTTTTCTCAAGTTCGTCATCGCCAACTGCCACATGTTCTCCGTTGATGCAATAATGCCTATGTTATCCCACTTAAAATACTTAAAAATGGACACAAACAAGTCGCCCATTTTCGAGAACGACTGCACTGTTCGTACAAACGTAGGATACACACTTTTCTCCGACAAGGCGCTCGACTCACACCCCCATGATACTATGGGGAGGTTCCACGACGCAGCCAGAAGGCTGGCCGGCTCGCAGATTATATCACAGCCGTCGCCAATAATAGCATCCACATTGGCCAGCTTGAATTCTACGGCTTGGTTAAGGCCCTCGGCTGCTAGACACTGCGAGTCCTTCCACAAGAAAGTCATGTTGTAGCCGTTGAGAAGCGATCTGTCTTCGTTAATCCGCTCAACCGCGATGGTGATGGCGGACGCGGACGTTTTTCCTATTGGCCAGTACCCTGTCATGGGAAGGAGGACTCCTATCCTCACCTCCTGCTCGACTGGACTGGTGGTCTGAATATTGGACCAAATAACCAGACAAACTGCTACGAGAGAGAGCGGACATTTGGCACTCATCGTGGTTATGTTGGCCTCGAAAAAAAATCTAAATGCGATACTCTTTCTCGACCAAACGAAACTCGCTGGCTTGGCAGTAAAGCAAAGCGACTCAAATTTTGTCTTTTAGACGTCAGTTCTTTTGTGAACTAACTGTTTCTATGACTGAGAACCGTGACGTTTTCGTTCAAAAACAATTTCGGGGAAAAAATTAGATTACAGCGTAACGAATTTTTGAAACATCCAATTCTCGCAATGGGAAAAAATGATATGAAGCGAGATTGCACTGGGGTGTGTAATAGAAACATGTGCCCATATTTGGTGCGATAGATGTCGGCCGCATCGCTTTGTTGGTAGTTGTGCCTGACCAGGCCCTAGGAAATAAACTCGTGTAGAACAACAGATCGACGAAAACTGGGCTAGACCTTAAGATGCGCTGTAGTCTTTCAGATCTTTTCTGTTCTGATGTTTCAAACATTGCTATTATTTGCTTTTTATTGTGGTGAAATAGCTTATAAAGCTTTATCCTGCACGAGGAGTTGAACGCATGTTTCAAACTTTATTAAACGTATATATAGCCATATATAAAGTACTGTGTACTGACACGATAAATAGTACAATGTTAGTTAAACTCCGTTAACAATATTTCCTTTTTATTGAATACTAGTACTGTTCTTAGAAACTGAGGTACGTACAAGATTGTGCTGTCAGTAGTTAAAGCAACGGAGTGTAAAACAATAGTGTCTGAGCTCAGGAGATGCCGGATATTTGGGGGATTTCTGTTGCTCTAGCATTTAGCTGGTGTGTTGATGTAGGATAACTTTCCTAACTGAATAACATACATGAAATATGTCCTCGATGCTGATTGGCTAAGACCAGTGCAGTTCAAGTCGGTAACACCAGTGCAAAAAGCGTAACGCCAGTGCAGAAAGCTAAGTGTATCACCAGCGCAAAAAGTGCAACACCAGTGCACATTACAATTTTCATATCTTACGTAAATGTTCCCTAGCATTGAACCGGTTGTATTTCTGCCAAATATTTGATAATTCAAACCTAAGAGAAAGGAGGAAAACATCATAAAATTGTCTATGCCTTCAGAGTCAGAGTTTTCAAATGTCGAAATCAAGACTGACAAATGAATCGCTTTTTGATTGTTCATGTATAGGTATATCTAACGGTTTTTTCGGCAGTTTAGGATTAATCCAAACTCGTGTGTTTTTCCAAGAGCTCAAATTGAATTCGCCCTCGCACTCACTCCCAAATTGCACTCGAAACCGTATGATTATACCTACAAGCAATCTCGCCACCAGAAACTGGAATAACACATAAGGAAGAATAAACTCAGTGCAGATGTTGTAAAGAACGACTATGTGAAGCACCGCAAGCTAACAGCTGCGTGACGGAAGCCTTTAAAAGTAGCTAGATTATAAGCCTGTCTGAAAGTTTGCTCCTAACATGTGAACATCTTGCTCGGTCTTGTGCCTCTGATTGGCTTCAGTCCTGTTTATAGAGAGCGTCTTTTGCCTCTGCTTGGCTTCAGTCATGTTTATAGAGAGCGTCTTGTGCCTCTGATTTGCTTCAGTCCCGGCCTGAGTGTTTATAGAGAGCGTCTTGTGCCTCTGATTGGCTTCAGTCCTGTTCAGTATAGAGAGCGTCTTGTGCCTCTGATTGGCTTCCGTCCTGTTTATAGATAGCATCTTGTGCCTCTCATTGGCTTCCGTCCTGTTTATAGATAGCGTCTTGTGCCTCTGATTGGCTTCCGTCCTGTTTATAGATAGCGTCTTGTGCCTCTGATTTGCTTCAGTCCTGAGTGTTTATAGAGAGCGTCTTGTGCCTCTGTTTGGCTTCAGTCCTGTTCAGTATAGAGAGCGTCTTGTGCCTCTGATTGGCTTCCGTCCTGTTTATAGATAGCGTCTTGCTCTGATTTGCTTCAGTCCTGTTCAGTATCACAGAGAGCGGCGTTGGCTTCCGTCCTGTTTATAGCCGGAGAGCGTCTTGTGCCTCTGATTGGCTTCAGGCCAATAGCTCTTTCTTTTAACTTTCGCCACAAAATGCAGGAAATACCATAGAGGAGCCGTCACTTTTAATATTTAAATATTTTTTTTTAAACTGATAACAACTCCCAGTTATTTTGGGAGCATGAAATGAACATGCATCATACTTAGGCTTACAATATAGTTATACTAGGTTTTTGAACATATTGTTGGATTAGATGACAGGCGAAGAGCCACCTGTTGTCGTTAAATCATCATCATCATTGTTATAATATTATTATAATATTATTATTACAATGCAAATATTCTGATGGCTCTAGAACAGACAGCGTAGGTTGACGACGGGACGTAGAAAAGTGTTTTCTCCCAAAATTTAGTGTTTACTCTTTACTTTAGCAGTGTTTTATCAGATTTACAAACACGAGGGCGTAGTAGGGCGAGTGGTTTTAGATTTGATAAAACACGTGCTGCGAGTTTATTGAACGGCTTCAAAGACGTTCATGTATAGAGTCATGCTATTCAGTTATTTCCGCGGTGATACGACCTATTTCGGCCGATGAAATTGAAGCAAAAGTTTATGAAATGAACGTATCTATATCAGATTTAAAACCACCATTAAACATTCATTTCTTCTGTCTTTTTTTCTTCATATATTATTAATGAGTTTTTGAATTCACATCCAAATGTTCGAAAATATAATAAGCATAGAGGTCCGTTCTGTACACCAAACGAAAGACGGAGTTGATTTTCGTTTCAAAGAGAACGCGAACGTCTTTTGCTCTGCATAATAATTTACGCTTCGATTCACACCGAACAAACGGTACGAGCGATCGAGGAGATCGGGATGATCATATGGAGACCAGGCCTTAAAGTCCCTATGTTACCACTAATAAAGCATCGGCTCTCTAATACAAAGTGATGTACTCCAACTTCATTTATAAATGCCTATTCAGTTAGTAGATTTAGTGTGATTAGCCCATTAACTAAAGTAACTAGAGGTTGCTCATAGCCTGTAATCGGACCGTGTGAACGTACAACCGACAACATCTGATCTGTTATAAACTTGAGAAGCGGCAAAGAACCCGGCGTGGACGAAATCCTGCTGGTTGCTACGTTGGATCTAAGTCAGATCTAATCAACCAAAATGAAAATGAATACGAAGTCCAAGGACTACGGCAAAGCTGACACAACGCAGGATTTTATATTGAATAGTACAATATTTCGGCTGATCTGTTGTCTTCAGTGTCACTCCACTACTTCGTACTGTGCCAAAGCAAGAAATACAGCAAATTCAAAAAAAGTTCATGTATTTCTTGAGCCAAAACAATTCCTTTATAATAATAATTCCTAACGATAATCATAGAAATAATACAATCATAAAAATGTGTAATGCTTTATGCTTATTTAGTAGAATAAGGAATGCTCAAGAAATTAAAGTCCAAGGCGGCTTTCGAAAACTGAAGCACAGTACCGCAGATAGTATCTTTGTTCTAAAAACAATCATAGATAAATATGTCAAAGCCAAATTTAAAAAGAAAGGATTTTTTTTATTCAGCTGTTTCATAGATTTAAAAAAAAGCATTCGATTGAAAAAAAAAGCATTCGATAGTGTGCCGAGGGACAAACTGTTAAACAAAAGTATATCTCTGGTGTCCGAGGAATTTTTTTCTCAATTATAGAACTCAATGTTTTCAAATGACACTACTGCCGTGAAGATCGGGCATACAGTATCTGAAGATTTTGGTTGCCATATCGGTGTGAATTGGGGTGTATGCTCAGCCCCACACTGTTTAATTTATTTTTAAGTGACCTACCAGCCTTTATGGTCAAACCAAAGCAGTAATTGCCTGCTACTGCCGATGATCTAGTGATACTTGTAAATTCTGCTCAAGGCATGCAGCAATACCTAGATAAATTAGGCGATTACTGCAGCCTCGATAATCTGACAGTAAATATGGATAAAACTAAAATTTTGATGTTTAATAACACGGGGAAAAGCATGAATAATTATACTTTTAAATTTAATAATATAACTCTGGAAAACGTGACCTCATATAAGTACCTAGCCTAAACTTCAGTGCATTCGGAAACTTCACTTTAGCCAAACAGGAGTTGAACAAAATTGCGTTAAAAGCCTTATTCAAACTCCGCAAAGAAATGGGAGATCATTTTTAATTAGAACAGATATAAAGCTGACGCTCAAACTTTTCAAATCCTTAATTCAGCCAATTCTACTATACGGGAGCGAAGTATGGGGGGTTGAGTCCAACAACAAATTAGACAGAGACCCTATCGAACTAGTACATATCAAATTCTGTAAATGGATTTTAGGAGTGTCCAAATACGCAACAAACAATGCATGCCGATCCGAATTAGGACGATCATTCCCCCTTAAATTAAGAGAAGCAATATCCAGGAGTTTAAAGTTCTGGCTGGACTGCAAGTCTGCGATACCGACAAACTTGCAGTGGACGCTTTCTTGGACTCAAGCCTCTTAAACAATCCTGCAAGTTCGTACAAAAAAATCAAGCTCGGATTTGGAAATATCTTAGTCCCCTCGGCCTCAAACACTATCGCCGATAACACATCAATAATTTGCAAGAAACTTAAGTAAAGGGTTCCAAAATTGGCACAGTGATATTTACAATGATACGAGAAAAAAAATAGGGAATAGAAAAGAATTTCAAAGTACTGTACGCAAATACCTTGAACAAAGGGAGTCTCACGGTGTTTCTGGCTTAACTTTATTGTATCAAATCTGGTAATCTAATTTACACATGAATCAAAAGTTTCTTATTGTTGTCGATATGGCATAAGAGTCCATTGTATGTCCAGACAAAATTATCTAAAGGTCGATCATACGTGACTCGCACGTAATAGTCCCTTCTGATAAACATAACTACATTGCCTTTGAAGTATTTTACAATATTGGTTACAGGGTTATCATCTTTGTGAAAAATCATGTTTCTATACCGCCAGATTGTGTGTACTTGGCGGTGTCAATTAAGTACTTAATTATAATAGAATTCCTGCTCTTATCAGGCTGGTACGTAATGATAGTTGCGTAACTTAAAGAGTCATTAAAGTCTATAATTTACTAAGCATATTTTCCACCTCAACCCATACTTTCTTAGCGGTTGGGCAGTGGTAGAAAATATGCATAGTATTTTCTATTGCTCTATTAGAGCAGGATTTACATGTACTATCCTGAATCAGTCTCCATTTCGTTAGTTTGACTGCGGTTGGTAACCCGGAGTGGATGATCTTCCAGTCTAGGTCGGCTATTTTATTATCTAAGCAGTCGTGGTATAATTCTTTCCAAAATATCTTCAAATTAACACTTTGCCAGGTCATTTTCGGCGCGGGCAAAGTTGGCTGTAAGAGCCATTGATAAATGCTCTTTGTTTTAACTTTTTCTAATGATGTAAACGCCCGGGTCAATTGGTTTTTAAAACCATACTCGAATTGTATATCGGAAAGGCCCGACTGAGCTGTTTCGATCCGCCTCCGCCAGGTGCTCGGCAGGGCATTAAATACCGTTTTTAACTCCCTGTCGAACTTATCCGCCGGCGGGGCTGAGCGAAACAGCTCTCGAACCGCATCTTTAGGCAGAAAGCCCGGGATAAACTCATAGCAAATGTCTTTCACAAAAATAATATTGCTCTTAATCCATTCACTTAGGTACAGAGGCTTGCCTGTATTTACTAACCTAATTATTGGGTTGTCAAAAAGCGGCGCTAACAAGATCTGATCAATAGACCATGTCTTGTGGTCACGCTTTGTGCCACCCCCTAGTAACTTCCAATTACAAAGGATTTCTTTGTAAAAGGGGTTCAGTAATGACAATCGCGAATTAACTAAGTCTAAATCAAATATTCGTATTCCTAGGTTAGCGCCTGCGTATTTTCCCAGGAAGTGGAAAGCTAAGGGTTTCCACTTGCTGGGGGAATCGCTAAATAAAAACTTAATCCACTTCATATGTAGTGCTTGACTCTTTATTTTAAGATCTAGTACGCCCTGTCCCCCAAGGGCGGGTGGAGTTCTACACGTAACTTTTTTCACTGGGAAGGATTTAGATCCCCAGAAGAAAGTCCAAATCGCCTCTTCTGCAATGCCACAAATCCACGGTGGGATTGTCAAAACATTCGCGGTGAACCACAGCGTAGAGGCCGCTAATTGGTTTATTACGCAAACTTTGCCTTTGTAACTAAATCACGTTTCTCCCACGATTTCAAAATTTTACAAAATTTCTCTAATTTTGGCTCACAATTGGCCCTACTCGTATCTATATTTAGCCTGCTTGCCGGCTCTCCTGTAATTTTTTTCGGTCGTTTCTTTTCGGATTGGGTCACCTGTGGCACGCGGTCAAAATGGGGCGAGGACAAAAATGACCGCGTGCCACAGGTGACCCAATCCGAAAAGAAACGACCGAAAAAAATTACAGGAGAGCCGGCAAGCAGGCTAATCTATATTCCCCACATATAATCCTAACATTTTGACTTTTGTATTTGTCCAATTAATGTGCGGCCCGGGAAGCGCGTTCATATATTGATAAGAGCTCAAAGCATCGCGCGCGCTGTACTGATTTCTCTCCGGAAAGCGTCAGAGTTGTGTCATCCGCATATTGCGAAATGACAGAAACTTCCGGTGATTTCGGGAGAGAAATTCCTTCTATATCTTTATCACTCCGAATGAAACACGCGAATGTTTCTGCAATGAGCACATAAAGGAGGGCGCTTAAACTGCAACCTTGCCTAACTCCCCTTGTAAGTGTAAACGGGTCAGAAATATGGCCGTTTACTTCAATACAGCTGGAGATATTCGTGTATAGGATTTTGACCCATCTTATAAAGGATGGGCCAAATCCGAAAGCTTCTAGGGTTCGAAATAAAAATTCCCAATTTACTCTATCAAACGCTTTCATTTGATCCGATCGAAACAAAAACTGCAGGAAGGTTCTCTTCGTTGCAGTATAAAATCAAATCTTTTATTAACATCAAATTCTGTGAAAAATTAACGCAGCACGTTTGATCCGTGCTAATTATTTCATCTAAGACGTGTACGAGTCTTAAACTTAAAACCTTCGTGATGATTTTGTAGTCAAGATTCAGTAAACTTATCGGTCTCCAATTCGGGATTTCTAAACGATCTCCCTTTTTTTTTAAAGGTACTTATTAGAGCTAGCCTTTGTGACTCGGTTAGCTCGCCTAAATCATAACACGTGTTGACTACATCTAGAAAATCTTCACTAATTATTCCCCAAAAATGTTGGTAGAATTCCGCCGGTAAGCCATCGGTGCCGGGCGATTTGTTTTTAGCAAACTGCCCTAGCGTTGTTTTACATTCTTGTATTGTGATCTTTCCCTCACAAAACTCTCTTGATTCTTTGGATAATTTCCGTTCTAATTTATCTAAGATTAGATCTTGTTGTTCTGTGTCAATTGGTTCTGCGCTGTACAATTCTTTATAAAACCGTACATGTTCATCTAGAATCTCCTGTATATCTGTCACTATTGTGCCGTCTTGTTGTTTAATCGCTCTAATTAGTCTCTGCTGTGCTCGAGTTTTCTCGAGATTAGCAAAATATCTAGTGCATTTCTCGCCTTCTTCGCACCACTGTTCGCGTGACCTAATTATGTGGCCTTGCGTTTCATATATTTCTATTTCTCGTAATTTAGTCTTCAATTCTGTAAATCGTTTAATATCGCCATCGCTATTACGGTTTTCTAGCTTTTTCATAGTATTCCGTAATTATCACGGACTTCCCCAAGCGGTAAAAATGTGAAGCCTACAATACCTGTCTTGATGCATTCAGACCGTCTCTCCAATGTGGGACCTGTTTTTTTGCACACTGCCCTGACACTGCGCATGCCCGTGACGACAACTACAGCACCAAACTATAATCTTTTCATCACATTTCACGTCAGGCTGTAAACACGTACTCCCACGAGAACAAGCGCTTAATTGTTAACATTCCGTCTTTTCATTAACATGTTTGATTACTTAAGTCAATTTCAGCAACTTACTAACTGACTATATTCTTTATTTTTTTTCGTAAATCACTAAATGCTATGGGATTCAAAGAAAATTCATTGCCCGGCTCGGGAATTCCACGTTAAATTTCACTTGAAAAACCGATTGCGCGCACTCGTCACTTCGCGATTCGTGCGATATCGGTTTTTCGCGTGAAATTTAACGTGGAATTCCCTCGTCAGGCAATGAATTTACCTATATTATACCATGGTAGCCTCGGATTCTTTTGTTCTCCGAGGCACATTTAAACCACTAATTTTCCCTGATGGCAGGGATATTTAGAAATATGCATATTTCTAAATTTCCCCTGCATACGTAATGAGGAAAAATTAGAAGAGAATGCAGGCTGGAAGTGAGAAGGTCAAAAGCATCAACTCCTGCTCCCCTCTGGCACAACTAGCCCCTGCGCTCACGGATGAAAAATACTGAATCCAAACTGACCTGTCTTCATCATAACCTTCAACGGAACGTAATCCATGTGGGATCACGTATTTCAATCTGCATATTCTTCTCTTAATTTCTCAAACCTGCTTCTTCCATGTGGGATACTTAAAACCATAAACGTGACGTAATTAAAATCCATTCATGCTCTTTGAATATTTAGTCAACCGCATAATTACATTGTATTTTAGTGTTATTCTTCTCAAAAACAACACGCTTTTCCCCAGGGGAAGCCAGGGTCGTTTAATCAATGGCGCTCAGTCAAGCATTAAACAAAACGTTTTCGAAAGCAACTCGACTGCGACGTCTTTAGTTTCGGCAGAGAAAACTAAACTTCTCAGAGATTTGTTCCGTTCCTCGGCGATCATGGTATAACAAACGGCCGAAGCGGCCTCGGGACTTTTACAAATCTTCCCTCGGCTCTCGGGGCAATTTAAATCACTAATACCCCTCATGCCATGGTATAACCTATAAGTATCTAATAGCTCTAGAATACGAAAACTTAGAACCAGGCCTAATAGTGATACTTACTGCCATGATATCCATTGTTATTAATGTGCCAACCAGAGATCGATTGGTTCCTGACACAAAGCGGCCTTTCGAAATCATGGTTGGTTCAACACGAAGTATCGCTATAGTGAAATGAGTACTCTCAAAACGAATGTGAGACCATTTCAAATTTGAAGTCTCATCAAAACGCAGAAAACCCGCAAAGGAAATCAAACAGAAACAAACGATTCCCTGATGTCCAATAAAGTTGTTCTAGAGCCTGCACATTTATTAACTAAGAAATGGAGATGTTGCGGGATAATTGGTAGCTTCTTATTAGTTATTCTAGTGGAATCTAGTCTCTTACTTGCTTCTAATATTAATTTAAGGAAATCACTGCGACAAGGATTGTTATTTGCCGCCTGTACAACGGTCGTGAGAAACTCCTGATTGAATTAACTTCACTAAATATAACGCTACATGCAATATCATTAGCTGGGAAATAATTAATTTCCGGAAACCTATCTGCCCATGCATGAATTGAGCATCGCCAGTAGTTAGAGAACAGAGGCCCAACACACACCAGGAAAAAAATTAATAACGCTGTATAAACATAATCAAGATGGCCGGTTTGAAAGGCCGCCACAGGGATACCGTTACCCGAGTCAACCGCTCACCGGAGTACGAATAACAATCAGTAATGGCGTAACTACTTCTCTTTTCTTTCTCTCTCTCTCTCTCTCTCTCTCTCTCTAACGATGCCTACAAGGTAGGTGAACTGAAACAATATGACGTTCGTCCGTGGGAGGGTTACTAATATTTATGAACGGAATAAGAACCGTTAACACCAAAGGGGTATGTTTAACCTAAACGTCAGTGATATAGTCCTCAAGGTACGACGGGGTATTTCGAGGCCGAGTTGATCTTCTCAGGTATTCTCCGCTGTTAGATGCTAGTTGATCCGGTTGTTCATCAGTGTCTGCTGAAACCGCGTCTGAAGGGGACGTCGATCCCGACTGCGTTTCTTCTTGGCTGTCTGCGGTGGGTTCGCATACTGTGGCATTATCTGTTTCGGGTGAGGCTGAGATCTCGTCTGGGATGAGTGGTGGTTGTGGAGGACTAGCTGTAGGGAAGATGGGAGGATCTTCTTCGTCGTCAGTGGTGGAGTGGGTGCTGCCATGTCGAGGGGATATTTCTATACAACAGGGAACCTTGTACCATTCGCTACGCTTAACTCGGTACGAGGTATTTCTTAACTGATGTCCCGTGAAGTTCTTGACGTTGCACCAGTGACCCTCAATCGATACGACTAGGTAACGGTCCCGAGCGCATGACTTATTGCGATCTGCATGGAGATAAACCAAGTCGCCCACTGTTAGTGAAACTGGAGGTTGAGATCTGCCTACGGGAGCCTTGGACCTTTCGCTGTGGGGATAGTTAGCAAGTCGTTGCTCGTGTTACCTGACAATCATCTCACGGTCGTCGAGTGGTAGTTGACTGTTCGAAAACTGATCTCGCTGAGTCCACATTTCTCTAGCGGATAAGCCACGGCTGCGAATACGTGCGTTAAGGGTGGCAGTAGCTGCCGAGAGCGTAGAAGATGAAACAGGACCGCCTAGGGAATCTTGTCGGAGCAATTCGGTTTCGAGTTCCTCTACCGCTTTTTCAGCCACGGGGTTCTTATTAGGGTTCTTTACTCTGCCAATCTCTAATGTTAGTCTGAGTTTTCGTAGAAGATCGTCGTCTATTAGGGCTCTAAATCCGGGAGCGGGGTCAGTTCGGATGACGGCGGGTGAACCATCTAGTGGACGCAATTCTATACATAATTGGATTAGTGCGTCGCGTAGTGTCTTGTGGCGTTCATCTTCAAGAAGTGTAGTCGTTGTAAATGACGTTACACATTCTCTTAGGACTAGGATAAGCTGTCGGTTGCGCTTTATGACGTCAGTGGCGAATGAGACTCCAATCGAGTCTGGAGGGTCGGTTGTAGACTGTTCGATAACAGTGGGAGGTATTTGGCGGAGTGAGGCACAGTGGTGACAACTGTTGGAAACGAGGTCGATAGCTTTGTCCATGTCGAGGGGGAAGATATAGCGTCGCACTACCATCTTTGGTTGGTGACTAGTGGGATGGTTGAACTGTATATGTAAGGCGGTTAAGAGGCCGTCTAGAACTTGGCGAGGGATGACTATGCATTCTCGAGCAGGGGTTAGTGGCTGGTTGCGTTTGACAACCAGGAGCCCGTCTTTGGCGATTGTTACGATGTTCAGATAACACTTGACGTCTTTGATGTGAGTGGTTTTCTTGGAAGGACGAGTACCTTGCTTCAGGTGCGCATGGGTACGGCGGAGGTCGGCACACTCCGATTTGATAGATAACCAAGCGGTTCTGTTTAACTGTTCCGGCCAGTATTTCCTCGACTGAGCCGGGCACGGCGGATAACGGACGACTCTGCTCTTTTGACGAAGCTGCACACTTGACAAGCAATGTCTTCGCAATTTAAGGCGTTACGACTAGCAAATTCTGATGGCAATATGGAGGCTCCTGCTACGTGTTGGACTGATGCCTGATAGCGGCTCACGGTAGATAAGAAGGTTGATACACGAAGACTGGCTGAAAATTCTCCGCGACACAACTTCTCGTAGGCCTGGACACACGGCTTGCTGTCAGTAAGAACACAAGCTTTCCTGGATGACTGAATGATGTAGGGACTGAAATATTTGGTGGCTACAGCGATAGCTAGTGCTTTGACTTCGCAAGGCAGCCACGATGCCTGATGTCCTCGCAACTTTGCATTGAAAATCCAGCGAGGTGAAGCTTACCGGTACGAGTCGAATAGAGCGTTGCGCCGATTCCGGGATTCCACACGGCTCCGTCAGTTACGATCCATAGCTGATCGTCTGGTCTGGTCAAGGAGAGGGCCTTCTTTGCGGCGTTGAATTGCTTGGCGTAGATCATCGGTCCAAGCGATTGCCTCCTGAGACTGGCGTCCGGCGATGGCATCATCCAGAGGCGCTAGTATGGTGGAACAACCAGTGAGTACGCGAGCTAATAACTTATACGCTCCGATGAACGACTTCATTGTACCGACCTTTTCCGGGGGGTGCATGATGCGAGTGTGGAGATTCGGTGAGGATTGGCCTTCAGGGTACCTTGTGATCATGCCCAACCCAGGATAGTTGTAGACTTGGGGTTTATTGTTGTCTGGACGCAGACAGACGTAGGTTGTTCTTGTGTAGGGCGGATAGTACTTTGGTCCAGTTCTCTAACAGTTCCTCAGGGGAATTCCCTCCACAGTATAGGTCGTTAGCAATTTTAACTACCACGCCTTCTTGAAGGAGGTCTGCCAACACACGACACATGAGCTCTTCTAGTGCTGTCTCAGACCCGGGCATACCCATGGCGGAGCGTACGTAGACACGTACACCGCGGTAAGGTGTGGCGACGCCGCAGTATTTCATTGACTCGCGGGCTAGGGGGATTTGGTAAAAGGCGCTAGTGAGGTCTGTGGCGATGATATGTTTCCATTGACCTATCTGTCTAAGGGTGGAATCCACGTCTGACATTAAAGTGCACCTAACCCCTTTTGCGATTTTTATACATATGAATCTTTGAAAGATTTTGAGTACTTCTGCAAAGAAATTTTTGGCTTACAAAGAATACTTTATGTCCTAGACTTGTTTGAAATGGTGAAAATTTGACCTTTCCTGACCCATGACCGCGTAAGAAAAAGCCTGGGTCGATTCTGGAACTTACGTCATCTAATTCATTCGACTTTGCAATAAGTTGAATAAATGTTTAGCATTTTGTCTAAAATAACTGTTTTCTTTACTAACAACTCACAGACCGTATAAATTCTCTATATATATCGATGTTGTTGTGATAGAAAGGCGCCATGGAGAATAATGCATTAATGAGGTGACGTAAGATCCATAATCGACCCAGGCTTTTTCTTACGCGGTCATGGGTCAGGAAAGGTCAAATTTTCACCATTTCAAACAAGTCTAGGACATAAAGTATTCTTTGTAAGCCAAAAATTTCTTCGCAGAAGTACTCAAAACCTTTCAAAGTTTCATATGTATAAAAATTGCAAAAGGGGTTAGGTGCACTTTAAGGATGGCTGTGGCTTGCTATAACGCCCGATGTCGGCAAAGGCTGTTACCAGGTGAGACCTTCCACTAGTCTTTATAACGAGAAAGGAAGGGTTTATGTACTCGACGGAAATGTCAACGTCTTCTGGTCGTTTGAAGACTCCTTGTTATTCAAGCTCGTCGAATTTCTGTTGGAGTTCGACTAGACGGTCGCGTGCGTATTATGGTAGGCGTCCTTTGCGTTGGGGAGGCTCAACGGGACCCATGTTCACCTGAGGCGCCGTTGTAGCCTTTGATGTTGGGATCGAACACGCTGTCGAATTGATCGAGTAAAGCGCGGAACTTCTCAAACATGTCGGGTGAGAGAAGTTTTGCTGGGTCGAGGTCTACGCGACTAGAGTTGAGGGTGCGTAGCTGTGACGTTGTCGGTGGGCTTGTATTCAGAGGGGGTTTAGGTGTCATACGGAGTTCATCACGGATTGACGGGACGAATACGGGACTCATGATTTGACAAAAGTGTTCGTTGCGTTTCAGGGCGTGAGGGTCCTCTGAAAGATTTGGGATACGAATCTTTCCGGCAACACTCGACACAATGGTAGGTGGTGGCCACATTTGGGAGATCTTAGAGGAACGGATGCTGGGGCGTCGGTTCGAGGTTCAAGAGCATATTCTGTGTCGGTGGGGAAGTCAGGGGGAAGTTCGATCTCGAGGTAATCTCCTGCATGGCCAAACAATAGAGGCCTTTGCGGGGGCTCGTAGAACCATGGCGCGACGAATTGCCTTGACGTCAGGTTTCTTTGTAGAAGAGCCATACAAATATGTGGTCCCATTGCCGAGGGTGATGAGGCGTCTCGCTTGTCTGACAGCTACGTCGTTGGCTTCCATGAACGGGGTACCGGCAAGATTTCTACATCTCGGTCTTCCACTACTAGACCCTCGAAGATGAATGTTTGCTAGTGAACATTATGCGTGTCTCGCCAATTATCCTAAGGGGGATGACCCATCGGCCTGGTGAGCTGACTGTGAGCTTGGCTTTATCTCTACCCCTATTCTTTTAACGGTGGAAAGGCGAATCATGTTGCCTGTAGCTCCGCTGTCGATAGTAAGTCGAGCTAGATGGTGTCGATAAAAGGTTTCAAGGTAGGGGAATTGGCGTACTTGGATCAAGCGGGTTGTATGGTCTGGCTGGTTCAGTACGTATCATGGGTGCTGTCAGCGTCCAAAATTGAGACGATTTGTTGGGCTTTCATAATATATCTTCGATCATGTTTAGGTAGGTAATTGTACTCGCTCAGAAAGTGACTCTGTTCAGCACGACCGGCTTGTTTGCACAGGGGGCATGATTTTTCGCGCGGGCCGAGTTTCTTAGCTGGCCTCGTGGAGGTCTAGGCGATGGTTTACTCCAAGGGACTGATCTGTTAATATTGGATACTTCGGTACGCATGACTTTAGCCTCATCAGACGTTGTAATTTCGTCTACTAATGAGGTAATCGCCTGTGAAATCTCTGGCTTTATTGATGCGAGCGTGCGAGAGCGGAGTTCTGTTCCATAGCGTTGCTTCACAAGCTTTGGGAGGGCGGGGTTGATAAGTTGGAGCCAGGTAAGGACAACAAAATTCTCGAGGGTAGGGAAAAGCTCCTCGTCTTCACTTATCGGTTCACCTTGATTGGACAGATTACCGTTATTACGCAGCAGGCTGTCATCAACAAACGCCGTCAGTCTTCGAGGCGTTCATTGGCTTGGAGGTGGATATCATTAAAGTCAATAAAATGAGCGCCTGTTGCTTGAAAGCCAAAATGGAGGCGAATGGCGTTCCAAATAAATGCGATGGACGTGCTAGCTTTAACCATAGTATTGCGTGAAATTATGGGGCAAAAATTGGCTGAGCACGAGCTCCAGCATATTGACTTTTTGCTGGGCTGTTCGCCTTTGAGCTTCAGGTATTCCTTCTCCGTCGCCTTCAAAACCTCTTAGCGGGTCTGACTTTGTTTTCTTTTTCCATGAAGATCCGTCTACTATGAACGGTGCGAATTTGTGGTCGAGAGATAGTGGTAAATCAAGTTCTGCTGCCAGTTCTCGAACGAGTTTATAGATTCTGACTTTGTGAGACACCACTGCTTCGGTGCATGCACGAATAGTAGAAGTTGCCATCTTACCTGGAGGGCTGTCTGAGACAGTATTCTCAGCTTGGGTCCTTTATATAACGCTGTATAAACATAAATAAGATGGCCGGTTTGAGAGGCCGCCACAGGAATACCGTTACCCGGGTCAACCGCTGACCGGAGTACGAATAACAATCAGTAATGGCGCATAGTATCCTTTAACAGTAGATGGAGCTCTTGAAGTTGAAAGAAGCCCAGGAAGACACGAAGCCAATGTCTTCAGAACGGGATTGTGTATACCTTGAAGCCTCTGTGAAGAAAATGATAAAAAACAGGAATAATTTTTATAATAAATGTCAATAAAGTGATGCAATTTAAGCACAGGCAACCCAAGCTAATGATTTTTACAAGGAATGTATGGGAATTTTTAGAAAATAATCTAAAACTGTGCTAAAATGATCAATAAAGACATAAAATCTTACCTGAATGTTGTGAAGTTGTTCCTCTTCATAACTGATGTGTTTATTTCTGATTTGAGGCACTTCTGGGCTTTTTCCCCTCCCCTATATAAATATTGAGAAGGCGGGAAACAAGAGTCGCCATTAGTCCATGTGGCGACTCTTCGAGGCCTCGTAATTCTTCGAAAATCCAAACTTTCAGCATTTTACCTCCAGAAACCCTTTCTTACATTCCTCTAGCACTCATTTTCATTGAGAAGGCGGGAAACACGAGACGCCATTAGTCCATGTGGCGACTCTTCGAGGCCTCGTAATTCTTCGAAAATCCAAACTTTCAGTATTTTACCTACAGGAACCCTTTCTCACATTCCTCTAGCACTCATTTAATCGACCCATCGCTTATTTCCTCGCTTTGTAAGTAGTCAAATTCGTTTCGGTTTCTGCAGCTAACCTAGCATGTACCGATCCGGGGTTCTGTCAGCTTAGCCTTAGTTCATGGGCTGCCTGTGCTTAGTTGAACGGCTTTTCTTCGGGAGCAGTGACGAACGAGTGCCGGAGGAATCCGACACCTCGTGTTTTTTCGGGGAGATTCGGAGAACGACGTCATTGTACTCAATCGACCAATCGCTTCTCTTTCCGCGGCTCGGATCTTCTTTTCGTCTTCTGCGTCGAGCGCGGCAGTCTCCGATCCTTTTCAGCCGTTCTTAGTGTCGGTCCCATACTTCCTCTCCACTAAGAACGGCTGCAAAGGAGACTAAGCGCGGCAGGATTAGCCTCGTGATGTTTAATCGTAAGCCAATCGTTAATTTTGTTATCCTGTCCCAAAGCTTTTTGGAGCGATTGCAGGATACCCTACCACTTAGGTCATTAATAATTCATTTTTTTTAATTCTCATACAATTCTTCTAAAAACCTAACCCTGAATTTCAAAAAAATCCTACCCATTTTCAACCCCGAATCATTCATAGAACGAGTCTGAATTAGACTGCGAGCACTCCCTCCTTTTCCCTCCATTGATAGTGAGTTTGCGAGCGGAGCGAGCGGAAGAATGGGGCCGAGAGAGAGGAGAAGAAAAGGAGGAAATGACTACCGCCCCCTTTTATTTTTACGATCCATGCTTTCATCGAGTTGTTATGTCCCACCCCTTTTCATCAAGTCGTCATTGTCAGCTCCGCTCCTTTCCGTGAAATCCGATGTAAACTATACCGCCAAAGTGAGCATCCTGTACGGCTCGAAACGAGCCACGGCATTACTGGCCAAAGTCAGGAAAGCCCGATGTTGTCGACGACTCCGGTAAAGAAAGTACCAGGAAAAAGAGGCAGCAAACCAAAACAATTTTCGTCTAACGATTATAAGTTGAAGTTAGGTACTAAACAGCCATATGTTTCAAACTCAAAGGCACCTAGACTTTCTCCAACCCATTTATGAGATACGTTGATTTTTTACTTCGTCGCTCGCTGTCAAGTAGTTTCCAAAGTAGTGAACTTGTGGCAAGTCTAAAAGGCGCCATGGGTTTGAACTATTCAAACACGCTTCGACGGCCGCCGAGCTCGCCATGTTGAATGATACTCTCGAGCTCCACTCCTGCTAGTTTGTGATTGATAGGTGTTGACATGCTGCAAATTCGTTAGCCAATGGGAATTTTGCGTTGTTCCAGCAACGCGTAATTATTTCCTCTGTGTGATGTCCGCAGTCCCCCTTTTCCTCTCCTCTCTCTCGGCCCCATTCTTCCGCTCTCTCCGCTCGCACGCATCCAAATATTCTTCACTTCGCTCGCTCCGCTCGCAACCTCACTATCAATGGAGGGAAACGGAGGGACTGCTCGCAGTCTAGTCTAAATAGGCTAATTAAAAGTGAACAAGTTGCACCGTAAATATGTTGTCGGTAAGTGGTCGGCCGATCACTTACCGACCACTTACCAACAGCTTACCAACCACTTACCGACCACTTACCGACAACATAGTTACGGTGCAACTTGTTCACTTTAGCCGTCTAAATACACCTGAGCTAAATGGATAATTTTGCATAATTTGTAAGGGCTTTTCAAGTGATCTTTCGAAGTGGTGGGGTATTCTGCAATCTAGCCAAGCTTTTGGGGGCTTTCTCTAGCAACACTAATTAAAAACTTCCAAATTGAATTTGAATTTTCGTTCGTTTCCCGCTTTGTTGAACTTAATGCTGAAGTCTTCGCTGAGTCTTTTTGATGTAGAAAGGGCGTCTTCGGCGGTTTCTTTAGCTTGATAGAAACCAGATTCCAACTCCGATTTATGACTTTGTAATTTTTCTAGCAAAATGTAATAAACCTCAAATATTTCTTAAGGACCGAAGCGTCTTCGTCACTCATACTAATGCGAAACTCAACACGATGCTGTTATAGATTGTGTAACGTCAAGTGATATGAATGCATTAATGAGTGGTATTTAAAGCGCTAATTATCCCCAAAGGGAATGAAGTATGAATGAATGCATGAGTCCATAAGTTATGGCAACAACAAATTGAAATTTCTAGCTCACTTCCTAAGCAACTACACTACTGAATCACTTGTTGAAATTTGTGGATAACTATACACAATAGTCCTACAATACTCATATATTTACAAACAATGCTTACATAAACATACCTGCATGTAATAATTAATGAAGAGTAGTAGCTGTTTCCGATATCCTCGTCACGCGTATTCTATGGGGGTGTCAAAATCCCCGTGAGAATTTCACTCCAATTTTGAAACATTTCATAAACACGTACGGTGACTCGGATATGAAACCGTCCACACCTATCCGTTTTTTTTGAAAACGCAAAAAAAAAATTCGGATTGCCCTTCCGTCCACACGTAAACGATGAAAACGGTCACCAAAAACGGAACTTTTCGAAGACGCTCTCCAAACTTTTGGAAAACGCCGTTTTCCTGTTCTCGTGTGGACGAAAAACGTCCGAACATAGGGCCCCTAAGGGCAACTCGTGGATGGTCAGTGAGCTATTTTGGTATATACTAAAAATCGCGTGACCGATGACGTCATCGTTACGTCATCACCACTAAGTGAATCGTGGGAAAATAATACCATACCTGTCCAAGTTTGAACTGTCTGGCATTAGAAATGAGGGAGGTATGGGCATGTACTTAAAATCACGTGGCCGATGATGTCGTCGTTACGTCATCACCACTAAGTAATTTGTTGGAACCCAATACCATGCCTGTAAAAGTTTGAACTGTCTGGCATTAGAAATGAAGGAGATATGGGCATGTACTTAAAACACTTAATCGATGACGTCATCGCCATTAAGTGATTGATAGCAATCCACTACCATGTCTGTCCAGGTTTGAACTGTCTGGCATTAGATATGAGGGAAATATGGGCATGTACTTAAAATCACGTGAGCAATGACGTCATCGTTACGTCATCACCACTAAGTGATTTGTTGGAACCCAATACCATGCCTGTCCAAGGTTGAACTGTCTGGCATTAGAAATGAAGGACATACGGGCATTTACTTAAAATCACGTGACCGATGACGTCATCGTTACGTCATCGCCACTAAGTGATTGATAGGGACCCACTACCATGTCTGTCCAGGTTTGGAGTGTCTGGCATTAGGGAGGCACCGTCAATACATCTTCTCCTGCATGGCCAAATCAGTCAATTCTTGGACGCGTATCATAAACATCCGTAAATATATCTTCGGAATATCGAACACTATTCGGACAGCCAACGGAGAGTCCCCGATCTACACACCATAAAACGATGGATAAATTAGCTACTGACCCACTCCAATAATTCGTGTTCTGCGCTTGCGCTTCCACGAGTTAAAAACGGAACTTTTCGAAAAAGCTGACGTCACACCTTAGTTCCCAGGCTACTTTACAGAGAGAAATTTTCAACATGGCGGACAACCGAGTCACTGCATTGGCTTCTCTATTAATAGGTTTGATTTCAAGCTTAGTCGCGTGTTTTCAACTTAATATTGCGTTATTAAGTATCCAGGCTGAGTACACGAGGAGAAGGCTTAACATTACCAGGCTACTGTCCATTTCATCCTGAAAACAAGCCTGGAACGACTTATCAATAGGTATCGCTGGCTCAATCTACCTGCGCATGCTCTGTCACGTATCTTAGCGTTTTCGAATCGTTTTAGCGTTTACGTGTTGACGGGGAAACGATTCGAAAACGCTCTCGTGTGGACGGGGATTTTTTTTAAACGGAGAAAAAAAGTTGCGTTTTCAAACGAAAACGGATACGTGTGGACAAGGTCTTAGAGTGTTAATCCAAAGCAAGAAATGGAATTCAAATGAGCGAGATCCTCTCTTAGGCCAAGTAAAAAAAACATGTTTATCGTCCGGATTTCAAAAAAACGGAGCGTGCGGCCCTATTTATTTGTTAATTCCAACATTTTTGTTATTTGCTGCTTAATGCTCTTTTTATAATATAACTGACATGTATTGATGCCTTTTATGTCTCTGATATGGCTTTATGGATATGCCCTTGCTTATCAGGGAACACAACGACTTAAACCACCATGAAGTGGTAAATCTCTCTTAATATATGTACTGGTGTTGTTGAAAATCTCTCGTGTTTCCATACCATGGTCTGTTTCCCTTCTGGATGCATTCATTACACAACGGGTAAAGTTCCCGAAAGTCAAATTGCATTAATTTTTTTTACGCTACGTTCAGCCAGTAGAAAATAATGCGGATAACAACGTTTGGAGGGAGCTGCATGGCGGCTGACAGCATCGTTTATTACATTCAAGTTACAGCAGTAATTGGTGTTATAACTAACAACAGTAGTCCGGTACAATAATAGTACAATTCTGAGCTAGATTTTAGATGGTGAATTGCCGGATACGAAAAACCGGGATAAAAATCCCCCCAGTTGAGAAAAAACCCGGAAACGTATTCTCCAAACCAGTGCAAATTCACCTCTATCTCTGGAGTCTAAAGGTTTAAAACTTCCTATTAATATACTTTAACTGAGAACAATATTGCCGCACAGCTGACAGCCTCACAGCTGACAGCATCGTTTATTACAAGTTACTGTATTGCAATTGTATACGTACTCATAGACAGTTATGTTACAGTTACTGTTACTGTTACGTACTATTAACTCAAACTATAAGAGAGCTACAATATGTCAAGAAAAAAACTAAGGCCGCTGTTGAAATGCGACATCAAGTGGTATGAACGTGTGAAGGAGTGGTATTTATAGAACTCCTAATTGATCCCAAAGGGATAATGCAAGCATGTATTCCGACATGCAACAAAGAGAAAAATATTTCTATTTTCTTTCGCTACGCTCATGCAGCCAAATAGAAAGTATTTCTATTTTCTACATATGAATAATGATAACGTTTGGAGGGAGCCACATGGCTGACCTCAAGCAACAAAGTGTGGGAAGAAATTATGAATCTAAATGTCAATATGCAAAGAGACGTACCAAGAGCTGTTGTTTAAGGTCTTCCCTACAATAGTGATCTTTTACACTCTCAGTTTTCAAACCGCCATGCTTTTTGATTAGTCGGTCAGGAAGTTCATTGTTAACCGCTGGGGACAGAAAAGAAAATATACACAAAATAATTACGTAAAAGTAACGGTACCTAAGAAAGGGGCCTTGTATTCCTATATAAGCTATACGAAAGCTAGCAACCTTCCGGGCCACACGTGCATGGGATTGAGTTACTATAGAGTACAGGGCCAGGCAAGAGCCTTACGACATACCGCATGACAGTCACATGGCCACACTACACACACCAAGACGTTCGTATTGAATAGTTATTGAATAGCTTGAAGTCGAGAATCTAGACCATCTTAAACATAACTGTTCTTGCTGCAACTGATTCCACATTCCATTTCTTTGGAAAAGCCTAATCTTTTACTCCTGCGTTAGCGACTGCTGAAGCGCTTCCTAATCTAAAGGAATGAGTACTAAACTGAGAAATATCTGGAACAATTTCCTTAAAAGTAGTCTTAAAATATTTTCTGATGCTAGAGTAACAAATTAGACTATTAGTTGAAGCTAACCTATGCCCAGCACGGGTTTTAAAAAACGCTCTAAATATAATAGAAATCACTCTTGTAATAAATCGATATCAGCTAAATATTGTTTCAAAATATTAACCAGACATATATCATTAACGATGCCTTCAGAAAAGAGTACTGCATGACCCTTACGCAATTGGCCAGTCTTTCTTCTTTCAAGATTAATAGATGATGTATTCGCTGTAACAATAAACATTTCGATACTCGAGTTGAAGAACCTCCTCGATTCCGAAAAATTCTGAATATGCTAGAATGCGGCTACAAATATTTCTTAACTGTAGCAAGTTTTCTAAATTAAAGCTCTCAACCAACTTCTGAATCGTTGTAGCTGAAATACTCTTCCTTTTGGCTTCATCCCTAATTGTATGTATGTATATAAATATATATATAATCGGACTATCAGAATAAGATGGGTAAACCCACTAAAACATGAACCCATTGAATAGAATAAATAGCTTGATCATTGCATTTAGTGCGAATGAGTAGTGTCCAATAAATGTCGGAGGTATACAAGGCCATCAGATGCTATATCTTGACTGGGAAGGCTTGTATTTAATCTCTTGACGAAGCGAAGTTCTTTCCCATCTAACAAAGGCCCGTATAGTATGTAGTCATCTGTTGTCCCTGTCAGGCCTAATTTGTGACATCACTGTTTGTTTTGATCTTTTACATAGTCTAACTAACCAACATCGCTGCTGAAAACATCTAGAAAAACAATAAAACAACAAAACAAAAGAAAGGAAATATGAGTTAGTACTGTTATGTACAGATTTATCGTGTCAGTCCCACGAGCATAATCCTGATATGCTACGAATACCGATGAAAAATAAACCCCTTAAAAGGTATTGTTCAGCTGTACCAATCAAATGTACCAATGAACATTTAAGCCTCAAGGTTACTAACAAAATGTAACGTATCTGGAAGTAATACCCCCCAAGGTATTAACTCAAATTATACTCCACGGAGTACTACTTAATAAGAAAATATATACACCGTACTGGATACTAATACCAACTCATACCCCATATAAGGTCCCAACAAGAAAACTCTCCCTCAAAGGGTGTTAATAGAAAATCGTACCATACAGGGTACATATAACACGTCGTGCCCCATAAAGTTTACTAATCAGAAATCTTATCCGCACAAGGTAATAACAAATACTAGTACCCCACAAGGTACTAATCAGAAATCTTATCCCACAAGGTAACAGCAAACACTCGTACCCCACGAGGTACTAATCAGAAATCGTACCCCACAAGGTAATGACAAACACTAATACCCCACAAGATACTAGTCAGAAACCTGACCCCATAAGGTAATAACAAACACTCGTACCCACAAGCCGGTCCTAATCAGAAATCTTATCCCACAAGGTAATAACAAATACTCGTACCCCACAAGGTACTAATCAGAAATATTATCCCACAAGGTAATAACAAACACTTGTACCCCACAAGGTACTAATCAGAAATCTTACCCTACAAGGTAATAAACTCTCGTACTGGGGAGAGAAAAGAAAATATATACAAAATAAGTACGTAAAAGTACGCGCCACCTAAGAAAGGGGCCTTGTATGCCTATATAAGCTATACGAAAGCTAGCAACCTTCCGATCCGCGGGCCACACGTAGAATTGAGTTACTATAGAGTACAGGGCCACACAAGAGCCTCACGACATACCGCATGATAATCATATGGCCACACGGGAGCCACTTCGTGTACACCACAGATCTCTTACCGATAACAATAAGCCACACGAGAGCCCAATAATAAAATTAGGTTAGACAAAACTACGGGGCCACAGGTAAGCCTCGGTGTAATAAAATACTACGGATCACAGGGCCACACGAGAGCCACAATATGCCATATATGGTGACAAATACTTAGCCACACTAGAGCTTCAAGTCCAGTATAAATATATTAGCAACGAAACACGAGAGCACAATATTTGATATTAGTTGTACTCGGTAATCTATTCATTGCGACCTTCTATATTGTAGACATTGTTACTATCATTCTCATGTGTATAAAGTATATGGTAATCTTGGCATAAACTCGTCACCCAATCACGACAACAACTATCTGAATAGTCACGAGACTTTAGAAAACGCCTGATGCATTGAGACAAACCACAAATTGACTTATCACAATTAGCTACTATTCCGGCGCGCTAGGTCGGAGCGAATTGCAGTCGAGACCTGCAGAGTAGTGAGTTGTCGCTGCGGTCAGACTCGCGCTAGAGCTTGGAGTTCAGCATGCTTGCTTATGAGATACATGTACTTGAGCAAATGCTAAAATTCGAAGCAAGCATGTTGCAGTCAGATTAAAGATCAGCGCTTGCTAGTTTCAAGGTGTTAACAGAATCCTGTCAGAATGAGTATTCTGATTACTTCCACTCTCCAGACTGTCCTCTGCACTGGGAAATTCAGCGAGGTACTTGGCGATGAATTATTTGGGAATGGATGTTGAGAGTAATAACCGCGGAGCGTGTCGAAACTGTTCCTTAAAGGCAGACTGGGACTGTTGTCCAAAAGAAATGGAGCAGGATTTATTACAGACGAAAGTGGTTGGCCCTGAATATTGCAGACAGCCATCTCATTCATCATAGCAGCTAGCTGGAACGAAAGGACTTGGGCTTCGAGACATTTCAAGACAGTATAGAGAAGTGGTAAAGTGCTCGTATTGCTGTTAGAAACCAGAGAATACAGTATTTTGAGATCACCGCTTGTCAATTTTTAGCCGTCAATGCAGCAACGCATTTTATAGGTTGAACAACGAAATCCAATTACTTTTATTTGCCTAGCGCAGTCCTAGCGTGGTACAGACCAGGCTTGAACTACGCTTCGGTCTCTTTGTAGTTTTATTTACCTAGGCATCGGTTTGCCATTAAGCAGAAGCTGCCGTGCTTGGTCGGTCACATTCGCTAGCGTGCTAGGAATGTGCTAGGTAAACAGAAATGTTCTAGCGCGAGTCTGATACTCTTATCACTCTGAATGAGCATAAAGCATTTAATAGCTAAACTGCATTAAACACAAACAACAGACCATGGGCGGGCATTTCGTTTATTGATGCCCCACCTTCAAGTGTTTATATAACATAACGCATTAATTCCTACCACTTGTGTACATTCCGTAACGCTATAAAATATATTTTCACGCAAACAATACCATCGTCTAAGTACAGAACAATGTGAAAACCTAAGGAGCGCCAGTGTCTGACGAACGGACGGAAAAGCTTAGTAAACAAAAACGGAGCCGAATACAACCCGAATGGACCGTGAAACAAAAATATATGTTGCGTGTTGATGTCAGGGGTAGGCCTTTCCAGATTGCGCTCGGCAACTTTTTAGCGCAATTTGGCTTTATGAGCAACTTTTTTGGCAGACAGCAACTTTTTGGCCACAGAGCAACTTCTGGCAACTTTTTGGGAAACACGCCATTTTTTAGCCTTTTTTAAGCAAATTACTGGATTTTTTGTTTTATATTAGCAATTTCAAGTTCTCTTGGCAACAAATTCTTTCCCATCTACACTAAAACTGGTGATTTCATCTTTGACTGGGTAGCCTGTGGACTGTGATTGGGTAGCCTGTGGAATTAGTTAATGACTAATCTGATGCCTAATAATTAATTGATTAATTAATTTTATATTTATATAATCTGTCTTAGGCTTTACTTAATTTCGAGAATGAATTCTAGTAATGTTAGCCAGAGAAGCAGATATTATAGAGAAACGGGTATTATAGGAATGAACATTGGTTTAACACATTAATAAAAGTACGTTTGTTTATTAATTATTTGTCCAATTAGTGACTTTTATTCAACAGAAAGTTGCCTTAAACCAGTTAAAACTATAGTCATTTAGTTGCAAATGTTAATTGGGAAGCAACTGTTATTAAAATAAAGATCAGTCTATAAAAAACATTTGAGCAACTTTTTAAAATATGGTAGCACTTTTTTTATTTTTGAGCAACTTTTGAGCAACATTTTGGATTTGGAGCAACTTTTTAGCAACTTTTGGGCATTTTTGGGAGCAACTTTTTAGCTTTTTGGGAGCGCAATCTGGAAAGGCCTAGTCAGGGGCCACTGAAAACCTAAATACTGCTGATGCCCGTCATGAATGTCGATATGATGATATCCGGACTTCATGTCAAATTTAACCATATATCCCTGTATATTACGTATGTGGGCAGGTGTACTGCAGAAAAACGCGCCAGTCCACAAGGTGAAATTTAGCTTTAGGTATGCATTTAGTAACGTGTCTGAGGTCGAGGATGAGTATAGGTTTTCCCTCCGAATTAACGGAAACAGAAAGCGGGTTAACGGTGGGCGGACTATTATTTTCGACAATAAACCCCAATTGGAGTAGTCCCCAACTACCCGGGACACAAAACCAGCGTGCGAATAGGCTGACGTCCGATTATTTCGAAGCACAATACCAGAAGGTAGATATTCAAAAGATATAACATAACCATGACTGATAGTGTCTAGAACCTACTGTGGAGCGTTAATTTCCCTCCAAAAATTAAGGTGAGCCTTGATACGCCCTTTAACGATAGGGGTGGCATTGCCCTGTTCATATTCGTACAAATTAACCTTATAAACATAGTTGTCAGTGTCAAAGTGAGACTTATCTGTTAGTAACTCCTCAAATTCGTGTGATACACAGAGGTCACCTGAATCCGGGTAGGATGACGTAGAAGCTGTAGAGCTTGAAACGCTGGCCGGATCCTGGATGATAAGAGGCGTTCGTTGCCTTGAAGGACGTATTTCCAACGGGAATGGAGAGGCTTCGCGAGAGGCGTACAGGGCAATCTTTCGGAGCGATTGCAGAATACAACGTCAATTTTCAACGTCTCCCAAAAAAGCCCAGCTCCGCGCCGGTTCCGCAGACCATAGCAAGCTAAAACGACACTGAGTAACACTTAAACTTAAGTTAAACCAGCTTTAACACTAGCATGAGACTTAGCCTATTATATTATTATTAAAAGTCGTTATAGATTCTAAAATCGATGCCTGTCTATACCCTACCAAGACAAGGTTATATTTGAAGTGGTTCCGCGGCTCCGTGACTCCGTAGTGATACAATTATAGATTCCAAAAATGATACCTGTCTATACCCTACCAAGGCAAGGTTATATTTGAAGTACTGAAGATGAAAGCACTTTCTTGTTAAATGCCCTTTATATAACAACTTCAGGAACGAATTATTAGCTCAATTTAGCTCCCTTAATATCAATCGAAAAAGAATATCAGACGATCAGTTGTTCCTCTTAATGATAGATCCTCCACCTAAACTCCAAAACATAGTAGCCAAATACATATTTAACTGTTTTTCTCTTAGAGATAAAGAAAAACAATCTTAGTTATACTGTATACAATATTTGGATTCAAGTTGATGTATACGTTCGTACAAAGCTCCAAATAAAATACTGTCTGTCTGTCTATATAGCCCCTATTTTGGTCAATGTCCAAACGAGTGAGCGCTAGTTTTATGCGGTTACTTGGCCAAAGCCGTACCACACGTAAGCTAAAATCCAAAACGCTCTTATAATTAAAGAATCCAAAGGAGCCTACCATTTAATTATTTAATTTATTTTTAATTATATTGTATTTGTTATAGCAGGCTGCGTATTACAGCTTAAAGCTGGTAGGGGCCTGCTTTTACTCCACACACACTCCTCACTGCATTAACTGTTTTGGACACACTGCATTCGACTCACGGTTGATTTTTACGGAAGGAGGAAAACCGGAGAACCCGGAGAAAAACCCTCGAATGCAGATAAGGAATCAACAACAAACCTAACTCACATACGGTGCCCGAGCAGGGAATCGAACCCGGGACCGCAGCGGTGAGAGGCGAGTGCATGTTTTACCACTGCTCCAACCTGCATATCAGGGACCTGAAGACGTCACCCGTCCTCACTCGAGACGACGTAAGCTATCTCAAGCATGTTAAGGGCCCCAGTGGGCAATAATTATTGTCAAGGTGACTCCTTGGGTAAAGTCTTGTATTCTGATGACGTCATCAAGTGATGTCATGATGACGTCATCAAAATCAGAAAATTTCTAAACTCTCCAAGGATTTTTGATCTACTAGTAATTTATGAATATTTTCCGAACCTACGAATTAAGGCGCATAAAACCGAGCATGCGTTTGCCATTACGACAAAATATGAAGATTTTACAACACTTTTCAGTCCAAGTTTAACGCCGGGCTTTTTTTGGCGAATGAAAAGCCATAACTTTCGAATTTATTGTCGGATTCCAAAATCCATGCTCGAATTTGTAGAGAACGTGGTCAACAACATTTTAACGGGAAAAAGTTTGGTGTTTAGTGAAAGCGCGCTAAATGTTTAGGATTTTTAGAAACCGGAAGTTTAGAAATTAACGCATGCGCAAAAGTGCCTGCTTTGTGGTCGCGAAATAGTCGCAGAACTGTTGTTGCAGTGAAGTCTACAATAATTGGTCGAACTGGATGTGCATTTTGTCCTATTTCATCCTACAATGGCCAGTTTTGGGGCTTAGCTGAATACTCCAGTCTTGACTGTCTGCAATGAGTGAAATGAGCTTCTGGAGAACATGCCAGGAACCCATTTCGCGGCAAACCAAAGAGCCAATAGAAATCAAGCTAAAATTAGACCAAGATTCGACAACTTTCACTTGAAGTTGAATCGCGTGGTGTTCACAACAGTTCAGTTTTCCGACATCAAAATACTTTTTTTAAGGATGAAAACTGACCTGTATTTTAATTAGTGTGTGCATGTTTGTGGAAGATTTGAGTTGAAAAATCATTTGACTTCTTGAGTCTCTATTCGTCTTGCCATCCCCAACATACCAAAAAAGCTATTCCTTTTAGCTTAGCCCTCCGTTTGCGACATATCTGTTCTACCGACGAATCTTTTAAGACCCGTACTGCTGAATTAACTATACATACCTCTTTAAACGAGGCTATAACCGCACCTTCCTTACTAGACAAATACAACGCGCTGCCGATATTCCTCGCACCCTCACTTTACAAACGAAAGACGCACACATTTCTAACCGTATCCCTTTTGTTATATTACTTTTAATCCATCCCTTCCACATATCTCTAACATCATTAGGAAACATTACAGCCTGCTGCTCTCTTCTAACCGCTGCAAGAAAACCTTTCAACACTTGCTCATGGTAGCCTTTAGACGTACCACCAACTTGCGTGACCTACTCGTTAAAGCTACACTCCCTTCTAACTCGACTAATTCCCAGCTCCAACTCCCACCTGGCTCGTTCCGTTGTAGGAAGAACTGCGCCACTTGCCCTTACATTTCTGACGGACTTACTAACTATACTTTCTTTGCTACCGGTGAAACGCGCTCTATCAAATTTAACCTGACCTGTAACACCAAAAATCTAATCTACATGATTCAATGTAACCGCTGCAATCTACAATATATAGGTGAGACTAAACGACGCTTAAAAGACAGATTTAACGAACACCGCCGGACGATAGATAACTCTAACAACAAATCTAAACCCACAACAGTTGCCGAACATTTTCTTAATTCTCCTAATCACACTGCCAACAACATGCAACTTATTCCTATCGAAAAAATATTTTCTAAGAGAGACTCTATACGTAAGGCCAGAGAAGCGTTTTTAATCGCACAGGCGAGAACACTCGAACCTCATGGCCTAAACATCGGGGAAGAGTCATACTAGATATCTGTTTTCACCTTCTTAATTTTTTTTCACGATCTATCATATTGTAATCTGTTTTATGACAGCTCAGTATCAAGTGCCAATGTAAATGTTCTTCATTGTACCCGAAGAAGGCTGGTGTGGCCAGCCGAAATATTGTACCACTAATTTCAAAATTCTACGTTGTATCGGTCTTTGCTTCTTCATAGACTTCTTGAGTGGCTGTACTTTTCTTCGTGTTTTTAGAAGCCATGTTCTTGCTGGAAGCTTCCATTTCAGCTTCTATATCTTTGACAACTATAGATACTATTTTATACAAGATGTTATTCAATCTATCAACAGCGGGAAGAGCTTGGCTACATCTGAGAATCCAATACAAGTTTGCTTTCCCATTCATCGGCGATTTCCTGACTGATTTCACTCATCACTGTGCTGGCGGCGCCGTACGCTTGCCTTTACCTTTTTTTTTCTCGATACAAATTATTAATTATTTCCCTTTCTCTAGGTTCAAGTACAGTTAGACGCCTTTCGAGTCATGAACGATTCCTTCAAAACTATCGGATTGAGTTTCTTGTCAAGTGATTATTTTCTTTCACACGATAAACCAAGCTTTTCATTTTCCAGCGGCAAAATTTTCCGCTACGGCTTGCTCCGACTTTTGAACACTTTACTTCATTCATTCTTGAAAACCTTTCAGGTAAACCACGAATAAAACTTGTAAGTATTAAACTATCGGGTGGCCGGTGGACACGCATAAAACTAGCCTGAGAAAACAGCCGACTCATGTCGCCCGAGTCGGCTGTTTTCTTAGGCTCTCCTGCGAGCATAGCAACGGTGTTGCATAGCAACGGAATATGTCAATGGCCCTTAATTTGAGCAGTTCTGATAAAACATTCAAAATTCGCTATCTTTGTCATTTATGTATGAAATACGTACCCTATAACTTTGGAATAAGACGGTAATAGATGCCTTAACATTTAAAGTGCCACTACGACGAAAATTTACCATTTCGATTTGCCACTTTTTCAGTGTCTATAGGTCAATCAGTATTAGAAATATCCGAAATAGTAAAAAATATTCCCAAATGGCCATCTTAAACCACAAATTTTAGGAGAGTTTACCGGTAAAATCCTGTCCGCCATTGCTGGAAGCCGTGCCCTTTGTTCAGCTTTAAACAAAGGTTTATTCACCGGAAGTGATGTCATACACTTAACACGACAACCTCGTGGCGCGAAATAGCGTGCATAAAAAAGTAGCCAACCTCGCAAAGATAAATATAACTTTCTTCTTATGTACGTGAAGACGTTTTTAGTAGAAATATGCCTCCAGGCGTTGTGTTCTGCAGGCGAGCGTTAAGTGTATGACATCATTTCCGGTGAATAAACCTTTGTTTAAAGCTGAACAAAGGGCACGGCTTCCAGTAATGGCGGACGTGTAGATTCAATATTCGGAGCTAAAAAAATAAGACTTCCTGTCGTTGTATCGAAAAACAATTTGAACTGGTAATAATATATGAACTCTACTTTATGAATATGCAAAAACATTGATTTGTCAAAATTTGATCGTAGGGGCACTTTAAGGATCGGTATTTTGGTATTTTGAAAGTCACGTGACCTTAAGGATGATAAAACAAAGAAATCAAAATGGGGTGGCGGAAGTTGTTGTTTTGTTTCAAATTTTCGGTTCGAAATGTTAAGCTTGTTATAGGAAATGAGAATATGTCCGGAATGGTTGACTTTTTATCACTGAAGACGATATAAATGGCGAAAAATGGTTCGAAGAATACGTCACGTGACCTGTTTTCTATATTTTCGCCTTGACAGTCTTTCAGGATCAACCATTCCGAAGTGATCTTTAAAGTCAACCACAAGTGTAATCAGATAAACACAAAATCGTTACTTAAAATATACAATGTACCACCCCGTTTTTAGTTTAATTTTCAACTTTTTGTGGATAGACATTTTACGGCAAAATGTTATATTAGACGACTATAAACGCTGAGATTAATTAGTTATAACCACCGTTGTTCTAGGATTTGAGCAAATTCAAAAGATTATATTAAAAAAAATAGCTGTAGCTTCGTTTTCATGTTCAAACCATGCCTTAACATGCTTGAGATTAATTCAGTGCGCGATGGAAAATGTTTCTATAAAAATCAAAATACTTTTTCGGGCTGTGGGTGTTTTTTCCGAAGTTCGGGAGATCAGAAAAGAAAGAAAACCAAGAACACGTATCAATCCGAGCACGTCTTACTTGGAACCGATATAAGATTACGTTTGAGCACAGGCAACCCAAGCTCTAATTGCGAGCTGTTGCTCTTTCAGCCAATCAGGGCGCACGTTATATTGTGGCTTTGTTATAATATCATAAAATGATCAATGGCAGCACGCTTTAAGATGTTATCGTAATGATTCCTATTTCTATATATGTAATATGGACATGGCTTATGCAGATATGATCTTGGTTACTCCCTTACATCCCCAGCGCAAGATAAGCGATAGCGTGCGGCGTTATATATAGGTTACCGCCGTAAATACTATAGTTATTTATATAAGCTTTTATGTAAGCTATCTGTACATAATTCCTTTTTTCAAGAATGTGATCAATTTCGTTAAAAGAAACGCTAGGTCTAGAGTGGCTAAATATAGGTCACGCTTCTCAGCTGTAGCTTAAGTGGAACCAAGAGAGCGAGGCAATCTCGAGTGCGCGTTCGCAAAACAATCTCTGCAAAAATATTTTGCCGCCATTAGATTTTTCGCACTCGCGTACTTCTCAGCTGCTTCCGGTTACTAAAATAGATTTTATTAGACATTATCATCGCACAACGCTCGTGTTAGGCCTAGACACAAATATCTGGATATTTTTTGAGATATTTAGAAGGTTGTAGGATATTTAGAAAAATTCTAGATATTTAGAAGAAATAATTGTTTTGGGAGATATTTAGAATTTTCTTATAGGTTTTATGCTTATTTTTTCTGTTTTTTTTTAACATTTGAAGCTGTTTCACTCAATTTAGTGCCAACAATAAGTCAGTAATCCGATCAGTGGTTTCCCCTTGAATAACGTTTCCATACATGTATGTCTTATGGTAGCCAGTACAGAACAAGATGGCGGATGCCGAGGAGCCTGAAGTTGAAGCTGCCGAGTGGTTAATAATCGTTAGCTATGAAACTTTTGTTCTTATTGAGTCAAAATTAGTCAAAATTGTGATATTTATAAGAAATATAACAGGACATTTAGAAAAAAATTCGGGATATTTAAAAAATTTTCCGAGATATTTAGAAAATGTTTCGAGATATTTAGAATTTTTGGGGGGAATTTCTGGATAGATATTTAGGCGATTTTACGTGATATTTGTGTCTAGGCCTAGCTCGTGTATTGGAGATTACCTCTGTTACCTTATATGATGGAACTCAATACTCTTATCAAAATAACCGGATAAGGGTATCAAGTTTGAAAAACAGCTGTTAGATATCTACAGTTCTTTAATTGCGTGTCCAAAAAATGATTCTCTTTTTAAATCTTTTTAAATGATTGAATTTCAGAATTAGAAGCGTTTCTTTAATTAATTCTAGATTGCATGGGCTAAAGTAATCACGGTGTAATATTAAGATTATATAGGTGTTAATTACGAGGCAGTTTAAATTAGAAAACAGAAAAGAAAATAGAAGTTTCTGAACGTAGATTTAGCAGTATATATATATATATATATATAGATAGATAGATAGATAGATAGATATCGGCAATAGCGATGTTTCGTGTTAATAAACATTACAATTGTTATGCTAATGTACCAACCATGATTTCAAAAGGCCACTTTGTTTCAGGAACCAATGGTCTCTATCTGGTTGGAACATTAATGACAATGGACGACGACGTTATATAGGCGAGACTTTAGGGCGAACCAATATACAAATGACAAGTAAAAATATACAGCCATACTGTGTAATAAACTGCCTATTAAGAGATCAAATAGCCATCTGTAATTCATTATATTGATTGATTTCTTGATAGGTTATCAAGGGTAGCGTGACACGGCTTGCGTGACTTGGGCGTGACTAGCTTTGAGCACAAAATAACTCGGAATGCAAATATCCGCCCTTATTTGTCCTCGATGAAGGCAGCGTTCTATGGACTTTACTCGATGGTCACTCGTTGCGAAAGCAAAAAAAAAACCTTTTTTAAAATTTCGTTATTCTCTATTATGAATCTTTGTGATACCTTGAAAATCACTCACTTCTCAACTTCTTACTTAGTCCTAGGTATTGTGTTTCGATACGTTCTGCATATTTAAAACTGACTAGCGAGCAAAGACGAGGAAGGAAACGTAGATCCCGAAAAATATTTGTCTTGCGGTTACGTCACGACCGCACCCTCGTTCTAATGCTCGTGACGTCACGAGTTATTTGTGAACCGGACTCGAAGGAGACATCGACCGACAATCGAAAAACCTCAGAGCGTGATTCGCATTACAGTAAAACCTGGAGAATTTCTACGACTGAAAGAGCCGTGAAGGACTTCCATGTGAGCTAACAACCTTCTGGGGTGTTCACTGGGAAAATAGTAGCATTTTTGCGTGGAAAAATACAAGTAACGACTCGGCAGATGTGGCAAAGATTATAATGGAAAGTGAACCGCCAAATTATTGAATTTCAAGTTGTTTGTTTGGACCGTATATATTTCGATTATAACTTTGGTCAATAGATAGACGACGGATTTACTCCGATTTGTACTCCGATGTCTATGAGGCAAGCTTTGAGCGACGATACTTTGTCTCAGAAACTATCTGAGAAGGATATTTTCAAGATTAAGCTCTCGCTGGCCTGTCTTTCAAACAGGGTTTTTGTGTGCAAAGCAGTCGCGAATTTATACATTTGGCAGCCTCCGACAGAATTGTCACCAACGAATTCGTGGCAGTATGTACGAACTGGGATCCCAGCGATAGTGGTTAGCAATGGACTTAGTGGAGCTAGAAACCCAAAAGGGATGAACATTTGCTTGGTTGAGCAACAGAGTGGATTCTGTATATGGAAGGAAATTATCACAGCAAATTCCAATTATCGAGAACAACAGAAGAATTTTCATGTTTTGGCGTTAGCGAGTGGAGACGACGTGATGGCAGGACTTCGCTTCGCAGACGAAGAGGCTGCTGGATTGTTCTTTAAAGATGTTACTTCTAATCTAGAATGGATTCTCCATCCTTCCTCATTACCTGAATTACATAGTCTCGAAGTTAGCTCTAACCAGATGGGCAAAATGAAGAAGTTAAGAAAGCTAAAAAAGAACGAAATATCAAGCCCGTGTTTATTTAGTCATGTCACGAGCATTACTACAGCTACACAAGTCAGCGATGGTGTTGAATCGAAATCAAATAACTCTGAATCGCAGAGGGATAACCAAAATGTCATGAATGGACATGCAAGCCGAGCTTCTAATTTGAGAAGGGCATTCAGTATGACGAAAAGAAGGAGATAGATTACTACTCGTTAAAGGTTAGACGCTTGATCCCTTTGATCGGAAAAGCCGAAGCCTACAATGTACCAATTACCATATCAGTAATGAGTAAAGAGTACTAGACGAACTTAAATTAAATAACGGAGTTTGAACCTTTTACACAGAGTTCTATATATGATACGCTGACATTTTGATGTGTTTAGTAATTTTCCCTTGTTCTGTAAATTTCGCTTAAAGTTTCGTTTTGCTTTGTGATATTGTTTTGTGGATCACTCTTTGGCGTTTCAGACTGCTTTATGATAATCAAGGATGAATTATGAAAGAACAAAGGCTTCTCATATCTACTATTCCAATTTCACAACCATCAAATATTTTCCAAACCTTAAGAATTCCAGTCCCTTATCAAATTATAGACTGTCCATTTGTACGTGTAGATCATTTGTATCGGAAACAATCCCAGTAAAATAACTGGGTGTCTGGTATAGTAAACGTAGAATTGTATATGTGACAAACACATTTCGAAATAGTCCAATCATTTCCACATAAAATATTCAATTCTTAAAATTTCAGCTAGAAACATACAGCATTTTATATAATCTTTGATTTACATCAGAGAATGCAACATCTCTGTAATTTGGGCAGTTAGTAATGGCAATATTGCAGATGCAAAAAGTGATCTGGAAAATTTGAAATTGCCATTGAAGGGAGGAAAGTTGAACACTTACTGGTTAAATTAACCAACATAATTTAATTGACGCAACTATTTCAGTGCCAGTTTTGTTACTAAAATATATATACTTAGCATTACTCAGCCACTGGCATTGGCAAACTTGCCATCTGATTGCCAAAGCCAGGCACTGTCTAGCTAGACAGTCAACTGCACACATGCTGCAGACAAAAATCACATAGAAAAATGTTTTTTTTTTACAAGGTTTTTCACAGTTTTCTCAATAGCTAAGTTGATAGAACAGTAGCTTGGTTATGCTAAAGCAATTAGACTTCTCATTCTTGGTTTCTATTGACTTTGAGAGTTAACTTGGGGCTGTGCCCCTCACCAACTGTCTGCTGATAGAAACCTTGAGCTCAAAGTCTAATTGTTATAATTTATAGACTGCTTTATAGTTTTGTAACCATAAAAATGTAATATATATTGTAGTACCATTTCAATATCCCACTGCAGTTCAACTGATCTGCCCAATTTTTAGAGAATTACCAGTTGGCAAGTGGTTTAAATATTTTCCAATCAAAAGTTACTGTTATGTTGGTTCAACCAGCATTACCAAGTAAAAAATAGAAACATTCAGATATAGGTTCTAAACATGTGGCTACCTATCATGCTCTGAGCCATGCTTTTGTAAAACAGGTCATATAATATTGCTGTTTTTTATGTCAAGTGGCTTAAAAACTGAATGTACCAGGAAGTTTTTCAGAACTGGTTACGACAGGTAATTTACATGTTGCAGCCAGTTTGGGCATCTGTCTCAAACACAGCAGTTGTTCTCAATATTAGATCCTGAACAAAACAAACTTGTTCCAGTCTTTTTTGATAGGATACCATTACGAAAGTGCAGGTCAGAAATAACAGTTAGGCCAAACAAAATAGATTTGTGTTTCTGATAATGAGCTAAAAAAAATCCAGGTAGGTAGGCCGAAAAACAAAATATTTAGTGATTATTTTTGCGAGTTATCCCTATTTTGCGTTGTTGTCATGTTCATGTACTCGCACTGAAGACACTATTTACGTACTTCTCAGTTTTAATGTTTTTGTGTTAATTTTATCTGTTTCAAGTCTTAGAGAATAGCATTAAAACGTGTGAGGTTGGCATGAAGAAATGCCAGTTGGTCGGGTTACTGGAAACACAACATTTATTTTGTTTGGTCTTATAATCCACTGATTTATTTTCCTTCAAAGTGAAGTATGCCAAGTTTAAGTCTGGCTATAAAAACAAAAACCTTATCGTTTCCAATTTTGGTTTTGTTTATGATCACACATTGAATCCATACATTTCAGAATTGTGTTATATTGAAGATTTAAATACAGTCATTACATTAATAATCACTTCTGCATTTACATCTGTACAGCGTGTTAATAAAGTTTGTGGTTTCTGAAAAATAGAAATGTTAATATGCTTGTAAATTACCTGTTAGCAGGAAAGAGTTTGTTATTAAATTATGCTAGAAAGAGAAAGGAAAATGTTTGGTTTCCAATTATGCTTCAGTTTTTTTAATAACGAAGCTATTTGCTTACAAATAAAGATCTACCATTGATCAGAAGCGTATTACATATGATTGGTATAAATTTAATGAATGGAAAATTAAATCCTTTGAAGTAAATACCATCTTTTGACTGTTCTAGTTACTTTATTGGAATTTGGTTTTCAAGAATCTTAGTCTAGACAACAGTCAAAGCTTTGACATTTACAAAAGAAAAGCCCAAAACCATTTCCCCGATAAGAAAACCAGTTTTAATTCACCCAAAACCACAACTGACAGCTGCATTCTGCTTGGCATCCATGAAAAATAAACCAATGTTGACCTTGAATAATGATTTCCTTAATTTACACTGTCCTTGTTTAGTATAAGTACTTTATTTGACCATGTTTAATATTGAACTAGCCGCGCCTAAGGCAAATTTGATGGACGACCTTTGATTCCATTCTGCTATGGTTTATCAATGTGATTTCTGCATCTTTGCTTTTGTTAATCATACTTGATTTGCTGACATACAACCTTATAATCCAGAATATTACCCTTCAATCCTAATTTAATCCGTTGCCCTTAGCCGTTTATCAGTTTATTAAAACTTTCATAAGGCTGCCAATATATCAAAAATAAAAGTCGTAACATTTCTCTCGTATTTGCACTGGACATTTTTATGCTTTCGGTTGAAGGCAAAGGTCTTCATTTTACTTGGAGAGACATCTGTTAGCAGGATAAAGAGCAATAATTTATAAGAAGGCTCGTTTTCGCCAGTTCTTTCCTGGCAGAAGTGTCTCCGGCTTTCATTTGATTTGGAGATACCTGCTAGCATGGAAAAGGTCAATAATTTATAAGAAGGCTCATTTTTGCCAGTTATCTTGTGCTTAAGGTGGCTCGCCTGGATTTTCCAGGGACGCACCATACCCACTTTGAACGGCTGATACTCCACTGTCAGAGCTTGGTCGGGCAAGCCACTTCACCCATTTACTATAAATAGAATAAACTTTCCAAAAATGTAGGTTAGTTTGACATCGGTGTTACCATAGCAACACAACGTTAACGTCATGCATTTTACATATCATCAATTTCCTCGAAATCTAGACCTAAACTTTTAAAACGACCTAGTGTCCCCTGTAGTCTAACTGTAGGCCTTCAAGACTGCAAAGTTTAAAAAAATTGTATGAGAGCGTTTTCGAAAAAAAATGGGTTGAATATTTTCGTTAAAATAATTAACAATTCGCCTTACTTCCTGTTTAGTCGTTGAGAACTGTATTTTCCGGACCGATTCAAGCGATGTTTTTAGCATATTTCATACCTGTGGCATAGGACTACATCCCATGAAAATTTCATTCCATTTGCTTTATTTGATTTCGGTTTATGGAATCATAAGTAATGTCATAAATATGCTCATTTTACTCAAAATATTAACGTATTTGCTAAGGAAGCTGTAATTCGAAAACTAGTCGATAAAAATTTGTTTTAATCTTTTCAACTGAAATTCAACATGTACTACCCTGGTCCTGTAAATTTCAAGAGCATTGAATCATTTTAAGGGCGCGAAATAAAAACAAAAACATAGGGAACTTTTACATGCATCCACGCAAGCTTCATTGCTGTATCATTTTGTTGGTAACTTGTGTCTTTCCGAAATTTCTCTTTTGTCTAGATTCTACATACTTGTGTGCTTTTCAACTAACAAGTTTACCATGGACGCTTGCTATGCTTCGAACGCTCGTGCAAATTTTGTTCTTAGTACAATGACATGCAAATTAGTTAAACCATGAAGCTAGGCAGTGCGGGATGATAATGTTGAATAAGTGTGTTTTTAGTAACCAGATCGGGGAAAAGTGACGTCTAAACCACATTTTCTAAATATTAATTAAAAACGAGATTTTGTATTAGTGATATTATAAAAGGTTTTGTAAATAAATATTTTAAGTTATATTATAACAGCGTTACAACTGGCAGCGTGACAATGATAATTGCATGTAATTGTACTAAGAATATAATTTGCACGAGAGGTCCGGCAGTAGCGAAGCGTAGCAAGCGTGTATGGTAAACTTGTTAGTTCAAAAGCACACAAGTATGTAGAATCTAGGCAAAAGAGAAATTTCGGAAAGGCACAAGCTATCAACAAATTGATACAGCAATGAAGCTTCCGTGGATGAATGTAAAAGTTCCCTATGTTTTTGTTTTTATTCCGCGCCCTTAAAATGATTCAATGCTCTTGGAATTTACAGGACCAGGGGAGTACATGTTGAATTTCAGGTGAAAAGATTTAAAAAACTATTTATCGACTAGTTTTCGAATTACAGCTTTCTTAGCAAATACGTTACTATTTTGAGTAAAATGAGCATATTTATGACATTACTTATGATTCCATAAACCGAAATCGAATAAAGCAAATGGAATGAAATTTTCATGGAAAGTAGTCCTATGCCACAGGTATGAAATATGTTAAAAAAATCGCTTGAATCGGTCCGGAAAACACAGTTCTCGACGACTAAACAGGAAGTAAGGCGAATTGTTAATTATTTTAACGAAAATATTCAACCCAATTTTTCTCGTAAACGCTCTCATACAATTTTTTTAAACTTTGCAATCTTGAAGGCCTACATCTAAACTACAATGGATACTAGGTCGTTTTAAAAGTTTAGGTCTAGATTTCGAGAAAATTGATAATATGTAAAATACATGACGTCAACGCTGTGTTGTTATGGTAACACCGATGTCAAACAAACCTACATTTTTGGAAAGTTTATTCTATATCTAGCAAATGGGTGAAGTGGCTAGTCCGACCGAACTCTGACAGTGGAGTATCAGCCGTTCAAAATGGGTATGGTGCGTCCCTGGAAAATCCAGGCGAGCCACCTTAATGACATTCGTTCAAGATGAAGGCTTTGGTGACTGAACAGCGGAAAACTTTCAGGGTTCAAATCGCCCCTTTTTGCATGTCCGTAGAAATGTTGCAAGTACTTCAGAGCTAATTTTCCACAACGTTTAGTTGCAACCGTTCTTGTTGCAAGCGGTCGTAGACGTATCGCTTGTCACAGTTTCAGCATTTCGCTGATATTTACTTAGTTTCAGCCGAGAACTTTCCTTTGTAAACTGCAAATTAATATATTCTGGTTTGTTCTCGAAACGAGGTCTTGTGAAAGGAGTGCCAGAGTTGGACGGTTGGTCAAAATGATCAAGTCTCAAGAAGCTTTATAAACGTCGGTGCAAAAGACTTAAAACGCTGTAAACTAGAATTTGCATGATACTTCCCTATTACATACTGCATGACAGCAAAAATTGGAGGAATTCCGATTTCCCTCGCGCCCGAACCCGATGCACCTGAAAAAAACCAGGCGTGACCGAGGACTTCCCATGCTGTCACTTGGCCAGATCATTCTGCGTCAGCCTGAGTTTACGTTCTTGTCAAGCGTAAACCTGATGCTTAGTCAGCTGAACTGGCCCAGCCTTCAACAGCGTAGAGTACAAAACAGACTGTCCATGATGTACATGGTCTAATTGAAATTCCCAAAGATCAATTTCTTAAAGCCTGCGTATAAGCATACAAGGCATACAGCCACCAATTAAATTTCGTATTCTCCCTTTTTCTGTTTTAAATATTCCTTTTTTTTCCCAGGACTGTCAAACAGTGGAATACCAAACTAGACAGTAGAGAGCATAAACCTTAGCTCATTGACATATTTCGTTGCTATGCAACACCGTTGCTATGCTCGCAGCAGCAGATCCTGAGAAAACAGCCGACTCTGGCTATATGAGTCGGCTGTTTTTATGCGTGTTCAACGGCCACCCGATAGTTTTAATACTTACACATGTTTGTAAGTTTTATTCGTGGTTGACCTGAAAGGTTTTCATGAATGAATGAAGTAAAGTGTTCAAAAGTCGGAACAAGCTGTAGCGGGGAAAATGAAAAGCTTGGTTTATCGTGTGAAAGAAAATAATACTTGACAAGAATCTCAATCCGATAATTTTGAAGGAATCGTTCAGAACTCGAAAGGCGCCTACCTGTACTTGAACCTGAAATAATTAATAAATTGGTCCAAGTAAAAAAATATAACGGCAAACGTATGGCGCCGCCAACACAGTGAAGTCAGTCAGGAAATCGCCGATGTATGGGAAAGCAAACTTGTATTAGACTCTCCGGTGTAGCCGAGCTCTTTCTACTGTTGATAGATTGAAAGAACATCTAGTAAATAGTATCTAAATTTGTCAAAGATGGCTGCACGCGCTGTTGAGCACGTCCGATTTCGATCAACGAGCGCGCCCGCTCAAAGTTAATGTTTTTTTTTCATTTTTCCGTTATCTTCTTTTCTTTTTCTTCTGAACTCTTTTACGTTGATTTCCCTTTATTCTACCAGTTATTTGTGTGTCCTTATCTTTGTTTTCTTTATATAATTTATCGTTATTTTCGGGTCAGGAGCTCCACTTAGGCTTGCCTATATAAATTATCAGTAGGCAAGCATATATCAGTAGCCTATAATATTCAATTCACTTATATTCACTTACATTTTACAGCTGGGAAATTTAGAAATTCTTCACGACTTTCAGGTTGGCTGACACTGCAGAATAGCTGTTCGAACCATCTGTCATAAAAACGTCAGAATATTCGTTTTTATGAAGTTTTACCGCTGCATGCCGAGAGGCAGTTTCTTGCTTGTAAACCGGCAATGCATCTCGGGACAATATCTTTGATGGCACGTCAGTCGATCAATCCTGCACTAGCCATGCAGTCAAAATCTCGATTTAAAACGATCTTGTATCAACTGTGTATCCCTTCTTTTGTGACTAGAAATACAATACAAAAGACGGCCTTGAACACAAGGCTAGCCTACAGTCACAGCAGTAATTAATCATCTATAAATTTATTGATGCGATGGTTGTCGTACACCGTACATAACTTATATTTCCCACTTTTCTGACAAGTAGCAAGGGCTGCCTAATATTAGGTACTGGTTTATGTGCTATATACTATTTATAGCATTTAATGGTGTTAAATGTCATGCCAAAAGTCGGTAATATTTTTACACCGCTGAGGTCATAAGGTTATCGCTATATTTTACGTCACCTGGTTATTTCTTTTAATTTTTGAGAGCCGAACACTAAATAACGCGAGTTTAAAGGGGCACTGTCAAACTTCAAATGATCAACTATCTCACGACGAAAGACAATTACAACTACTCAGATTAGCAAAGTATGCTTTCCAGGTATACTGGAGAACATTTGAGACAATTTTAATGAAAGATTACAAAGATTCGAGTGGATGAAAAATACTGCTTTTACTGAATAGCAATTTAGAGCAACTTGAAATATATAATCGGTTCACTGGAACCGAAATCAAGTTTTTGTATTTCGCCACTTTAATCCGATTAAAGTTTGCCATCCTATATCGAAAAAGCATATCAAGGCATTCACATGGTATTTCTCTTCTATCTCAGGGTGTTATTTTGTAGTGATTGTTTTAAAGAAACTTAAATGTTAAATTCAACTGACCGCAGAGTCCCGTTGCCTTGAAGGCGTTGCCGTAAAGTAATAGCTACAGCGGAAACTCACTGGAACCAATACGACGACAGCAATATCCTGAGATGTATCAATACTATCATTAATTACCTGACGTACATGTACTTCAAACACGTTCAAAAACAAAGCTGTTTTGCGCTTAGCCAGATATTTCTCGCAAACTAGTGTGTCGCGAATTCTGCCTCCCTAAACCCGCACACAATTCACTTTTGGGTTTGTTTTAAAGCAGATTTATTCACCAGGTTTGATTCAAAAGTCTCTCACAATCTCTCGCGTTTCGAATACAAAACTCTTTTTTACTACAATCACTTATCACTTGATCATATTACGTGTTCCTTTACTTTGTTATCTTGACGTCAATCACGGATCATTTTTGCTTTAAATGTCTTATTATGGCTAGTCTCCGACACTCTCCCCCCATACAGCTCTCTTCTGTCTGTATAGGTGTATGTCACTGTCACAGAAGACTAGATAAACATTTACTGTAACAGTGGTATTATAACTGGTAATATACGATATACGTAAAATACATGAACGTGAAATACATGAAAGTTCAGTGTTCAGTTATAGTTATCCGTGGCGATCTCTTGTATGCGATGGCCGGCTGCTACTGCCGCGTCCCTCTTCGGTCGAAATTCACGTGCATTGGCATCTAGGGGTGCTTGTGGCTCCTGTGGCCTCACGTCGCATGTCAGCTCCAACGGATACAAGTGCTGTACAGGTCGCTCGAGGAAGCCTTTCCCAGCACGTACTTTGGCTCCTCGGACTACACCATCTATATATCCCTTCATACAATTCTGTCACAATTCCCAGCTGCCACTTACCTCGATTTCGGTCTTCGGACTTTACAATAACCACGTCACCTACTTTAAGTGAGTGCGGTTTACCAGTGATGTGTTGGTGTCTCTCTCGAAGACCTCGGACGTATTCCTTCGTCCACCGCTTCCACATGGCATCTTTACACCTTATCAGAAACTTTGCTCGTTTCCAAAGATCGTAATCCTGAATATGGTGAGCATCCATCTCCGGTAACACAGTGGGTGGCGTGTGTAGCGTGCCAGATGCGACCTCCGTTCTGGATGTGACTTCTTGCGTAATCATAGTTTTGAACCAATAAAATCGTCCGTTATTTAGAACCAATCAGATATGTTCGGTTGTCAATGACCGATCGCCAACTGAAGTACTATTACTAGTAACCAACCGATGGCCGAATTAACAGCGGAAATCTAGTGTATTATTGTGGCCAGTGCAGTGTATTTGGACAATAGAACTGAGGGCTGCTGCTTCACACTTCATCAGTCTTCATCCACGTTTTTTTAAAGTGGTTGTTTCATGGTTAAGGGACTAGATATAGAAGCGACTGTTTACAGTTTAGACTTTAGGCTGCGAAGGATCAAGATCCAAGATTTTACGTAAGTCTTTAACAGTATTAAAGTACATTGTACTAAGTTTTCTGGGAGTTGCCTTTTAGCTTTCCTATAATTCTTTGATAGTTTTAAGCTTATAGGAATTTCGGTTGTTGGGAATCTCTGAAACAGAAAGATTGTTGCTGTTATCTTTGAACTTTTGATATGTACGTATAACAGCAAAACCGTCGATACTGCTGAAAAGAGCACCTCGAAGTTAGTCAAAATCTCAAATTTGAGAGTTATATCTTGAATAGGAGCAAAATTATAGGCCCGCAAACTCGAAATTTTTGGGAACATTTTACAGACGTTTGTAAATTGTATGGAAAATTATTTTGATTGGGGGGCAAGTTTGCATTGTGCTCCCAATCAAATTTTGCATACAAACGTCTGTAAAATTTGGGATTTTGACTAACTTCGAGGTGCTCTTTTCAGCAGTATCAACGGTTTTGCTGTTATACATACATGTATATATCAAAAGTTCAAAGAAACCATGGAAGAGTCTATTATACATTGTAGCTACAGTACACACCGAGACCATACCTGCCAACTCTCCCGGGTTATGCGGGAGACTCCAGATTTTTTACCTCATCTTCCGTTCTCCCGGATAGAGCCTCGAATCTCCCGGTTTTTAGCCATTATATGGATTGAGTTCGCCGTTTTTCAGGCTCGAGGGTTGAAAAGCTTGATACTAATTTTTCTGATAGTTTTCGGAAAGTCTTCGGTACACAATCTGGGTATCTTCGGAAAAAATCGTAAATCATTACATCATAACAAAGCCTCAACCAACATTCTCCAGATTTTAGAACTCCGGGGGTTGGCAGGTACATGTATGCGAGACGCTTTAATAGCAGTTTAGGCTTAGTGTACTTTGAGTGTAAAATATCCCGAACAATACCTCCAGTTAATTGGTACGTTGTGAAGGATAAAACAAAAATTCCAACCTCTTACTGAATAATGTACATTTTTTAAATTTCTTGACTGAAAATGGGTTAAACACTCAGGTACTTGAAGTGTACATACTTTACCAACTGGCAACTGTGACATTATTGAAATACAATAATTATTATGTGACGAGTCACTCTTAAACTTACAATATGTCAGGACATTAATCTGATGAAATAGCATTTCATTTTACACAAAAATTTGTAAAAGGTTCATTAACAATACAATGCCAATTCAAGACATGCAATAATTAACAATAATTCACCGAAGTGGAGGTGAATAGTGGTGGATATATATTTACCGAACCTGCGGTTTTTGAACCGACTTACATGTAATAACCAGTCACGTCCCAATTCCATTGTTCTCATGCAATCACAGTTTTTACATGCCTAACCTATGTGTAATTGCATTTTGCTAATTGGGTTCCATTGTTTTATAGAATTAGCAAAAAGTAATTGGTTAAAAGTGGATAAATAGCATATTACTCATTTCCCTAATAGGGCAACCATTGTTAATCAGTCGCATTTGTGCTGTTGATTGACAGGTTTTACTCTGAAATTTAGTGCTTTTGTGGAAAACGTCAAAGTGTTTCATCTATGAATTTGATAATGATTTGTCATATGGCAGTAATGATTCACATCATTGGTTATAGTTCTACAATTCCCAAATGATTATTGCGCATTTAGTTCATATTCATTCAACAGACCGCAGTTCTTCAGTGTTTTCTCGCTTTGCAAAGCTGCGAGCGCCATGGATTTCGACCGCCACGAAGACCAAGAGTCATTGGAGTGGATGGACAATAATTGTTACAACTACCTTGAAGATGTGTTAAGCAGTATAGTGAACGAAACAGAAGACGCGAATGGAAAAGAAGAGAAGCAAAACTTCAGGTTCAGTGAGCCGAAAAGTGAGAGTGAGATTGCTAAAATAATCAAGGAAGCAGTTCCAAAAAAAACACGCTCTATAAGAATGCTTGGGCTATGAAAATTTTGAGGAGTGGTGTGAAGAAAGAAATTCTAGAGTTGGCTCCAATAGCGAATTTGCAAGTTTTGTTGGGAAAGCTTTGGAAGATATGTCAGCCGAAGAATTGGATACAAATTTGGCACTGTTTATAGCTGAAGCAAATAAAATGTATTGTTGTCAGACGAATTTTGTGAATAATTTATTCAGAGGGCAATGTTGAATTCAAAACCCAGGGGAGGTCTACATGTATGTCATGTTAAAAATATAGACCTGTCCTTGGTTTTAAATTCAGCCCCACGCTCTCATTTGCTATTCAAATCTGCTCCTATTTAAGTAATCTATTTCACGGTATTGCTATCAGCATAACGCTGATTTACATAGAATCCGTGGCTAAAAATACATCCGTAGTATATAATTATAAGTAATTCCTATATATCTAATTATGTACTTAAAAACTCGTATAAACAATAATATATAAAATAGTAGTAACAATAACAAATACAAAAGTAAAGTAACATATAGTAAAAAATAGTCTAAAAGTCAATTTAAGAGAGAGGCAGTCGCAATGTTGTTCTTAAAAGAAACCAACGACCTAGTTTCGCGTAATTCAGCTGGAAGCTGGTTCCAGAGCTTTGCTCCATTGTAGGAGATGCTCTTTTTCGCAAACTCAGTTTTGGGGAGGAGCAAGCAGAGTTTGGTATCTGCCCCCCTCAGGTTGTAATCTGTTCTGCTTCCAACTGTTTTGAATTATTCGGTGAGACTGGTCGGTGCACAGTTATTTTGGATTTTGTGCATCAAGACAGCCTTGCGTTTAGCCCTCCGTTCATCAAGTCTATCCCAATCTAGTATGTCAAGGAGTAGACTGGAGCTCGTTTTATAATCAGCCCTTAGAATAAGCCTAGCAGCCCTATTGAAATTTTTGAAGTTTATCACAGAGGACCCTCCCACAGGTATCCCAGACCTCACAGCAGTAATCCATGTGAGTTTGAATAAGTGAATTATATATTTTCATTAGAGTGTCTTGGGACACAAATGGGCGGATCCTCTTTAACGCTCCTAGACCCGATACAACCTTTTTAGTTAGGTGGTCTATGTGGTCAGACCAACTTAAATTTTCGTCAACAACTACCCCTACCGTTTTGCTTTTACTGACCCTCTTAATATTTTTAGTTTTGGCCACGTTTAAGTGGAGCTTATTTGCTTTGAGCCAGTTGTTTATCTTGAGCAATTCGGTATTTGCTCTGACAACAACATCAATAACATCTGCTCCACTAAACGTGATGCTGGTGTCATCAGCAAACATACAGGGTGTTGACGTTTCGAGGCAATTTGGTAAGTCGTTTATGTAGACGAGAAACAACAATGGGCCAAGTATCGATCCTTGTGGAACACCGCAGGTAATCAAACGCTCAGTGGATTGAATGTTCTCCACCGAGCATGTCTGGTATCTATTTGAAAGGTAGGAGTGTAACAGACCAAGTGACCCCTGGCTTTTAGAATGCAGGTCTTCCAATGAGGATCAAAACCTGTATAGAACAATGGAATTGGGGCATGGCTGGTTATTAAGATATAATAAAAACCTTATTGACCAAGCTTGTTCAGTCAAGATGGGAGGTATATTGGCCTCATTCTTTTTTTGCTTGTTTATGGAACAGACAAAACAACGATTTGGCCAATTATCCCCCCATACTGACTTCACACATAGGTCAATAACCTCTACCTACATGTACATGTATAATTTATTAATTATATGTCAGAAACCCATAATAGTCTTGATACGTATAACAAAGCATCTATGATGTATATTTGTAATTGCCTAATAATGAATAAAAAGTACCATAATTTTTATTTGTCAAATACTGGCCCAATTGTAGAGCCTTCAGCAGTCAGCTTTCCAACTGGTCACCATTTAATCCATATATGGTGATATTTATTGAATTCAATATTTCATAGCATCAGACTACATTGTAGAGCAAAGTATGGCCGTTACATGTTTCAACTCACTTATAAATGTGTTTCTGAATATATGGCATGCCAGTCCATCATGAAATGGAGCAATCTGATTGGCAGAATCATGGACTGCTCAGCTGTGTGCTCTCAAAAATCAGAAAATTTCACCAAACACCATTATAATAAAACATTTATTGACCAAGCTTGTTCGGTCTGGATGGGGGAGTATTGGTCTTGTTCTTTTTGGGTGTGTGTATGGACCTCACCATTTGGTCTTGATCCATACCCACACTCGAAAAGAACTCGACCAATAACCCCCCATCCTGACCGAACAGACTTGGTCAATACATTGTATGTGTAACCTTTTTTTATATAGGACTATTTTTACAGTTGGTGTGATATCCTTCGGATTTTACCTACTAATGAAAATGTAGATTAAAAATATGTAGATAACCTCTATGTACAAGTAGTACGTGTAGATCTGTTCCCTGTTTAAGATATAACCTTATGTTTTTTCCTGAAAAAGTTGCTAACCAAATACAATGTACCTATTCTTTTGTGTACTTTTCAGATCTGATCTGCATCTTCACCTCCAGCATGAAATGTTATGGCGATCGAGACCTAATAATGCTCCCAAAGTGCTATAGCTGCTGCATGACACTTGCTGAATCATAAAAAGTGTATGTTTTTAACTGAACAGAGACATATTGATTTTAAAGAACAATGTACATTGTATGTTACATTGAGCTACTTGTATGTATCAACAACAAATTTTGAAATGAGGATATTTGAATAACTAATCACTCTGACAGCTGCACCATTAAGCTACAGTGTATGCCATATTACACCAGTCCTGCATTGTTATAAATATGTTTCTTACTACATGTACTTGAGAAGCTTTTTTTATACTAGTATTGCTCTTGTCTCAATGAATTAAGTATGTACATTTTCTACTTAAATATACCTGTACATGCATGTGTACTTACCTGGGTTCCAGAGGTAAAATGTTTTGTGCAAGGAGTTTTTGTGAGCGTCAGCCAAAATTTAACCTTTGGGCCAGGTCTGTTGGATTTAATTTTTTCATCCAAAACATGGAGACCAATAGTGATTGGCTAATGTAATTCATAACAAGCTCTAATTGGTTTTAAAAATACCCATCATGTGTTCAAAACCGGCTGCCATTCAGAAATTTTAATGACAGCTGTCAGATAAAGTGTTCCATGCATAGATTCGGTCATGCCGAGAGAAGCAATAAAATAATAAGCCCAGGAAAAACATTGTTCTAGTGAAGGAATGCCAAAACAGCTCATGAATACACAATGTATGGCAACACTGTTTGAGGAAGATTACATGTATGACAGCTGTGAGATAATTTTCACATAGCTACTTTGCAGTTATTGGTTACTTTAAGAGGTGGACTAAAAAGAATACACCATCAATCATTTCTGAATGAAAACAAGATTCCAACAGACCTGGCACAGAGGTGAAAATTTGGCAGAGGCACATGCCTCCGATGTTTGCTATATGTAATTGACAAAAGGCAAAACATTTAACCTCTGGCACCCAGAGTGTACACATACTAGTTTATTTAACACCTGTTCTTCTTATAATGTTTTGACATAACGATGATACAATGTACTACCTTATGTTTGCAATATTGAAATCTTTCAGACATTTCCTCATGCAATGAAGTCTAAAAACTGATATCATGCCTATTTATTTATTGTATCCTAAAACTGCTAATTGTTATTTTGAAGATAATTCGAAATATTGTTGCTATGGATAGTTTACTTAAAATTATCATGATGAACAATAACTGTTTAGAGAATAGGTGCAGTAGTTCCTGGTATGAATTCCATATTACTATCAAAAACTAGAGTAAGAGCTAGTGATTGCAATAAACTCTTGAAACAAAATCTAATGTAGTCAATATAATAATAATAATAATAAGTCTTAGTTTGTAGAATTTTACTGAGGGTAGCATGTAATACAATTGTAGCATATATATACAACACTAAAAAACCTGTGGCCCTCTTAAAAGATAAAATAGAAATATATAATTAATTTACAAATTGTTAAGTTAAGAAGATATACGATAATTGATTAAAAAGTTAAAAAATATATATATATTGGTATTCAAACTAACTAAACTAACTACAGAAAATATACAATTTATTATAGTAAATGTTGAGAAAAAGTTAAAAACGATATAATTATTGGAAAGCAAACTATAAACTAACTAACTGACTACAGTTGCATGATAAACCAAGCTAACCACTGGTAATCTAAAACTAATCCAGCTTGTTTGGGTAGCAATACAAAGCTATAGTTACAGTCAAATGATGAAATGGTTCAACAGTTTCTGATCCTTTAAAACAATATTTAAATAACTTTTAAAATATCTCCTTTTTCCTCAATGTGAGGGATAAGCTGTTCCATGCCTGGCAGGCTGTTGCACTATAGGCTGCATGGACAAACTAAATTAAGGTTACAGTATCTAGTCGATTGTGAGTGTAATAAAACAAATTATTCATTCAAATAAGTAGGGACATGACTCTTGAGACATTTAAAAACTAGGCAACATTTATTAGCTAACTTAGCTTCTTCGTAAAATGGTATACAGTGTAGTTCATTAAAAAGCCTGACAGAATATGATTTATAATCAGCATTTAAGATAATTCTGGCTGCTCTTTTCTGAAGCTTTATATCCTACATTTGCCTAGACAATCGTTATCACAGCTAGTCCAGATTACATTAACGTTACGTAGTTTGTTTTATTTTGTTTGGAAAAGCTATTCACTGTGACAGTTTCTATACATGTGTCTAGTTGTCAATTAGCATTTAATAGTGTATAAGGCTAAGTAAATAAAAAAACATGTTTATCGTCCAGATCTCCAAACGAAATAGGGCGGGAAGCGCATTTTATTTGTTATTTTCAACTTTTTTTTTATTTCCTCTAATGCTCTTTTTACAAGCAAACTAGCTAGCTCAAAAGGTCCGGAAGGTCAATTTGTTATCTATTACCGACCGGGCATTCCATGATTTTAAAATTTCATGCGCACTGCATACCAAAATGCAGACAAAAACCATCACGGCGTCAAGATGTCAAAAATCCCCCGAGAAATCCTTAAAATTTGTTTTTGCCTGGAATGTCACTCGGTAGAGGTACTGGGTACGACTTGACAGGAAAGACTGTGAAGTTTTATCTCTCCAGGGAACCGTTAGAGTTTTTATTACAAATAGTAAAAAAAGGAAGGGGCCCTTAAAAAGGAAGCAGGCAGGGACGATAAACATGTTTTTTTATTAACTTGGCCTAATTGAGATGGTATTTGTTTTATGGGTTTATTGCAATCATTCTACTCTTCTAGAACTAGACAGCTGAAAAGCAGGTAACTGTAACACCTTTTCCAAAATTAAAAGGTTATCTGGCTTTCTGTAACATTTAGAAAAGCCAATCCAGTGCTGTTGTCACCTACATGTACATGTATTTTTACTTCGTTATCATGAAAACCTGGTTTGTAAATTGGCTCAAGCCTTTGATCCTGTACATTATTGTACTACCACACACATACTGGTCATATGTAGACAAAAAATATTGTCATTGATCATCACCCCCCTCTCCCCCATGTATAATATCCCATGTCATTGATCATCACCCCCCTCTCCCCCATGTATAATATCCCATGTCATTGATCATCACCCCCCTCTCCCCCATGTATAATATCCCATGTCATTGATCATCACCCCCCTCTCCCCCATGTGTAATATCCCATGTCATTGATAATCATCCCCCATGTATAATATCCCATGTCATTGATCATCACCCCCCTCTCCCCCATGTATAATATCCCATGTCATTGATCATCACCCCCCTCTCCCCCATGTGTAATATCCCATGTCATTGATAATCACCCCCCTCTCCCCCATGTATAATATCCCATGTCATTGATCATCACCCCCCTGTCCCCCATGTATAATATCCCATGTCATTGATAATCACCCCCTCTCCCCCATGTATAATATCCCATGTCATTGATAATCACCCCCCTCTCCCCCATGTATAATATCCCATGTCATTGATCATCACCCCCCTCTCCCCCATGTATAATATCCCATGTCATTGATAATCACCCCCCTCTCCCCCATGTATAATATCCCATGTCATTGATCATCACCCCCCTCTCCCCCATGTATAATATCCCATGTCATTGATCATCACCCCCCTCTCCCCCATGTATAATATCCCATGTCATTGATCATCACCCCCTCTCCCCCATGTATAATATCCCATGTCATTGATCATCACCCCTCTCTCCCCCATGTATAATATCCCATGTCATTGATAATCACCCCCCTCTCCCCCATGTATAATATCCCATGTCATTGATCATCATCCCCCCTCTCCCCCATGTATAATATCCCATGTCATTGATCATCACCCCCTCTCCCCCATGTATAAAATATCCCATGTCATTGATCATCACCCCTCTCTCCCCCATGTATAATATCCCATGTCATTGATAATCACCCCCCTCTCCCCCATGTATAATATCCCATGTCATTGATAATCACCCCCCTCTCCCCCATGTATAATATCCATGTACATTGTACATAACAAAGACATCTACCTTGTAATTTTCATTGGTTTTTTGAATGGTTTGTTATTTAAAACTCAAATGTTAATTTCCATTATAAATATGTATACTACAGTACAGCAAAAAATAATGCAAGCATAGGTCATGTTCTTCACTATTTTCCTTCCATGTATAATACCCCCATGTATATCAGTCCCCAAAAAGTCCTTTAGATTATACATGGTTCAAGTGTACATAATATTGTAATGTCAAAACACAAATTTCAGAATGAGTTTATAGGGCAAAAACAAAGATTTTATTCTCCTGGGACTCAACATGGCCACCATGTGATAAGAGCGAATTAGGTTTATTTTGCTCTTTTCGGGGTCAAGGAGATGAAACAGTGAAAAACACCTTGCAAGACCACACTTTGGGTGACCATTATTAGAGGTGACCGTTCAATAGACATTTAAGTAATGGTCCAGATAAGAACTGTAGTGGAATCCATTGTTCTGCGGCAATGAGCCTCCCCCACATACGATTTTGCTTGAATATGCTTTAAGTGCTTTAGGAGGTATCTACAGTCCAAACTACATCTCGAAAATAAAGTATTTTTTATGCTACTGGCTCTTTTTTCTGTGAAAACGGAGAGAAGCCACCATCCAGCCAATCGGATATAGAGAAAACAGGATTTTTCAATCGCAAATTTGATAACTTTCCCCACATACGATATTCTTCGAAATTAAACCATAGTTAGTTTGATCAAAAATAAATTCAAACCACAAACAAAAATCGAATGAAAATGCATTATTTCGATGGGTTTCTATTTAATTTATTAGTATCAACCAATGAAATTACGAGAAAGAATAATAGAAAATTAACACCTTTTAACATTCCTTGCCGTAGACACTACAGTTATTATCTGGACCATTACTTAAAGGTTAATTTTACTGTATTTCACTGATAAATTATCCAGGATTTTGAAAACTGACCTGACCACTGAATAAAGGATTGTGGCTAATTAATACAGGGATGCTTAAATATAGCTTAATATAGGTTCGACTGTACTTTGGTACAGTAAGTGTTTTCCTTCGGGTATACTGGGAAAACTGTCAGTAATAAGCACCCTCCTTTTAATGTTTTTAGTACTCCTATTCCAAGCAGCGCCCTCCTCTCCCATGGTATTCCAATATATAAAAACCGATAGTCTAATGAACAGCCTTTCAAACATGATTATTTCCCACACCAAACAGAAACTGGTCTCGTTGGAGTTGTTTTCGGAAGAGCAATATAGAGAGGTTCAGGCTTCTCTGCAGTATACTCCTTATCTCTTTTTTTTTCCTCTCTGAAATGCTGAATTTTGTGGAGCCTTAATTCCTGTCTTCTAGACAATTAATGATAGTATACTGATGTGAATAGCTGTATATAAATGTAAATTAAGAAAATATTTCATAAACAATACTAGGTAATAGATGAGATACAAATGATACATGTATAAATAGTTACTAAACATAATCGGCAAACTCTAATTTCTATAATATTATACACGTTGTCGGCCATGCTTATTATTAATGACCATAGGAGGATCAAGTATTAAATGGGTGACCCATACTAGACTCTTAGGCTTAACTGTAGACAACAAGCTAAGTTGGACTGAGCACACCTGTAATGTCAGAAAGAACTTCGCAAATAAGTTAAACTTAATCAAAAGATGTAAATTCCTACCAAGGCAGGTACTTTTAAATTTATACTTCAAAGTAATACTCCCGTCTATAAATGACGGTATCACCGTGTGGGGAGGTTTAAACTGTCAGGACAACTTTAAGGTCCTGGAAATTCTTCATTGTAGGGCGGCTAAAATCATTTACCATCTCCCCAGAGACACGCCCACTGACGAGGTCCTAACAAAGACCGGATGGGGGACACTACATTTAGGCTACAAAATCTCTATTCTCAAGTTGATGTATAAACTGTATTATAATATTACGCCATCACGTATGATAACACATATAAATAAGCGCAAATCAAAATACAACCTTAGGGGAGTTTACCAATTAGTCACTCCTCGATTCAATTCGAACATTATGAAATACTCAATAGCCTACAGAGGATCTGTGCTGTGGAACGCCCTCCCACGTAAATGCCACCAAACGACCAATATTTCAGCCTTCACCGAAACCGCAATCTGATAAGAAATCTTTACTTTACGGATATATCTGTGCAAACTAATAGAAACGTAAGATATGTTTAAGGTTTTAGGCTTAGATTTAGCATCATCAGCTCTATTTATTGGTATTAATTATTATAATTCCAGTTATTGTTATATACTAGCATTATTTATATAAGTATTAGTATCTTAGTTTTACAAATTACCTATTTTAGCTCGTTAATTAATTACATTTACATGTATGTTAAGTCACGACCCCACAAGCTCCAAGCTTTAAACTTTATCGTGGATAAATAAAGGTCATTGATTGATTGTGGCTTGACGCGATTCGTCAGGAGCACATCTTAAGTTTTGACACCTGCTACGTTGCAGCTGTCACAGCTCCATTTGGATAGCCTGTTTACACATATTCTTGAAATTGAAGTGGCCATAGCAACAATGTGATGACGTCATCTATTTGAATATGATTTATCGCGACTTCTGTACCCAACCATTTTGAAGATTTTCCCTATTAATGAAAAAATCCTTCTTTTTTGGTTGTCAAAACCAGTGTTTCCCTAAATGATTGAAACAATTTTGATATTATGTACTTAATATTGTATCTATAGCATAGGTCTACCCCGCATGAAAAGTTCATCCATATCGCTTCATTCGATTTCAATTGATGTTATCACAAGTAGTGCTTTAAATACGCCCATTTGACACAAAATAGTAATATCTATTGAACCTATAATTCGAAATCGACTCTAATCTCTCATTTTAGCTTGATTTCTATAAGTACTCATTAATTATTCATGAGATTTTGAAGGGAATTGAATCATTCTAAGGCCGTCGAAAATAAATATAAATATTGGGAACCTTTGAATTCATCCACGCAAGTTTCATTGTTGTAGCATTTGTTGATAGCTTGCCTTTCATTGATTTGTCATATTCAACCCATTTTTTCTCGAAAATGCTCTCATAGAATTTTTTCAAACTTTGTGGTCTTGAAGCCCGATAACTAGACTACCAAGGCTAATTGACTCATTTAAAAAGTTTAGCTCCAGAAGTCGCGATAATTGGTAATACGCAATTATGTGACGTCATCGCTGCGTTGCTAAGGCAACTGAGACTTCATCCAAACCTACTTTGCTTGAAAGCTTATTCGATATCAAGAAAATGTGTAAACACAGCAATGTAGCAACCGTCCAAACTTAAGATGGTTGTGCTTCTGACAAATCCAGTCGAGCCACCTTAAATAGTTTAATCATCTGTATCAGTGTAACCACTTATTTTCCTCAGTTGTGCTTTCCACTTCTCGAAACAGGAGTATTGTCTAACTGTCAATCTTGTCCATCCATCCTCCATGTTCTATCCTTCTGCCATGTTGTTTCCATCAGACTACTTTTTGAAAAGCAGATTCACGGGAATCCATACATATCTACACCTCATTTGAGCTACATGAATATGTCGCCAATGGTGAAAATCGTCCAGATCTGTCGATGTAAATGCAACATGATGTCAAATGATGTGAAGTCCTTGGGTAGTGCCCTTCTCTTTCATAAATATAGCGCTCCACAAGAGGACAAAGGCCAATAGCAGTTGATATTTTCTGGCATCTTTTCAGAAGCTGTTCAGCCTATAATAACACAAAACGAAAGTACTGAAAACAGTATTTTAAAACACCTATCTTGTGGAGATTAGGTCAGCCGGTCTAATAAAAAGGTAACCACGACTGAAAAATAATGTTTGTTTTCAAATATTTCTTATGGATGCGTAACTTTTCTGCTGTGTTTGTCTCTATTAAATTGTACAGCAGATGCCATTTATTATTTGAATTTCTATTTTTGGATCTTGGATCGTATGACGTTTTACGGTGTAAAGTAAAGTAATGTCACTTGATTTAACGTCGGTAGTTCCTTTAGTCTGAGACTAATCGTCCACTATTGTTACACCTGTCCACAAACTCGTTATTATTTACTGACAACAGGGTGACCGTGTGACGTCATACGATCCAAGATGGCGACGCGCAGGAGTCCATAAATGTTCATAATTAGTCCATAAGTGACGTCAAGTTCCGGATTTACAAAAAAAATAAAAATTGAAATATCTAGATTTAGTCATCCGGAAGTAGCATTTGATCAGCTAAGAGCAGTTTGAACAAAACAACTATTATTATCGTACGTATGACAACCCTATCTGTTCTAACGGCTGCTTACTCGAGCCAGACATTCCACTCACGGCCCGTGTGAATACGACACTTGTGACTGGTTGATTGTATGCAATAATTCAAACCCAATTGAGAAACGGAGGGAATGGAATGTACCGCTCGGGTGAGTAGACATTAGTGAGGAGAGAGTTTGGGGATCGACACTAAGAACGGCAGGCTATTTGGTCCCGCGCGAACTTTCCTTTCCTTTTTTTAACGCCGTCACGTGGCCAAATATTTTCCCGTCCATTCAATCTAAAAGTGCCTATTATGTACCACACCAGGGCCTGGTTGTTTAAAACAAGGGAAAACGCAACTCCGAGCTTAACTCGTTAACCCGAGGTTAAAATGTACAGATTGCATTTACAGATTCGGCCTATCCTATAATAATAATAATTAACTTTATTTATCCCACGGTAAATGGTTCAACAGGGCTGATTTTCAAACATGCCGTGCATAACTAATTATAATAGGTGCTGATCTTGTTTACAAATGAATTGTAACGAAAATATTTAAAAATTTATGCAATATTAATAATAAAAAGTTGTCTAAAATAGCACTAATCCTAAAAATACCCTACAATATGCATAGAGAAAAAGCCATCTGAGCTGCTACAAGGCTTTTATTGCATTTTTGAATGCAACCAAGTTGTCAATCTCTCGTATTTGATTTGGTATTTGGTTTGGTACATGTATTTGGTTCCAAGCTACTGCACTTTGATAAGAAAATGAACGTTTACGGAAATTAGTTTTAGGTTTAGGCAATTGAAGGTCAAATCCACCTCCTCTAAGATTGTAATTATGTACTTCCGAGGTCATTTTGAATAGTTCTTCTAGGTATATTGGCGCGGCATCATGAAATACCTTGAACACCATTGTCCTTAATATTTGCTGGTTTTGACTTTTGCATAAATGTGGCCAGTTTCGTTGCCTGAGTAGATCTCCTGATCTAATAGAATAATCAGCCCTAGTTATAATGCGGGCTGCTCTGTTTTTGAGCTTTTGTAATTGCTCAGTTTGCGTTTTACAGCAGTTGCCCCACACACTACAGTATTCAAAATATGGCTGAACAAGAGAGCGATATATTGATGTTAATGTATCCCGATCATCAGTCACATTTCTAGCTTTATAGAGCATGCGCAAGCCATTGGAAGCTTTTGAGATTATATTTTTGACTTGATCATCCCAATTCATTACTTCGTCAATCTGTACTCCTAACAGTTTAGTAGTGGCTTTATAATTATGTTCAATAGTCATTATTAATATATAGTGTCATATCCCTAGACTTAGCAAGATTTTGTCTGGAGCCAATGGTCATGTGGCTGGTTTTTGTGGTATTGCGACTTAAGTTGTTAGTTTTTAGTCAATTTTCAATAGCAGCTAGGTCCTCGTTTAACATATCCTCAATATCAGTAATACTTTTATTAGCTGTTGTGATGTAACTGTCGTCAGCAAAAATTCCAGGAGTGGAATCATGGAGACAATTTGGAAAATCATTAACATATAGTATGAACAATAGGGGCCCAAGAATGGACCCGTGGTGTATACCACATTATATGAATTCTTCACTTGATAGAATACCATTTACAAAACACCTTTGGCTCCTCTTACATAAGTAGGACTTGAACCATTGTAAAGCTCTACCATTAACACCATAGCAGCTTAGTTTGCGAAGCAAAATATGATGATCTACAGTGTCAAAGGCTTTTTTTAGATCAATAAATACATTACCATTTAGTTCACCCTTGTCCAAGTTGTTAAGCCAAATATCAGTTGCAAATAGTAGAGCTGTGGAAGTGGAATGCTTAAAACGAAAGCCAGATTGAAATTTGGTTAAAAGGTTATTTGTTTGTAAAAATGCTAGGAGTTGAGTGTGGACTATGCTAGGGATAAAGTTACTCTTGCTTCGAACAACCGGGCCGAGGGCTTGTGGTGTTCTCGTGTAGGAGGTGTATCCTCGTTCTGGAGTAAATTTAGTTTCTCTTCTTGTAGCTTAAAGTTCAACTAACCCCTTTTGCAATTTTTATACATATGAATCTTTGAAAGGTTTTGAGTACTTCTGCGAAGAAATGTTTGGCTTACATAGGGTACTCTTATGTTCTATGCTTATTTGAAATGGTGAAAATTTGACCTTTCCTGACCCATGACCACGTAAGAAAAAGACGGTCGATTTTTGATCTTACGTCACCTCATTAATGCATTATTCTCCATGCCGCCTTTCTATCACAACAACATCGATATATAGATAATATACACAGTCTGTGAGTTGTTAATAAAGAAAACAGTTATTTTAGACAAGCTGCTAAATATTTATTCAAATTATTGCAAAGTGGAATGAATTAGATGACGTAAGATCAAGAATCGACCCAGTCTTTTTCTTACGCGGTCATGGGTCAGGAAAGATCAAATTTTCACCATTTCAAACAAGCATAGAACATAGAGTATTCTTTGTAAGCCAAATATTTCTTCACAGAAGTACTCAAAACCTTTCAAAGATTCATATGTACAAAAATTGCAAAAGTGGTTAGGTGCACTTTAACCGGCAAAATAACTAAATTGACAAACAAGTTACCTAATGATAATTATACGTCAGAAATTGCTTTACTTACGTCATCTTGCTGATCAGCTGGATCAAGGAGAAGCCTTTGCAACTGATCATCTTCAACTAATTAGAAAAAGGAAACACTACAATGACATTTAATTTCAGTAATGTCTAACTGAAAGTGCATATAGTGTTTATTTCGTTATCACAAATATCGATTCTAGATCAAATGAATAGTTGATTGGTATAATGTTTCTTCATTATGAGGTATAACGTCAACCCAGGATTGATGTATTATACAAAACATGACTCCAGATAAATGACATTAAACAAGAACCTGTCCACAGGTTTAACTCGGGCTCTATCTTGTTATGTTTGTTCGCTAGTATTGTCGATCTCATGACGGCCGAAGAAATAATTGAGGTTATGTATCAGTCAATTCCAAACCCGTGCATGACCCCCCCGGGCCACCCCCGGGCCACCCCCGGGCATTTGATCAGAGGCTTGCTCCCGAGGGTGGGGAATTTGACGAGTACTGATCTAGGCCCTCAGGGGCGGGCATTTGACAAATAGTGGGGGTGGGGCATTTGATCAGTGTTTAAAAAATACATTAACTCTGTCTACAAATTCGCATCGCTCGCATCGAAATGGCGAACGTACGTGTCTTCGAGAACTTCCAGGATAAGGATTGTGCATTTGTAGAGGCCTGGCTTGAAAGAGTGAACCTGCCAAATTTGAAGGCCATGCACTTTCAGAGGTAAATTGTTTATGTTTAAACCTATAAACTATGTTGTTTTGCTTTTGCTCCGTGAACTTTGACCGACTGCGTGATATTATTAATAGTTGGAAAAGACGGTCCGATTGGAATAACAGGCCGACCCAGCTGATGAGTTGGTCGAACGCTGTTACATACTTTATATACCAACAACATAAGCCAACATATTCAATTTCAAACCATTACGTTTATTATAAAGTACATAACGGAAACCAAGAACGATCGAGCCGGTAGAAATGATTGTTCTTATCCCTGACCTGTTGAAGGTGGTTTTCACCGTCGGTGTTTCCTGTGAATTGCTTGAGTCAGAGTTTGTCAATAAAACAATGATTTCATTTATTTGTCAATAGTCTTTGCCTTGTCTTTGTCGAAATTTTTTGGAAACTTTTCTGATCCGGTCCCCGATGGTGGGGCATTAGAACAGCCAGGATGAAAAACTGGTGGGGCATTTGAACAGTTTTTCTGCCTTGGTAGTGGGGCATTTGATCGAATTTTTTTCAAAATGTTCAAATGCCCGGGGGTAGCCCGGGGGGGTCATGCACGGGTTTGGAATTGACTGACACATTACGAAGTCACAAATTACAAAACTACAAATAACTGAGGTCCCGCTGAAGCACCTTGCGTTACAGTCTTGCGTGACGTATGTTGTAAATAAAGTGTATCCTGGTGAGTCCAAAATATTTCACTCGTTCGCTGCGCTCATGGGCAGTAATGATTTAGTGGCTGTTTATTCTAGAGTTTATTATATATGTATATATCAGAAATAATAATGTATTCGTATCGTAATTTATATGAATTAAATAAGACTGCCTGATCCCAATCTGTATCTAGTCTCCTGGTTTAGACAACTTGCTACAAACGGAAATGTAAAGTAAAGTGACAGTTACAAACTCCAGAAGAGCAAATCATTTTAGAGGTTATAAAAAAATGGATATAACGCTATTTGATATTGTTGACGTCATAACACGTGATGGGCGTGGTTAATTGACCAACCATGGTCATTTTTGATCACGTCTCATCGTGGACATTCGTCTGATACCTGTTTTGTCTAGCTGTGATGACTTTTGTGAATTCTTAACCCCAACCCTAATCTCCGCTTCAAGTCCCATATGTTGCATGGTTGGTAAAGAACAGCACTTTTACCTGTTTTGATGCAAAAGTCACTTTTTGGAAAAGTTAATCAGAAAAGGACGACGTTAATGTCTCATGAAAGATGTCAATGAGACGAGTTGAAAAATATGCCTAACATGTCTAACGACCACGCCCATCATTATTTGTGACGTCATCAAGTTAAAATCTGTGAAATTTTGAGTTGAGCCAATCGAATCGAAAATGATGTCAAATGAAAGCCTTCTTACTCTTGGGTACAACGTTACATAGAACATGCCTCCAAGTTAACATATTTGGTTTCAATTTTGCATTGTTTCCATAGTGGTGTGAAAATCGTACTTGTCTGATTCAAAGACTCATATCTTCCAATATCGTGGTGATATCGAAAAATAATAAACGACGTTAGATTGGTGTATGAATGGGCTTTCATATGACACCAATCTTGTCATGATCGGATGAATCTGAAAATGGGGTTATTTGATATTGTTGACGTCATAACACGTGATGGGCGTGGTTAATTGACCAACCATGGTCATTTTTGATCACGTCTCATCGTGGACATTCGTCTGATACCTGTTTTGTCTAGCTGTGATGACTTTTGTGAATTCTTAACCCCAACCCTAATCTCCGCTTCAAGTCCCATATGTTGCATGGTTGGTAAAGAACAGCACTTTTACCTGTTTTGATGCAAAAGTCACTTTTTGGAAAAGTTAATCAGAAAAGGACGACGTTAATGTCTCATGAAAGATGTCAATGAGACGAGTTGAAAAATATGCCTAACGTGTCTCTCGACCACGCCCATCATTATTTGTGACGTCATCAAGTTAAAATCTGTGAAATTTAGAGTTGAGCCAATCGAATCGAAAATGATGTCAAATGAAAGCCTTCTTACTCTTGGGTACAACGTTACATAGAACATGCCTCCAAGTTAACATATTTGGTTTCAATTTTGCATTGTTTCCATAGTGGTGTGAAAATCGTACTTGTCTGATTCAAAGACTCATCTCTTCCAATATCGTGGTGATATCCAAAAATAATAAACGACGTTAGATTGGTGTATGAATGGGCTTTCATATGACACCAATCTTGTCATGATCGGATGAATCTGAAAATGGGGTTATTTGATATTGTTGACGTCATAACACGTGATGGGCGTGGTTAATTGACCAACCATGGTCATTTTTGATCACGTCTCATCGTGGACATTCGTCTGATACCGGTTTTGTCTAGCTGTGATGAATTTTGTGAATTCTTAACCCCAACCCTAATCTCAGCTTCAAGTCCCATATGTTGCATGGTTGGTAAAGAACAGCACTTTTACCGTTTTGATGCAAAAGCCACTTTTTGGAAAAGTTCATCAGAAAAGGACGACGTTAATGTCTCATGAAAGATGTCAATGAGACGAGTTGAAAAATATGCCTAACGTGTCTCTCGACCACGCCCATCATTATTTGTGACGTCATCAAGTTAAAATCTGTGAAATTTAGAGTTGAGCCAATCGAATCGAAAATGATGTCAAATGAAAGCCTTCTTACTCTTGGGTACAACGTTACATAGAACATGCCTCCAAGTTAACATATTTGGTTTCAATTTTGCATTGTTTCCATAGTGGTGTGAAAATCGTACTTGTCTGATTCAAAGACTCATATCTTCCAATATCGTGGTGATATCGAAAAATAATAAACGACGTTAGATTGGTGTATGAATGGGCTTTCATATGACACTAATCTTGTCATGATCGGATGAATCTGAAAATGGGGTTATTTGATATTGTTGACGTCATAACACGTGATGGGCGTGGTTAATTGACCAACCATGGTCATTTTTGATCACGTCTCATCGTGGACATTCGTCTGATACCGGTTTTGTCTAGCTGTGATGACTTTTGTGAATTCTTAACCCCAACCCTAATCTCCGCTTCAAGTCCCATATGTTGCATGGTTGGTAAAGAACAGCACTTTTACCGTTTTGATGCAAAAGTCACTTTTTGGAAAAGTTAATCAGAAAAGGACGACGTTAATGTCTCATGAAAGATGTCAATGAGACGAGTTGAAAAATATGCCTAACGTGTCTCTCGACCACGCCCATCATTATTTGTGACGTCATCAAGTTAAAATCTGTGAAATTTAGAGTTGAGCCAATCGAATCTAAAATGATGTCAAATGAAAGCCTTCTTACTCTTGGGTACAACGTTACATAGAACATGCCTCCAAGTTAACATATTTGGTTTCAATTTTGCATTGTTTCCATAGTGGTGTGAAAATCGTACTTGTCTGATTCAAAGACTCATCTCTTCCAATATCGTGGTGATATCCAAAAATAATAAACGACGTTAGATTGGTGTATGAATGGGCTTTCATATGACACCAATCTTGTCATGATCGGATGAATCTGAAAATGGGGTTATTTGATATTGTTGACGTCATAACACGTGATGGGCGTGGTTAATTGACCAACCATGGTCATTTTTGATAACGTCTCATCGTGGACATTCGTCTGATACCTGTTTTGTCTAGCTGTGATGACTTTTGTGAATTCTTAACCCTAACCTTAATCTCAGCTTCAATTCCCATATGTTGCATGGTTAGTAAAGAACAGCAATTTTACCCGTTTTGATCCAATTGTGTGTATGGAAAATATGACTAGAAAAGGATGAAAGTAGTGTCATGTGAAATATCGCAATTATATGACAACATGAAATACGATAGATAAGACATATATATTTCAATTGAGACGGGTTAAATAAGTAGGTTCGACGCGTATTCGAACCACGTCCTTAATGATGTCATTAATACAAATGTGAAAAAAAAACAAAAGAATAAAACTCGTTTAAAAAAGTGAAAAATAAAAAAATAACTCATAGCATTTCAATTTTAAGGACTAACGGGGAAGTTATGACGTCACGTTTGAATTATTTCGCCTCACGGATAAATTATGTATTCCAAAATCAAAAAAGGATGTCATATACTACTATACTATAACTCCTATACTACTGATACCGTGTATAATACATATGGATACATAATCTCCGCAAACAGTACTATGGGGATAAAGGTGTGGAAATATAAAACTCAGCAGTGGATCAAGCATAACTGGTTTTGCTGCAGGGCCTGAGCTTTTTTATAAAATGAGTTCTATAATGGTTGCGTAATAACTATTACCATAAATGTTTGTTAATACGGACACAGAAGTGTGAATAGTCTGACTAATCCCTGTTGGATTTGAACCAACATCCTTGAAGGATACCAATGGGACTGTGTGTCAGCCACGTTATGTGGGTGTGTTTGTTTGTTTGTGTTTCTTTTTAATAGAAATGGTACAATTTCTGCATGATAGACATGGAGGTAACTTAAAGACAGACATCAATTGAAAAATGAAGACGGAGTTTCAAGAAGCGATATGTTCTGCTGTGACACGTTAGTGTGTTATTACTTAATCCTAAGAACATCCGATTTTATTGCCTTAAAGGATCGAGCTCTCGGTGCATGATTTTAGTTAAAACAATAGATTCAATAATGCGCACGCTCCGATTGGCTGTTAGCCATGTTTCTCTAACTCTACGTAATACCATAATCACCTCGGTTTTCTTTGTTCTTCAAGGAACATTTAGTCTCTAAATGCGCAGTTCAACTAACATACACGAAGGGAATTTGGGAGAGGGAGAGTTAGGCTTTCCCCTAACCACACCGGGTCGGAGCAAGTACTGGGTAATACTTGCTCATCTAACCCTGTGCCCTCTGTCTACGTATGACTGTGATAAGAACCTGCCTTATTTTCCACATCAGTCTTCCATTTGGATTACTCGAAACCATAAACGTGACATAATTAAACTCCGCACATGCGCCTTGAATATTTAGTAAACTATGTAATTACGTTACAGTTTTTATTTAAGCTCCCTGAAGGGCTTTTCAGCTAGAAGAGATGTACATGTAGATGAGAGTCCGTGTTCTAAACCCAAGGATAACTTGTGATCTCTTTCTCTCATTATTTGACCATTGAGATCTCCCTAATGACGATAAGCTTGAGGCTGATGATGATAGTATACTTTGTGCTGTAGGTGTGCCGCAATCAGCTGGGTTGTTGGAAACTGCAGGTGTGGAAGAGCTGATGATGTTCTTCATAAGGATGAAGTGTAGCTGAGGGGATGGTGATGGTGATGTACTTGATGTGTCTGCCTCAATATCTACATTTGTTTCTCTTTCATCTGTTGACAGAAAACATCTTTATTATTATATCCATTTACTACTGACAAATATAATAACTTTACAATGATAATACAAATTAAAATTCTGAAATATTTACAATTGAAGGGCTGTGTGCAAAAACGGCTTAAGTGACTCCTGATCACATTCTAAATTCTCCTTCAATTTCTTTGTTTTCTAAGAGAAAATTTAGAATGTGATCAGGAGTCACTTAAGCCGTTTTTGCACACAGCCCTTCAATTACACATTACACGGGTAGAGCCAAGGTATTCTATTTTGAATTTAACTTAAACGATTAATGTTCGGCATTATTTTGTTCCATTTGTCATAATGTTCGGGTAACCTATTATTTTTTTGGCTATATAATTCTAAATTGTATCTATAGGTATTTCAGTCTTACTTTTAATAACATTAAACTGGGCTTTATTCTTACTGATCAACATTGATAGATAACATATTTGGCACAAGGAAAAGGCGAAACATGATGTCAGTTAAAGTATATGTTCCTATTTGAATTAATTTCAGCCATTTGAGGATAGAAAATACCATAACATATTGAATAAATGCAAAGAGATGTTCACAGGATTCAATGCCATTTTTACAAAAGCTACATACATGTACCGGTAAATTTGATTCTACCAATTTCATTTTAAATAATAAATAATTTATATATAAAACACAGTGCAACAGTTTATATTGAAATTCTCTTAATTTTGTACTAGTTGTGAGAATTAAAGGAATGCAGTAAATACTTTTCCAAACAAACTCAATTTGTGGGTACAGCAAAACAAATTTTTATTGTGCAAGTTGGCTTGACTATCCTGTTTACTAAAAGGCAACATGTATTTTATTAGCTTTTGGCTTTTTGAGACTAATACTTATTTTATTATTATTTTAAATCGTGATTAAAGTCCTGCATAATTTGTTTCGCGACCACACAGTTTAGGGTCTTGGTCGAATGACGTAAGATCAAGGAAAATTCATTGTTCACTAGCACTTGTTGTACATGTAGTTTCTATTGTTGTGGTTTCCTTATCTTACGTCATACACAACGCACAATATACTAGGCCAATGCTTCTAATTAGTGTACTGTCGCTCGGTCGCGAAAAGAGCTGGGTCACTTTTTGCCTTTTTCAACTAGTCGTAGACCATCAAGGATTCAAGCAAAAACAAAACTTTTTTCACACAATTACTCTAAATATTATGAGGATTTATAAACGGAAATAAAAAATTCTGGGGTTAGGGGCACTTTAAAGTATTCAAAGGAATGCAAGCATCAATCACCTTTTATTATATCAGACAACCTAATAAAACCTCTAATAATGAGACTGTGTATTATTATAAACAGATATATTTGCAATGCGAATATATGATCTATTATTCTTATACTTTTGTAGTTATTAATATATTTAATAATGCATATTATTATATGGCATGCTGGTCTCGTGGCGAATGGAAGAATCACGCTTGGTCAATAACCCTTATTTATTCTCTGAGTTTTGAATATTTCAGAATGAAATTAACAATTTTCCCATTTTTCTTTAGTACTGTAGGTAGGGTGATTGCACCGAGGGGTTTAAAATTCACCAAATTCACTGCAACTACCTTTTTCCAAAATGCTAGGTTGAAATATTCCCATACAAACCATTGTAAACCATAAAATAATAATAATAATAATAATAAGACTTTATTTAATGAGGGTGACACTAAACAGTTACAAACTGATAAACGTGTGGCCCTCTGAAGGTTTAACTAAGTATAAATATATCAAATATTAAAATATGGATAAAAGTATACATTAAAGTTCTGCTAACAGTTGAGCCTAGAATTATATACATTGTACACTAAAATAATCTGATTTGCTTAATATACAATGATCTAATTAATAAAACCTAATTTAGAATTGAAGCCGGAAACTACACATATAGATATAAGATATGATAACATACAAGGATTAAAAATGGTCTAGCTGAGACTGGTCTTCTAAAGCTTTTTTTAAAAAGAGCAGATTTGAGAGAGTTGACGGATGGCAATTTTCTAACTTCTAAAGGCAGGGAGTTCCATTCTTTTATGCTTCGTACTGTGAAAGATCGACCAGCTTCTGTTTCAAACTTATACCGAGGACATATAAATTGACTTCGTTATATCGAGTAGTTCGTTGATGGATATCACTATTTCTAATTAATATCTCGTCCATATATTCAGGCAGATTTCCGTACAGTCTCTTGAGTAAAATTCAGTGTCTGTTGATCTTAGCTTCCTCGTAAAACGGAAGCCATTTAAGTTTATTGAAAAGAGGAATGGATCGTGCACGGTTATCTGCATTCAAAATTACTCTTGTAGCACGTTTTTGTAATTTAAGAATAGAATCTAAATTAGATCTACAACACAAAGTTAATAATAATAGAGCCTGGGCTACCCGTGTGTCCTAACTGCCATCTGTGCAAATGGTTCTACCATTGACAGATGAAAGCCTTCCAATCAGCATAAATTTAGATTTCATTACATTTATACATGTATATGGTTAAGTGGTTGTCCCTTAGCTATTCACAAAGTAATATTCTTAAAATCAGAGTTTATCTTGTGTTTTTGAACAGTTCTAATAGAATTTGAGACCAAGGAACGTACAGTAAATTGTTGTGTCATTTCCATAGATCATGAGATCAGAGTGTAGCAAAACATCAAGTACTGTGCATGTAGGTCAATAAAAAAAATTAATAAAACATTAAAGGACCTGTAAAATGGAACTTGATTACAGGTACATGTTTTAGTTCAATAAATTTGTTGGAAAATATTAAACAATCAAACATTACCAAACTCAATCTATACATAAAATTTGATTAAGTTTGACTGCATTCAATAGAAATTACATTGTTTCATTTGATTAACTATGATGGTGTAAATCACTTTTAAAAATAATTATGGTAAGAAAGACATGCTCATGAACACCTACATGCCTAACCTTTTTACCTACTGTAGTTACTCTAATTAACTTGATCAATCATAATCATACTGGGTTGCAGAATACCCACTCCAATGGCACATTAGTAATAAATTATTATCTTCAAACAAAACCTTATAAGGCAAAACTTTCAAAAACACTAACCTGTGAATTATATCCTGGGTACCAGGGATCCTAATATCCCTCTCCAAAGTTTAAAGTGTATATACGGCCATATATTTGTAAAATTAAAATCGAATCTACATGATGTGAATAGTTGTATTGTAGAATATTTCTCGTCTTGAGTGTTGTGTCGATGAGTTATTGAGGTTTATATGTTGAATATGTTAATGATGTGACATAAATTCAGTCATCATCTAGCTATTATACAAAACCTTGCTGGTAGAGAGAAATCACCTTTCATCAACATCTCTGTCATGGATCAGCATATGTCCATGATTTTACCAAATAATTTGTCTAAATCAGACCAATAGTTTATTAAAAAGGAGAAATAAATAAAAGAAATGACCGATTTTACGTCCCCCCCCCCCCCCCGGCATAGTGGGGGACATTCACCCAACATGCCCATGAATACTAGTGAAGCTCCCACATCCTGGGCATCAAAATCATGTGAAGACCCCTGACGGATCCATATTGAAATGTTGTTTAATCACCTTGTTCCCTTTCTATGAGGCATGAAATTTAATTCAAAGGGGTCAATAGACCAGTTTATCACGAACAAACAAACAAACAAAACAAAAAAACACTGCCGGAATTTCTAATGGACCTGAAAAACAGCCAGAGGCTGATTAAAGCCAGGACCAACTAAATCACAGATCAAATTGGAATTTAGCATGTTGGTTTTTGTGGAGGGAGGAAAACCGGAGAACCCAGAGAAAAACCTTCGGAGCAAGGGCAATTAAGATTCCAACAAACTCAACTCACATATGGCGCTGGGTCTGGGAATCGAACCCAGGCCACAGAGGTGAGAGGCAAAGTGCTTAACCACTGCACCACCCCAACAAACGGTAAATCATACACTTACCCTTTCTCAAGTCTTCCGCAACAGCTTTCTTGACAGTTATTCCCTCCAAAACTTGAAAAGCATCTCTAGGGTCTAGTCTAACTCTATTTGTACCACTTGAAGGTTGAACGAGCCTTCCGTGATAATTATGCAAGTGTATGTCAAATTAGAATGAGGTGGGAAAGTGAAACCCCCACTTATCCCCTGAGCCGGTAGGAGAGGGAAGTGACTACGAGCATTGATCCCACCTCCCAGGGGAATAAAAAATGGTGAATTTGAAGTGAACATCCCTGCAATGCCCCCACTATATGCCCGGGGAGGAGGGGGGGGGAGTGATTTCAAATGACTGGTGCATCCCATTCATTGTTTCGACGGTTCTAGGCTTTTAGATAGTATTGAGACCGGTATATAGACTATATAGTACATTGTATATAGCATGTCGTACAGGTCTGAGTGCGGATTACTGGTCAGTATTAAAATAGCTACATGCACAGCTGAGTGAGGCGGTTGTCTGATACATTAGTGCTATGATGTGAAAAGCAGATTATGAAAAGCAGTTTGCTCTTAGTTTATTCCAGTATTTTGTTTAATGACAACTGTTATCTCGATCGTTCTACTATAAAACATTCAATAGAATGCTTGTTCATTAGTCTTGGCGGGAGAAACGTGACTACATGACTTTGTATGGCCTATGGGCAGTACCACTCGTAACTAATTTAATATTGTATTTGGCTTTCAGGTCAGCCGTAGTAGCCTAGGTATAGAGAGTCTAAACTCCTCTACTCACCTTCCACTTGTACATGCCATGAAATAGGTCCTTCGCCTTCGGCCGTAAGTCCAGAAACAACGAAACTGAAACTGCTTGAGTGCTTCTCACTTAGCTACACTTCTGAATCAGTAAAATGCACAAACATTCAGCGAGGCAATCCTAACTGCCGCACATAGTTATTAATAATGTCTCTTTACACTTAGAGACATCCCATCTTGGATGGTCTATGTACTGTCCATGACTGTATTAAAACAAACCAGACAGAAAACGGCAACTGCAAGTTCAGTGCAAGGTAAAACAGCTTCGGGGGAAAGAACAAAGGTTATACGCAATACTTACCTTGTTATCTAACAGACCTCCCTATTGGTTACCTTACATCTCTTATTATATTTCTGCTTGTTCATTATTTCTCTCGTATATTTCCCATTACATATGTATTTCCATACCGGTCCCCCCCCCTTTTTTTCTATTCTTTCAATTCTATTTTGTATTTTATTCTCTCATTGGTCAGTCCATTTCTCACATATTTCATCCCCTCACCAGGTTACTTTTACCTTTTCTTTTTCACGTTTACATTTTACCATCTTTCAAAATATATTTTTTACTTATTCATTTTCTTAACCACAATTAACCACCACAAGTTCATTTGTATCCCCTCTTCCTTCCTCCCTCCCCTCCCTTTCCAAACAACTGAGTCCGAATACCCGAACAACATATAAAAACAGTTCCCCATCCTCCTACCACAGGTTACCCAACATTTGTTTTCCCCTCACTTTGTTTTTACCTTTTTTATAATATTTTTATCCGAAATATTTTTTATCCTTAATGTAGGCATATTTATTTATGGGGTTATATTTTTACCACTGGGTTTACCCTTCTCCTTTTTATTATATTTCTGCTTGTTCATTATTTTTCTTGTATATTTCCCATTACATATGTATTTCCATACCGGTTCCCCACCCCTTTTTTTTCTATTCTTTCAATTCTATTTTGTATTTTATTCTCTCATTGGTCAGTCCATTTCTCACATATTTCATCCCCTCACCAGGTTACTTTTACATTCTCTTTTTCACATTTACATTTTACCATCTTTCAAAATATATTTTTTACTTATTCATTTTCTTAACCACAATTAACCACCACAAGTTCATTTGTATCCCCTCTTCCTTCCTCCCTCCCCTCCCTTTCCAAACAACTGAGTCCGAATACCCGAACAACATATAAAAACCGAAATATTTTTTAGCCTTAATGTAGGCGTATATATTTATGGAGTTATATTTCTACCACTGGGTTTACCCTTCTCCTTTTTATTATATTTCTGCGTGTTCATTATTTCTCTCGTATATTTGCCATTACATATGTATTTCCATACCGGTTCCCCCCCCCCCCCTTTCTTTTTTTCTATTCTTTCAATTCTATTTTGTATTTTATTCTCTCATTGGTCAGTCCATTTCTCACATTTTTCATCCCCTCACCAGGTTACTTTTACATTTTCTTTTTCACATTTACATTTTACCATCTTCAAAATATATTTTTTACTTATTCATTTTCTTAACCACAATTAACCACCACTAGTTCATTTGTATCCCCTCTTCCTTCCTCCCTCCCCTCCCTTTCCAAACAACTGAGTCCGAATACCCGAACAACATATAAAAACATTAGTAATAAATTATTATCTTCAAACAAAACCTTATAAGGCAAAACTTTCAAAAACACTAACCTGTGAATTATATCCTGGGTACCAGGGATCCTAATATCCCTCTCCAAAGTTTAAAGTGTATATACGGCCATATATTTGTAAAATTAAAATCGAATCTACATGATGTGAATAGTTGTATTGTAGAATATTTCTCGTCTTGAGTGTTGTGTCGATGAGTTATTGAGGTTTATATTTTGAATATGTTAATGATGTGACATAAATTCAGTCATCATCTAGCTATTATACAAAACCTTGCTGGTAGAGAGAAATCACCTTTCATCAACATCTCTGTCATGGATCAGCATATGTCCATGATTTTACCAAATAATTTGTCTAAATCAGACCAATAGTTTATTAAAAAGGAGAAATAAATAAAAGAAATGACCGATTTTACGTCCCCCCCCCCCCCCCCCCCCCCCCCCGGCATAGTGGGGGACATTCACCCAACATGCCCATGAATACTAGTGAAGCTCCCACATCCTGGGGCATCAAAATCATGTGAAGACCCCTGACGGATCCATATTGAAATGTTGTTTAATCACCTTGTTCCCTTTCTATGAGGCATGAAATTTAATTCAAAGGGGTCAATAGACCAGTTTATCACGAACAAACAAACAAACAAAACAAAAAAAACACTGCCGGAATTTCTAATGGACCTGAAAAACAGCCAGAGGCTGATTAAAGCCAGGACCAACTAAATCACAGATCAAATTGGAATTTAGCATGTTGGTTTTTGTGGAGGGAGGAAAACCGGAGAACCCAGAGAAAAACCTTCGGAGCAAGGGCAATTAAGATTCCAACAAACTCAACTCACATATGGCGCTGGGTCTGGGAATCGAACCCAGGCCACAGAGGTGAGAGGCAAAGTGCTTAACCACTGCACCACCCCAACAAACGGTAAATCATACACTTACCCTTTCTCAAGTCTTCCGCAACAGCTTTCTTGACAGTTATTCCCTCCAAAACTTGAAAAGCATCTCTAGGGTCTAGTCTAACTCTATTTGTACCACTTGAAGGTTGAACGAGCCTTCCGTGATAATTATGCAAGTGTATGTCAAATTAGCATGAGGTGGGAAAGTGAAACCCCCACTTATCCCCTGAGCCGGTAGGAGAGGGAAGTGACTACGAGCATTGATCCCACCTCCCAGGGGAATAAAAAATGGTGAATTTGAAGTGAACATCCCTGCAATGCCCCCACTATATGCCCGGGGAGGAGGGGGGGGGGGGGAGTGATTTCAAATGACTGGTGCATCCCATTCATTGTTTCGACGGTTCTAGGCTTTTAGATAGTATTGAGACCGGTATATAGACTATATAGTACATTGTATATAGCATGTCGTACAGGTCTGAGTGCGGATTACTGGTCAGTATTAAAATAGCTACATGCACAGCTGAGTGAGGCGGTTGTCTGATACATTAGTGCTATGATGTGAAAAGCAGATTATGAAAAGCAGTTTGCTCTTAGTTTATTCCAGTATTTTGTTTAATGACAACTGTTATCTCGATCGTTCTACTATAAAACATTCAATAGAATGCTTGTTCATTAGTCTTGGCGGGAGAAACGTGACTACATGACTTTGTATGGCCTATGGGCAGTACCACTCGTAACTAATTTAATATTGTATTTGGCTTTCAGGTCAGCCGTAGTAGCCTAGGTATAGAATGTCTAAACTCCTCTACTCACCTTCCACTTGTACATGCCATGAAATAGGTCCTTCGCCTTCGGCCGTAAGTCCAGAAACAACGAAACTGAAACTGCTTGAGTGCTTCTCACTTAGCTACACTTCTGAATCAGTAAAATGCACAAACATTCAGCGAGGCAATCCTAACTGCCGCACATAGTTATTAATAATGTCTCTTTACACTTAGAGACATCCCATCTTGGATGGTCTATGTACTGTCCATGACTGTATTAAAACAAACCAGACAGAAAACGGCAACTGCAAGTTCAGTGCAAGGTAAAACAGCTTCGGGGGAAAGAACAAAGGTTATACGCAATACTTACCTTGTTATCTAACAGACCTCCCTATTGGTTACCTTTACATCTCTGACGTAAGAGGTCTCGTTTAGAATAAGGTCGCATCTGGCACGGCACAACCGTTTTGCCGCGGTGTGAGTCGCAATACTTCTTCCCCAGTCTTCCCTAACTATGGTCTTCCCAAGATGGCGCGAATTGCTATGATTGCACGAATATTGGAAAGTGCACGAAAGTTGTAGAATTATGTTCGCATTGTAAAGAGATTCCGGAATTTGGTGATGCAAAGTGATGAACTAGTTCGGGTTCTTCTATTCGACGAGGGGTACAGGAAACAGTAGTCTCACTTTGACAGTTTGAGTTCGTTTGGGGCAAACACGACGGGCCGGCCAACTTTACCCTTTCGAGTTTCGTCTTCGCGATGTTTATGTCACCAGCTACCTGCATATATTTTTACCGATCGAGTCGCATATAACAGGGTACGATTAGCGATCTCGATCCTTGAAAAGCGAATAAATTCAGGCAGCAAAAACTAACATTATTTGCAATGTTCCTGCCCGCTACCTTCTAGTTTCTAAGCAACAATTTATACACAGAAACTGCTTGAAATTTAGTATGGGGTCTGGAAACACTAAAAGTAAAACTACAATTAGAAAGAGTGCTGATGAAGATGTTACTCCGTCGGTTGAAAATAGTGGTATTGCAACAACGAACACCACGGATATAAAGGTAACTGCGACTACAAATTTCACTCAGCAACCTCGTCACTCAGCACGCCATGAATCCCATGATCAAACTTCAGATCAAACCACAACTGGTTCGATAAACAAACCCAACGATGGACTACTGCCAACAAAATCAAATGTTATTGATGTTCCAAAAAATGAAGGACGAAATTTGTCTGATGAAGAATGCTTTAAAAAATACTGTGACGAAAGTCCACAACTTGTGGAACTTTTTACCAGTGTGTACGAAGCGGTGAAGGTTTTGAAAACTAAATTCGATCAAGGAGTGTTTTTGAATCAATGCACCAATGCATTGCTAAAAGCAGATGTGATTGTAAAAACGTATTTTAGGAATAAAGATGCGGTTATTAAACAGAAAGTAGGTTGCTTCCTGGTGGATATTGGGTTTCCACAAGCTGTTGTTGATATTTGTTGTGTATTAAAGACTTTATATCCGGAGTATTTGACATGGGAGAGAGAAAAAGCTGAGGAGGACTTGATAGCCAAGGAACTAGAAGCGACAGAGAATGCAGAGACTGATGTGGGCAAGGGAAATGTGAAAGAAAACGAAGTTAGGAAAGACGAAAAGGACACAGACACTTCACATGAAGTAAGCATTACAACTTTGTAATTAATTGTGGGAAGGGGAAGGGCTCTTGTTGGGTCTGCGTTTGAACCTAGGTTGTTGACCATTTACAAACCATTCCAGATGATGAATAGCCTGAGTATAACCATGCAAAAGCTTGGCATAATAATTAGGCCTGGAACTGGTACAACCGACTGGGAATAGATCAGTTTATGGTTCATGCACAGTTTGGCGGGCCAACAAAATAAGACTTGAGCCCCCGGGGGGGGGGGGGGGTACTCCTGTTTGTGACGTATTATGTATGTGCCGCCCGGGTGGGTCAGGGTTTTGAGCTCAGTTTGGGCAGGTAGGGTCAGGGTTTTGACCTGATTTGGGCAGATCAGGGTCAGGATTTGAGTATAATTTGGGTGCATTTTTTTTAGCTACTATGTCAAAAAAAGACCTTCTGTTGCCGCATTTTTATCGCTTGCCCACATGCAAGCACTGAGGTTCCCATACATCGTGACGCCGCTAATTTTATCTATGTACTTCATCTGCTGATTTGTTTACCCAATGCCACGTCCCGACTTGAAATGTTCCGTATTTTGCATGAAATCCCAGTACGCGGTATACCGGCCAGCATATATATCCGACCGTGTTTTGAAAACAATTTAAAGAAGGGGCAATCAGGTTTTTTTTCCCAAAAAGGGGGCAATCAGGGTTTTGGAGCTCGGATTGGGTCAAACAGGGTCAGGGTTTGAGCCTCTTGGTCGATTTTAACAAATCGACCTGACAGATTGGTCTGCTCTGGAGTATCCCATATCAGTATAAGTGACCATAGTCTAGTTTATGCATACCGAAAAATTGCTATTAACTCACTTTCTAAAGGACCGCATACCGTATTCTATAGGAAATTTAAGAATTTTGACCCTGACCAATTCCGTAGGGACATCTCATCTCAGCCTTGGCAAGATATTTTAAACATATCAAACCCAGATGAAATGTGGTTAAAATGGAAAGGACTCTTTCTTGAGGTGGCAGATAAACACGCTCCACCGAGAGCAAAAAGAGTTTGTGCTTCCAAATCACCTTGGATAACTTCAGATTTGAAAAAATCCATGCACCATAGGGATCGTTTAAAATATAAAGCCATCATAACAAACAATCCACGTGATTGGTCGGAGTTCAAATCAGCTAGAAACTTTGTAAACAATGAAATTAAGAAAGCAAAAGCTTCTTATTATCAAGAAGCTTTTCACAAATATTCTAGTAATTCCCGAAAGACTTGGCAAAAGATCAACGAATTAAACTCACGCAAATCGAACAAGGTTACAATCAACCAACTTGACTATAATGGTGGCACAGTTTATGAATCACATGAGATTGCAGAAGCTTTTAATGAGCATTTTTCAACTATCGCTCAAAATATAAGCGAAGAGCTACAACCCGGCAACATGCCATTTGAATCTTTCTTACCGGATGTCTCTTCTGTAACCAGTGCCTTCCATTTAAAAGAAACCGATGGAGACCATATCTATAAACTGATTTCTAAATTGAATAAATCTAAAGCTACGGGACTTGACAACATTCCAGCCAAATTAATAATTAAGGAGTGTGCTGATTTAGTATCTGAATCCCTATCTTGGGTTTTTAATAAGTCAATTTCCTCTGGTATCTTTCCTGTGGAATTGCAGTGTTCTAAAGTGTTCCCGGTATACAAAAAAGGGAAACACTCTGACCCTAATAACTACCGACCAATTTCTGTTATTCCAATTGTAGCCAAACTTTTCGAAAGAATTGTTTATGACCAACTTTTTACATATATTAATGACAACAAGCTTTTATCAAATCAACAATCTGGATTTAGAGCTTTGCATTCCACAGTTACTGCGCTATTGGAGGCAACAAATGAATGGGCGTTAAACATTGACCGCGGTAAAATCAATGCTGTTGTCTTTATCGATCTTACAAAAGCTTTCGACACCGTTGATCACGAGATTCTTCTTGCTAAATTACGTCACTACGTTGTACACGGTACAACGCACGATTGGTTTGCCTCGTATTTGGGTTCTCGCTCACAAAATAGTTTTGTAAATGGATCCCTATCTCGGGTTCGTTCTCTTAATTGTGGAATTCCTCAGGGCACAATCCTGGGCCCTTTGTTGTTCTTACTTTTCATAAACGATCTTCCTAGCTGTTTGTCCAATTCAACCCCTAGGATGTATGCTGATGATACTAGCCTTACATTTTCTAATAACAACATCAGTGAACTTAACTCAGCAATGAATTACGATTTACAGTGTATTCATGAATGGCTTAATTGTAACAAATTGGCATTAAATATTACCAAAACCGAGTTCATGCTTATTGGATCCAGGCAGAAACTGACTAATATTTCCCAAACTCCAACTCCTGTCATCAATAACATTCCAATAAAACAAGTTCAGTCAAGCAAATCGCTGGGAGTTAATATCGACGAAAATTTGAAATGGAATAATCATATCGATGTTATATCCAAAAAAATTGCTTCCGGCATTGGAGCTATTAAACGAATAAAACCATATGTACCATACGGTATTCTTCTAACTATTTACACCGCCCTAGTCCAACCACACTTTGACTACTGTAGCCAAGTGTGGGGAAATTGTAACAAAGGACTAAGTGAAAAACTACAAAATCTTCAGAATCGTGCTGCACGTGTCTTGTTAAACGCTCCATTCGACTCCAATGCAGAACATTTATTTAAAACACTGGAATGGAAAAATTTAAAAAATCAACGTTTATCTTCTTTAGCCACAATGGTCTTCAAATCTCTGAATCAGCTAGCTCCCGAATATCTCTGTTCGAAGTTCATTCCTAGGACTGAACTTACAAATTATGCCCTAAGGGATATATTATCTTATAAACTCGCTGTCCCACACCCCCGCACCAACTATTGCAAACGCAGCTTTAGCTACCGCGGTGCGGTCTTATGGAACAGCTTGCCTTTCGAATTACGTGCACAGAAATCCCTAAATGCATTTAAATCCAAGCTAAGTTGTCACGACTTTGCAGGATTTCACTGTTAGTTAAAATAACAACACGGCGCTCATGGAAAGCAGGCTTCTTCATTTATTCTTCTTTGTATTTTAGCATTTTTAACAATTGTAATTAAACATTTCTACATATTAGTAGATCACATATTTTAATTAACTTGTAAGATAGATTAGTATAGCATTAATAGCATATTTTAATATTTGTATATGACCTGATCGAGCACACCGTGTATAAATAAAGTTGACTTGACTTGACTTGACTTGACTCACATACATACCCATTTTTCATGTAAGTAACCCCCCCCCCCCCCCCCCCCCCCCCGGGACTTGAGCAATTGCGCATGAACCGTAAACTGATCTATTGTAAATGGAACACAAACTTCCCAGTCGGAAATTCCGGAATTTTCCATGGAACAACCCATTTATCATTTACGCCCCCCCCCCCCCCCCAAACACTCCCTCTGATTTAATTCACTCACACGTTCATTCATCCCAAGTGCTGTAGCTTCAAGAATTATATTATGTAATGTTTATTTTAGTTGTTTTAATACTTGCAATCAAATACAAGTATACAATATTCACAATCAATTTGCCTTTTCCATTTTTCAAGACAAATACAGATCCTAATGTCCTCACAAAAGTACAAGATCTTATAGGCTCACTGGCCCTTAGTTGTATCAACTTCTCCGATCTCAATGACGACTTCTGTCAGAGTTGTGGAGAAGCTGGTATAATTCAAGTTTTTGTTGATATAGCTGACAATGTGAGAGCCTGCACCGGTGCAATGGTGAAGTATGTGGTACGTATAAATAATGCATTAATTTGCAGACTAGCTATATTTTGTATTAGTTGGCAAGTTATGGCAATGACTTACATCATGGTTACCATACATTGTTTACCTTTGCACCTATGTGATGTTACACGTAACCAATAACCCAGACAATTACAATGGACTTTTCAAAGCCTAGTGCTAATAATAATTGATCTTCAAACAACTGGTCCTGATTGGCAACATTCTTTTTTTCAGTGACTCAATTTGGTAATTTAGTGCTGAAAATAGCAAGGATAGTGGGTTGATATTCGAAATCTAAAAACAAAACTCTGAGACTCGTGTCTGGTGTTCAAGTATTTGTAATTACAATCATAGTCATATATAACATCATTTTGCTGTAAGTCCATTAGAGTCTTTGAGGTGTATAAACATGCCCTTGTACAGTTATGAATCATTCAGTGGGGCAGACCGAATCTCAACTTCACCAAAACTCACATAGTTTTGCACATTAAACTTACATGCAACTGTCAATTCAGTTGGCCAGCCATAAAACAAATATGGGGTGCTGCAGTTTACTGTTAGGGTTATAGCAAGGCTTCTCCATTGTTGGTGTCTGTCAGCTGGTCCAATGCAATTTATTTTTCCAGGAGTAAATTCCTGTTATGATTGTTGAATCAGGGTGGGAGGCTAGGAGATGGAGATGAAACTGAACATCATTATAGTAAATGGAGCACTCTGATTGGCTGAGAATTACTATGCTCAAAAGCAACATTCCGTATGCTTCAGTGCTAAATGTTTTTTTATATTTCAAACAATGAAAACATCGCGGTTGAATGCCAAGCATCAGCAGAGTGAGATTAGGATCACGTGAGAAAAAGGACAAACTTCAAGAAATTTCTATCCACAAGCAGTTTTTTTAAGGGACAACAATCCGTTTGAATGAACTAGTCACCAGCAAAACTGTTCAATAGCTAAGATGAAATACTGTACTCACTACCTGATGTCGCTTCAAATAGAGAACTTTGTGCTCTGTGCCGACTCTAGTTGTGGAAGGTTGTGAAAGCAAAGGGTGAGTTATGAAACGCAGTTCCATACCACAATATTTATGTTCGAATGTTCTAAATAATGTTGTGCTCGCTTACTCTAGCTGTTATTATACTGTCTCACCTCACCATTATCTTGACCACAGGTGACCCAAGCTCTGTATGGGATATTTTTAGTCTTGGATTTCCAAAACTAATGTTGAATAAAAAGCAACAATACTTACAGGATGTGTTTTAATGCCCATGTGTTGTGTGTGGTTGCAATTTCAGCAGTTCTGTACACTGTATTCCAAGGAAAGGTGGGAGATGAAGAATTTCATCAAGTCGAACTCTCACCAGTGACTTTTATACCCCAAAAATCCCAAACAATCACATCTTGCCTTCACCACTGCATCGGCCAGTACATATTAATAAAAGCATAATAATGATAAAAGTAAACACAGAGATTTAAGAATGCTTTTGTAAATATATTATTTTTTAAATATGGGTGAGCTTTCTAAATAAGTTTTTAAAAAATTTTTTATACCACTTGTATATGCATAATATTTTTAAACCCTAAGCTATAGATTTGTTTGTATTGATTTTGTTTTTAATTAAGTGAAATAAAGACATTATTAATACATTATTATTAGTAAATCCAAGATACATGTATCCTTCCTTCTCGAGCTGAGGAAGCTGCCGAAGAACTCCACCAAATCACTCATTTGCAGCCATTTGATTCGTGGCCGCAGTGGATAGAGCAGCTCATGTAGTAGAGCACCGGTCATGAATGCGGGAGGTCATGAGTTCGAATCCGGCTCCGACCGCATCCTTGGGTAGGGACGACGTAAAAGCTGTTGGCCTTGTCTCCCAACACTTCCTATTCATAAATGGGGGACGTTAAAGAACCTGTTGTGCTACTCGTGAAGAGAAGGGGAATGTTACCCGGTACAACAGCCCATCCTCCTTTCAAGTACCAACCTCCGTTATATACGCCTCAAGCTTTACCGAGTATTAAACAGAAACAGAATTAAGTTGTGGCAAACCGAAGAGCTTTTTTTCAGGAGCAGTGACGAACGAGCGCCATAGAAATCTGATACCTTGTTTATTTCGTGGAGATTCGGAGAACTGAGCAAACTTGACAACAGTAGAGAACTAGAAATTAACCGTGAAAACTGAACCAGCTGACCTCTACTGGATATAGCTTTATACAGACCCAACAATTACTGGACTTTGAAGGACTCTTGGAATAAATATAAACAAAATGTGAGGATGGTTAGCCTGTGCCCGAAGGTGCAGGCAGATTCGAGTCCCATAGTCAGTACAACACACTTCTTTTTTTCTTCTTCCTTCACTCATTTTTTTCTTGTTCTGTCATTTTTTCCGGTTAAGTATAACTTTTCTTCTTTGTCCTCCTAGTTTGCTCATGTCATTTCCAGTTTGATAAAAAATTTTTTTCCAATCCAAAAGACAGTTTACTCAGTTCTGTCTTGGTTCTGTATAAATTATATTCAATTCATGTCTATAACCCATATTTCAGTAGACGGTTCTGTTCGGTTTCGGTTCTTAATTTACTCAGTTCAGTTTTCTCCATTTCTTTCTGCTCCATTGGGCGTTTCGTGTGGGTTAGGGGAACTTCTCGAAATGAGTGACAGTATTGGGCAGGCCTACCCAACAATAGAAAACACCCTAACCTTTAGAAAGTGCAGTAGAAAAACAATAGAAGTATAGTATTATGGGTGCAATCAGAATACAGGTCTCGAGTTCAGTTTACTCAGTTCAATAAATGATTACTAATTTACATACGAGAAAAACAAAAATATTAAATTACATATAATTATACTAGGGGATCGGAGCAGAGAGTGAAAGTCACCACACTACCGGCCACTGCTAAATTCAGCTAATAATTCTGCCCTTTGGTTATTTATACTAAGAGGATTTCAAATGAAAGTGTATTTCATCTTCAATCTCATTGGGAACACACCATCAGAAATCTGAAGAAGGGTAGTCCAAAATAAAAAATAAAAATCCTGGAATGCAAAATATCAAAGGAAAAAACCTGCCTTGCACAACCAAGGGGCAAAAAAATGGCTGCATTGATCACTCAGTATATAGCGATACTTACTGTTTGTAAACTTATTGTTTGTAAACACTGACTTCATTTATATATTTGCATATATATTTGCATATATAATGTTTTGGCAAAAAAAAACGCGTGTTTGTATGATTTGTATGGCATCTAGCGATTTGGGCTCACAAAATACATCTAAAGTCTAAATTCTGCTTCCATATCCTAATTCTTTTATAAGACTTGTAAGTTAAGAGCATATAAGCTTCGATGAAAGCGGCTTGCTTGCATTTTGGAAGAACAAGAAAGTAATTTGGCGATGAATAAACACCGACCTGTGATATTTTATAAGCAACTGACTGCATTCACGCTTCGTTTCTGCCAATCACAGAATACAACAAATGTGGCGTGACTGGCCTGTGTGACGTCACAGTAAATATCGTACATAGTGGCCTGAGTGAAAGCCCAGACGGGCTCTTGTTTAAAATCTAAATCAGACCAATTGGTCAAAAATTCATGAAATCCTCAAATTCTAAGTCCACATTCTCAGTCTCCAAGTCGTAAACTTCATGATTACACTCCACAGAAGGCCTTGAGCCCCCCTTTTTATAGTGAGGCACAAGGCCATGGCCCTACCAAGCAATGAAGTATATAGAATACCACAACAAGTTCACTGAAAAAATATATATGTCTGACTGGAACAAAAATTCACAAAACGAACATGGAAGCATGAAAAGACTTTAATTTATGCTGTTTCATCTCCATCTCCTCCCACCTCACTGGTTGAATGTACATCACAGTACCTTTAAGTTTTCTTTATAATTCCCATACTGTAGAACCCAGAGACACAAACTTTAAAGAAGTACAGTGTGAGAGGGAAACTCCTGTCTAGAATAATGGGCACACTTCATAACCTATCCAGGCGAGTTCCATGCAGAGGCTACTTCCAGACATGCAATGCAGTCCAGATCTTACTCCCTTTTTTGAAAGATGAAGTCACTCTATATGCTGCCAAGGCCTTACTCATTCTGGCATATTTGATTGATGAGGATAATAATAATCTTATTATGGCTGATGCAGGTAATGTGCTTGGGTCTGATGGACATTGAAAGCTAGCTAGTACAATATAGTTGATATAAAATTATGTAGTTAGTGCATAATTATAATAAGTTTATTTATATAGTGCTCTTTCCTTCAGAGACCAAAAGCATTTTACAATGATATCAAAAGAATATTAACAGGGTGTCCTTAATGCTAAAAATAATTACCTAATATAAAAAAATCAGTAGAATTAAACCAAAATAGTGAAGATAAAATACTTATGGCAATTTTTTTAAGTTACAATATTAAAATTATCTTCAACTTATATGTTAACTAAGGTATTATTATTGATATAAACTTATGTTAAGCTACTAATTGAAATACACTATGGGATGGCTGTAGTTGCTCAAGCTGTCAATGAAGGGGCTGTGCTTTAGATCTAATGGTAAGGAATTCCACAGAAAAAGCGTGGTATATAGCCATAAGATTTCAGATACAAATGTATCTTGTCAGCAGATCTAAGGCTACGTTGCAGCACATACTGGTCTAATAATTCTTTTAGATAGTGTGGAACATTTATTACTTATATGTTAATAGAGTAATATTTTAATTCAATATGTTGCCCAATGGGCAGCCAATGCAGCTGCATTAAGAGCAGCCTAACATGATCAGACTTGCGTGACAGAGTTATTTATAGCCTTGCAGCACTATTTAAAACATTGCAGGTACTGCAATAAGTATTTGGGCAGACCATATAACAGCGAGTTACAATTATTGAGTTTTGCTGTAACAAAGGCATGCACTAGAATCTTTGCTTCAATTTTGTGGGCCATACAGGAAGATATATGTTTCCTATAGATCCACGAAAATTGGTCCACCAAAATCCCCACCCTTGGGGTAGCCCAGCCTGTCAAATCCCCACCCCTTGCCCGACCCCCCTTGGGCTTAACATTGATAGGTACATTAGTAGAATTAAACCAACTAGCATAGTCTTCTAACAGGAATCAGGACTACAATTTGATTGGCTAAGCTACTCACTATATATTCCATGATATCTATAGCTAATATAGAGTTTAACTAGCAAAAAAGTTGGTCTTCAAAAACAGGTCTTTTCGTTTAATTTTCAGTTGAACATTGAATATTAACTACTTTAAACTACTCAATCAGTTTCTACATGTCTAGGCATAGAAACTTTGAGCTCTGATATCCTAATTATTGTTAAATAGACATCAAGCAGGTTAGCAAATCAGGTTGCAGCATTTGAACTTTGAAAGTTATGTTATTTTATTTAACAAATAAAGAAGCCTTAGCCATGTTTTATACTATCATAAAACACGATGGGCATTTGAGAACATGAGAGAAATGTTAAAGCACAAGCCGAAGGCGCGTGCTTTCAACATTTCTAGAGTGTTCTCAAATGACCAGAGTGTTTTATGATAGTATAAAACATGGATTTAAGGCTTCTTTATCTGTTTTATAATATAGATTTACGCGCGCGATGAAAGGAAACCGCCAGTTGAAAACTATATAACACGGCTAACCATGTTATATACTCTGATAAAACATGGCTTCTTAGCCAATCAGAGCGCGCGTACTATCGTATCTATATTATAAAGTTATTTATATTTAGTAATAACAAGCTATAGCTCTGTTTCAATTTAGTGTCTTTATCCTTCAGAACCAATAAAGTTCTTGATATATATCACTGGAAGGGCTTGTCAAATGGTCAACCGCCGATGCTTGGGATTTTCAAACAGTGAACTCGCAGAAGGGTTAACCCAGATAGCCATAAATGATGCCAACAAAAAACTGGTAAAGTTTTCATGCATTATTTTTTGTCACGGACAGTTAAAATGGAGGTTATTATTAAGTACAATATTATTGAACTCCACTTTATGGCGTACACCCACTTATTTTAGACACCTAATATAATTATGTTATTATGGGTGTTTTTTTTTGTCCTGACTGACTAATTATGTATTTTCTTTTAAACATTGCTGTCATATATATTGGATTGAAAACAAGGCTGGGTGGGCATAATACTTTGGTGAGACACATTTTACAAGACAGTATTATTATTAAAATGTATGGACGAATTTCCCTGCCAAAGTAGGTTTGATTTCGTATTTCCTTTTCTGTTCGATGTATCGCAACTAAAAACTTAGGATAGGAAAATAGTGTTTTATGGGAACTTTTATGGGATTTGACCAAATTGATGAGAAATACAGCTTTATTTGATATTTAAGTAGTGTTTTTGGCTGCCATCTTGGTAACCAAAGCTGTACACCAACGTGGCAGCTGCTACATACAGTACTAATTAACTAAGTTATTTTATTACAGCTCAGTCATGAAGTACAGTACTCTAGATCTATCGCTCCAACATTTTGGTCTTTATGTATGTTTGCCTGCTCTGTACACAAGATGTAAAATGTTTTCCAAATATTATAATTATTATAAAATTTTCTTAATAATTTAAGCAATAATTGTTTTGCATGATATCAGTGAAAACAGTCTATACCCTCTATTTTATACTGGTATTTTGAAACCATTTTCCTTGCTATTTTCTAGATAGGTGCAAATGGTGCTATTCCAATCCTGGTAAAAATGATCAGCAATGCGAAGGATGATAAAGAAAGAAAAAGTGGTGCCGAGGCACTATGGGTGCTAGCATTTGATGCTCAAAACAGGGAAATTATTATCAATCATGCTGATGCTATAGACACACTTAAGAAACTGAGGGAGAGTAACGATGAGCAGGTAAAGAGGGTGGCTGGTGGTGCATTGTGGGAGATAGAAGGAAAACAAAACCATGTCAGCTCTTCACAAGGTTTGAATCTGTATACATGCATTTACATACTATTGTACAAGTACCTTTAATTAAGATCAACACAATTTGTAGGTCACAGGCTTAGGAGTGTCATTTCATATTCACAATTTGTTGCTGATTGTGATGACTACCGAGTGACTCATACATGTATGCAGTGCATTGTTAGTCTCATTCTGAAGTTAAATATTCAAAAACACCCGAGCAAGAAGGCACAGAAGTCGCAACTATACATTGCACAACAATACACAAAGCTGTGAATAGCTCATCTCTTCACTGGTATTTATGAATGTTTAACACCAAGACAAGGCTAAAACATTGCACAGATGAGTCTAGTCATCGCAATCAGTGGAAAATTGCATTGAGAGAAGAACTGTAGGAATGAATTCAATCATTATAACTTATTTTCTGTCAAACTGGCTAACTCTTTTGATGTGGCTTAACTTATTATATCAGACACATACATGCATGTACATGTACATGTACCGCCAGGAATTATAGGGACATTTACCGCGGCTGTGCCGCATGCAATGACCGCGAAAAACCGCGGTCATTTTTGAGTTGACCGCGGTCACTTTTGAGGTAACCGCGGTCACTTTTGAGATCACCGCGGTCACTTTTGAGATCGCCGCGGTCACTTTTGAGATCGCCGCGGTGGTCCTGCCGCGGCGCTAACCGCGACCTCATGTAACATCTAAATGTACATCTAAAGGTACATCTCATACATTTTACTTTGAAGCAGTTGGCTTCGTTAGAACGTGAGCGTGAACGGCGGTCTCGAGTAAGAAAGACAACTTACGAAAGTTAACATAAGATTGTTAGCGCGCCGTGTCTTACAAAATGCTTATTTTGAAGCAGTTGGCTTTGTTAGTTAATAAGAACGCGAACGGCGGTCTCGAGTAAGAAAAACAACTTACGAAAATTAACAGAAGAGTATTAGCGAGCCGTGTGTTAAAATATGCTTATTTTGAAGCAGTTGGCTTCGTTAGTTAATCAGAACGCGAACGGCGGTCTCGAGTTTAAAGAAAGACAACTTACGAAAATTAACAGAAGATTGTTGGCGTGCCGTGCCGAGGGTCTGAATGGGGTTAACTCACTGATGACTACTGACAAACGGCCTTAAAAATAACTGACAAATGACCATTTTTTTACTGACAACTGACAACTAAAAAATAACTGACAACTGACAAATTTGGTTTTTGTGGGTCAAACATTGTAAATTTTCTCTAGTAATGATTAATTAGGGCTAACTGACAACTGACAAATGGCCAAAATTTTAACTGACAACTGACATGTAGACCCCCCCCCCCCCCCCCCCATTGAGACCCTCTTAAGAAATGCTTAAAAAGAAGCAGTTGGCTTCATTACAGTATTGTGCAAAAGTCATGCAAACATATTTCGACGAATTTCGCTCTTGGTTCAGCGACATTTCGACGATATTTCCCTTTATATTGTCAAACGAAAATTCGGACCGAGTTATCGAAGTATCGTGATCCGAAACGTGTCTGTTGATTGCACAATTTCGTATTTTAACCTTTCTTTCACTAGGATTAACGCGTGACAAATTCGAATTCATAACAAACAGTTTTACAAATGTACGGTCACAGGCCGCCCAAGTTCTGACTGTATAACAAGGTTTGTATGGGAGTTCTTCCGATAACTCAGATTAATAACATAAATCTCCTGTAATACAAGGTAAATAAAGGAAGAAGACTTACTTGAAGTTGTTTTGTCGTCCTATGTGTATTTCAGGTCGCTAGAACGGTGTTTTATGGAATTCTTGAGTCATACGCTTCACCCCTCGTTCTAGCGACCTGAAATACACATAGGACGACAAAACAACTTCAAGTAAGTCTTCTTCCTTTATTTACCTTGTATTGCAGGAGATTTATGTTATTATTCTGAGTTATACCATGGTAGCCTCGGATTCTTTTGTTCTCCGAGGCACATTTAAACCACTAATTTTCCCTGATGGCAGGGATATTTAGAAATATGCATTGTTTCGAAATTTTCCGCCCGGAGATTTCAGTCTCGAAATTTCCCGCCGGGAAATTTCAAGACAATGCATATTTCTAAATTTCCCCTGCATGCGTAATGAGGGAAAATTAGAAGAGAATGCAGGCTGGAAGTGAGAAAGTCAAAAGCATCAACTCCTGCTCCCCTCTGGTAACACTAGCCCTGCGCTCCCGGATGAAAAATACTGAATCCAAACTGACCTGTCTTCATCATAACCTTCAATGTAATCCATGTGGGATGACCTATTTCAATCTGCATATTCTTCTCTTAATCTCTCAAACCCGCTTCTTCCATGTGGGATACTTAAAACCATAAACGTGACGTAATTAAAATCCATTCATGCTCTTTGAATATTTAGTCAACCGCATAATTACATTGTATTTTAGTGTTATTATTCTCAAAAACAACACGCTTTTCCCCAGGGGAAGCCAGGGTCGTTTAATCAATGGCGCTCAATCAAGCATTAAACAAAACGTTTTCGAAAGCAACTCGACTGCGACGTCTTTAGTTTCGGCAGAGAAAACTAAACTTCTCAGAGATTTGTTCCGTTCCTCGGCGATCATGGTATAACAAACTTATACCATGGCATTTCGGGGTATTAGTGATTAGTATTAGAGCCGAAGCGGCCTCGGGACTTTTACAAAACTTCCCTCGGCTCTCGGGGCAATTTAAATCACTAATACCCCTCATGCCATGGTATAGACCCATTCGAAAAATGGCATCCAATTTAACTAACTATTGTTTAGGACTGACTAGTCTCGCTTACACGTTAAAAAGCTTTTGTGTGGACTGACTAGCCTCGTGTTCACGTTACCAGGACAATAGCTTTTTAAATTGGACGCCATTTTTCGAATGGGTCTATAACTTATAATTATCGGAAGAACTCCCATACAAACCTTGTTATACAGTCAGAACTTGGGCGGCCTGTGGTACGGTAAGATGGTTTTGGTAAATACCCTGCGTGCCAGAGGCGTCAAAAAGTCAAGATTCTTTAATACTGCGCAGTATAATAAAAGTTCCTGTCAATCGTGAACTGTCAGCCAGACGCGTGTCTCATTTCTGACACAAATACCGCGGGGAAAGTAATTTCCATTTACGCGAATTGACTGATCTGATCCGATGCATTAAAGCTCTTAATTCAAAAGGAATTGCACTTTCCGAGTAGAAGTTTTCAGGTAAGAGTATAGAAGTTTTTGTACGTCTTTCAATATGACAAACGTTGCTTCAAAACTCTGTCGATGTTCTGTAAAAACATCAGACTGACACGTTCACGCCTGACTGATTGCACGTGGAAATTCAGACTCCAAGAAGAGTTGAGAATTTTAAAATACGCAACCATTTACAATGATTTATACCGAAACCTTTTAATACTAGTAACAAGACAAGGATCTGCCATAAATGTGAAACTACACTGAAGCAAAAGTTATTTGGTGTTTAATGCTTCGTTAGTTAATAAGAACGCGAACGGCGGTCTCAAGTAAGAAAGACAACTTACGAAAGTTAACAGAAGATTGTTAGCGGGCCGTATCTCAAGAAATGCTTATTTTGAAGCAGTTGGTTTCGTTAGTTAATAACTTACGAAAGTTAACAGAAGATTGTTAGCGGGCCGTATCTCAAGAAATGCTTATTTTGAAGCAGATGGCTTCGTTAGTTTATAATAAGAACGCGAACGGTGGTCTCGAGTAACAAAGTTAACAGAAGATTGTTTACGAGAAGTTTAATGCCGGTGATCGTTCTTTGGGTGATTAGGCTCAACGCATAAGCTGTTTGTCATCCATCACATTCAAAGCTTTCAAGTACGAAGACTGCTAACAACGTACATGTATTTCCATTGCGGCACCGCGGCAAGCGCCTCGGTTTATCACCTCAGTTTGCAACCGCGGCGTCCTCAAAAACTACCGCGGTCATTTGTTCGGTGACCGCGGTCATTTGTTCGGTGACCGCGGTCATTTGTTCTGTTGCACGAGGTTTTTCCGCGGTCGGATGCCCCTATAATTCCCGGCAGTACTGTAGCTGCATGCTTTTGGTATAAGACTCAAGCTTTTCAACTCAATCTCAATCTCTCACTTCATATACAAAAAAATATCATGCTTATCTAGACAGGTAAATCTCCCACTTAATTACCATTACATGTACAAATATAACATGATATGGACTCAGAAAAATGATGCTGGAAATGTCATTTCAGAGAGCCCAGATTATTAAAAAAATCCATGAGCATATGACCTCATACTCCCCTAGCTAGCACACAGCTTGTGCCTTCACTTCTTGATTTTCTCTCTGCCATCAGCATTTATATATTAATATTGTTAAGAGCTCTAGCCTATCGTTAACTTGGCATAATTATGTTGTATAACTGGTTATTAACTACTTCTTCCATCAGTGGCTTTAGCATCAGATGAAGGGATCACCAACCATATAATGATCAGCTACCAGTGGGATGTGCAGAGCATCCTGCTACAAGTGAAGAACAAGCTGCAGGCAGCAGGGTTCAAGGTGTGGATGGACTTAGAACAGATGGGAGGGTCCACTCTGGAAGCCATGGCTAGAGCAGTGGAGAATTCTGCTGTGGTGTTGGTCTGTGTGTCTCAGAAATACAAGGAGAGTTCAAACTGCCGATCAGGTGGGTCAAGTGTTACATAAATGACTGCTAGCTAGTGGTTATGGGTGTGTTTTCAGGAAAGTTTTTTCCCCCTGTTTTGCACATGATCAAAAAGAGTTCTAGGTGACATCACAATCATAATTATAATACAGAAATTATTTTTTAGGATTTTTGTACCTAAACCCATGTTTTAGAAAGTCTCGCTAATAATTGAGATTATTTGAGAGAAAAATAGATGAGAAATAGACCTTTGATTGCAGAAATTTCCCATACAAAGTCTCTTAATTTTTCCTGGTTCCAAACACTTTGGAACCAGTGAGAATTTACAGACTTCGTATGGCAAAATGTTGAACTTTAAATCCATTATGTCTCTACTTTGGGTGGTTTCCAGAACTTGGGGCTTTCAAAATGTTTTTGAGTGTGAGGTTGACATTGGAAAGTAGGTGTCTGGAACAAAAGGCTAAAAGTCAAGTAAAAGTTTCACTGTCTGTTGATAAAGAGAAAATAATGATGTTATTATATTAGTAATAAAAATTATATGATAAGTGATGTACAATTGTACCTCAAAGCAACAATGGGCCTGGATATGGGCCTGCACAGCCTTACATTTTGCTTTACCCACCCCTCAGAGGCAGAATATGCATTGACAGACCTTACATTTTGCTTTACCTGACCCCTCAGAGGCAGAATATGCCTTCCAGCTGCGTAAGGATATCATTCCACTGATGATGGAAAAGAATTACCGTCCTGATGGATGGCTGGGGATGATCATGGGCTCTAAACTATGGATAAACTTCTCCGCTAGACACAATGTTGATGGCAACGTGGAGAAATTACAGAAAGAAATTGGAGTAAGAGGCAAAGGTGGTGAACCCATAGTCAAAGGTAAAGAAAGAAACATTATACAGATTTTGATTGCCTGCTTAAAGGGAACCTCCTGAAAAACAGTGTTTGCTCTCAAATATTTGCTATGAATACCTCTGTCAATCTAATGCTGTGTGTGTTTCCTGTAAATTGTACACTAAATGTCAGTTATGGACTGATTTTTCCATCCATAAAACTGTTTGAATTCCCTGAGCACCACCATCTTTGGTCTTATGACATCATACGGTTGCCCCTATTGTAGTTGTGTAATCGGTTCTTAACTGACAATATTACAATTTACAGGAAACAAACACAGCAATAGATTTAGGTATCCATAACAAACATTTGAGAACATTGTTTTTCTGTGGAGGTACCCTTTAAAAGCCACTGCCCTTTGCGGAAAAATACAATTTAACAAGAGATTGTCTGGTCAGGACGTTTGAGCTGGACTTTCGAACAGACTTTTACGGCCCTGATTCATTCTTTTATCACGGGATTTGGCTGTGAATACTTTTGTCTGCACCTGTTTTTCTGTTCTAGATTGGCAGAGCCATAGCCTCTGTAATTTTCGTAGAAATCAGATTATGGGCTCCCTGTGGCAGGTGAAGAAAAGAGAGGGAGATTGGAGCCATATCATTCTACAAAATTTATTTTGAATACTGTCTTGGAGGAGCTGTGTCAAGATGAGGGACACATTTATTTTCAGTAGTTTTTGTATAAACTAACTATTGTAATACACGTGTGAGATGGATGAAATCAAATGTAATGTGCATAAATGATTAACAAATTGCGTAGATCTATTCTTCAAGGAAAATATTGCATATCCTTCAATCAAGCATTAAGGGAGGAGATTTTCACTGTTTGATCCCATTAACAGCTAGCAATCGAACATTAATTCCAGACATGCGCAAAACCATGACGCAGTGCCTTTAAAGTGCATATACTTGTAAGCGGTGGCCAGTTATGCTTTTTGAAAAGCTTAGACCTTAAAAGGTAGGGGAAAAATACTGTAAAATTTAAAAAAAAAATTCATAGTTATTTTAGCGGCTAAACTTCCAAATTTAGACTTAATTTCCGTGCACATTCGGGGACTGGGACGAGAATGAAACGTGACATCATCAACATCACTCGTCTCTTCGCGGGTATAAAGCATTGGCATATTTTCAAAATTATCGAACAGATAACTGAGAAAGATGATAATATCGCAATAAAGTTTCGTATTGCTTTACTCGGCAAGGCCTTTCATGGAATGGTGGATCGAGCGTGTTCTGGTGATGACGTCAAACTAGACCCAATGCCTGCAATTTTCTAAAGCGCTCTTGCACGCTTGATTTCGGTCCACAGGCAACCCAAGACACGTTTTTGGGCAACTTTGAACGGCCAATACACCATGACAAATAAATTAAACCAACTTTTTATTCCGGAATCCTTTGGCTATGGCCTCTAGTCTCTTCCTAAGAAATATAATTAGCCAGGGCTTACATGCACTTTAATAGTAGCTGAGATATGACTAAATACTGTTGATTAATTTTGATCTTTTTTTAACTAGTTGCTGTCGAAGATGTAGTTGATGCATTGCCTAAAATTGACATTAGTACGTGGACCAAAGATGACGTCATGAAATGGATGAAAGAGACTGGACTGATGCTAAGGTAAGTTACATATATAGGTATATATATATATATTGAATATGCTATTGAATCTATTTTATAATGGGATTTAGTGAATGGGTTAAAGTGGGTGACAAAAAAGAGCAACAAAGAGAAACAAACCTAAAACACTATTTGTAAATATCCTCCTTCGAAGGCAACTCTATCGATCATGGATTCTGAATTCGGTGTCTGGAAGATTTCTCCCGCGATTTTGGGTACTTAGAGATGGGAAGAGGAGGCTAATTTGTAAATAGCTATTCATATAATTTAGTTTTCGAAGGTCCACGTCATCATTATGCTGCTATCGATCTTAACTAACCTGCTTTACCAATGTACCAAATAATCAACGTAAATGTACCTAATAAGCAACGTAAACGTACCAAATAAGCAACGTAAACGTACCAAATAAGCAACGCAAATGTACCTAATAAGCAACGCAAATGTACCTAATAAGCAACGCAAACGTACCTAATAAGCAACGCAAATGTACCAAATAAGCAACGCAAATGTACCAAATAAGCAACGCAAATGTACCAAATAAGCAACGCAAATGTACCAAATAAGCAACGTAAATGTACCAATTAAGCAACGCAAATGTACCAAATAAGCAACGCAAATGTACCAAATAAGCAACGCAAATGTACCAAATAGGCAACGCAAATGTACCAAATAAGCAACGCAAATGTACCAAATAAGCAACGTAAATGTACCAAATAAGCAACGCAAATGTACCAAATAAGCAACGCAAATGTACCAAATAAGCAACGTAAATGTACCAAATAAGCAACGCAAATGTACCAAATAAGCAACGCAAATGTACCAAATAAGCAACATGTACTTGTATGTATGGATGTAACGGCTTTAGAACCGGTGTTTTATATTCCGTTAAGCGAGTAATGTTTTTGTTTTTATCTTGGCAGCAAGAACTCTGAAGCAAAAGAGTTCTTAAATGGACGAATGCTGATCCGTCTCTCTGACTTGAGAAATGAGGTGTGTATGTTTATATCATATTTACAGATGATGTGTGATGTATCTTATTTATCTTTATCAGTTTAGAGCGCTTTTTTACGTGATGCTCGCATGTGATTTCTGATTGATTGTAGGCATGTTTCTGAAATGTTGTCCCTATTTTATACCTTCAGTTCGTTCCGAATTTATCTTTATAGAGTCCCGAAGATGTATCCCAATTTTTCTTGTTTCCTGGTAAATTCCCCGAGTCTCACGATTCCCAACATCTTCTTTAGATTCCTGGCAAAATTTTGCCATCCCCCCCCCCCCCCTCCCACTTGTAAAACGGGACAGAAACATATCTGATGTTTTCATGTTTTCGCATGTACTAAACTTTTCTATTTTCCTTTCTATTCTTTCTACAGAGTCCAGAATTCTTCTATTCTTCAGTCAAAAACGATTTGGGCTTCAAACACGTGTTCCAAGTGCTGCATTTCACTGATGAGTTAGACAAACTCGTGTCCTAGAATATACATGTAGAAAGCGCAAATTAACAAAATCAAATGAAAAGCAGCAAAGCTTTATGTATACTTTATGTGGAGACACAATGTATAAATGCATGGTTTCAAGTCTTCCTACCTATATTTATTATAAACGTGCCTCTAATGTATATATGTATATACTTAATTTGTTACCAGTATTCTGTGTTATGTTGTGTTCCATTAAACATGAGAACTTTCAACAATCAAGCCCGTGCATATTCACTTTAGTTTTAGCGCTATGAAAATACATAAGACAAGAAAGGAAATTGTTCTCGTCCATTTGACTGCATAAATTCCCCAGGAGAGTGGAGTTTTTCTTACAGTGGAGCATTTTTCAAATCAAATATCCACCTAGGGGGGTTCAATTGATAAATGCATTGAGATCACTCGTGCCGAAAGCGAAACCATCGTCACTGAAGTTAGAAGGCCAACTAGTATACACCCAGAGTTAACACAGATCGTTTCAAAAATACTTTTGTAAATACGCAAGTATTTAAGTACAATCAAGTTTTATAATTCCCAGTTTGTTTTTCTTATTCAAGAGTATATCTATATGCAAGGTTATTAACTCGTGCCCATTGCACTCTACCTGACACACTCCCATTGACATTGTATCTAAAAAATATTATTTATTAAAGTATTATTATTATTGTTTCAAGCTGAACAGTTGCTATGATGTCAGTTCTACCTGAACTACGGGAGTCAGGGGTGGCACATAGTAACTTAGTAGGCAGGGTAGTGTGATGCGACTTATAATAGCCTCTCCACTACCAATGATCGCTGTGCGTGGTGAAAAGCCACATCCTTCACGAGGTGTCCCTGTTTCCAAACAAAACACAGCGGATCTAGAGAAGTAAACCTTGAACAAAAATCACACCTTCGGAATGCGGGGAGGTGGTATGTCAGAGGTGCAGTTAGCGACAGACTGGTATTCTGGACTTATGCATATTTCTGCTGGCGGATGAACCTATGGTCAACGGCAAGGAGATATAGCCTTTATCAGAAAGGAACTGCAACTGTAAGTGGAGTGGCGCCCCTTAATGAGTATTAGCAATAGAAAGACAATATGAAGACAAAACCTCGAAGCACTAGGGTTAAAGCCCCTACAGAACCAAGCTTTGGAATCGATGTAAACCTCGATCAAAGGACTAATGATGTCATAGCTCTAAAGCCTCCGGGACGAGTTATGATTGACAACAAAGATATACAAAGCTCTAGCAACCACAAGAAGACAGCGATGCAGAAACACCAAGCTATCAACCATAAGAAACTCACATATCTTGCAACACTTAATGTGAGAACAATACGGCAAGAATACCAACAGTTGGAATTAGTTAAGATATTTGGAGGATCAAGTACTGCTATATTAGGGATCATTGATCACAAGATAGTACATGATGAAGAGGAAGAGGAAACAATAGTCTACAAACAGTTGCAAGGCCACACATTGATCACACAATCAGCTTGGAGAAATGAACGGAATGCGGCAAGTGGTGGAGTTGGCCTATTAATCAATAAAGCAGCAGAGAGTGCACTTGCTGATGTTAAGTCCTTTAATAGGAGGATTATCATAGCCAAATTCAATGGAAATCCCGCAACAACAGTTATTATAAACTACTCCCCACAGGAAGGTACAGAGGATGCTAAAGAACACTACACCAACCTTGCTGATGCTATCAAGGAAATACCCAAACACGATCTACTGATAGTAATGGGTGACTTCAACGCACACATTGGTACAGAAGATGCACAATTCACTTACCATGAGAAAACAAACAAAAACGGACAACTACTGCTGGACCTGGCAATGGAGTGTAACATGTTGATTACAAACACAAAGTTTCAGAAGAAGAAGGGGAAACTGTGGACCTACATCTCTGACATGACAAGTCATAAAACCCAAGTAGACTACATCCTGATAAATAAGAAATGGTCAAATTCGGTAAAGGATATTGCGGCCTACAACATCTATGCCAGCGTTGGTTCGGATCACAGAGCATTGATGGCAAAAGTAAAGATAAGTCTGAGGACACGCAAGACCCCACAAAGGAAAGCAGCCTACGACTGGTCAGTATTTCGAACAGACACGGATCTTCAATACAGATATTCCGTTGCTGTCCACACAAACTTATGGAAGTCTTATTCAAGCCAACGAAGAGACTGCTGCGGAGCTTATATCAAAAAAGAAAAGGAAGCAGAGGAAAAAGACTTCTGATGATCCAAGAATCATACAGGCAAGGAAGAACACACAAAAGGCATTTGCAGAATACCAAGAAGACCAAACACCAAACACCAACCAATGAAACCAACCTTCAAATGCAGAAATCACTACTGCAGGCAGCGTATGAGGAAGTCATGGAAGAGGAACTGGCAGATCGAATCCTAGAGGTAGAAAGTATGGATGCTGCTAACAGACATCGTGAAAGCTGGAGAATAGTGAATGAAATCACAAGTAGAAAGCAAGGGAAGATTGGAATCCTAGAGGGTAAGAACAAAGAAGAAAGGATAAAGAACTGGCATAATCATTTGAAACAACTGCTAGGAGAGGAACCAAAGATAGATGGGGAGGATGAGGAGATCAACACTGTAATAGATGGCATTGAAATTAGAACTGGTGAATTTGACATGGATGAATACAAAAAGGCAAAATCAAAGATCAAACAAGGAAAAGCATCAGGACAACATCCCACCAGAAGTCATCAAGAACTGTGATCTTGATGAAATTATCTTAGGTTTTGCAAACAACCTACTAATTAATCAGGAAAAGCCGGAGCAGTGGTCACTAAGTGACATAATTCCCATACCCAAAAAAGGAGACCTAAGCAAAGGTGGGAACTACCGTGGTATCTCACTAAATGCAATAACTGCCAAACTCGTAAATCGACTGATACTGAATCGTATCCAACCTGCACTTGATCCATATTTACGACCCAACTAGAATGGCTTCAGACCAGGAAGGTCAACTACTTCGCAGATACTTGCTCTGAGACGTCTAATCGAAGGGGTAAAGTCAAACAATCTTCCTGAAGTGATACTCTTCCTGGATTTTCGAAAAGCATTTGACAGCGTACATAGAGGAAAAATGCTCAAGATTCTCAAAGCATATGCGATACCTGATGAACTTGTAAAGGCGATTGGAAAGATGTACGAAAATACTCGAGTAAAAGTTCTTTCTCCAGATGGGGAAACAGAAGAGTTCAACATTGTAGCTGGAGTTCTGCAGGGTGACACACTGGCACCATACCTCTTCACGATAGTACTGGATTATGCCATGAGACAAGCGATAGAGAAGAATAACAACCCTGGATTCATCATAGAGCAGAGAAGAAGCAGAAGGCATCCAGAAGTGAAGGTAAATGACCTTGACTTTGCAGACGACATAGCCCTAACTCTCAACCTGATCGAAGAAGCACAGAAGGCGTTGATAGATGTTGAAAATGCAGCAGCGAAAGTTGGACTGCACCTAAATGCCAAGAAAACAGAGGTCATCATCTACAATCAAGAAGTAGAGGATATACGCACAAAAAAGGAGGAGAAGATCAAGGTGGTCCAAGACTTCAAATACCTAGGTTCCTGGATCGACGACTCTCTGAAAGACATCAACACTAGAAAAGCACAAGCCTGGACAGCATGCAACAAACTGAGCAAGATCTGGAAATCCGGCCTAAAGAAAGAGATGAAGATAAGACTGTTCATTGCAACTGTAGAAAGTGTTCTGCTGTACGGCTGTGAAACTTGGACCATCACCAAAACCACAGAGAAAATGATAGATGGCACTTACACGAGGATGCTGAGAGCAGCATTAAATATCTCCTGGAGAGATAATGTTACCAATGATGAGCTAGCTATACGGGTCTCTTCCAAAGGTGTCAGTTAAGATTAGGGAAAGGAGGATGAGGCTCGCTGGACACTGTGTAAGGCATGAAGAAGAGGAAGCATAAAAACTTGTGCTATGGCAGCCGCATGGAGGGAGAACCAACAGAGGAAAGCGGAAGAGGACTTATATTGACACATTGCTTGATGACACTGGGTTAGCAACAACTGGAGAAATAAGAACTGCAATGATGGACAGAAGTGACTGGAGGAAGAGGATTCATATGGTCCGGGCTAGCGCCCGACCTAACTAACTAACTAACTTCAAGTGGATACCGCAAACAATAATCAAACGTGATACTGAAAATTTTAAATAATGTAGTGACAATGGGAAAGAACATGTCTCGTCTGTTATAGCAAAGTCTTGTTGGCATGTCTGCCATAAAACTAACCATTTTCTATGATTGCAAGTTATGACAATTCACAGAATACGAGAAATCAAAAATTAAATTGAGTCCCAGGCCCCGCTCGGCCTTGCCAAACAAAAGGGATATGCATGTTAACGAGTAGAAAGGAAGATCTTATATAGCGATATGGGGTTTTCACTAAAATGTTATCGATAACAAACTGTAAGGGGTTCTTTTAGTTTGGTTGAAATCGACGTTCAGGAGGAGTAATAGAGCCGAAACAAAATATAAAAAAACGGCTTAACTGCCCCGCCTTGAACTTCATCTAGTTGGGCGAAATTACATAAGATATGCTGTTCTTTATTCCTTTAACTATGTGCCACATACCAAATATTGATTAAGAAACAAGATTAAGTAAAAAGATTAAGTAAAAACTAGGCACAATTCTATTGTGTTCATTCAATTTGCTTTCCCCACATTAGAAGTTTCTGTTTTTCATATTGACAACTAATCAACCCTTGAATGATAAATTTCTGAAATCAAATCCATTTAAAACTACTTTATTTTTGTGTGAAAACATTTCGTCCCATCAGAAGAGTCCAAAATAATAACCATGAAAGCTTTAAATTTTAAAATATTCCCTATGTTGAATTTTCGTCATATTTAAAGTTATGAGAGTTTTCACTAAATGCAATTCCAATCTTCTTTTTTTTAATAAGAAAATTATTTAAGTTTTGTTAGATTTTGATGTTTAAATTGCCAATGAAATAAAAAAATGGAACCAGTTTTTATTTTATTAAATTATAGGTTTCTCTTAGTCATTTTGTGCAAATAAAAATCAATATGGAGAGCGCGAAAAAAATTATTTTCGTATCAAAGTCAGGCGGAATTGCCAATTTTATGCCGTTAAAGATATGGTAATCACATGCGTGACGTCACAAGGTGTACTCATTTATATTCGTCTTCATGAATACTACAAAATAAGTGCATTTTTGGCCAGTTTTCAATTTAAATATGTAATACTTTGAGAAACCTTGAAGATGGCCAATTTTTTTTGTAGAATCCTTGCAGTCCGCTTTGTGAATATAAATGCGCAAACCTAGTGACGTCACGCATGTGATTAGCATATCTTTAACGGCGTAAAAAATGTCGCCAGATTTTGGCAATTCTGCCTGACTTCGATACGAAATAAAATTATGTTCATGCTCTCCAAATTGATTTTTAATTGCGCAAAATGGCTATGGGAAGTGTATATTTTAATAACATAAAATAGAATTTCATTTCATAGGCACTTTAAACCAAAAAGGTTGACGATTGAAACAATACCACATTTTTTCTAAATTTAATGATTGTATTATTTCTATGATTATGAATTATTAAAAAAATAGACAAGAGGCCCTGAGTGGCCTTAACTCAGGCCACCTATATAGGAATAGGTGAATACATGAATTCTAGCATATTTTTTGTCAACATGGTTTGTGCAAGGGGAGCTGGATAATTGATTCACTACTCGTGCTTGTAATAATTTATATATAATGGGATGGACCTTTTGCAGGAATGCAATCACGGGGTTGTACCACTACTACTACTAATAATAATGGTTTATCAACAATGTATCTACGGAGTACACTAGTGGCTCTTCACCTGTTGGATCTAAATTACAATGTTACATTAAGTGATGTTACTACTAAAAAATACTTATAAAACTACAGAAAATAGCAAATTTAATATGCTAATACTTAATAACTTAATAAACTAGATGGCAAACAAAACTTAATTCATATATTTAAATGTACTTGTACAAGATCAGTAGTGTTATTAGCAAAACCTAAAGTTTTTAAAGATAGCTTGCCATCCAGCATCCATGGCAACGTCTTTCCCATGGAGATCACAAGCTCAATTCATGCGTTAAAGGGAACCTCGGCTGGAAAACAATGTTTGTTCTCAAATGTTTGTTGTGGATGCCCAAGTCTACACTTACGTTTGTCTCCAGTAAATTGTACACTAGATATGTCATTTACGCATCAATATTCCTGTCGATAAAACTCATTTGGATTTTCTGTGTGCCGCCATCTTGGATCTCATGACATCACAGTGTTGCCCCTTTGTTGCACAACAAAGGAGCTATTGTTTTCTGACAATAGGGGCAACACTGTGACATAAAATCCAAGATGGCGGTGCACAGGAAATTCAAATGAGTTTGATCATAAATGACATCTACTGTACAATTTACTGGAGACAGACATATAAACTTAGACATGCATAATAATCACTTGAGAGCAAACATTGTTTTTCAGCCGAGATTCCCTTTTACAAAGTACTATACCATCCAGCAACCATGGACAAGCTCAATTCATTTGTTGACAAAGTATTATACCAGCACATGACTGTTTCCTGTAAAAGGTGCTGTAAAAGGCCTATTACAACTGCTCCCAGTAATTATAATTATTATTGCCAACGAGCGATCCGAGCCAAGAGGCGAGGATCGCGAGGCGGCAGCATTATAGAGCCGATGCGCGTACGAGGCACGAGGTATTTTGCAGGCAGAAAAAATCTCGATCGAAAATTGTAATGTAACAATAGAAGGAAATAAAACCAATCACAGCGCGAGTTTTTGAGTATGACGTCATGGAATCTCACGTGGTCGTGTTGATCGTCGAAGTGGCGGTGCTGAATGCGAGGACGAGGTAAAGTATTCCTTTCTTCGCATTGAAAACATTCTGATTTGCTTAAATAATTTGCTTTCTTTTTGTGGTGTTGAACTGTGAGTAATTCTGTACCGTGAATAATCGAACCATTTGGTTCAAAATCGAGCAAAAAGTGCTAAAATCGAACCAGCGTGTTCACATCGAACCAGCGTGTTCACATCGAACGTAGTGTTCAAAAGTTATTACAAAGGTTGATATCTCTTTCTCGTTAGTTCCAGTTAGTCCAGCAATATGTTTACATTGACTCAGACACCTAGAGGACTAGAGATGTGAACACTGAGTTCATGGTCAACCCAACAATTAATCTCTTTGATACTAATTATTTCTACATCTGTAAACACTTGGGTTTTAATATTGCCAACGAGTCAGCAGCAATATAGAGCCGATGCCCGAGGATATGTGGATATATGCAGTAAAAATCTCGATCACTCTGTGAAAATGTAATGTAATGTAATGTCCTGTAAACCAAAGTCAGAGCCAATTTAAGATGTGTTATACTTGTAATTGTTTAATGACTTTCGTTAACAATGATTTCAATAAATACAATAAACATGATAAATCCTTTGTTTTCTCTTGTTTCTTGAAGCCCAGTTGGAGCACTAATATCCCCTCTGACAAACTTTCAAAACATTCAGTATCGAGCACTCCGTATCCTCTAGGTTCTAACCATATTTCTTATTCTACAGCTCTAAATTCGTCTGCTCTCCCTCATCGCCTGGCTGTTATATGCTGCAAGGCACTGTATTTTATGTATTCTCAAAGTGCCATAAGAGTAAAATGTCAGGAATAACTATGAAGTGAAATATACAGTTAAGTTTTCTAATGCACAGTTACAAAGTGTTCCATCGTGATTTCAGGGAAACGGATTGCAGAAGTACGTATCCATTAAAATATAAACAAACTATAAATATAATTGCTATTCTCGTTTATCAGCGTATCATATTCAGATCAGGCGGAGGCAATTTTTCTGGGTTTTTGTTTTCGTTGGCACTTTAGCGATAGCTACGACTAGTTATTATTATTATTATTATTATTATTTGTATTGCGCCCTTTCGCATAAAATGATCAAAAGCGCATTACATTACAATTACTACAAAAGGAATAATAAAAAATTAAGAAATAAAAAAAAAAAAAAAAAAAAATAATAATAAAAATAAATAAAAAAAATACAAGTTAATTAAATACATTAAAATATCTCAATTAAAATTATTATAAAAAGACTATAAATTAAAAGCTAATTTAAAAAGATACGTTTTAAGTGAATATTTAAAAAGACTAAGCGACTGAATATTGCGCAGATATTGTGGTAGAGCGTTCCATAGAGTCGGAGTCGCCACGCTAAAAGATCTATCACCGAATGAACGCAAAAGCCTCCCACTAGGGATCTTCAGTAGAACACCATTATTTGAGCGTAATTGATAGCGCGGCTGTTTCTTAATCGTAATAAGGTCTCTAATGTACTTTGGAGATTGGCCAGCTAATGCTTTAAAAGCAATTAAAATAATCTTAAACTGAATACGGAATCTAACGGGTAACCAGTGAAGTTCATAGAGAACAGGTGTAATATGATCATATCGAGAAGTAGAAGTGATAAGCCTGGCAGCAGCGTTCTGTACCCTTTGCAGCTTGGACAGTTCAGCGTTTGGCAAACCATATAGTAAACTATTACAACAGTCCAGTCTACTGGTAATAAAAGCATGAACTAATGTAGTAAGACTATCCTGACTACGAAAGCCGAGGAGGGACTTCAGACTTCAGACTTCAGACTTCAGACTTCAGACTTCAGACTTCAGACTTCAGACTTCAGACTTCTAGTCGTATTTTCGAGGGTGTAACTGTTTCAGGATCAGAAACTCGGCGTCCTCGGCTTTCGTAGAGGAGGGACTTCAGACTTCAGACTTCAGACTTCAGACTTCAGACTTCAGACTTCAGACTTCAGACTTCTAGTCGGATTTTGGAGGGTGTTTAAAAAAATTTAAGAACAAATTTAATAAAATTAAAAAAAACTAGACTAGTGAGCAGCACGTCTGCGAACTTTTAGTTGTAAAACGTATTTATTTCCTACGCGTTTCGTCTGACTATAGCTACTGCAGACTTCCTCAGGGAGTTTTACAATACAACGTTGGTTGCCTGTATATATACCGAACGTTACCATTACATTTCGTAAAATTCCCGCACGTCCGTGAACGGAACAGGCAAATTATATTACAAGGTGTAACATATAATCTGCGTGATAATCTTATTTTGGGGGTAAAACTATGTCCCCCAAAATAAGATTATCACGCAGATTATATGTTACACCTTGTAATATAATTCGCCTGTTTCCCATCTGATGAAGTCTGCAGTAGTCAGACGAAACGCGTAGGAAATAAATACGTTTAACAACTAAAACTTCGCAGACGTGCTGCTCACTAGTCTAGTTTTTAAAAAAATGTTTTAAGTATTAAATATAGCGACACCATATAGTCTGAAGTCTGAAGTCTGAAGTCTGAAGTCTGAAGTCTGAAGTCTGAAATCTGAAGTCTGAAGTCTGAAGTCCCTCCTCGGCTTTCGTACCTGACTGAGGTACTTGCTAATACGTCTAATATTATGAAGATAAAAGAATGAGGCACTACAAGACTTAGTGATTTGGGTGGACATTGTTAAATGCGAATCGAACCACGACCCTAGGTTTCTGACAACAGGCGAAGGGAAGACATCAGTACTGCCAACCCGTATATGACAACCATCATTGAGTTTAGTGAGGATTTTTTTCGAACCTATTATTAAAAATTCAGTCTTATCATCATTGATTTTAAGTTTATCCTGGAACATCCACTTCCTGAGATCACCAATGCAGTTCTCCATAGCAGACAAAGCCTCCTCTTGTGCAGTAGTGCCATCGGGTTTGTACGGTGGCCCACAACTGTCACGGCAAAACCCAAAAGGCCACGGCAAGAACAAGAAGCCCACGGCAAGAGCAAGAAGCCCACGGCAAGAGCAAGAAGCCCACGGCAAGAGCAAGAAGCCCACGGCAAGAGCCAAAAGGCCACGGCAAAACCCAAAAGGCCACGGCAAAACCCAAAAGGCCACGGCAACCGCAAAAAGCATCTCACGGCAAGAGCGAAATTCGTCAATTTTGGGGACTGGGTGCTACTAACGTCGCAGGGTATTATGGGGGAAAATCCAACATGGCGACTGTGGCAGTGCCGTCATAAATCACTCGGGAGTATTGAAACTTATGTCTTACAGTATATTCGGAAAATGTTTTGTTCGAGTTGTGGTATACAAACTCCTCGATCTGCAGCAAATTGCGAACATTGTGGACACGGTAAGTCTTTTGACTTCTTTTTTTATCGATATTGCCTTGGACTATACAGTGTACTCACTACTGTCGTACTGAGTAGTGACAGTGTAGGTTCATTTTGGATTTTGGTGATAAAATGGCCGAATGAATGGAAAAGTGAATAATGAACGTAAAATTGAAAAAGAGGTAGTTTAGTTTCAGTGAATAGATGATGCATATTAAAGTAATGGATTAATTCTTATCACTTCCCAGTGCATATCAAACAATTGGTGTCGTTCAGAGTAATATTTGGGCCTGACTAGTTGCTAGTGAGGCATACGCTCATCCTTTTCAAATTTCGCTATTGATTTGTTTAAACGCACTTCCTGTAGCCTACGTTGTATCCGCCTCTCTTCTGCCGGCTCGCTACACTTCCTGAACGTGTTCTAGTATTCGACGATCCGTCCTGCTTTCCAAATATGGAATACATTGACCATATATGGAATATCATAGGGAGCTCTCAGGAACGACACTTTTCTCAATAAATTGTTTGATATGTTACACGGTGACATTTATATAGGGATGACCCTTCCCCCCCCCCCCCCCCCCCCTCCAAAAGAAAAAGAAAAAATAGAGTTCCTAAGGAGAGGAATCGCTCGTTAATTAATTCATGAAATGACCATATAAACTAACATAAATTAGCAGTGGTTTAAAAATGTACAAATTTGACAGCATTAGAGCGACAATGGTTGTTTAGTGGTGGTTGCAACATTTGCCTTACGAGTAGGCAGCAGCGGGATTCGAGTTACAGAAAATCTAAAAAAAAAAAACATTTTTGCCTCACCATTTTCAAAACTGTTGCAGGAAACAAAGTACTTTCTTTTTACAATTTCTGGTCAGCACAGGAGAGATTTATCTGCACATTGTGATAGTGCAAGGCGTTGAAAATGCTTGATGGAAACGTATTCACAGAGAAAGCGTTAGCGACTTAGCGGCAGTAGAGTTGCCAGTTGGACACGTGAGTTGAGGATTGCCGACTATTTTCTACAACAACTGCATGGTTGACACTGATTACTGATTCTGTGGTCTGAAGAAGGATATTTTCTTTATCCCAAGGAACAGTGTTGTAACTGCTGCTCTGATGGCCGTGTTGCGTAGCTTTTGAGGCTCTCTTCGTTGGCATGGCCAATCTACTGTTTTGAAATTCTGCCAGTTCTGGGTACTCTGCACGTTTTGTCGCCCGTTATTCATTCAGGAACATTCAGGAACCTCTCAAACGAAATTCTACATGTAACCAGAGAAATCCCATTGTATTCTTCACAATTCACTGTTCAGGTTTCAGCATAAAGCAGGCTTATTACAGTTATCGTCGAGTTATTGGTGAGTCATGTCTTGTTGTTGTGTTGTCACTTTCCTCTCGTTTTAATAATACACCAGGCTGTTAGAAAAACCACATTTTTCATAAATTCAATCATTTTTTATATCAAACTGTCAATGAGTAACACTGTATTAGAATGTGGACATTGCTTTTCTCAACTTCAAACGTTTTAGCATCCCATTTTGTGGTCGCTTTAGTGTACGAAGCCGATGCTAAATTCTCTCGCCGATCATTTTCTTTTAGTTTGGGAAGCGACTTTTATTTTCCTCTTCAACACACCTTAACAACTCAAAGTCGGACCTGTTTTCTTCCCAGTCTATGAAATTATCTCCGATAGCTATATAAACTCGCGAAAAACAAACACCGATACGTTTTGTTTTGATTGGATTCAGCGTGCTTGATTTTTTCTTGAGCGTGCATTTATAACAAAATCAAGCACGCTGAGCATCCAATCAAATCGCACGTTCTTAGGATGATCCCATAATTTATATTATAAATCAAACTGTCAATGAGTAACACTGTATTAGAATGTGGACATTGCTTTTCTCAACTTCAAACGTTTTAGCATCCCATTTTGTGGTCGCTTTAGTGTACGAAGCCGATGCTAAATTCTCTCGCCGATCATTTTCTTTTAGTTTGGGAAGCGACTTTTATTTTCCTCTTCAACACACCTTAACAACTCAAAGTCGGACCTGTTTTCTTCCCAGTCTATGAAATTATCTCCGATAGCTATATAAACTCGCGAAAAACAAACACCGATACGTTTTGTTTTGATTGGATTCAGCGTGCTTGATTTTTTCTTGAGCGTGCATTTATAACAAAATCAAGCACGCTGAGCATCCAATCAAATCGCACGTTCTTAGGATGATCCCATAATTTATATTATAATGTAGCATACATGTACATGTAACTTTTCCGTCCTTCAGCTAATTACTCGGGCTGCCTGTGGCAGCGCCGAGTCTTAAAATGCAAGTCGTTATTATATATATATATATTTTTTCATGTCGGACGGCTTCTGCGCATGCGTTAAAGGTCAAATTCAAACCAATCAGATTGCACTGTGCTGGTCACGCAACAATCGCCAGGTTAATGTCTTTACATAAGTGAATACAGTAAATCAAAATGGTCGACCCGCGAGGGCGAAAGCCTTCCAACAGGCTCAGGATATTTCAACTGGCGCTCTTGTTGACCATAAAAATACATGAACAACCAGGAGCCGTAATACATTCGATCAGCGCTGTTTGGACAGATCCAATGTACATTTAGAAACGTAAGCGAAATACAATATCCAAACACGTTTGGATATCAACGGGTATCGAATTATAATCAAAGGTTAGATCTCGTCAGGCGCGCTCAGATAAGAAAGTTCAAAGCTCTCAGACTAGGCGAGACAAGGAGATACACGACTTTCATAATGGCCGCCTCCTAATTTGCATAATTACTCGGGCTGCCTGTGGCATAGCCTCCTGTGCAGCCGTCCTTAGTGTCGTCACTCAACGTTTCCATCCCCACGAACGTGGGGATGGAAACGTTGAGTGACGACACTAAGGACGGCTGCACAGGAGGCTACCTGTGGCAGCGCCGAGTCTTAAAATGCAAGTCGTTATTTATTTATTTTTAATTGGTGTCAGTCGGCTTCTGCGCATGCGTTAAAGGTCAAATTCAAACCAATCAGATTGCACTGTGCTGGTCACGCAACAATCGCCAGGTTAAATGTATTTACATAAGTGAATACAGTAAATCAAAATGGTCGACCCGCGAGGGCGAAAGCCTTCCAACAGGCTCAGGATATTTCAACTGGCGCTCTTGTTGACCATAAAAATACATGAACAACCATGAATACATTCGATCAGCGCTGTTTGGACAGATCCAATGTACATTTAGAAACGTAAGCGAAATACAATATCCAAACACGTTTGGATATCAACGGGTATCGAATTATAATCAAAGGTTAGATCTCGTCAGGCGCGCTCAGATAAGAAAGTTCAAAGCTCTCAGACAAGGCGAGACAAGGAGATATCACTTTCAACGAGTCATTGTCAGAAATCTATTCCATCGTGGGCGGTCTTGTACAGCTAAGGCATGTTTTACGACAGATTATAATATAAATTATGGGATCATCCTAAGAACGTGCGATTTGATTGGATGCTCAGCGTGCTTGATTTTGTTATAAATGCACGCTCAAGAAAAAATCAAGCACGCTGAATCCAATCAAAACAAAACGTATCGGTGTTTGTTTTTCGCGAGTTTATATAGCTATCGGAGATAATTTCATAGACTGGGAAGAAAACAGGTCCGACTTTGAGTTGTTAAGGTGTGTTGAAGAGGAAAATAAAAGTCGCTTCCCAAACTAAAAGAAAATGATCGGCGAGAGAATTTAGCATCGGCTTCGTACACTAAAGCGACCACAAAATGGGATGCTAAAACGTTTGAAGTTGAGAAAAGCAATGTCCACATTCTAATACAGTGTTACTCATTGACAGTTTGATTTATAATATAAATTATGGGATCATCCTAAGAACGTGCGATTTGATTGGATGCTCAGCGTGCTTGATTTTGTTATAAATGCACGCTCAAGAAAAAATCAAGCACGCTGAATCCAATCAAAACAAAACGTATCGGTGTTTGTTTTTCGCGAGTTTATATAGCTATCGGAGATAATTTCATAGACTGGGAAGAAAACAGGTCCGACTTTGAGTTGTTAAGGTGTGTTGAAGAGGAAAATAAAAGTCGCTTCCCAAACTAAAAGAAAATGATCGGCGAGAGAATTTAGCATCGGCTTCGTACACTAAAGCGACCACAAAATGGGATGCTAAAACGTTTGAAGTTGAGAAAAGCAATGTCCACATTCTAATACAGTGTTACTCATTGACAGTTTGATATAAAAAATGATTGAATTTATGAAAAATGTGGTTTTTCTAACAGCCTGGTGTATTATTAAAACGAGAGGAAAGTGACAACACAACAACAAGACATGACTCACCAATAACTCGACGATAACTGTAATAAGCCTGCTTTATGCTGAAACCTGAACAGTGAATTGTGAAGAATACAATGGGATTTCTCTGGTTACATGTAGAATTTCGTTTGAGAGGTTCCTGAATGTTCCTGAATGAATAACGGGCGACAAAACGTGCAGAGTACCCAGAACTGGCAGAATTTCAAAACAGTAGATTGGCCATGCCAACGAAGAGAGCCTCAAAAGCTACGCAACACGGCCATCAGAGCAGCAGTTACAACACTGTTCCTTGGGATAAAGAAAATATCCTTCTTCAGACCACAGAATCAGTAATCAGTGTCAACCATGCAGTTGTTGTAGAAAATAGTCGGCAATCCTCAACTCACGTGTCCAACTGGCAACTCTACTGCCGCTAAGTCGCTAACGCTTTCTCTGTGAATACGTTTCCATCAAGCATTTTCAACGCCTTGCACTATCACAATGTGCAGATAAATCTCTCCTGTGCTGACCAGAAATTGTAAAAAGAAAGTACTTTGTTTCCTGCAACAGTTTTGACCAGATGACAATATTACAACCCATTTCATTTGCCGGCTCTTGCAATTTCTGTCTTTCACTTTTATCGATTCACACGTTCTATTCTTAGCAGATTACTTCATCCAATAAGAAACGAGCTTTCAGATCGTCAATGTCAAGCTGTCACAATTGAACCAATCAGCGACGAAAAACGTTGTAAACAAGTCAAGTACATTAAAATGGGGTTTTCGCTGTCGTCAGTTTGCTTTTAGATTTTTACGCGGGTTCTAAAGATAGCTTTATTTCCTTCGTCTACATTGAAGTTTATATTATAAAACAAATAAAAGATGGTTCTCCTTGTTATATAACAAAATAATGCACTTTCGAGGTCTTGAAAAGCTGCTAAATGCACTCGCGTTCCGCTCGTGCATCCGCAGTTTTTCAAGACCTCGAGCGTGCATTATTTTGTTTTATAATATAGATACGATAGTACGCGCGCTCTGATTGGCTAAGAAGCCATGTTTTATCAGAGTATATAACATGGTTAGCCGTGTTATATAGTTTTCAACTGGCGGTTTCCTTTCATCGCGCGCGTAAATCTATATTATAAAACAGATAAAGAAGCCTTAAACCATGTTTTATACTATCATAAAACACTCTGGTCATTTGAGAACACTCTAGAAATGTTGAAAGCACGCGCCTTCGGCTTGTGCTTTAACATTTCTCTCATGTTCTCAAATGCCCATCGTGTTTTATGATAGTATAAAACATGGCTAAGGCTTCTTTATTTGTTAAATATAACAAGGAGAACCATCTTTTATTTGTTAAATAAGAGTCTTTCTACTGGATTGAGAGCTCGAGACATTATACATGTCGGCTAATATGGGGAAAACTAACAAAAAATGAACTTTGACGGCAGAAACCCTCAATTGAGCCAAGCAGCGCTAGCTGAAATAGGGCATATATATAATATCTGAGACGTTAAATTACGTTACTGTGAAGAGGATCAAAATTCAAGTTTTGTAGCTTGAGACTGTCTTCTGCCGTGACTCGTGAGAGAAATTGGAAAAGATCTAGCTGTTTCATTCAGACACTGGCAAATTTATTGAAAGCTACGGGCTTACTTTATGAGATTATTATTCATTGTGGAATGAAAGGAAACAGGTTAGCTGAAAGTTAAGTTCGAGGTAGGCTTCGACTTTCATTCCGATTCAGTGCATATGTGCACGAAGGTGGGTGCACTACCAAAAGATCCAAAACGAAAGTTCAGTTACGTAAGTACTGTAAGTAAACTCTTTTTGATTTGAATAAATTTCCTCTCAGTTTGTCTGTTAATGTACTTTTCCTTCTAATTATCGCTTTATTTAACATCTGATTTAGAGTATGCGTACCTCAGAATAAATTATTTGAAAGGTCAACTGAATTCTTGTGTCGATAAGCGCAAATGTTTTTTGTGAAACAGTCTGTGTATATGAGAAGCGGCTTAATAGAAGAGCTTTCTCATTTATAGGAATTACAATTGTTTTTCTTGCTATGAAATTTATGTTTCATTTCACATTTATTCATACAGTTTTAGCCGGACATTTCCCCGAGTTTTTGATCTATTTTCAATCAAATTCAAAGTCTGAATATGTCATTGTATTGCATTTATACACTTGAATTGCCAGTATTCTGTTGTTCGAATCCTGCGTTCTCATAGTCATGCCATAAAAGCGATTAATAGACCAGTCTGTTTTTTTGACGTTCTCACTGGCGAATTAAAGCACGACTTGATACTAAGAGGATTTCAAATGAAAGTGTATTTCATCTTCAATCTCATGTGGCCCGAGTGAAAGCCCAATTGGGCTCTTGTTTGGAAGATAAATCTGTAGAGGGAAACCAATGCTACCACATGAAACTAGTAATATTTTTGAGTTTTAGAGCAATGTGGAGAATTGCTGTTGAGCTATGAGCATTTCTAATGCAGAAAAACATGAAAGCGAGGCTAGTAAGGCGTCCGTTGTTTTTCTCATACAAATCTCTCTAATTTCAACTTGCTGTAACTTCATTTAACAAATAAAAGATGGTTCTCCTTGTTATATAACAAAATAATGCACGCTCGAGGTCTTGAAAAACTGCGGATGCACGAGCGGAACGCGAGTGCATTTAGCAGCTTTTCAAGACCTCGAAAGTGCATTATTTTGTTATATAACAAGGAGAACCATCTTTTATTTGTTTTATAATATAAACTTCAATGTAGAAGAAGGAAATAAAGCTATCTTTAGAACCCGCGTAAAAATCTAAAAGCAAACTGACGACAGCGAAAACCCCATTTTAATGTACTTGACTTGTTTACAACGTTTTTCGTCGCTGATTGGTTCAATTGTGACAGCTTGACATTGACGATCTGAAAGCTCGTTTCTTATTGGATGAAGTAATCTGCTAAGAATAGAACGTGTGAATCGATAAAAGTGAAAGACAGAAATTGCAAGAGCCGGCAAATGAAATGGGTTGTAATATTGTCATCTGGTCAAAACTGTTGCAGGAAACAAAGTACTTTCTTTTTACAATTTCTGGTCAGCACAGGAGAGATTTATCTGCACATTGTGATAGTGCAAGGCGTTGAAAATGCTTGATGGAAACGTATTCACAGAGAAAGCGTTAGCGACTTAGCGGCAGTAGAGTTGCCAGTTGGACACGTGAGTTGAGGATTGCCGACTATTTTCTACAACAACTGCATGGTTGACACTGATTACTGATTCTGTGGTCTGAAGAAGGATATTTTCTTTATCCCAAGGAACAGTGTTGTAACTGCTGCTCTGATGGCCGTGTTGCGTAGCTTTTGAGGCTCTCTTCGTTGGCATGGCCAATCTACTGTTTTGAAATTCTGCCAGTTCTGGGTACTCTGCACGTTTTGTCGCCCGTTATTCATTCAGGAACATTCAGGAACCTCTCAAACGAAATTCTACATGTAACCAGAGAAATCCCATTGTATTCTTCACAATTCACTGTTCAGGTTTCAGCATAAAGCAGGCTTATTACAGTTATCGTCGAGTTATTGGTGAGTCATGTCTTGTTGTTGTGTTGTCACTTTCCTCTCGTTTTAATAATACACCAGGCTGTTAGAAAAACCACATTTTTCATAAATTCAATCATTTTTTATATCAAACTGTCAATGAGTAACACTGTATTAGAATGTGGACATTGCTTTTCTCAACTTCAAACGTTTTAGCATCCCATTTTGTGGTCGCTTTAGTGTACGAAGCCGATGCTAAATTCTCTCGCCGATCATTTTCTTTTAGTTTGGGAAGCGACTTTTATTTTCCTCTTCAACACACCTTAACAACTCAAAGTCGGACCTGTTTTCTTCCCAGTCTATGAAATTATCTCCGATAGCTATATAAACTCGCGAAAAACAAACACCGATACGTTTTGTTTTGATTGGATTCAGCGTGCTTGATTTTTTCTTGAGCGTGCATTTATAACAAAATCAAGCACGCTGAGCATCCAATCAAATCGCACGTTCTTAGGATGATCCCATAATTTATATTATAAATCACTTTCAATGAGTCATTGTCAGAAATCTATTCCATCGTGGGCGGTCTTGTACAGCTAAGCTCAAGCATGTTAAGGCATGGTTTTTGAACCGTTCTGATAAAACATTCAAAATTCGTTATCTTTGTTGTTTATGTATGAAATACCCTATAACTTTGGAATAATACGGTAATCGTGTGGCTTAACATTTAAGTATCAGTATTTTGGTGTTTCGAAGGTCACGTGACCTTAAGGCTGGTCAAACAAAGAAATCAAAATGGGGTGGCGGAAGTTATTGTTTTGTTTCAGATTTTCGATTCGAAATGTTAAGCTTGTTATGGGAAATGAGACTGTCCGGAATGGTTGACTTTTTATCACTGAAGAGAATATAAATGGCGAAAAATGGTTCCAAGAATAGGTCACGTGACCTGTTTTCTATATTTTCGCCTTAGCAGTCTATCAGGGCCAACCATTCCGGACTGATCTTTAAAGCCAACCACAAGTGTAATCAGATAAACACAAAATCGTTACTTAAAATATAAAATGCACCACCCCGTTTTTAGTTTAATTTTCAACTTTTTGTGATCACGTGGTTGGTCACGTGATAGACATTTAACTAAAATTGTATATTAATACGATTAAAAACGCTGAGATTAGTTATAACCACCATTGTTCTAGGATTTGAGCAAATTCAAATGACTCTATTCAAGAAAATAGATGTAGCCTCGTTTTTATGTTCAAACCATGCCTTAACATGCTTGAGAGGCATGTTTTACGACAGAATAACCAGAGTCTTTCTACTGGATTGAGAGCTCGAGACATTATACATGTCGGCTAATATGGGGAAAACTGAAACAAAAAATGAACTTTGACTGCAGAAACCCTCAATTGAGCCAAGCGGAATATTTACATGATCCGCTAAGATTATTACAAATCTTAGTTAAGCAGATGTTTTCAGCGTATGCCAACTGAAATGCGGCAACTACACGAACAAGAAGCATGAACTGCCAGCAACGAGAGAGGAAAAAGTATTTGAAATGCACAGCGCTAGCTGAAATAGGGCATATATATAATATCTGAGACGTTAAATTACGTTACTGTGAAGAGGATCAAAATTCAAGTTTTGTAGCTTGAGACTGTCTTCTGCCGTGACTCGTGAGAGAAATTGGAAAAGATCTAGCTGTTTCATTCAGACACTGGCAAATTTATTGAAAGCTACGGGCTTACTTTATGAGATTATTATTCATTGTGGAATGAAAGGAAACAGGTTAGCTGAAAGTTAAGTTCGAGGTAGGCTTCGACTTTCATTCCGATTCAGTGCATATGTGCACGAAGGTGCATGGGTGCTGTCAACAACACTACCAAAAGATCCAAAACGAAAGTTCAGTTACGTAAGTACTGCAAGTAAACTCTTTTTGATTTGAATAAATTTCCTCTCAGTTTGTCTGTTAATGTACTTTTCCTTCTAATTATCGCTTTATTTAACATCTGTGATTTAGAGTATGCGTACCTCAGAATAAATTATTTGAAAGGTCAACTGAATTCTTGTGTCGATAAGCGCAAATGTTTTTTGTGAAACAGTCTGTGTATATGAGAAGCGGCTTAATAGAAGAGCTTTCTCATTTATAGGAATTACAATTTTTTTTCTTGCTATGAAATTTATGTTTCATTTCACATTTATTCATACAGTTTTAGCCGGACATTTCCCCGAGTTTTTGATCTATTTTCAATCAAATTCAAAGTTTGAATATGTCATTGTATTGCATTTATACACTTGAATTGCCAGTATTCTGTTGTTCGAATCCTGCGTTCTCATAGTCATGCCATAAAAGCGATTAATAGACCAGTCTGTTTTTTTTGACGTTCTCACTGGCGAATTAAAGCACGACTTGATACTAAGAGGATTTCAAATGAAAGTGTATTTCATCTTCAATCTCATGTGGCCCGAGTGAAAGCCCAGATGGGCTCTTGTTGCTATATCCTTTGTGAATATTTAGGGTGCGTCGTTCTAAATGTGAAATATAGTCATCTATCTAGATCTGCATGCAGTTTATTTTCGAGTAGAGTGGATACTTTTCAAATGTTAGTGCTAGTTAGTGACTAGTGTTCATTTTCTACATCTTGAAGGAGGCTGAAAAGATGTGACTTCCACTCGTTTTTTTTGTTTCGATCACCGAGACGCCGACGCTGGCCTAGAACAACAGGAATCGGGCCATTTACTGCTATATTTGATGCCATTGCAATTACTTTTAACAGAAACGAATATTAAATAACAACAATGCAAACTGGTAAGTTTTATGTGTGTTTTACTTACACATTTCAGTGCAAATATTTCACCACGTCAGGCCACGTGCGTTTAGGAGCGCTGGGTCTTCGCCATCTTGTTATAACTGTGTGTCCCGCCGTGTTCCGAGCGGTGTCTAATTTGATTGGTTTATAATAAACACATGCGATTTCCGACTCGTGCCGGCCAAAGGCCTGGCCCGAGTAATAATTTAGACAAAATCTCACAACGGTTCATTGTGTTAATTCGCTGTTTCGACCGCAACCCTTGCGTCTCCACTGGAGGGCATGTTTTGCAGCACCTGATACGATACTGAAGGGCAAGATCCGCGCGTCATTGATAAACTATGCTTGGTTATTTCTATTCTCCAATATTTAAGCTTCCTTCTTAATTCAGGGAATACTCACAGGTACCATAATAGTCTCCATGGGGGGAGGGGGGGGGGGAGAAGCAATCCTTTGACGGATTTATGTTCTTCGCATTCCTTGCAGCTTGGCATCTGGAGGAGAGCGATTTACGCAAATTCGCGAGTGCTTTGTCGTACGCTGTATTTCAAGCTAATTCTGATCGTCTTCCGCCGTCTGTATTTTTACTACAGTTCCTTCGGTGCTCCTTATTAGTCTTGTGTTTTGACGTGAGGTTTACTAAAACAGTAGGTTGCGCCTCTTATTCGTACTTGGGTAAGACCGCTGAGAATAGTATCCTAATTCTCATCGGTCTCACCCGTACTCATTGAATTACGGATATCCGGCGGCCACAGTGATCTTAGAATGCCAACGATCTTAACATGGTTATATAACCTAAACCCTGCGAAGACAACCAACACTCAAACCTCAAACCACCGAGACCCACAGACCCTGTTTGGAACCTCCGGCGACAAAACTGTTGGTCCCTGAAGGCCAGCATGGACACATCGTGGCTACTCACCGAGCTGAGGAAATCTCGAGATATGTGGGTGTTACCACTGATCTGCCAACCCCTGGGCTGCGCGTGCGTAAAGGGGTTGCCGCCATGCCGAATCCAGGCGATAAAACGGTCGGTAACGCGAGTCGGGCCAAACACTGCGTTAGTTCCCAGTATTGAAAGAGCGAGCTTGGCTTGAAACGCTTAGATGATGGCTGGGAAAAGAAACAAGCGAGTAAAAAGTAGCGCAGTCCAGAGGATGACAGCCTTAAACCTCAGTAATCCGAGAGAGAATTAGACCCCTTTTAAAGCTGTCACCCTCGAGCGAGAAAATAAAAAAGACGTGGCGAAAGCAATTGAGGTATACCCCAAAATCGAGGAATGCGGAGTAGTATTACCAAAAAGGACAGGAGAAACAATATAAGCTGAAACACAGCTGAAACAATGGTAATTAACAAATGAATGCCAGGCCAGGGCACAACAGGAACAGCGGGACAACTAGTGAGGATAATTGCAATGGAAAGCAAGATAATACCCAATTAGCGAGACGTACTTGACCAATGCACAATAATTGAAACTGTTGTTATGAACAAGCCAAATAAACCAAGTGTGTACCACGACGTACGCGGAAAAGGGGCAACGAACTGCCAAATGAAGGAACAATGAGTCAAATCGATATACGATCTGCACGGGAAGAGCGTCGTAGAAAAATATTCAGCAAAAAGCGCTCACATAACACATGCACTACAATAAAGCATGTCAACAACAGTCGTGAGGGAACAAATAGCCAAACACATCTCACGACTTATACGAGAAGAGCGGCGTATAAAAACTTTCGCCGAGACCGCTCACATAACACATGCACTACAATAAAGCATACCAATAACAGTCGTGAGGGAACAAATAGCCAAACACATCTCACGACTTATACGAGAAGAGCGGCGTAGAAAAACTTTCGCCGAGACCGCTCACATAACACATGCACTACAATAAAATAAAGCATACCAATAACAGTCGTGAGGGAACGAATAGCCAAACACATCTCATGACTTACACACAAGAAGCCGAGAAACGCGAGAACGGCGACAAAATAAAGAAACACGAACCGAAATAGTTTAACACCTGGGTTAGCTTGAGCCGGTGGAGGGTCTTTGGTTTGTACTTGGGGAGCCAAGACGTTCATAAATGGACGCTATGGTTGGTGGAGAACTTGCTCGTCCATCATACCAAAGACGGGTTTGGCGACCTCGCTCAAATGATGAGGTGATTCTGTAGGTTGCGCCTCTGATTCGTTGGGTACGACCGCTGAGAATAGCAAACAAACTATATCTGCCATGGCAACAGATATTTGGCAACAGATATTTGGCAACAACTTCCCTCTGACCTCAAGCAACTTCACATGAATGCCTTTAATGGAAGGTTAAAAAACACCGATTACTAAAACAATATGCTTATTACTCGGGCTGCCTGTGGCAGCACCGAGTCTTAAAATGCAAGTCGTATTTTTTTTTTGTTTTTTGTTGGGTGTCGCAAAATTTCTGCGCATGCGTTAAGGTCAAATTCACACCAATCAGATTGCACTGCGCTGGTCACGCAACAACCGCCAGGTTAATTTATTTACATAATTGAATACAGTAAAATCAAGATGGCGGACGACGGCGCGAGGAACTTTCTCTCTAATTTGGAGTCTCATCTCTCAAATGCAAGCCAGTTTAATGTTTTATTTAACTTCACTCGTGCGAAAGCCTTCCAACAGGCTCAGGATATTTCAACTGGCGCTATTGTCTTAGCCGAAGGACCGCGTTTTTTACCCAGATGGCCAGTGATTTTATTATACGACACGTACGACGACCTGAAGCGAGTGTAGGGGCCAGGATCCGGAAAGCGAAAATTCGAAGAAATAGATATTGGAATCTATAAGCCATCGGCTCGCTGTGCTGCATTTAAAACATCCGAGGAGAACATCTTATTTTGGGTGAAGACACTTCAATACCAATATTATGAGTCTCTTAAAAACTGTCAGAGATTTAAATTTACCGTAAGTTGGATCAGAGAGTATTGAGATCAAGTTATTTCGTTCCAGCGAGGATATTGACCTAGCGGAAACGGTACAAGCTATCGAAGGATTTTACTTATAATCATCGCCAAGGCATGGGCAAAGATAGAGTTTCCCAGATTACAGATGAAAGTAGAGAACTTATGAACGAAGAAACAGAGGTCACGCGCGACATGCTTGAGAACATGTTCAACACTTTATGTTATACTAAGAAAACAAAACAAATTACAGAGCCTGCAAGTTCACAAGTCAATGAAAAACCCCAAGAGCCTGTAGTTTTGGATCAACATATCCTTGAAACTCCAAAAGCAACATACACATGAGTCAAAATCAAACCGGAAGAGACGGAATTCTTGAGATTCTTCACGAGGATAAAAATATTTGTTTGCCCGCAATAAGAACTCTCTCGCTGCTTTAACGACCTTGATTTGTAACATGGAGGCTGACCTGATATGATATGCGTAATGAATTCTTACTCTCGTCACATCAAAACACGAATCAAGAAACCAAACTGCTGCACTAATTTGTCTTCCAAATGACTGAAGATAATATATACAAGACCGAATTCAAGATGCTGTCATCTCGAATATATTATTGACCTAGAAGTTGAAAATGGCGAGTTGAAAGCGGATATATAAAGCTGAGATCCGACTTTCAAACTTAAAAAAAAAAACAAGAATACAAAAAAGAAGACAATGTTCCGAGACTACCCAACCTACTGAAGCTTATCAGTTTGTTCAAGAGCCATCTTTCTTACATGACAACCCGATCCCTATTCATCAGAATACATTTTCTGTGCTAAATGACGAGAGTTTACAATCACCTGACCGACAACCCACTACTAAAGAAAGGGACCATGAAGTACGGTAGTACAGTTAATTCTCGGGTTCAAAACAATGAATATATATGCCTGCTCAAATGCAGTGTATTAAACAAATAAGTAGTGTTTAAATTAAAAGGTCAACATACGAGAAAAACAAAACTATTAAATTACATATATACTAGGGGAGCAGAGAATGAAAGTCACCGCGCTACCGGCCACTCCTAAAGACTGCTAAATTCAGCTAATAATTCTTCCCTTTGGTTATTACTAAGAGGATTTCAAATGAAAGTGTATTTCATCTTCAATCTCATGTGGCCCGAGTGAAAGCCCAGATGGGCTCTTGTTGAATCTAAGCAACATACACTGTACTTCCTAAATTAACTTATATACATAAATTTAAAAATAAATAAATAAATAAATAATTCTCCACATTCTGCTATATTGTATGTGTGTGTGTGCGTCGAGTATAATGGTATTGGCATGACTAGTATGCGTTTACCATATTCTACTACTGTATTTTGGTTCTGCTATTTGCACCAGTCCCTTTCACTGCGAGTATAAATAAGAGCTCCGCCGACTCCCTTGCGCAGTTCACGTCAGTAATGAACAACCGTCACAGCGTTAGTCCTATATTCAAGTGTTTGGCCGTCCCTGTATGGTGGCTGATCAAGTTCCACCGCGTCCGGCTCTCAACGTTCAAGTTCCGTGACTCCTCCTAGTAGACAACCAATTAGCCCAGCGTGCAAACGTTCTGGCAGCACAGGCTTTACTCGCACCAAATCCTCTTCCTCCAGAGGCTAACGTCAATCCCGGTTAATCCAGCACCCGAGCCGGTGGTAATCATAACTCTTAGATTTATATACTTTTGGCCCTTTTCCGTAGCTCGCTCGTCTTTCCCTTGCCTGGTTTGCCATGTTATAGCTGTAGCTGGTACTATACACTACACGGTTTGTCTTGTTACCATTTCACCTTTTAGTCGGAATTCGGCTCTGGTATTAGTTCATCTTCTTTGCTTCGTTTCCCGTTCCCCTTGGCACGTGTCGGCCGCTGTTGCTGTATATATATTTATATTTATATTTATATTTGGTGTCTACGTGCGTTATATTGCCTCACAAATACGGATTTGTGTAGTTGCCGTTTCACCACTAGAATTAGTTTTATCTACTTCGCTTGTTTCCCCGTCCCCTTTGCAGTCGTGTTTGCCGATCGATGTTGACGTGCATTTGTATTTCATATATTTGATTTGTACGTGCGTAAAATTGCCTCACAAATACGGATTTGTGCAGTTGCCGTTTCACCACTGGAACTGAATTACTTTTATCTACTTCGCTTGTTTCCCCGTTCCCGTTACACCTGTTTGCCGATGTTGACGTGCATTTGTATTTCGATCATATATTTGATTTGTACGTGCGTAAAATTGCCTCGTAAATACGGATTTGTGCAGTTGCCGTTTTCACCCTTTGATTATAGACCCATAGAATTAGTTATTTCTTCTTCACTTGTTTCCCCGTTCCCTTTACACGTGATCGGTCGTTGTTGCCGTGTTTACACTGCAGTTCGCATATTTCGTTTCTCCGTGCATCATATTGCCTCACAAATACGGATTTGTGTAGTTGCCGTTTCACCCTTAGGATTACACCCCTAGAATGAGTTATGCCTGCTTCGTTTGTTTCCCCGTTCCCCGGTACACGCTTTGGCCGGTGTTTCCGTGTTTATATTTTACATATTTGGTTTGTACGTGTGTTGTTGCCTCACAAATACGGATTCAGTTGTGTAGTTGCCGTTTCACCTTTAAGTGGCATGTTTCCCCGTTCCCCTTTTTGTATGTGTCGCCCGATCTTACCATTTATATTCCAAATGTTGGTACATGCGTTACATTGTCTCACATGCATATATACAGGCATTTGTGCAGTTGCCGTTTCACCTCTAGATTTTGTTATCTCTTGTTTCCCGATCCCCCTTTGCACCTGTTGGCCCGTGTTGCCGTGTTTTATTTCACATATTTTGTGTCTGCGTCCGTATTATTGCCTCGCACATACGGTTTTGTGTAGTTGCCGTTTAACCCTAAGGTTACTGAATTATATCTCCTCCGCTTGTTTCCCCGTTTCCATTTGTACGTGTCGGGCGATCTTGCCGTGTTATATTTCAAATTTTTGTTTTGTGCGTGCGTTATATTATCTCATGTAGGCGTTTGTGCAGTTGCCGTGTCACTTAGAAATACGCTTGTTCCCGTCCCGGCTTTGCACGGGTCGGACGATGTCGCTGTGTTAAAATTTCACATGTACGTACGTTATACTGCCTAAAATTCCGAATTTTGTCCAGTTGCCGTGTCACCTGATGCCGTCTGTGTACTTTAGATGTCAACTGTCTGATGTCTCTAGTTATAATTTTCTACTATAATTATTTATATCCCCTTCGCTATCCCCCCCTCTACAACCCTTAGTATACGTATTGGACTGTATTGTCGGTTTTAAATTTGGTGTCGACAACTTTGGTCTCGCATATATGATTTCGGCATTTTATGCCTACTTTAACTTTGTTATCAGTTATTCATTCCTTTCAGCCTTATGTTGCTGATACGAGTATTCTGTATTCTGTTTTATATACGTGAGATGCTGCCAATTTATTATTTTGCCATGGTCTTTGTTCCACTTCCCCACTGTGCAGTGTTATTATATTTGCTAATAAAAATATACTCCCTCATTTTCTGTGTTTTTCTTGTATGCGCTAATTTTGTTTTTAATTTCGCACCCCGCTCTATGGTGGCCCGAAAGGGATTCTTATTCTTCCTAGTCGGATTACTGACGCTCGGGCTGCCATCCCCTGGGTTTTTCCCGCGCTCGTCCCGTTCTTTTGCGACTAAGTTTATTTATTTATTTACTTTTTATCCCAGGGGATGGCAGCCGCCTAACCCTTATTTCTTTCTCCAGTGCGCTTCAATGTAGCTTCCTTTCATTCCTTATCGCCTTTTTTTTTCTCCCATTCTTATTTAGCGAGTGTGAAAGGGAATGCTGCGAATAGAATACTATTTGCACCAGTCCCTTTCAGTGCGAGTATAAATAAGAGCTCCGCTGACTCCCTTGCGCAATTCACGCCAGTAATGATCCAGCCTATAGCAGCAGTACGACCTCGTGCACTACGCCATATCTTTTCCCTTCCACACCTGCGCTTCGCGACCGCGTTCATTCCTTTTACTCCCTCTCTCCCTCCTACATCTCCTGCTACGCTTCCACTCTGCCTGAACACGGTCGCTTTTCTCCCATTCTAATTTAGCGAGTGTGAAAGGGAATGCTATTGTGCTTGACATGTGTGTGTGTCAGAAAAAAACTACTTACATTCTTTGTCTAGTGTCTAACTCGAAAACCTCCCGGTTTACTTATAGGCTCTAGGCATTTCCTTACATTTTCCCTATATTTTTTTTTTTACAAATATTATTTTCTAAATATAGTAATATATATCTGTAAAAATGAAGACGAAATGCGAATAAAAAAAATATGTAATGTATCCCTTTCCAAAGAGCAAGATCTCTCCTGTTATCAAGATGGTGAGCAGCAAATATTTTTTCTTCTATTGCCCTTCGATAAAGTCAAGCAGCCGCGTTCAAAACAGCAATTAGCATTCACAAATCACAATTACATTCTCAATCACAGTTAATTTCCGGTATTTAAACTTTACCGGGGAGAACGGCAGTATTTTTGTGCTGGGAATATTAGAAAATGTAGGGAATTGGTAGCCCAGTGAATTTACCGGGAAATCGTTGATATGTCAGCACAAAATGAAAATAGATCGGGATAATTTTTGAGATACACACCACAACTCAAACAGGATTCAGTCGCACGATACCCTGGATACCAGAGGCTCGAAATCGTCGGTCGAGCGAAGCGAGACCAGCTGAAATCGAGCCGCAGGTCTTCTCGCAAAACAAAACTCCTTCGGGAATCAAAACTCCTTACAGCACATTACAGTATCTCCGTACCTGAGCACCTCTGGAACCAGGGTAGTCGCACGATAGCCCCACTTAAAAAATATATTCATCTATGTATACTAGTTTATAAAGTAGTTTTGTTGCTGGAAGGGGGAGGGTACTCTGGGTGCCAGAGGTTCTACTGCCCTCTCTAAGCCAAAGTTTAGGACCGACGAGAAGGCCAGCCTTATCGTCGATCCTAAACTTTGGCTAGAACCTCTGGCACCCAGGGTAGTGGGAGGGAGGTACTTCGTGGTGAAAAGGTCAAGGATGCTCTTCGGAAAAGCTGAAAAATACCCCCCCAAAATACTTCAAATAGAAAGTACACTACCCTAAAAAACACCTTAATGGCCTCAAATTACCCTAAAAATACGAGTGTATATTGTTTTAAGAGCCTGTTTACCACTAAAAAATACAAAGAAAATGAACATCACCGCCTCGCAATGCCTGCTGGATCCAGGTTTTCTGGACCAACATGCCTTGCAGGATTGTAGGAATCGATCTGGGACAGAATGATCAGAATATTTTTGTTTATGACTATATAAAGTATGAGTACAGTATGAGGCCATCAAAAAGATTCGCTATAAAGGCAGAAAATCATTAAATGGGATCTGGAAACACCAAATCCAGAACAAAAACTGACGATGTCGCAAACCGAGGTGACCAAACAACAAGAAATGTGAAAGCTCACTCTTCATCATGGCAACCAGAACGAAATGTTGATCATGTTGATGTAAGCAAACGAAATGGAGAGCTACCCCGAAGTGTTGAACAATCAAATAAGAAGCCTAATAGTGATGAGGAAATACTATCAGATGAGGAATGTTTCAGGAAATACTCTGAGGAGAATCCACAATATGTCCAATATTTCACCAGTGCTTATCAAGCAATCGCGGTTTTGAAAAGTAAAGTTGACGATCAAGGCGAGTTTGTGATACGAAATGTTTTGTACTCGGAAGCCGAATTTATTTCAAAACTATATTCATTGAACAAAACTTTGAAGTGTAGAAGAGCGTTAGGTAATTTATTGGTTGGTATAGGGTTTCCACGAACTATTGTTCATATTTGTGGTATAATCAACTCGGTATATCCGGAGTACTTGACCTGGGATAGAGAGACGGCCGAGAGCGCGGGCATCTTAGCTGAAGAAAAGAGACAGGAGGAATTAGAGACTTCTGTTGTTTCTGAGAACAATAAAGAAAAAGAAGATGACAAGCTAAAAGACGAGAAAAAGGCCTATACTTCGAACGAGGTGAGTTTTAAACACTTTAACATGACTTAATAAATTCAATCTTACGTCATTATGTAGCTTAAAGTAAGCCTAATTAGTTAATTCCCATAAACCTTAATCTAATTTTCTAAAATGTTATCTATATATACTTAATAAAACTGCACGTGGCTCGATCTGCACGTGGCTGTCAGTATGTTTTTAAGGATCTTAGGGTGTGTTCCTTTGGAAGGAATCCAAATCCGGATTTCGGATCCAAGATCACTCAGATCATGGGTCCAAAGGAACGACAATTTGTGAGAAAGAATCGGTTACCACAGTAACGCATCGATAGTCGATTTCAATATGGCGCAAACAATACAATTTTATTCTCTTGGGACTAAAGATGGTTGCTACATGAGAGAAAAGTTGTACATGCTCATGCTCATGGAGCTTACATTTTGCGCCTTTGACAAACTCTTTCTGAGTACAATCAAATTGTAAATACCACATCCACGGTCGACTGACTTGACACGTCAACATACAATGCCTGAAGAATTGACGCTTTGTGATTGGGCAAATCTTAGTACAATAAGCCACGCCTCCGGTTGAAAAGTGGGAAAAGTCCTTTGTGCGGGGGGCTAAGAAGGACTTTGAGAAAGTCTAATAATAATACCATGATCACCTTGGTTTATGTTTGTTTGTACAGGGACTTTTAATCTCTAAATTAACTCCCTCATCAGCATGCATACTTTTTCTAATTTTCCGTCATTGACAGGGCAATTACAAGAGCATTCACACTGATGAGGGAACATTAGACTGTCCCTTAATTGGCGCACTGGATTATGGTGCAATGCCTGTTAACCCTGTACCCTGACCTATTTTATTGCTCAAGAAAGTTCTCTTCATTTCTCAAACCCACTTCTTCCATGTGGGATACTTAAAACCATAAAGATGACATAATTAAGTTCCATGCATGTGCTTTGAATATTTTATAGCCAACCACATAATCAAATTGTATTTTAGTGTTATTCTTCTCAAAAACAACACTCTTGTCCCCAGGGTTATTCAATCAATGGCGCTCAATCAAGCATAATAACAAAACATTTTCAAAAGCAATTCAACTGTGACATATTTATCTTTAGTTTAGACAGAGAAAACTAAACTTCTCAGAAATTTCTTCCGTTCCTCTGTGATTCATAATGATTATTATTAAATAGTATTACAAAGTGATAGCATGACATTTTTGGAAATTAATGATTAAATTTCTCCTCGAGCCTTGGGGGATATGTAAAAGTCCCAATGCTGCAAATCCTCCCTGATCGGCTCTCGGGGAAATTTAATCAGGAATTTCCCTCGATCATGTCATGCTATTACTTATAAAAAATATAAATAAAATGAGCCACAGTAACCCTTTATTGAATGTACAATCTCAAATTTACATGCAAATAATTGTAATTTAATTTGGAAGGAATATTTACTTAGCATTCACATGGTATTTCTCTTCTACATTGTGGTATCAAATTTAATATATAGAATTGTTAACTCCTTATGTACTAGTTACTATATTTTTTACATGTATAATAGCCCTTTTAACAGTAACTTGATCTCTGGTGCTTCTTTTTCTCACAGACAACTGCAGATCCTGAAGTCCTCAAAAAAGCACAAAATCTTGTATCAATACTGGTTCTATCAACCATTAACCATTCTGATCTTGATGATGATTTTTGTAATGGTTGTGGACTTGCTGGAATGGTACAAGTATTCATTGGAATAGTTCACCAGATAAGGGGCTGCACCAAAGAAATGGAAAAATATGTGGTAGGTAAAAAATGCACAGTATTAAAGATCCCACCACCATTTTTAATATTTCATGTAAAGCAATTGTGAAAACGATCGATGCAAACAGTGACTCGTCCAAGTAAATAAACAAGGGAATCCTCTTTAAAAAAAAAACAAATTGAGAAATTCGCTGGCAGTATAATCATGTATATTTCTATCCACAGTACCTGACTCTCTTAGCGGGCTCAGGACGCGGGTTCAAAACCACAGCCGGATCAACACTTGGGGTCTTAAAATAACTGTCAAGTAGAACTTAGGTGCTGCCTTTACATAATCCAACAGTCAATGGTTAGACCTTCACGTCTTCTCAGATAAGGACGTAAAATCGTAGGACTATTAGTCAACAGAGGGCATATATGTGGAAGATTACAGCTACATGTTAGCAGTAAACAAGTCATGTTATCCTAGCTCAGTCTATAGTCTGACTTTTTTTCTTACTATCTTTTCAGAATCCAGAAACACAAGGCTTGAGAAAGTACACAATAAGAGGGAAGATTCTCTCTAGAATACTAAGCACACTACATAACCTCTCCAAACGAGTTCCATGTCGAGAATATTTCCAGGCCTGTAATGCAGTACAGGTGTTAATCCCTTTGTTGAAAGATAAAGTCACTCTGTTCGCTTTTAAAGGATTGCTTATTTTGGTATACTTGATTGATGAGGAGAATAATAACCTCATTATGGCAGATGAAGGTGGGTCTCGTATAATTCAATAATTTAATATTGTTCAGTGTTGCAGAGACTATTCCATCTATTCTTATTCCAGAATACGACCAAGTGAACATGCCCTAATTAAAGTAAAGGCTAAAGTTACTAAAAGTGAAAGTGATCATGAACTGAAGCTCAAGTGGGCTCGTGATTACATAAAATAAGGGATCTAAAATGTATACGCAAAACATGATCTAGGACACACCGTTGCAGGATTCCTGGAATTGGTGCATGTTTCTCAATTGGAAGTGCCAATATGGCACACACGGAATCTGTACTAAAGTCTGTAAGACATTATCCAACGAGCTCATGTGTAATCCTGCAAAAGGTATTTTTTTAATAAACTAAGGGAATTATGATATTTGGAAACTTTCAATCATTAGACTTTCTCCTTGTACAGTGATTCTCATTATCAATAAGGATTGTCCGATTGAAATACATATATGTTTTTCTGGGGAGGCCACAGGAAGCTAAGCCAGGTGGCCATTTTGTTTTTGGATTAATTTTTGCTGCAGAAAGTATATATATACTTACAGTATCTAGCTAGCCTATGTTGTACTGACTCATTGAGTCAGAGAGCCAGCAGAAGAGAGGCAGATACAATGTATACTGGCTTTAATTAAAACTGATACTGGATTGGAAATTGAAACAAATAACTGCCTGTGAAGGGCCTGATCCAAATAAGTCACAATGTCCTGAAAAAGGTTCCCTGAAAAAATTGTGGATTCAGATAAAAGTTAAATTGTACATGTAACTGCAGGGATGTCACAGTCAGAGTGCCAAAGTAGGTGAAACCAGGAATGCTGAGTCGGAAATGAAAGACCTGCAGACTTTCCAAGTGAAATGGCTAAAAGAGCACAATTAGGCAAAACAATTTTTTTTGAAAATTTTTATAGAAACTTTTTATTATTTTTTATAATTTGAATACTGGTAATAACATACAAAAACAAACAAATGGCTGAGTACATTCGATCTTCTAAACTTTGGAGCAAGTAGGGATTAAATGTAAAATATGTAGATATATTAGTGTCACCATTATCATGGTAATTAACAGTCCATTTTGTAATTTTGTTAATTTAAAAAATATATTATCCTCCAGAGCCAATCAAACTTCTGATACACATCATTGGCAAGGCAGTTAAAATGACTCGGCGTCGATACTTGGGGTTGTCAACCAGTGAATTAGCAGAGGGACTTACCCAGATAGCCACCAATGATACCAACAAGAAATTGGTAATTTATATAAAATTATGTAGCTATAATTGATGCTAATTGTTATCAATGGTTAAAATCAAATCGAACATGCAAAAATGACTAACAAATGGTGTTATATAGACGTAGTCTTCAAGTACAATAAATGGCATATTATTTGAATTAAGCATTAATGGAGGAAAGTTTAACTGTTTGGATATAGTCAATTAGCTGCCACCGATTGAACATTGACTTCATACATGAACATGCACCACCGTGACATAGCCCCTTTAAATGAGAACTGAACCTTAAATCAATCTGACGACTATACAAACTTGTATTCAAGAGAAATAAGTTCTGGTATTTTATTCCTTTGTGGTGGACGTATAAAAAGAGGAAATAGGTTTTGAAGGGTGAAAAAATAGCAGATTCTCCGTTGATAAAGCTAGTTTGTGTGGCGGCTCAAATAAGTGCTTTTTCCCCCGTATCGTACGTCATGCATACCCAGGAAAAACCACCACACCTTCAGCACAAAGAAAGCACAATAGTGCACAATTATGAGTTGTTAGTCCATCTATTCAAAGCCGAGAACAACATGACAAAACTTATTTATTCCCCATATCGTACGTCACAGCGAGTTACAGGAATTGAGCCGTCAGTACTTTAATAGCGGCGGTTGGGAGGAAGATTTGCAGATTTTCTTTCCTTTGACGGAAAACACAGTAAAATATTTTTTTATATGAGTCTTTTCATATTTAGATCTACTCATTGAGCTAAAGTTGATTTTAGGCTTCAGTTCTCCTTTAATAATACCATGTACTTATACTTATAATTTTAATTGAATTAACCTACATGTAGATTGGGGCAAATGGTGCCATTCCCATTCTGGTAGACATGATAACAACTGCTAAGAATAATTCAGATAGGAAATGTGGTGCCGAGGCTCTTTGGATCCTGGCATTTGATGATGAGAACAGGGAAATCCTCACTCGTCACCCCACTGCTGTAAAAACTCTAAAGACATTGAGGGAAAGTGACAATGAGAACGTGAAAAAAGCAGCTAGTGGGGCATTGTGGGAGATTGAAGGAAAGCAAAACCATACTGCAGCCACAACTCAAATTGCAGGTATAGAATCCATTTTGATATTATCCGTGAACTATGTCCTATAAAAAAAAAATTATGTACTTCACGGCCATTCTTTGGGTATTTTTCAAGACCTCGAGCATGCATTATTTAAGAAATAGAAAACATTTTCCCCTCGTTTCTATAGAGTTATAGAAACACGAGTGGGAGTTTGGGAGAAAAGATATGGCAGTGGGAACACGAGCCCGCAGGGCTCGTCCTTGTCGCGAGTGTTTCCACAGCTATTTCAAGTTCTTCCAAACTTCCACAAGTGTTTCTATAACTCTATAGAAACAAGGGGAAAATGTTTTCTATTTCCTTAATAAAATAGCCCACAGAAAATAAGTACTAGCACGTGCTCAACTTTCTATGTTTCTATAGAGTTATAGAAACACGGCTTTCAGCCAATCAGAGCGTGTGTACTATCGAATCTATTTTATAATTTAATTTATTGAATACATGTATGGAGAGCCATCTATTTGTTACAGCTGTGTGATGTCATGCAAGACCTGAGTAACACAGACACTTACAACAGACTTTCAAAGCCTTCACATGGATTTGGAGATTCAATTGATGGTTTGAAATCTACAATGTGTCAGGAAAGTACGAATGCAACTACATGTATTTGCATCAAAATAAACTCCAACAGTGTATCAAATCTTACAGTATGAAATGCCATACTGCTAATTTAGTGCTGAAAGCAAGACTTTCGAGCCTGCAGTGGGTCAACATTCAAAATCTAAAAATGAATATCCGAGCTCAAGACTGCCATCTTGTTTTCGAGTCTATACATTCAGTTATTTGTAATTACACTGGTCTCGCGGTCACATGGCTGTAAAGAAAACACTTTTTATAGCCAATCAGAGTATGCATATATAGTAATTCCTAGAATGACTTAAACCAATTCCCCCTGCATTTCTGTTTAAGTCGTAGGTGATGGTGAAACAGCCAATCAAGAAACAACCAACCATATAATGATCAGCTACCAGTGGGATGTGCAGAGCATCCTGATACAAGCGAAGAACAAGCTGCAGGCAGCAGGGTTCAAGGTGTGGATGGACTTAGAACAGATGGGAGGGTCCACTCTGGAAGCCATGGCTAGAGCTGTGGAGAATTCTGCCGTGGTGTTGGTCTGTGTGTCCCAGAAATACAAGGAGAGCTCGAACTGTAGGTCAGGTGAGTAAAACTTTCCCTAATTTAACTACAATGTACCTTAATTGCTCTCAATCCTTGTAGTCAGTTAGCCCTTACTATTTTTATGGTCAGTGCTGTGCTGCAGCTTCTCCTGGCAGTTCCAGGATGCCTGATCACTCAATTCAGTATTGGCTTCTTCGGCTCCTAAACCGTTTAAATGTGCCCTCCTGTTCTTAAACATGATAGAACACTAATTACTCATTAAATTATTAAACAGTACATAAAATACGACAGGCTTTTGAGAACATGAGAGAAATGCTTTTATGCACTTCTCAAGTGTTCTCAATTATTCTCGATTGTAGACATGTTTTATAATAGTGTATTTCTTGCTCTATGATATTGATTTAAGGCACAATGAACGCAAACAACCATTTGAAAACATTCAATAAAACCTGCCCACATTTATACTCTGATAAAGCATGATTATTTACTTTTATAGCCAATCAGAGCGAGCGTTATATCGTAGCTATGTTTATATAAGTAATTATTTGTGACTTAATTAGTAAATGTTTACAGAGGCAGAATATGCCATCCTTACATTTTGCTTCTTTTCTCACACCTCAGAGGCAGAATATGCCTTCCAGCTGCGTAAGGATATCATTCCACTGATGATGGAAAAGAATTACCGTCCTGATGGATGGCTGGGGATGATCATGGGCTCTAAACTATGGATAGACTTCTCCTCTAGACACAAGGTTGATGACAGTGTGGAGAAATTACAGAAAGAAATTGGAATCAGAGGCAAAAGTGGTGAACACATAGTCAAAGGTACAGCATATGTTATTGTTTCCTTTTCAGTACAACCACGTGATTGCATTCCTGCAAAAGGCCCATTGGTTTCATTTTAAAATCACAGTGTAATTTTTTATGTTCTGTCAACTTTCCAGCCGTTGTTGAAGATGTTGTCGATGCAGCGCCGAAAGTGGACATCAGTAATTGGACTAAGGATGACGTCAAAACGTGGATAGAAGAGGTTGGACTGAGGTGAGAGAAAGATGCATTACATTACCTTGAATTGTTTTACCCATGTTCTACAGAATCGCATAGTCACAGCTGAATCGCACGAGTGCGTTTGCGAAATCAGACGCTGATTGTCTGAGAGGAGTGGTGATTTAGAGTGGAATCTGGCACCATTGTACTGCTACGCACGCTATTTATAACTTAGCAAAATATCAACAAAAGTAATAAATCATCAAGTAATGATATCGGTTTTCTCGTAATAATAAATATTTTATTTGTTATAGCAGGCTGAGTATTACGGTTTAAAGCTGGTGGGGGCCTGCATTTACTCCTCACACACTCCCACTACATTAACTGTTTTGGACACACTACACTCACGGTTAATTTTAACGGAGGGAGGAAAACCGGAGAACCCGGAGAAAAACCCTCGAATGCAGATAAGGAATCAACAACAAAGCTAACTCACATACGGTGCCCTAGCCGGGAATCGAACCCGGGACCGCAGCGGTGAGAGGCGAGTGTTTTACCACTGCGCCAACCTGCATCCCCGTGCGATTTTCCGTGGAATTACCTCGTCTTGATAGGTCATTTACCTCAGCCGCACCTTTTCTATGGAATAAATTACCTGCTAGTATTAGGGAAATCAAATCCTATGACTATTTCAAGAAGCAGCTCAAGACTTACTTATTCAGAGAAATCTTTGACCTTTAGCTATTATTTTCGACTAGTTTTATTATCGCTATTATTAGTAGAGACCAAACTTTATCATTACTCGTAGTAATAGCATTTTATTGGACTGTTATTCTTAATTAATTAGTTATTAGTTTGTTAGTGTATTTTAAAGTAGAGACTTTTTCCATATGCTAATTTGCGCTATATAAGTACATTATTATTATTATTATTATTAGTCAGGCATGTGATTTTCTTATAGAATGATGCCCGCTATACTAAGATCTTGAGAGCTTAAAAAGCAGTGCATGCATGACGGAAGCGTGTGTTTGCAGATTTTAAAATCCATATATCAACAAACTCATATCTCTTATAAATAAAACTAAACTTAAATAACTTGTCTTGACGTTCTTAACTATAAGTTTAGAAAACAAATTCCCGTACTCCGGATGTTTGCTAATATGTTTTAACTGTAGCTTGGTATTGTGAATTTGAGTTTTAAAAATTCGTTTTGTTTCATTGGCTACTCGAACGAGTGAGCGAGTAATGTGACCCTTGGTAAGGAGGTTGATGTTTACATGACATGAAAATGATGCGTTGATAATTAGGAGTCCGTCTAATTTGGCCGATCAGTTTGACTTGACAGCCATTCCTCGCTAAGTTAAAAAAAACATATTTTCTTAAAAGGGACTGTGTCATGGTGAGAGGGCTTTACATGTGCTGTCCAGGCTGGACAGAGTTATTTTCAGCGTTATCATATGAACTGACGAACGTCGCACGGATGTGCAAAAATGACTAACAAACTGCGTGTAGATCGAGAATAGGCCCTTTGCAGCTAACACATCACGTGGTTGTACTGGAGAGCAAAAGTATCTGACTTCATTTATATAGCTATGCATATATACTTTAGCGATACAAGTATAAGCGCAAAGCAACATACGCAGACACATAGCCTGCTTGCCGGCTCTTCTGTATTTTTTTTCGGTCGTTATTTTCGGATTGGGTCACCTGTGGCACACGGTCAAAATGGGGCGAGGACAAAAAATCATTTTGACCGCGTGCCACAGGTGACCCAATCCGAAAAAAACGACCGAAAGAAATTACAGAAGAGCCGGCAAGCAGGCTACAGACGCAGTAATGTACTGCTCATTAGGGTGTTTGTTCTTATCTCACAATTACGGCACAGCGTTGCGTGTGTTGCTTGCAGTTATGCTTGCGGCACTAGTGTGAACCTGGCTTTACTTCTCACTTCAGTTTACTGATCGTTCTTTCATTCTTTCTTGTGTTGTCGCCTCGTGTATTTAAGTATTATTCAGCCTCAATATACTGAGGCACAATTAAAGACTGTTTTCCATATAAAGGCCGTTTTCCACATCACAACCAGTCGCAAACAGTTTGCGTTGCGATCGTCGCCGACGGATTTGCTATGAGATTCGGAGGGAATAGCGATGTGGAAAATAATACGATCGCACTGTTTGCGATGGCTTTACGTCGATATGGAAAACAGCCGTAAACGTAACAACTCGCACACTGTTTGCGATGTGACCGAATTAGTCGACTAGATTCGCGCGAAATAGTGTGCATAAAAAAGTAGCCATGCTATAGTTATCGCGTGTTGCGCGTATGACATCACTTCCGCTGAATAAAGGAATGGCCTCCAGTACAATGGTAGGCAGACAGGATTTTACCGGTAAACTCTCCTAAACTTTGTGGTTCAACTTGCTCATTTGGAAATATGCTTTACTAATTTGGATATTTCTAACACTGATCGACAGATCTTTGACACTAAAAAAGTGGTAAATTGAAATGGTAAATTTTCGTTTCAATGGCACTTTAATATGCAGCTTTTAATATTATTTTTATTTCGAGGAAGTAACCACATTTTGTTTCTCCACAGTCTAAATTTCAAAGCAAAGGAAAAATTAAATGGACGAGTGATAATTCGTCTTGCGCAATTGAGAAATGAGGTATGTGTTTGTTTTTGGTGGAATGTTTGATTTTCGGTTACCCTTGTTGACTACTCTCACCTAACCACAGGATTGTAATTTGTGCAGAGCATTTTCACACGTTTTATATGAACCTAGTTGTAAAACCTATCCTGTACATATATATACATATAGTAATTAGTCTATTTTAACATTTTGACACAATATTTTAGACATTATTCTATTAACTTAGGCCAATTTCAGTGTTATGTAAATCATATAGATTTTGTTACGTTTTCTTTATTTTATAGTGTCCCCATTTAGTAGTTGTTTTTTACTGCTATTTCAGACTGACACTAAAATAAAGGTTCATCATCATCAGCAAGCCCAACATAAACTTGCTCAAGAAACCAATCTCGTACCCATGCCCCATTTGCTTAAACAACTGGGGTCTGGGTACGAGATTGTTTAAACAATCTCAGTCCTCTCCAGATTCTCCGTTCTTATCGGTCAGCGGAGCATACCTTTTTGCCATGCGGTGTGATGTTGGGTGTCGTATGGTGACATCATTTAACTACAACTACCAGAATTCTTTTCGAATTCTTTTTCTTTTTCGGATTTAAACTCCTGAGAATGGGACCAATTAGAGAAACAAAAGAATTCATGCAAATGATTCTGGTACTTGTAGCATGTGACGTTATCATGCAAATCTCCAAATAGACCTTATGCAAAATTGGCGATTTCCTTAAAATACGATGTAGTGTCGTTGATTATTTGAATGCTTTCGTATTAAAAAGAACACCAAGAGTAGTGATACTGAGAAGTTGGTTATGATAATGTAAAATAGATATTGAGATCAAAATGTGCAGAGGTTCGTATGGCTAGAACCAGAAACATATATAAGGGAGATGAAACGTGTAAAAGCGGCCCCACCATATTTGGAAAATACAGACTATAGCGATGTTTCGTGTTGATAAACATTGCAATTGTCATGCTAATGTGCCAACCATGATTTGTAAAGCCCGCTTTGTGTTAGGAACCAATGGATCTCTGGTTGGCACATTAATGACAATAGATGACGACACACGAAACATCGCTATAGTCTAGCGTGACAGTCTAGTCTAGACAGAAGCTGGTTGCCATTTTATTCCATATATGGTCATTTTTATTCCATATATGGTCATTTTTATTCGCTGAGTAATCCAGAGCATGGAACTAAAGCGAAGTATGGGCGTTACACGTTTCAACTCCCGTATTGTTTCTGCTAGAACTAAATGATTTTTCTAGTTTTTAATGGCTTGGCAGCTGGTCCACGCTATCAAACTTCTCACTAGTTTATACTATGGCGTGCTATAAGAAATGATGGTATTCATTTTACCGGCAAATATTATCTTGTTCTCATGATAAAGGCGGTCATTTTTGCAAGAGTTCTATTGCAGTCATTATATGAACGTTTTGTATTTTTATTCTCGAATGTGCAATAACGTTTTTTTTTTCTGTGTTTTTTTTCGTCTTGTAGAGTCCAGAATTCTTCTACAACTCAATCAAGAACGACCTTGGATTGTCAGACGTGTTTGAAGTGCTGGTTTTCACTGATGAATTAGAAAAGCTAGTGAATTAGTGGACAACACTGTACAAAGCTCTAAATAATGTTGTTGTTCATTTTTTACCACTGGGTTAATTTGCTCTGGGTTTTTTTCAAGGCATGTTAAATTTGGAGACAAAACATTGGCCAGAAGAAATATAAATCACCTCAACATTAAGCCCTAAACAACATAAACAAGGCTTAATTAATGTCTTGGTACTTTGTTCCAACAGTCGGGGGTTAATTCCTTTAAATAATTGATTCGACAGTTCTTTTCTCACACAGGAAGAACCTTTATTGTCTCCATTATGGGATTAACACAAAATTATCGATACGGTTTCTACGTGTAAAGATGCATAACATTTAATGTTAAGCGTGTGTCCAATTAAACTAAAACACCAGAATCGTCATTGTTCCTTAAGGTTCATCAGGGATTTGATATGTGATGGAAGATCCATTCTTTGAGCTTCGTAACCCTCGCATAGATACCAGGGTATGTAGGAAGGGCACAGCCGTACCCCCAGCTCGTCACGCCCACTAGGTTCAACTTCCCGTTGGCCTCGCATACTAGAGGACCCCCCGAATCCCCCTGGCACGTATCTATGCCGGTTTCAGATGCACAAAGCATGCGTTCGGTGATCTCCACAGCCGGGTACGAGCCATTCTTGGTGCAATCGGCATAACTCGTCAGCTTAGTCTGTTTTGATAAATATAAATAGGATTTAAACATTTCTTGATGTCGGTCCTCCGGGATTAATCTTTACCCGCGCATGTTAGTCAGTGGAAAGGAATCGCGAGAGCCGGCAAAACAAATCTAAAAAAAAAGGTTCGAAACATCACAGAAAAGACCAAACGTTAAGGGAAAAATCGCGAGATTGCCCATGAAATGAAAATCAAGTCAATCTTATGAAAATACTTTCGAAATTAAGGATGGCGTTTTCAGTTTGTCAACATCTTCTCTTGTTCAAGAGATAGAGCGGATTTCAATTGAGTGTCGGAAGTGTTTTGGTTTTGCGTTTACTAAGCTCTCCTATTGGCTGAGAAAGTAAACCAACCAATGCAATCAGATTCCAATGTAAAACCGCAAATTGGTTTTACCTAGGCCTTTGCTTTGGTTTGTCATTGGCTCACAGGGAAGCCATTTATGAGTTACTTGTGATAACTCGCTCCTATGATTGGCTGGCTGTGGGTAATTTGCATTTGGTTTTACTACACTCAACTGAAAACCGCTCTAATTATGATGCTGCCATGGAAACACTTGGTTCCCAGGCTTCTTTACCATAAAATTACAAGTGTGTTTCTGTTATAGAAAATAATTTGCTTTAAACCACTCACATACAATGCCTACACTGTTCCAAATATTCTGAACACAGAGTCAATGAAGATTGCCAATTTTCCGGCAACATCTCATCTACAGCAGTGGATTCTCGCTCGGGGAGATTTTATCGCCGATCGCTCTCTTGATCCCAGTCGGGCTTTAGTTTGCAAGACGTACAATTATCGAGAAACAGAAAACAGCCAACACATAAAAAACTTGAAATGCATGAAAATATTTTGCTGTTTAGTATAAAGAATCGTGTTTTTTTCTATTCCACAAGTTCCTTTACCAATACAAGCCTACCCCCTGAGTAATATTTTGCGCATTCTCGACCACAGACACCAGAAATCACATGTATTGCGCATGTTGTCGATATGATAACCGAGCTGACATCTTTGTAGGGTAGTTGATGTAACGAGAAACAGCAACACGATGCCAACCCCATCCTCGTTCCCAGTCAAACTCCTAGAGTCGAGGAGGCATTGGGAACGAGGATGTTACCAGAGCCCGCCGTCACCGCTGGCCGAAAAACGCGCGGGAACGAGATTGGATGCCAACCCGCTTTGCAGAAATGCGCGTGAATGTGATTTCTGGAGTAAAATTGACGCATAGCGCAAACGGTTTGCAGACCTTTCTGAGCATGTAACATTTCGAATTCGAACTGAGAGGTTTGGGCAGTCGAGATGTTCTGCTTTATATATAGGGTCTTTTGAGCATGGCTTTTATATAGGATCGAGGGAACGTTTTAATGGGTACGAAATCAGGAGCCCATTACCAGGAGCGTCCATATATACTATACCCGTGAGTCAACGTATGACCTGACACGAAAAGCGCTCGAACTAGAATGCAGCCATGTACCTTATTCACACGGCGGCCATGTTTAATCCCAGGAGTATAAAAACCTTTGTTTTGCACGGGTGAACTCGTTCTGAAACTGCTCAGTACGAGGCTACAGGTGGGAAATCTATTGTTTCAAGCCAATATGGCCGCCGTGTGACAAAAGCCCATGGACAGCTGTTTTGTCCTTATTGGGACGCGTCAGCAAAGCCCTACCTTGGCCTGTTGTAAGGTTTCAGCGGAGGCTCCATCAGATTGAATAGTTCCCCATCCGGTGATCCAGCAGTCGGATCCAGCAGGGAACTGTATCGAGCCATCTGGTAAACATGCAGGATGCACGTATGTGGTAAAGACGGCGGGTTTTGACAGGCGAATGAGGGCTACATCGTAATCGAGACCGGCGGGGTATTTATTATAATCTTCGTGCATGTAGATTTTCTTGATATCAAAGTCTTGTTCTGTGCCAACTAATGATGTTCTCTTGTGCGCTCCTAGCCTTGAAACAAATTAGAAGACATTTAAAAGTTATACACCCATCAACGTTAATCCCGAGGGGGGAGGGGTGGGGACTTGGTAGACTTGGTTATCCCGAGGGAGAGGGTTTTTGACATAGTATGCCTGCCCCAGGTTTACACAAGGAAAACGGAAACTGCTGAGGATGGGCAGTAATGCTTCAAGGGGAACTGAACCTTACATCGACTTCAGCTCCATGATTCAATCTATAAATGAAGATCCGATTTACGCGTCAGCTCGCTTGCACATGCGCCCTAGTTATTCAGCTCTGTGTACATGCACCCAATCTCGTACCCAGACCCCATTTGTTTCTTACTGCGCATGCTCGTCGAACATGCGCAGTAAGAAACAAATGGGGTCTGGGTACGAGATTGACATGCACCAACATCGTCTTAAATTTAGTGCATGTGTAGACCAATCTCGTACCCAGATCCCATTTGTCTGGGCTAAGCTAGCAGATATTTTTCAAGCAGTGCAATCATTGTCCAGTCTGACTGCTTTACCAAAATACACTCCACGTATTACACTGTTTTTCTGTTTCTGTTCCCAATTTCTTATTTGTTAGAACTACAGTTTGCTTTTCTTTTCTCCCTTTTCTCTTTCTTACAATCTTACGGATATATTAGAGAAGATGTATGAGTGGTACAAGCTCCAGCATGCCTGTAGCCTCGCCGTATACCGTAACTCTGTAATTTGATTAGATCAGCAGGGAAACCATTTCGTACAGTAACCGTGCCGAAGTTTGTCCCACTTGTACGAACTGCTCTATTTGTAATCAGTTATTTTAAGTAAACCCCCGAGATGAGCTATTCGGCGCTATTGGTGGGGTGAATATAAAGGACATACCGTTTAAATAAAACAAACTGTCATACCGAATTTTGTGCGACGTATATTCTTCGGGTCGAATATCACTAATACAATGTGATGCGGTAACGACCCATTCCTCGGCCACTAGCGTACCACCACAGAACTGCTTCCATTCAGATTCGTCTTCCCACATCAGCATTGCCTGCCAGGGCCAATCACCATGCTTCGCATCTGTCCCGCCTACTATTCTCGAGACTGGTGGTCTGACACCACATTTAGGCACCGCTAAAGAAATAAGTTTCATGTCACAGACCGAATTCAAATATGGCGATTTTTGGTTTCGCTTGCCCAGGGGCGGATCCAGGGCTGGTGAAGGGGGTGGCTAGATGGCAAAAATATTTCTGTAAAGCTGGAGTGATCAAATACAGCTGGGAACACGTTTTCTTGGATTGATAAAATTTCGCATTATTTGTTTATTCTATCTCCAAGCATGCCCCTGATGCAGACAACAACTTTGTATTCTATCTCCGAACGAATACAAATCATTTTCAAACTATTTTACATGACACATGCATGTAAAACAGGCATCTCGTTTATTGCTATCAGTTTATATTTAGTGCGAAGAACGTAACAATATTTTTAAACAATATGAAAGATAGCTAGAGACACCTTCGAGTGGTATCAACCAACTAAACAACTCATTATATACTGCTCCTTGTTCCCCAAGGTACATCATAACACCGTGGCACTGGCAACGCCTTAACACAACATACGCACACCGATGTGCATTCCAAAATCGTTAGAAAATACATTTTTTTTCGTACCTAATGTATTACATAATTAAAAACAATTATTTAAAACTGAACCTAGAGTACTGGCTATTTAGAAATAGCTAAAGCTAATCGAGCTAAATAGAACTAACAAAAGTATTGAAAATAGCTTAAGGACATTTTTAAATACATTTATTATATTAATAAGGCCATCCCTATTTTTTTCCCCGTTTCTTATCGGTGGGGTTTTCAAAAATTGGGTCGGGCGGTCGGGTGAGGGAAAAAGAGAAGAATAAAGACTGGAACTAATAAGGCGCGGTTGCACAGGCGAGGTTACAAACCAACATAGACGACGAAACCATCGATGTCGTCGTCCGTATACGCTACAAACATGGAAATTACAAATAATGGCAGTAGACAATTACCCTATATCATTATGACGTCACGGCTTGTTTCTGAGGGGGACAGAATCGACTTGAACAATAGAATTTTGAACTAAATCTGCTCTGCTGAGGAAAATTTAACTTCGAATTGTCTGGTTTCCAGATATCAGCTGTATCAATGTTTATCCCACAATATTTACCGTATTTGGTGGCTGTTACCGCTATTCTACGTTCTTCAAAATGCATTTGATAGCGATTTCCTTTGTGTTGTTGCTGTTTTGTCCTTGTTTTGTTCCCCTCCCACGACCGTGATCCTTAGCGTTTAAACAATAGATTGTTTTGATATGACGTCATAGTGATATAGGTCAATTCCTGAGTCTTATTTTCTCTCGGGTTTCTTCACCCCCACCCCTCCCCCCAATTAATTTTTTGTTTTTACAAAAAGCCACAAAAATGGGTCGGTCGGACGATGAGAAACAGAAAAAAAAATAGGGATGGCCTAATGCGGGTCGAAAAAAAAAAGATATTATATTACTAATTAAATAAATAAGGATAACTTAACTAAAATGAAATAAATAAACAAAATAAATATAGATAAATATAGTAGTAATAGTAAGAAAAAGAAAGTCAACAGTTGAAAGTCAATCATGTCAACATGTATTTAAGAAAGAAGATATAATCCGTTTTTTAAAGCCTGATTTTTTCAATGATTTAGTGTTTTCATGTATTGTATTCCAGCTTTTAGGTCCTATATAGCGAATATTGAACTTTCCAAAGTTGGTTCTAATGGAGGGCAAATAAAATGTGCATTTTGAGGCTAGTATTATAATTGTGCACTTTATTTACAGGTGTAAAAAACTATTGAAGACTGGTGGAAGGTATTGATTATAATAGTCATACATAAATAATTATAAATAATTATACAAAGAAATTAAATCAGTAAATTTTAGGATACCAAGAAGTTTGAATAGAGGACTTGAATGCTCATCAAACTTCTTTTCTTTAGTATAACAATTGGATTCAAGTTATAATTCCCCAAATAATCAGGCCATAAGTTAGAGGAGGATAGATTAATGAATAATATAGCTGAGTAAGGATTTTAGGAGCTACAAAATTACGGATTTTATACAGGACTCCTATAGACCCATTCGAAAAATGGCGTCCAATTTAAAAAGCTATTGTCCTGGTAACGTGAGTCCACACAAAAGCTTTTGAACGTGTTGGCGAGGCTAGTCAGTCCTAAACAATAATTAATTTGGACGCCATTTTTCGAATGGGTCTATGCTTCGTTTGATTTTCTTGGCTACTTGTTGAATTTGACATTTCCAATTCAGGTTGCAGTCTAAGCAAAGGCCAAGATATTTAACAGTATTTTCCTGCCTTATAGCATTATTATTAATGTGCAAATTAACTGAGTGCATTAGTGTTTTTTTGAGGTGGGTGAAAAATAACAAAATTTGTCTTGTCAATATTAAGAGATAACTTATTTGAAGATAGCCAGGTGTTAACATAGAATAAGTTGTCATTAATTAGAGATTCTAGTTCAGAGAGGTTATTTTGCGAGCAAAATAAATTAGAATCATCAGCAAATAAATGGAAATCAAAAGCCTCAGTACAATGTATGAAGTCATTAATGTATAATAGGAATAACAATGGACCAAGCACAGATCCTTGAGGGACCCCACAGGAAATACCACGTTCAAGAGATACTGTGTTGCCAATTGAAACAAATTGCCTTCTATTACTTAAGTATGAAACGAACCAGTCCTTTGTAATTCCTATTACACCATAACGTTCAAGTTTCTTTATTAAGATTTGATGGCTCACCGTATCAAAGGCTTTGCTAAGGTCAAGAAAAATACAGCAGGAGTAAAGGCCTTTCTCAATTGCTTTTTGGATTTTGTCAGTAATTAACAGAATAGCTTGTATGGTGGAGTGTTTAGAACGAAAACCAAATTGACTATCATGTAAAATATTGTTTTTATCAATATAACTAATCAATCGCTTTATACATCAATTTCTCTAAAATTTTATTAAAAATTGAAAGTAATGAAATAGGCCGGTAATTACTTGTATAGATTTGAGATTCCTTCTTAAAAACAGGAATCACACGAGCAATTTTGAATTTCTCTGGTACAACTCCAGAGGAAAATGAACAATTAAACATTATTTCTAGTGGCTTAGACAAGCATACACTAAGTACTTTTAGTAATTTTGTAGGAATACTTGATGGTCCTGTTGCTTTTGATGGGTTAAGGCTATTTATCTCCTTTTGTATTTCACTTGAGGTCACTGGATAGAGATAAAAACTGTTTTGCTGTGATTCATTTATAAAGTCCAAAGGTGATATATCGGTGAATGGAACTGCATCAGCTAGTTTATTTCCAATGCCTGAGAAATAATCATTAAAAGCATTGGCAATACCTAGGGTGTCTCTAATTTCAGTAATTTCCTTTGACTATTTTCATAGGTGTGTTCGTACAATGCGATTTTAGTGTAATAAGTTATTTGATGCCTTAATCCATGTACCTTTCATATTACCAGTGTTCCTGGAAAAATACTCATTATAATAATTAGATTTTCTTAGGAAGGGCTGAGAATTTATTGATTATAAGAAAATTAGGCAAGTAATCAGTGATGTCATAGAGTAAATTTCCACTTACTAGATGATAATCAAGAGAGTTGAAAAATATATTGTCTATAAGGGTAGCAGAGTGATCTGTTATCCTAGTAGGTTGCAAAATCTGAGGCGAAACAAGTAAGAACTCATAGTATTTATAAAATTCTCAGTAGATGGATGAGACTCAAAATTTAATAGATTAATATTGAAGTCTCCTAGAATTAAACAAAGCTTGTTATCATTACGAATTTTATCAATACTTGAATATAGATAATTGGTGAAGGAATCCAGACTTGCATTAGGATTGTCTGTACACGACTGCATAGCGAATATTAGGACTAGATGGATAGTCAACTTCGATCCATAGAGATTCAAATTCTTCTTTTAAATAGCAACACTCAGGCTTCCCTAGCTATAAACTTTAAATTGTCTTTAACATAGCAACCAACTCCACCTGCATTAGAAAGGCTAGGCTGTGATATGAACTTATAGCCTGGTATGTTAACATTAGGTAAGTAAGTCTGATCTACTTTTAATTTAGTTTCTGATACGCCTATGACTGAGAAGGGAAGATGAAGTTCATCCAACATAATAAGCAGCTTGTCGACATTTGCAGCTAGACGTCTGATGTTGCTATGCAAAACTACGCATTACTATGCAGATTATCAAGGCTGCTGCCTCCTTAGTCTCAACTTAGTTATTTGCCATGCATGCCAAATCTCATCAGTTCAAAATATGATGGATTCTTGTCAGGAAGTGTTCAAGTTCTTTGACAATTCACCTAAAAGACAACATTTCCTAGAAGCCATAATCGATGCGCTTTCGCCCGAGGAAAAAAAGCGCAAGCTGAAAGATTTGTACAAGACGCGTTGGGTTGAAAGGCACTCCACATTTGAAACCATACTTGACTTGTATGAATCGTGGTAACCTTAAACGAAATATGTGATCCCACAGAAGATGATCGCTTCTATCCAAATAACGCGGGGGACTAGAGTTGGGATGCCAATACGAAATCGAAGGCCAATGGACTGCACCACACCATGATATTGTAACAAGCCTCGAGCCTGGTTAGGTAAGTTTAATGAACCAAACAAAACACTACACTAGAGCTCTTACACTAGCTCTCACAAAACTGAACGCTCTCCGTGTCCTCGAACTACAACAACACGTGCAGCCCCCGTTTTAGAACGTCAGGCTCCGATCACTAGTACAATATGACTAACTTTGGAGATGCTGGCAAGGAGATGTTGGAACCAACGAGGCCACTTGTTACTGCGCTTCAAGGCAGACTTGTAGAAGTTTACTTCGGTTTCAAGAAAATCGAAGAAGCTGGAATTTGGTATGCAGATATCCGTAATGAGATCGATGCGTGGTATCAACGCATGTATACAAAAGCTTTGACTCTAGCAGAACTGGTAGGTTCAACTTAACAAAGGCCAAGAATTTTCAGTAGACAATTTAACAAAAGTAACTGCCCTGCAGATACAGTTGCTGGATACTGGAAGAGGACGGTAGCGGTCCCGTTTCTGGATGTTATATTTGTGAGGAACTAAGGAGGCGATTCAGCGAAGGAAAGAGAGCTCATTATGAGCTGTGCGCTCTTATCCCTGAATTAAGTTATCGTAAATAAGAGTATCGAAGAGGCAGTGGAACTCGGTCAAGTTCTATTGGATAAGTGGAGGCATCTGTTGCCATTGCCATCAGCTTTTGAAAGTAAACTGTTGCGCTGGTAGAACCTCTGGAAGAAGCAGCCAACGCCATTACCTTCCGTCGCCGTGACAATCCTTCTGGGCAAGCATGCAGATCAGTCACATTTTTTCCCGAACGTCAGGAAATTTCAGTTTCAGTTTTCTTTATTTTCCACTCTATGTACTGCACGGGTATAATTACAATTTCGAAGAGTATGCATGACTGGGCGCCATATGTGAGTTGAGTTTGTTGGTACCTCGCCCTTGCTCCGAGGGTTTTTCTCCGGGTTCTCCGGTTTTCCTCCCTCCGCAAAAACCAACTAGCTAAATTCCAATTTGATCTGTGGATTAGCCGGGACCTGGCTTTGGTCAGCCCCCATGGTTGTTTCAGATCTCGTTAGAAAATTCAGAGTTTTTTTTATCTTTTATTTAGGAGGAGGATACATAAAAGATAGTATTACATATGGTAGTAACAGGAGGAGAGTGTGCAGTAGTTTAGGAGCCGAAGCTTAACCAAGTTAACCACTGCCACAGGAGAAAGTAAAATACAGGTTAAAGGTAGAACTGCGGTTGACTTAAGCCTCGATAGCTCCTATTAGGATTAGCAAAATTGTATAGAAAAGAATAGCATACCAATTTTTAAAGCGAATATATTGAACTAATTAACTATTAATATTATCAACAACCACTAATATATAACACATAACTAGGGCAATTGTGATTTGAGAAGATATATTTTATAATGTTTCTTAAACTGAGAGTAGATTAGATACTTAATTTCTGTGGGATTGACTTGCTTTTGGAGCTTCTTATGATTCTAGCAGTTCTGCCTATGGGTAGCACAGAGGCTGTAAGATCATTCTAGTGCGTTCGCAGGAGCCATACGTGGCTAAGGAGCACTTTGACGACGGAGAATCCAAGATCTACCAGCGTTTTATGGCATTGCACCCGAGGAGGATGATAGCCTCATCACTGATTTAGCATTCTTAATCATCGTGAACTGTAGAGCATTTGAGAAAAAAACAGCGAACTTTTTTTAGATACACCTTAATATTATGAAAAATAAGGGTGCCGAATATACTTAGGCTAACAATGTTGGTCCCAGGACCGGTATCGACGATACTATGAAGTTCCATCTATCGTTAGTTCTCATCTTAAAACGCACAACGGGGATAAGCTCGTGTTAAGTTATTATTGCGGCTAGTATTACTAGAAAGCTAGTCGTAAAATATAATAGAGAGAAAACGATAATATTCATATTTTATTATTATTTAGAGGGTAGCAGCCACCCCCCCTCACCTTTTAAAATCCTGGATCCGACCCTGATGCCGTCTAAAATATCACTTTGAAATCAATGATTTTGGAAAGTTTCAATCAATCAATAAAAATTTACAGCGGTAAAAATGTGGATTAAAAATTAAATAGAAAAAAAAATAGTAAGGTGATTCTAGTAATCCTAAGATAATACTAAGTTAAATGCTAATTTATACTAAGATGCTATGATGATACTAAGATGATACTAATTAATAAATACTAATTAAAACTGAGATAATATACTAGTAAGTTAATACTAAGGTAAATATGGCACAAGACTAATCAAGGAGATTTACCTTCCTTAAATTAGATTTAAAATTAGCGAGAGACTTCGATTCGCGTATTTCTTTAGGTAGTGAGTTCCATAACTGAACACCATTATAACCAAGGATTTTTTTAAGGAATCAGTTTGGGGTCTAAGGAGAAACAATTTATTAGAGGCACCACGAAGGTTGTAAGAGGACACCTGGTCGAGAGGACAACATAAGTCTTTTAAGCATTGCGTGGCTTTGTTGTTTAGGATTTTAAACATTAATAAAGCTTTGTGTTTAGCCCTTCTGTATGCCAACGTTTACCATCCAAGGGTTAATAAGTTTTCAGGAGAAGGAGTTTCGTATCCCTTTCCTAAAATTATACGGGCAGCTCGATTTTGAAATCTCTGCAAGGTGTCCGACAACACTTTTCCAAAATTATCCCACACATTACAGCAGTAGTCGAGATGAGACAGAATTAAGGATCTGTATATGGTTTCGAGAGTATCATGATAAACAAACGGGCGAATTCTCCTCAAAATACCTAGGCCTGAAGATACCTTTTTAGAAACCCTTACAATTTGCTCGTGCCAAGATAAGTCTTCATCAATGGTTATACCCAGAACTTCACTACATGACCCCCTATTGATTTGAGCATTACCAATTTTTAAAACGGGGTATTGAGCTATATTTCTAATTTTAGGACGAGAGCCAATAAGCATGAACTCAGTTTTGGCTACATTTAAAGCTCCGCTTGTTGGCTACTAGCCATTCTTTGATGTTATTGAGATCTAAATTAATCAAAGGCTCAATCGCGTCAATGGAAGCCCCAGATGCTGAAATATTGGTATCATCAGCAAAGAGCCTGGGAATAGAATGATGAAGACAGTTGGGCAGATCATTTATAAATATCAGAAAGAGTAGAGGCCCCAAAATGCTACCTTGAAGAACCCCACATGTTATTTTACAATCACTTGAGAGAACACCATTGACAAGACATCTCTGCCTTCTGTCAGAGAGATATGACTAAACGTTTGTGAGATACACCATGGATACCAATAGCTTTAAGTTTTTCAAGCAGGATTGAGTGGTCAACCGTATCGAATGCTTTCTTCAAATCCAGAAATGCAACGATATTTAAGAGCCTACAATCAATATCCACAAACCAAGAATTAGTTGTCTCAATAAGCGCAGAGGCAGTGGAATGATGCTTTCGAAAACCAAACTGATGAACCGATAATATATTATTCGAGCTAAGGTATCCATAGAGTTGGTCATAAAGTAATCGCTCGAACACTTCACTTATTGCAGGTAAAATAGAAATAGGGCGATAATTATCAAGGTCATTGTGTTTTAATGGTGATACTCGAGCTAATTTCCATTCAGAGGGAAAATCACCAGATTTAATTATTAAGTTAAAAAGATACGTCAAGGAGTAGGTGATAATATCAGCAGCAGCGATAAGCAGTTTGGAGGGAATTCCATCAAGCCCAGTTGCTTTAGCAGGTGACAAGTGTTGAAGTAAATTTAAGACGCATAACGGACTTATTTCTGTAAATGAGAATCTCTTATCAACTGGCTTTAAGTTTCGATCGCGGCTCGAAGTTAGAGACTATGCATGACAAGGCATTAAACCTTGATCAATTCACAAGGGTTCATTATTTGATCTCCAAACTTCTAAACCTTACTAGCATGCAAGTTTCCTTTAAATGGCACAGTTTATTCTCCGAAATAAACGTAACGAGCTTTAACTTTATGCAAATTAGCCGCGGCCAAATCTGAACTCTATCAATTCGGATTTCACCTCAAGCAAGATATCAGGCTAATATCTCCGAGACTGATTTCACACACTCATTTCGACATTCATATATTCTCTGCACTCAACGATCGACTCGCATGTTGATTTTTCTGGAGGGGGGAAAACCGGAGAAAAAGTCATGACGCCACGTCCGGAATCGATCTTGGGCCTGACAGTGCATTGTGAGAGGCGAGCAGTTAATGATGTGATGTCATCACCGACATTTGCTGAATTTCTTTGTGCTTGTGAATGAAGTTTTGTTTCTAATTTAGATTTTTTTGTAAAATCTCTTTGATAAGCTTCAAATATAACTTAGAATTTAAAAATAGGTAATTCGTCTCTACCAGCATGCTTTTGTATAATAAGTGATGTCGGCGAAGACATCACATCATTAACATATTGGAAATATACACCTTTATATCTCGTAGACGTAACACCCAAATCAAGAAATATTCTACCGTTGGGCTATCCACTTCATGTACCATCTATATCAAAGATAACTGGCTAGGGCTTATATGCACTTTTAAGACTACGTGTACACTTATCCCCAGGAGAACGTAAACTGACAATGTTCAAAACTCAAGTGGAACAACGAGCGTAGCGTGTTTGTTCACTGCAAAGTTTTGAACATTTTATGACGTCATTTCTATGATCAATGAAGCTTGAGTTTCTTTTTTATTTACAACGACGAAACACTTTTAGCTTATCCTGTGGAGGTTGACACGGTGCCCCTTTTAGAACAATGTAAATATCCATAACAAGAGATTTCAAAAATGAATTGTAAGGTCTCTTTTATTTCAAGTTAAGACTTGTGAGTTCTGAAAGATCGAGCGAGTGGGAGGCGGCATGAGAGGCTCAAACTCATTACCTATTCTAATCTACAAGATTAATCTGTTCACCTTTTTATTAGTTTCTTTTTGGATATGCGGTGCGTCATTGAAAGATGGGAGAACATAATCGATCACGTGACCATAAAACTCCACTCTTACTTTGTATTCCGACAAAATCTTTAGTGTAGAATTGCATTGTTTTCATGTAACTGATTTCTTATTCCAATAGTTGAGCAAATCTGCTGGCAACGATTTTTAAACTTAATCTGGAATCAGCAGATCTCATATTCACCCCGCTACGCGATTAATATAGCAGAGTAGAACTTATCGACCAATCACAACGCTGGAATCAGGAGATCTCATATTCACCACACTATACGGGATGAATATATCATCGTTAGAACCTCTCGACCTATCACAAATTGAAGTTTAAAAAATGTTATTATTTCGTGAAAATGCGTGCGGGTTTTCTCTGCCATGGGCTATCACAAATAGACCTATAGTAGCGTAGCCAATCAGAATGCAGGATTTGTAATAGTCCACTAGTCAGTTTATACTAATTTATAATATAGATACGATAGTACGCGCGCTCTGATTGGCTAAAAAGCCATGTTTTATCAGAGTATATAACATGGTTTGCCGTGTTTTATTGTTTTCAACTGGCGGTTTCCTTTCATCGCGCGCGTAAATCTATATTATAAAACGGATAAAAAAGCCTTAAATCCATGTTTTATACTATCATAAAACACTCTGGTCATTTGAGAACACTCCGTCGAGAAATGTTGAAAGCACGCGCCTTCGGCTTGTGCTTTAACATTTCTATCATGTTCTCAAATGCCCATCGTGTTTTATGTAAACTATATACGATGACTGTACACATAATAAATGAGTAATAGATCTGTAGAAAAAAATAATCAACAAATTCCTGAAGTTATATCTTAGAAAGCGCTTAAAGTGCCAATGACATGAAAAAATCGATCCCATTTTTATTTCATTTTATTAAATTATAGGCCTCCCTTAGCCATTTTGTGCAATGATAAATGAATTTGGAGAGCGCGAACATAATTTTATTTCGTATCGAAGTCAGGTATAATTGCCAAAATTAGGCGACAATTTTTATGCCGTTAAAGATATGCTAATCACATGCGTAACGTCACTAGGTCCTACGTTTATATTCACAAAAGTACAAATATGGCTCACTGCAAGGATTCTATTAGAACAAGTATGGCCATTGTCAAGGTTTCTCAAAGTATTACATATTTAAATTGAAAACTGGCCAAAAATGCACTTATTTTGTAGTATTTATGGGGACGAATATAAATGCGCAGACCTAGTGACGTCACGCATGTGATTACCATATCTTTAACAGCAGAAAAATTGTCGCCTGATTTTGGCAATTCCGCCTGACTTCGATACGAAAAAAAAATATGCTCGCGCTCTCCAAATTGATTTTTAATTGCACAAATTGAATAAGAGAAGCCTAGAATTTAATAAAATAAAATAAAAACGGGATCGAATTTTTCATTTCATTGGCACTTTAAAAATATTAATAGTTCGGCAAAGTTTCAAGGACAGATCTAGTGAGTTCCAGGTACTGACAGTACTGTAGTAGAAGGTTCGCTGACCGATAGCAATTTTAAAAAGAGGAAAATTCAGTTTTTGGGAGCACCTGTAATGCGGATTTTAACATGCATATATATGGCATTTGCGCAATATAAATTATTTTGTTATTATGTATTGTAACGCTGGAATCTCTATGAAATTATACTGGCATGAAGTAATTACTTACTTGGGGGAACGGGTGGTGGCGTTGGAGTAGGTGTTGTCGGTGTTGCAACCGTTGGAGAGATGACACAGTTAGATATGCTTTTGAGTGTAACGTTATTTATAGCAATATCTCCCATGTATCCTGTCCCCACCAAACCTTCAAAAACAACCTAAAAATATTGTCAATTAATGATAACGGCAACGACAGTAATGGCAGTAGTGATAATGTTAATAATGATAGCGAAGACGATAACTGTTATTTTGAGATTTTTTAAAGTGTTGAAATGTTGACGATGATGGTGCAATGTTGATGATGGTGATTATAATTATGATTATGATGGTGATGTTGATAATGATGGAGATGGTGATGAAATGATGATAATGATAGTGATCTACGGTGAGTTGTCACAGCTGATATGACCGTGTTTAAACTAACATTGAAATCCCAATCGACGAGCTAACTTTGGAAATATCCAGTTAATTTGCCTCTTGTAAGAGACCATTAGAAATCGCCAACTATATCACTGCTATCACTGGGAAGCCGGGGTTGTGCAGTGGTTAAGCGCTTCACCTCTCACCTCTGTAGCCCAGGTTCGATCACCGGACGCGGCACCATATGTGAGTTGCGTTTGTTGATATCTCGCCCTTGCTCCAGGGATTTTTCTCCGGTTTTTCCGGTTTTCCTTCCTCCACAAAAACCAACACGCTAAATTCCAATTCGATATGAGGATTAGCCGGGTCCTGGCTTTGATCAGCCCCTATGGTCGTTTCAGGTCCCGTTAGAAATTCAGAGCTATGTATAAAAAATCTGTATACCAAAAACTCACGTTGATGTCTTTGTTCCTGTTATCCGGCAGAGGCACTGTGGCAGCTTTCCACGCGTTACTCTGTTCACCTCCAACGCTCCACAAGCGACTACGCGCACCACTGGATTCCTGCGAATACACGTTCAGCCGTCGTATGTTCAAACCATACATGTAGTATGAGAACGCCAAACAGTTCCCGTCCTGGGGCGTAACGGCAGGGCTTATTAACCGGGCAGCTTCAGTATTCAACCGCGGCCACGAGGTCTCGATATATGCGTAGGAACCCGACGAGGGTCCTGTAGCAGGACTTGGTGTCTCCCCTGAATTAAGGGTCCACTGGAAGTGGGCATTCAAGTCGTGGTTATAGCCGCAAAATGTAGACCCGAAGGTACAGTCGACGTTCGCACCTGGAATAAACCAAAAAGAGTCTAGCATGCTAATTAAAGGGTTTCTCTCAACCAGTGTGCATTTCGCGCCGAAACCCAGTGTCCGCTATTTTGTAGGGCCCTACGGAAACTCAGATATTGCTAAAATCTCGTAAAAAATAACACAGAAGGAAGGAGACTCAGTAGACTTTGTTTATTGTTGCTTAATATATATTGGTGACTTTTGAAACTCAAACAAATGGCACGATGCTTCGGAGGACAGATATTTGAAAATTTCCGGATAATAACAATAACAGATATGTGCAGTGCACACTGGTTGGGAGAGACCATTAAAAAAAAAAAAAGTGAATATACACGTCCAGTACCTAAGTTAAAGTAAAACAACTTTATCTATAGAGGGTAACGCGTTACCCGATGAAACTCGGTATACGCTCCGCATGACGACATTCTCTTGACGTAGTCCTACGGAGTTACGTCCTTATCAGAAAATACATGAAGGTCTAAAGGTACGGACATGACACACGCTGCAACATTGCGCGCAACATTGCTGGCAAAGTTGCAGAAGTAGGATCGAGTTCTACTTCGGCAACATTACGCGCAAGAAATAGCACCGTGTGAACAACAATTGCTGGCAATATTGCGCGCAATGTTGCAGCGTGTGTCCGTACCTTCATTTCAGTTTCAAGATCCCGACTGTTGATCCGGCCGGGGTTTTGAACCCTCGATCCGGCAGTCCCGCTCATCAAACCCGCGCTTTATCGCTGAGGCGGCGACTAACATGAGCGGTACTAGCCTCTTGGCTAACTATCAAGGACATATATGTTTGTTATTAAAAGGCTGAGTAAAATTTGGCAACGCTGGACCAACCCTTTTAAAAAGGTTAAAACTCCTCAAGACAGACTGCTCACTAAACAAATACCTTGAGCTATGGAAAAACAAGCCAAACTGAAAAGCAGCACGCTCATTAACTGGAAGGCCATCCTGATGATATCGCAGTGGTCTGGCAAGCTTGAAGAAGTGTGAGTAAATTCTCGTGGAGTTGCTTTTTGTCGTTTGAATCGGCACTGATTTTGGCAACTAAATGAATTCAGCTGTGGTGAAAATCAGCTGAGACAACCAGCAGGCAAACACATGAAGATGAAAAGAGCATCTTGAGAGCTTTCCAGCTACGAACGTGACTTGTCATCGGAAACCTGTCACTTCGTAAAGTAATTAACTGATCATGGAATTTTCAAAGTCCGGGCAACCGCGGGTTAGGCTTGGAAGCTTCAATTTAAGTTGACATAAAACGAGATGAACGCCGGGAAGGGGATGATCCACATTTTTATAGGAGTGTTCCAGTGAGACCTAAAACCCATTTCCCCGTCCAACCGTTTTCCACACTAATCCCAGATCAAAAATCATGCACTGGTTTCCTGTAATATTAGTTGGATTCGCTAGTACCCTGGGTTCCAGTAGCAGAAGAAATAAAACGAATTAAAAGGCGGCTAAGGGTATCCGTTGAGAATCTCACTTCCATGCAAACATTAAGTTCCGAATTTGAACCTCGTATGTGACTGGATAATCTAATCATTAGCAGGCGCAACCGTGAGTGCTTGATGTAACGGTAATTTTCATTGGCCCAGCAAAACCTGTTTGACGTGTTTTCTTGATTTGAAACTCAGCGCATGAAATGAGATTTTCAACGGATAACACCAGAGGCTCTTTGTTTTCTCCCCTCGATCTTCTCTCTCTCTCATCTTTGCCTTTTACTCATGTCTTCGAGCCTCCATGCAGGGTATTTCGCTCGCGGTCTCTTGATTAGCTTTATCAAGCTTTAGATACTACTGGTCGGCCTTGTCTGACAAATATTTACCAAAACACGTACAGCTAAATACACTTTTCAGAATTGTGATTTTAAAATTTATGAAGTTTGCATATACAACTTCTGAAGTCAGTGTAATCTTAGCGCCCCACGGCTAATTGGAATTATGTAAGTAGACCATTTCACGCTCGAAGCAGCACGCTGGGTACGGGACAAACATGGCGGCAAATATAGCCTGCGTAGCAAGCGTTTCCGTGTTTTTTTTCGGAGCCGTAGGAAGACTTTTTAGCTATTTGGCCGCGCGAAAAATGGGGCGAGAGCAAAAAATGGATGAGGATATGTTTTATATGTAAGCAATTCAACTCCAATTCTATTGAATTGTTCAAGGTTTCCTATGATATTGGATTCGCTCGCGGTCTTTTGATTTGCTTTATGAATTTTAATATAACTTTGCCGCCTTGTCTGATTTTAAAATTAATATCAGAGCTTGAACATACAACTTCTGAAGTAGTGTAAGCACTCTACTAAATGGAATTCTGTGCAATCTTGGAAAAACGGTTTCAGTAACATCGATTTGCATTTGTCGCATCATGAGCCAGTAAAGGATGTTGAAGTACAGTTTCAAAAACGAGCAGCAGTCAGTTTTATCAGGTTTACAAACACGAGGGCGTAGTGAAAGTCCGCGGGAAAATTGACAGACAATCTGAAGAATATTTCAGAAATTCGATTTTACGGATTTTATTTGGCATCGGATTCTCATAAGTAGTATAGTCGGCGTCAAACTGATACCCGTTTTTCTTGCACAAGAAAACTCAAAAAGTGAATTCAGAAATTCATTTTTGAGTTTTCTTGTGCAAGAAAAAAGGGTATCAGTTTTGACGCCGACTATACTACTAGGGGTAACTAAGGGTCATTCAAAGTATCACTAGACATTCTTGTACATAAAATCCAACTTGATAATCCTATTAGAGATATGATTACATATAGTTATATCGACATCGATTGCTTGTACGTAAAATCCAACTTGATAATCCTATTAGAGATATAATTACATATAGTTATATCGCTGCAACAGCCTTACACCTAAAAATCCAAACTCGAGTACCTGTTAAAGCTATCGTAATATATAGTTGTATCGAAGGGAGAATGGTGAGACCACGTAGTGAACCACTTCCACGGAGTCTAGCTCGAGAGGCAGGTGCTATTCTAGAGGAGAGAGATGGAATGCTTGAGGGGATGGAGATAGGGCGCCGTACTATCCGATGGCGCTTCTTCCAAGGTGTGGCAGGAGATTTGACCCCTAGGATCATGGAAAAGCTAGTTGCAAAGGTAACCACCAGCTTTTACCTGCGCTACAGCTACACCTATCGCATTCGGAATGTCAACGACGGACGCGTGATTCTATTCTCCAAGACTGTCCCAGGCTCTCCATGGGTGAACATCCTAGAAGATGGAGAAGAGTGGATCAATAGCAAGGAGACAGCTCGTTTGAATCCCGACAACATCAATCGACCAAATACCCAATGGGCCTTTGTTCGTTGGATATATGTGGATGTCAAGGTCGTGATCGATCATCAGCTTTTGTTGGGAACAGGTCCACTACCCCAATGGCTTCGCCAGAAAAAAGGAATGTTTGCCCTTGATCGATATGGCGACAACCTATGTCTTTGGCGCTGCCTTGCCATGCATGAAGGAGCCCGTGCAGACAAGTGCAACACCTCAGCTCGAAAACTTGCCCAGGCCTTCTATTGCCTGACAGCGCTCACACAAGACGTTCCCAGAACTTCCTTAGACCAGCTGGAGGAAGTCGAGTTGCACTTTAGAATCGGTATTCGGGTGTATGAACCCACGGAGGACGGCGCTTGGCATCTGACGCGACATGCAGCTCACTACAAGCATACGATGACGATTGGGATATACGACGGACATGCCTTCTACATCAAGAACATCAACAAGCTAGGGCACATCTACGTATGTAACGATTGTAAGCAACGGTTCACGAAAGCCTCAGACCTTCACCGCCATGCAGATCGTTGCAGTCGTGGCGAAACGAAGATTGTTTGCCCTGGAAAGGTAATCACAGTACCCCAGTCGGCATACGAAAAAGCCTTCTGGCCAGAGAGCACAGCCAGCAAAGTCGCTCTATGCTGGTTGGAACGCGAAACCAAAAGGATTGGACACCACATTCATCATGCAGCTTGTGGGCATGGTGGAGAGCATTGGATCGAAGGAGCACCGGTCGACGGCTACGAACCTCTTTCGAAAACCATCTTTCAATTTCATGGATGCTATTTCCATGGCTGCCCGAAATGCTTCCCTAGGGAAAGGAGGCTCTATCTCAAGACCTGTGAAAGAACGGCAAAGCTACAAGGAGCTGGTTATACAGTAGTGGAAGCTTGGGGCTGCTCCACAAAGAAGAAAAACAAACCGGTCCCCACACCAACACAAACTGTCTACCCACACTTCATAGTTTACGATTTCGAAGCCTATCTCGACACGACAAAAGGAAGACAACCAACGGACCACCTGACCATCGAAAACGTTCACGTTCCCATATCAGTATCAATTGCCGACACGTACAATCGAAAGTCAACCCACATCTGTCGACGCAATCCAAAAGAACTCATCGAAGCCTTCGTCGAAGAACTCCAGCTAAGAGCGAAAGTGATCCAAGAAGTCATTGCAGAACAGTTCTGCCCCAAGACACCTGAATTCTCTTTTGACACCCTACCAAATTAACAACAAGCGAAGATCGACGAATGGATCCGCCAAGTTCCAGTAGTGGGATTCAACTCTGGCAGGTACGATCTCAATCTGATCAGGGAGCACTTCGTAGGAATCATTGCTGACACCTGTTCAAAGATCCTGGTAGCAAAGAAAGCCAATTCCACTATGTTCCTATTGACCCCAGATTTCCGTTTCCTAGATGTGATCAACTACCTTGGACCTGGAACTTCTTATGAACGTTGGGTCGCTGCCTATGGCTGTGAGTTGCAAAAGAGTTTCTTCCCATATGAGTGGTTCGATTCTCCAGACAAGTTGGATCACATTGGATTACCAGACTATCCAGAGTGGGGTTCGAAGTTGAAAAGAGAACATCTACTATCTATGTCAGAGTTCGAAGACTGTGAGTGCACCTTTCTCGACAAAGGAATGGAAACCTTTGCAGACTGGCTACGATACTACAACGACCTAGATGTAGTTCCATTCCTAGAGGCACTCGAAAAGATGCGAGATTTCTATCACGAGAAAGGAGTAGACATGCTGAAAGACGCAGTGTCCATTCCAGGAGTCTCACTACAGTTCCTACTTCGAGGTAGTGTAGAAAGGGGAGCTGAGATGTACGCTCCAAGTAAGGAAGCCTACCGCATGCTGAAAGACGCTGTCGTGGGAGGTCCAAGCATAGTGTTCACCAGACTCCACGAAGCAGGAGTGACTAAGATTCGTAGTCATCAGGGAGGAACTAAGATTTGTCGTAAGATTCTTGGATACGATGCCAACGCCCTATATCTTTCTACCATGGAATTCGAAATGCCTTGTGGAAAAGAAAAGGTTGTGCACTATGACGATCCAGGTCCAGCCACCAAAGGATTCGTTGAATGTCTACTTGGTGGAACGTGGTTTGGATATGCAGAAGTAGACATCGAGATACCAAAGAAATTGTGGAAGGAATTTGAGGAGATGCCACCCTTCTTCTACAACAAGAAAATCCCCAAAGAAGCAATCCCTCCAGAAATGTTGGCCTACCTCACAAAGACAGGTAGAAAGCTCAGCGAGGAAAAGAAGCTAGTTGGGAGTCTCTCTGGAAAGAAGTTGCTACTCTATGCTCCTCTTCTACTTTGGTATGTAGATCATGGCGCAGTGATCACTGCTGTCTACCGCACGATAGACTACGAACCCAAAGAAATCTTCGGATGGTTCGTGGACCAAGTCACTGAGGCACGTCGTATGGGAGATGAAGATAAAGGTGAGGCTTTGCTGGCAGATGTGTTCAAGCTACTAGGAAACAGCGCCTATGGAAAGTTGCTCGAAGACTTGGGACGCCAAACGAAAGTCACCTATACAAAAGATGAGAAGGTTGTGGACAAGGCATTGCGAAGTGTTTGGTTCGAAGACCTGGAAGAGATTGGTGAGGCATACGAACTCGAGAGCCGAAAGGACCAGATCCGAATCAAACGCCCTTTCCAAGTAGGTATCGCTGTGTATCAGCTCGCAAAGCTGCGTATGCTCGAGTTCTACTACGACTTCCTCGATAAGTACATCGACCGAGATGATTTCGAATACATCCAGATGGACACGGACAGTGCGTACATTGCCATCTCGGGAAATAGCCTCGATGAGGTTGTAAGACCGGAACTACGTGAGGATTTCGAAGCCAATAGGAAGGAATGGCTAGCTTGGGACAAGTGGAGCAGTCGTACGCCAGGACTCTTCAAACTCGAATTCGAAGGACAGCGCGCCATTGCCCTATGCTCGAAAGCCTACTACGTCGATACGGGTGGCAGCAAGAAGTATTCCGCTAAAGGTATGTCTAGGCGTCACAATGACATTTCGTGGGATCGATTCAAAGCAGCCCTCCAGGGTAGTATCGACATGGCGGAAAACCGAGGCTTCCGACTATTGCCAGAAGGTGTGGTAACCTACGACCAATGGAAGCTTGGGCTATCGGCTTACTACGACAAAAGACGCGTTCTTCCCGATGGAATCCACACCGAGCCAATAGAGCACGCTGTTTAGCGTCTAGGTACAAACAGAATTCCTTTTGTTGGTAGTTCTGTATCCCTAGGAACAACTTGTAGCTCTTCACGAACGAATCCACGTTTGGGTGCGTCCTTCTCCTTTGCAAGGTAGTAAAGCACAGGCTGTCCCGAAGATACTACACTTCGCGAAATGGTGTATATCTGCAAACTCCACACAGGATCAGTAGCTCTACGTTTTTCACCTCCTTCCAATTCTCCTGGTGCATAAAGATATCGAACTAGAACGTCGAATGGTAGACGCTCTTCTCTCAATCCAACGGTTCGCGAATACGTAGGAGTCTTCAGATCTACTTGTTGCGTCATTACAGAATTCGAAGGCTCTTTACCAGTCAACCGAGTCACCTCACTATTCATAGCTTTGATAACCATTGGTAAACGAACTACCCATTCTCTACTACGTTCATCTGATCCTTCCGAAGTAAGTACCATCTCTTGTGCATACTGATACCCAAACAATCTCTCGGCTAGAGTTCTATTTGCTCTTTCAACAAAACTTTGCGCTCTATGATTACCAGCCTCACCTCGTTGAACTTTCGTACCATGTAGTTCTAGCGTTTCAGACATACGTCCCATGAATTCTCTACCAGGATCTACTTGCAAAGTCTTTGGCCATTCTAGTGGACTACGTTTATAGATTCGTTCGAATGCCGCAGAAACTTCACCACTATCTTTAGATGCCAAAGGTTCGGCTTCTTTGTATCGAGAAGCTACATCGATTACCACTAATGCATACTTATACAGTTTCCTTCCACGTCCAGGCCGATCGTGTGGTAGAAATATCAAATCAGCTTGGTGGACTTCATTTGGTTTCGATACAGTCCAATGTGGTCGTGGAATGTGTTTTGGTGGTGGTAGATATATTTGCCACATAGATTGCTTTTCCAACCAACTCCTAGCCACGTCTTCTGATGCTTTCGCTGCTACCGATAGCTTGCCAATTGCAGAGTGACCTTTCCAATAGCCCATAGGACCATAGAAGGTATTCGCAAGTTTAGAATCCATCGTACATCTATACATTCTAACCTTCAACAGATGAAAAAAAAAAAAAGGAAGAATGAAGAAAGTCGTTGCGTGACCCTCTTCATTCTTCCTTTTTTCTTTTTTTAGTAACTTACTAGTAGCTTAGGGTAACTTACTAGTAGCTTAGGGTAACTTACTAGTAGCTTAGGGTAACTTACTAGTAGCTTAGGGTAACTTACTAGTAGCTTAGGGTAACTTACTAGTAGCTTAGGGTAACTTACTAGTAGCTTAGGGCAACTTACTAGTAGCTTAGTAGTAGCTTAAGTAGCTTACTAGTAGCTTAGTAGTAGTATCTATATCCATTTACTAATAGTGTATCCAACGCCTAGCATTCCACCACCAACGTAGAGCAACTCGCCAGTCTTCTGATTGTTTGAGGGTTTGTAGTAGTCAGATAAGCGGGGTTCTTTCATCTCTTTGAGACGTTTAAGCGCCTTACGTAACTTATCGGATCGCACTAAGGCTTCGTTGGTATCTCTTTGATCGTTGCGTGCGTTGCGTTCAAGACCTTCCTGCTCTTGTGCATAGTCGTATCGTCTTTGACGTTCGATTGTATACGCTTTCATTTCGCGTTCTAGTTTTTCGGTGGCCCTATCGTGTCTCTCTCGTTCCTTATCTACAGCATCGTCCTTTCCAAACATTCTAGCTAGTATGCCACCACCAGTAAATGCCGTCGCATTCAAAACAGCGCCGAAAATCGACATACCAATTGCTGCTAGTGCCATTATTATTTGGTCTTTTCTTTTTCTTTCTCAAGTTGTTTCTCAAGATATTCCTTTGCGTATAAGCTACCAAGTATCACGGCAGTCCACTTTGCGTAATTCGCTAGGGAAGAAGAAGGATCACTAAGCATAGATTCCTTGGTAGTCTTTTTTACGATCCACCCAATACCAGCAGCGAGTCCAACGATTTTGACTGCATCGGTTGCCGTCTTCGTCAATTCCTTCTCCATCTAGATATATACTACTATGATCTCGAGTCTTTAAGTGTTACTCCATGTCTAGTGCCGTTGGCTTTGCCGGAGCTGCAGGTTGTGTCGTGCTAACGGTGGCAACACGCTTATTACCATCTACATACTTCTTGTACGCAAAGTACGTGCCAAACAATGTAGCGCCAGTACCAATGACTGCGAGGATAGTCAGGCTTTCGAACCGACCTTTCTCTACGTCGACTTCTTTACATGATTCGCTTTCGCGCATCAACTCTCTCTTTTGAGCTTCTTTAGCGAGTTTGTTGCTTAACGCTAGTGCTTTTCCAGCTGCGACGCGCTTTGGGTTTTTTATCTTAGTTGGTGCAGTCGTCGGAGGATTCGCAGTTATCTGGTCCGCTTCTTCCATCTTGATTCAATATAGTAGGTATATGTGGAGGTTCAACAGTTGTTCCAGGAATGACTACGTGACCAGATATGTGGAATAGGACGCTAGCTAGAGCTACAAGGCGACCTGCTTTGAGCGATAGTAGGCCAGTCGCAGCACTGATTTCGTTGCGGACTAGAGGGTCTTCTTGTAGGTCCTTGATTAGGGCTTCTTGAGAATCTATTGGTACTAGGTAGGCAACTAGGCGGGTAGCTAGACGCGTCACGCCGTCGACTAAGCCTTTCGTTACTTGCTGAGCTAGGACGGCCTGATACCTCCTATACAACTTGTCTATTTCTTTCTCAGGAAGTCTAGAGATGTCTCCTAGAGAAAAGTTCTTACCTAAGTATTCTTTCGTTACGCCTGTTGCGGCTAAGATCGAAAGTGATTCGCGATTGTCCGACGTAACGTCTAGGTTGGTTGGTGGTGGGCCTGTTACATCCTCACCGAATATCTCGAGTACTTCTTTATCCATGATAATATGTTGTAGGTGCTGGGAGCTCTAACACTACCTCGAAAGGATGGCGGAGACAGAAGCACATGCGAGCGAACTTATGGGATCCAAGTATCATTCGTAACTCTTTACATTCTTGCGAGCCTCCATAATCCTCAAATATCCTTTTACCATCTACGGCCGATGCTGTATGGAATGCTACTACGATAGCTACGTTCTCACGGAAGGGTTTACATATGCTCGTTAGTTGTTGGGACAGCACCCAAACGGAAATCCCTATATGTCGTGCAGAAAAGGCTAAGTCCACTAGCTTGTCAGTTCGTTTCTTGACGTCCTTCGATGCGGCGCAATCATCGAGAATCAATAGAGTATTGGTACCTGACCAAAATGTTGTGCAAATACTCAAAGTAGCATCGATGGCATCCTGCGGTGGTGACATGACGAAGAAACGAGGATCTCGATTTGCAAATCCACGATAAGTTTTGTTGTGGGCATACGTAGGACAAATCAGTACTATGTAATCGAACTTACCACGAAATGATCCACGAAGTTGTTCTATGAGAAACGCAGTCTTCCCACAATTCGTCGGACCGACTATGAGTGCGTTGAACGGCACGTGCTCTACGAGAGAATCCATCAGTATAATATACTTTGCAGAGATCTGTTCAATATCGTGACCTGAGCATCCGCAAGGACATAGATGTGCATTTTCACATTTCCACTTCCCTTTGCAGTTCTATGTATGCGAATGTCGATGTCCTTTCCACTACCGGTTTGTGCCAAGCCATCACCATGAACGGTGGAATCTTTTGCTGTGCGACAATCGATTAGAATAGAGAATCTATTTTCAAAGAACTTCTTTGGAGTCATAGAAGTATTGGGTGTGCCAAACCAGCTTCTTGCAGCCTCCCAGAAATCTAGGGGAAGCATGCCGCTTGGAAAGAGTCTGTTGGGAATCCCATTGACATCTACTTCTACCTTTAAGATATCTGGATTCGAGAATGCTTCACTATCTCGCGTGCCAATGGTAGGTGGATCTATGAATAGTAGAAGCAGTCCAGCAAAGGATCGTCGTGGAACATTGATGTTTTGAGATATCAAAGTATCGGACGTTTTAGCGATATCTACTGTTTTGAAGTGAACAGCGTAGTTGTATAGGAATGCAGTACCTATTTCATATTTGTGCAGTGCACTACTAGCCAGCGTTTCGTTCCTGATTGCTTCGTATTCTAGTTGGAGGTTGGTAAGTTGGTACGTACCTATCTTCGTCGTATCCGATCCAATTACAACCTCGTTGGCAGACGCTAGAGTTAACTCGAACGTAATGGTACTTTCTAAGGCATGTGGATATAGAACTCCATGTTGTGTCAGAATGTCAACATCTAAGGGAATCCTATACTTAGAACCACATGCAGTTAGGAGCGCGTTGTCTGCAGCAGATGAAGTACTTGCGTCACCAGCTTTCGATCGTAGCTTATTCAAGTTCTCTGATTGAATGCCTTGTTGTATTCTAGACTCTCTCTCCTGAGTAGATAGGTATACATCGGAGTATGTTTGTAGGAGGTCTGGTCTGACAAGGTCTTCTACTGTTTCAGCTCCCATCCTACAGATTCTACGCATGACCAAACAGCGTCCAACGTTCGAAACGACTCTGTTATTCACATGTCCACCAGATAGTACGATGTCACCCAATAGCGCTAAGCTACCAGGTACTAGTACTACATCTTCTGCTAGCTTTGGAACTTCTACGTATAGAGTCTCACCTGGATTGGCAGATGATCGAGTGAAAGTTTTCCTATACAAGTCTCGTGGAGCCTTGAGTGCATGAGGCTCTCTTCGTACTTGTGTGGGATCCAATGTTAACGAGATCATGTTGAATATAACTATATATGTAGATATGTTTAACATGGCCTCTGAGGGTAGGTATGATGAAAGAACTGATGAAGCTGAAAGAGGAAGAGACTACGACAACGATGATACTGTCAATGAAGAAGCACGGAAATTGGCGTCAGACTCTACGAATGTGGATCCGAGTGAATCATTAAACCTGAAAACTAGACGCGACTTCGCCAAGGAAGGTGCTCGACCAAAGAATCGGGAAACCTCGTTTACCGTAGAAGATAACGATTACTTCGACGAACTCGTTGCGGAGGATGAGGATAGAATCAAACATCCGAAATTTAGCGATCGCCACGTAGTCTTCAAAACAGGCACATCGGATGAAATGAAACAAATGCTATTCGATACTGTATGGAAACACTATGTGGATGTAGGGATTCGTGGAGGATTCATTGAGATAACTGGAATATGGGAGGCCAATAAGGAACTGGCTAGAATCTATCTTCACGTACTTGGAAGTAAAGAGAAGCCCATACCTTTGACCACAGTGAAGGGTGAAAGATATCAAAGTATGGGTAAAGATCTCAAATTTGCCCTAGGTCCTACAGATGCAGAAAGAGAAGACCAAGTCCTCCAAGGTCAAGAAAAGGCCGCCGAACATCTCAAAGTAGAAGATAGCATACTTCAAGACCTAACGTCAACTGAGGATCAGAAGGAAGCGGCTAAGAAAGAGAAAGTACACATCCATAACGAAATAGAATTACTCGAACGTCAAGAGGGAGCCATACTAGAACGTATGTCGCTACGTGAAAGGATCAAATACATTTTTAGAAAGCATGGAATGACTGTTCTTGCAGTGGTAACTTCTATTGGCGCTATCGTTAGTACGATAGTTTCCCTGTTGTCGAAATCCATACCAAAACCAATAAAGACTGGTATTGATAAAGCAGCAGATGCAGTAAAGAAGGGATTGCAAACGACTGGGGGGTTGTTGAAAGAAATGGGAAAGAAACTTGGACAGATCCTACCTGGAATGATTGGATCGATTGCGAGTTTCATATTTACTATGGCTGGTAAAGCTCTGGGAGTACTAGCACAGAACGTTTGGTTATTCATCGTAGCAATAGTGGTGATCACGATAGAGCAATACAAACGACGTTAACGAAACAACATCCATGCAATTCCAGCTGCGGCAATGGATGTCACTGCGAGATTAATTTCATGTTGTGGGGCAGCCTTTTGTACGGGATCTTGTTTCTTGTGCGTGACAGCCTTTGGTACAGGAACTCGTTTCTCGAGATGCGGCACCAATTTCTTATCTGGTGGTCCTTTCATAGGAAGAGGTAGGTGTCCTTTGCCTTCTGCATTGATGTCGTTAGTGCCTAGCACCATATCTTTCGTAGCTTTCGGGATTGGATTCTTATAGCCATCTTTCTCACTAAGATAGTACACTAGATTGCTTGGCAATAATCGCACACCTGGAGCTATTGCTAGATCGAGCCTCTTATGCGTCCTCGTTACAGCAGTAAGATAGTTATTGTAGCTCACCACTAAATCGTTTTCGAGAATAGCGCCTTCGACTAAGCTCTTGAACTTTTCCTTGACGTTATGGCTATCTACACCTATGATGGATTCGTTCAAGTCGGCTTGAGCACCAAGCATGCAATATCCAAAAGCCTCGACAGATCTATCCAATCTACCTAATCCAACATCTGTCAAACCCTTTCCGATTGGTGGTGTAAACCAATTGTATTGCTTTCCTTCATGTTCATCGTTCCTAATGAAGGCCACAAGATTGCCCTGATCCTCCTTACCGCCTTGGTCTGCAAATAAGTTATGTTTCTGAGGCCATGTGGTTGCACCTTTGTCATAGCTTCGGTCTCCATGGACGTTTACGTATCCTCTCCAACCTGGGTACAAAAGGAATATATCTCCTAGTCCATTATTCCTACCTCCGTGCCATCGGAAATCTGGTGTTTGAGATATACCAAATTCGATGCACAATTTCTTAAGAGCTGATTTGTTATAGGGGTTATCCATTTGCTTGAAATGAGAGTTACCAGGTAAAGGAACTCCATGAGTACCACCAAGTTCACGTAGAATTCTTCGTATCGTGAAATAAACATGGAATCGTAGGAACCCCTGAACGACTGGTGGATACGTTTTGAAAATAGGATCAAACAATGACACTCCACATCCAGAAGTCGCACACCACGTTGCAAAATTCAATTGTTGAGGCCAGTATTTGAAATCCTGACCATGTAACCAATGGTAGGACTCATTTGCTGTCATATGCTTTACGACGGTCTCCTTGAATATATTTGGAACGCCTGCTTCGAACCTATCCTTTGGGGTGCCATATATCCATAGATTAGTGAGATCGATATCTTGTGCCGGTCCAGTAGAAGGAACTGCTGTAATAGGATATTTTGCACTATTGTCTAGGATCAACGTAGATGGGAAACCTTTATGCATATCCCACAACGCATTATCGATGCGTCTTTGAGTGACTGCAGGTAGCTTTGAGACATCATTGCCGTAAACGACATAGCTAGAATCTCCATCTCGAAACCAAATACTCGTCGAATACTTGCCTGGACCGTTCACTTCCGTAGAGGGATAGAACTTGTGAAGATCTGCATGTGGGTATTTCTTCTTGAACTTCGCTAATAGATCTGCATTCAATGTTGCAACCTCTCTACTTTTCACCTCTTCTCTATCTATCCGAGCTTGATTCTCTCTCCTAGCTTGATTCTCAGCCTTTGACCTTATGTTAGCATTCGGTGTTGGGAACTCTTCCTCTTCGTCTTTCCCTCCGTAATGGTAACTGAAAAGACCTCCGGACCTCCTCATGTTGAAGTTATACGTATATATAGTTATACCTTCAACACATAAGATGGTTCTCTTATATATCACCACAACATTGGCCGACCATACTGTCTACTTCGACGATCCAATTCTTATCAATAATATTTCGCTAGTTGAGGTCACTTTTGAGAACAGTTGGTGGAACCTAGAAACGAAGGCTTCGTTCTCGTGGTGGAATAAAGAAGGTGTGGGGTTCCCATACAATATCGCTATGGGGCATCACGATATGGCAAGCATCCAACCATACTTTAAACCTGCAATTGATGCTGGCATTGTGAAATTCGCGAAACCTGTACCTACAGAGGCTTGGACCCTAGAAGTCAAGAAACCAATCCAATTAAGTGAAAATCTCTGCACGCTGTTGGGCATCGAATGTAATAAAGATGCGAGGGATAACGGCGAGCTGATAGTACTAAAAGGTATTCATGAACTGGTGCTCAAAGATATCGAAACAGTGTATGTCCACTGCGATGTGGTGGATTCCAGCTTTTCAATTCGAGATGGAAAACGATCACAAGTCCTAGCCACGATAGAGATCCGAGGTGAAAGATTCGCAAAATCGACATACGCCTCTCTACTCCCAACAACCACTCGAGCTCCAGGGACAATGCAAAGCAGCCTTCGCCTTACGATTCGTGATGAGAAAGGCAACGTGGTAAACTTCCGTGGTCGCCCGATACGATACGTGTTGAAGCTTGAGTAAGCTATATGTACGTTACAATGGAAGGCGACTCGATTCAACCGTTTCCATCAGCACCAAGTATCTATCCACAGATTGCTAGTGACACTGGAAAGAACTTTAGACTGCAAACGATCCGAGACACGCTTTCGGACATCGAAGTTCAAGAAAGGCACTACGAAGGTGTGCGCAAGAAATATGCACGTTCTCAAGGAATAGTTCATGGCATCGCAGTGGTAACTGGAGGTCTATCTGTGATCTTATCTGGATCTGGATTGGGTGCAGCGTTGACTGGGGTTGGAATAGTGATTGGTCTACCACTTGGAGTTATTGGTGGTCTATGTGGATTAATTTCAGCATCTACGACCGTTGGAGCTAAGAAGTTAGGAATGAAGGTTTCTAAGCATGAAAGGACAACTATGTTGGCAAAGGCGAAAATCAATACGATTCGCGATCTAGTATCGAAGGCCTTACGCGATGAAAACATATCCGACTCCGAATACAGTCTCATCCTGAACGAAGCGAATAAGTATGAGATCATGAGATCTGAAATTCGTCGCAAGGCTTCCATAGGTGAAAAAAGCACGGATCGGGTTCGAGCCGAACTCAAGCAAGAAGTGCAAAAGGAAATGCGAGAAAAACTTGGAATGTAAGAATCAACGTTTCCTATGAAAGAAACGAACATGGCTCTCACTTTCACTTTGCCAAGTCCTACTGCTAGTTAGCCCATGTCTAGCGTAGATTGGTTCGAAGTGGGAATGGTAAGAAGACAACTCCTTGACAAAACGCTTGACCGCATTTCCAAATATGTCACATCGCTTAACGACATCCTTAAAAGACATAGACGATCCGGAGCGACGTAGCACCTCGTAACTTGCTCCAACGACTTTCGTCTTAAGCATTGATTTGGGGCCTATATTGTTTTCCATTGCCTTAGTAACGACCTCGTGGACTATTTGTTGAACGTCCCTAGGTACTCCTACAAGATCTAGTTGTAGGAAAGTCGTTGCAATGTGAGGAACTAGGCGCTCCGCATCCAAGTCTACATCAATCTTATCGTCGTCACACAGAGAACGTATGAAGACCTCTCCACTATGGATGCCTTCGTTTCTTAGTTGCATGAAGCGAGCGACCTCACCTTTAGATCGGACGAATCCACATTGTATGCATGCCTGGTAGAGTAGAGCAGCTAAAATATTTTTCTTAGCATCGCTACGCTTGAGACAAACTTTCATTACTTGGGTGAATGCGTCGGCTACGATTTCTAACGCGTTCATAGGGAACGATAGATCATAACTTTGTTTGTAAATAGTGTTGTATGCTCGTAGTTCTTGTAGTAGCGTTCGTCGTTTCAGTTCTATGTCATCATCGCTTTGCTTTGGTTTTGCGCGGTCTAGATCACTTTGATACTTAAACCCGTCCGGACCTACTATACGCAGTCGAGTAGTAATAATATCGATCTTCGTTTCTTCACATGGTTCAATCTCGGAAACAAGACCACAGGTGGGACATACGAATTCCGTTCCTTGTATTTCAAAGGGACAGAGACACTCAGGACATGTTTCACTGGTGTTAATATGTTCCACTTGTGGTTTGATATTCAGGCTTCTACGAATTCCAGGACCAAACAATCTGACTAGCTCGTCCATGATACAACTATAGATGTCGTACGTTCAATAGAAAAAAAAAAAAGGAAGAATGAAGAGGGCCACACAACGACCTTCTTCATTCTTCCTTTTTTCTTTTTTCGTGGCTATTCCTAAGCATCCTTCTCGTTCCTCAAGGCAGCCAACACCTCGTTGAGCGCATGGTTGAGAGACTCTCCAAGACCTTCCACTGGTTCCAGCACTCTTGGTTCTGCGGGCAATGCTACCTCCAGTTCCACCATGTTTGGCTCCTCCTTTCTTGGATCCTCTAGCTTCTTGCTGGACTTCTTAGCGCGTCTTATATAGACACCGGAAGACTTCACCTTGATGGTGAGACGGTCGCATCCTGAGCAAAGCTCGTAATCAGTACGACATCCTTTACCGCACTTCGAGCATGGTACATATGGGGCACAGCCTTTTGAGATTTGGTAGTTGTGCTGGGAACAGAACTTCGTTGTCTTCGAAATCTTCTTTGGACATTTTGAGTCCTTCCCTCTCATCAACCAATCACAAGTCGTCTCAGGCATTGCGGCGTCTACATTTGAGTTCTTCTTCGACATGTTCGATCTGTATGGTATTAATGCGTACTAAGATGACAACGAATGCTAATGTCGTGGAATAAAGAATATATACTAATACCATTCGGTGCCAATATACAGTATAATAATCATTCCTTTAACATATACTTCAAGTTTGGATTTTATGTACAAGAATGTCTAGTGACACTTTGGCTTCCTACGTGGCAGAATGAGCATCCATGTAGTTGCGTAGTACAACCCTTTCGTCCTCTGTGAGCTGGGAGTATTGCCACTTAACGAACCATTTAGCGGTATCAAGATGACCATTGTTACAGGCGTATTCTATAGCAAGATCAATGCATTCATACTCTAGGGTTATCTGAAAACGTCGCATGAGCCACTTAACGTTATTAAGATGACCATTCCTACTGGCACCTAATATAGCAAAACTGACGGCCTTATCCTCTTTGGTGAACTGGAAGTGCTTAATGAGCCACTTAGCGATACCAAGATGACCATGCTCAAGGGCAGCGCGTAGAACGTGATTGGTGTGTCTGTCCATCATATCGAAACGTAAGTGCTTGATGAGCCACTTAACAGCATTAAGATCACCATATTCGCTGGCGTAGAGAAGAGAAAAGCTATCGTCGATGGAGCTTGCGGAAATACCGAAAGTTCGAGCCAATTCGTCTCGATCGTCGTCACTATGAGTAGACCTCAAACCAAAGCATAGTGCTAGTTTACGGAACACTTGGTCTACGTTTTTGTAGCGCGCAAGAGATGTGGCACCATTTAGGTGTTTCGATGTCCTTGAGATGCTTGCGAATGACCAAGGCTCTGCATGCTCTACGATCTTAGTCAGAATTTCTAGAGGGAGGCACGATATATAATCCATAGTGGAAGAGATCGATATAACTATATGTAATCATATCTCTAATAGGATTATCAAGTTGGATTTTATGTACAAGAATGTCTAGTGATACTTTGAATGACCCTTAGTTACCCCTAGTAGTATAGTCGGCGTCAAAACTGATACCCTTTTTTCTTGCACAAGAAAACTCAAAAATGAATTTCTGAATTCACTTTTTGAGTTTTCTTGTGCAAGAAAAACGGGTATCATTTTGACGCCGACTATACTACTTCATACAAACACTGTATTTCGGGCCATGTTTGCATGCACCCCTTTAAAAATGTCGGAATTAACCGCGAAATGGACTATTGCTTTCACCAGACAAACCGGGTAACTGTATTTTACGCCATGTTTGTCCTGATGTCACAGCGGATTTCATCCCCCCAGATCAAACCGCTAGCGGATTCGATCCAGCCCGTATCGGAATTTGATCCCCGCTTGACGAGATGTAAATCTAGTGTTCAAGTGAACTCAATAAACAAGAACCTTTTTGAATCGATTTAAACACTCTTATTATTCAAATCTTCAAACAACCCGCAGTCATCTTACAAACATTTTCAACTGAAAGTTTCTGGTGATTGGCTGAACATCACTCGCAGCAAACTCGCAAAACGGCAAGGCAAATTTGTAAAATTTGCGAGTGAGCAACATTTATGCTAGTCAATCTTCCTTGGAGTCAGTGACAAACTCGAACAACCATGGCATATTTGCAAGAGTTTATAAGAACTATGTCAAACGCGATGCACACTTCTATAAATAAAATTCGTACTTTCTAGGTGGCTCGCCTGGATTTACTAGAAATAGAATAAAATTTCCAAAAATGGTTTGTTTGACATCGGTGTTACCATAGCAACACAGCGTTGACGTTATGTATTTTACATGAGGGTCTGAATGGGGTTAACTGTCTACTGACAAACGACCTTAAAAATAACTGACAACTGACAAATGACGATATTTTTACTGACAACTGACAACCGAAAAATAACTGACAACTGACAAATTTGGTTTTTGTGGGTCAAACTTTGTAATTTTCTTTAGTAATGATTAACTAGAGCTAACTGACAACTGACAAATGGGCAAAATTTTAACTGACAACTGACATGTAGACCCCCCCATTCAGACCCTCTTACATATCATCAATTTTCTCGAAATCTAGACTTTTAAAACGACCTAGTGTCCCTTACAAGTAGTCTAAATGTAGACGAATTGTTCAAGCAAGCAACCGTGAACGACAATCCTGCTGGTGTACGGTTGGATCAAACTAGTGATCTAATCGGCTATCAAATAAAAAATAACTATGAAGAAGCAAAGACCGATACAACGTAGAATTTTGAAATTAGTGGTACAATATTTCGGCTGGCCACACCAGCCTTCTTCAGGTACAATGAAGAAAATTTACATTGGCGTGTATTTTTGAACTTGATACTGAGCTGTCATAAAACAGATTACAATATGATAGATCGTGAAAAAATGTTAAGAAGGTGAAAACAGATATCTAGTATGACTCTTCCCGGACGTTAATTAAGGCCATGAGGTTCGAGTGTTCCCGCCTGTGCGATTAAAAACGCTTCTCTGGCCTTACGTATAGAGTCTCTCTTAGAAAATATTTTTTCGATAGGAATAAGTTGCATGTCGTTGGCAGTGTGATTAGGAGAATTAAGAAAATGTTCGGCAACTGTTGTGGGTTTAGATTTGTTGTTAGAGTTATCTATCGTCCGGCGGTGTTCGTTAAATCTGTCTTTTAAGCGTCATTTAGTCTCACCTATATATTGTAGATTGCAGCGGTTACATTGAATCATGTAGATTAGATTTTTGGTGTTACAGGTCAGGTTAAATTTGATAGAGCGCGTTTCACCGGTAGCAAAGAAAGTATAGTTAGTAAGTCCGTCAGAAATGTAAGGGCAAGTGGCGCAGTTACATACATACATACATATCTTTAATAGAAGTTCCCATAGGGGCTTTTCAACAACTATTTACAATGTAACAACGTTAACAGTAACAAAATAATGAAATAGTAAAATACAAGTACTAACTATAATCAGGTGAGTTAAAACTATTGAAGTAGAAGTACATTAAGTAATGTGGTACATAGCACTACTCTAAAAGCGCTAACTTTAGTTGTTTCTTAAATTTAGCAAAATTAGGTTCCTTTCTAAGTTCTGCTTCCAATGAGTTCCAGATCTTAACACCCCTATAAGCGAAAGATCTTTGTCCACTTGAGGTGCGAAGTTTAGGGATGTTTAGGTCGTTACGGAACCTGATGTTACGATTATGGATAGCAGACCGTTTACAGAACTTACTCGCTAGATATTCTGGGGCAACTCCGTTTATACACTTGAATGTCATTAAAGTGTCCCTATAAACTAAATAATCTCTAACAGGTAGCCACTGCAGTTGGCATAAGCCTGAAGAAATATGGTCATACTTCTGTATCCCTAAGATGACTCTGGCGGCGAAATTTTGAACGAGCTCAGTGTAATTTCTTAATTTTTTTGTCAGAGGTGTTTGCCCACACGGACGAACAATAGAACAGTTTGCTTAGTACTAAACCATTTATTATGGTTTTCATAGAAACTGGGCTAAACAGGTGTTTAACCCTGTTGATTTGACAGAGGCTTGACATACAAGAAGATACTACGTGAGAGACATGCGTATCGTAAGTTAAGTTGGAGTCAATAATTACACCTAGATCTTTCGCTGATGAAACAGGGGTGAGTTGTTTTCCTAAAAGGTTAATACAAGCTACATCTTGGGGCACTAGGTTTAGCATCTGGCGAGTTCCAATGTGAAGCACCTTAGTCTTATCGGGATTAATTAATAGACTATTGCTACAGCACCAGTGGGCCACTCTTTGCAGATCTTCTTCCAGTGCTTTGATACTGTCATTCATATCGTTTCTCGCGAATGACAAGAACAATTTAGAGTCATCTACATATGATTCTAGAGAGCAGTGACGGGTCACAGAAGGTAAGTCGTTTAAGTAAATGGTGAACAACAGAGGTGATAGTATTGCCCCTTGAGGAACGCCATGCATTATAGGCAGTGGGCTAGATATACTCGACCCAATACGCACGGATTGAGACCTTCCAGTCAGGTAGCTGTTAAACCAACTGAGTGCGGAGGGGGATGCTCCAACACCCTCAAGCTTGCGCAATAAAATCGGATGGTTTAAACTATCGAATGCCTTTGAGAGATCGAGCAGAACAAGAATGGACACTTTCTTCTGATCCATTGCGTTTAGAAATGCATCCGTTGTAAGAATGTTTAAGGTCTCTGTAGAATGATACAAGCGATTGCCGCTTTGGTGACGATTTAGGAGCTTGTGTTGAAGTAAATAGGCGGTAAACTGCTTAAGGGCTACTTTTTCGCATACCTTAGATATGATAGGCAACAGCGACAAGGGGCGATTATTGGGGGCTACTTCATGATCACCTTCTTTCAGAAGGGGGATAACCTCTGCGTGTTTCCAGTTATCCGGATAGGTAGAACTCAGCAAAGAACTGTTAATAATATCTGTTATCAACGGAACGAGCCAGGTGGGAGTTGGAGCTGGGAATTAGTCGAGTAGGCCTTCAAGACTGCAAAGTTTAAAAAAATTGTATGAGAGCGTTTTCGAAAAAAAATGGGTTGAATATTTTCGTTTAAAAAATAAACAATTCGCCTAACTTCCTGTTTAGTCGTCGAGAACTGTTTTTTCAGGACCGATTCAAGCGATGTTTTTAGCATATTTCATACCTGTGGCATAGGACTACTTCCATTTACTTTATTCGATTCATAAGTAATGTCATAAATATGCTCTTAAAATGTCTTAAAATGCAAGCGGTTATTTTTGTTTTTGTTTCATGCAACAAAATTTTGTCTTTTGACCCATGCGGTTATTTTTTCTTTGTTCCCATGTATTCAATTTCAAGTTCACCACCAATCAGATTGCACTGTGCTGGTCACGTAACACTCTTCAGGTTAATTTATTTACATAATTTAATACAGTAAATCAAGATGCGAAAGCCTTCCAACAGGCTCAGGATATTTCAACTGGCGCTCTTGTTTAATACAGTAAATCAAGATGGTCGACCCGCAAGGAAATTTCTCTCTAATTTGGAGTCCCATCTCTCAAATGTAAGCACTTTAATGTTTTATTTAACTTCACCGTGCGAAAGCCTTCCAACAGGCTCAGGATATTTCAACTGGCGCTCTTGTTTTAAATTTGGAACTTGCGAAAATTTCTCACATCATCAGAACACTCGGCGAAGACCCCCACGAAGCCAGAATACACCCTCAGGCCTCAGCACAGATTAATTTCTGATGAGCCAAGCAAATATGTTCAACTCTCGACTCACTCAAGGTAAACGTAAGCTTACTTTGGTCTTTTATTGTGGATCCAAGGGAATGTTTCAGTGTTTGGTCATCATGCTGACTATAAGATTGCTGCAGGTAATTTGTCCAGAAATGTAGAGTGTGAAGCTTCCAGTAATAGCAAAAGTACCTGTTTACAAGAACCTTAATCACAGAGTGAATTATTACTCGGGCTGCCTGTGGCAGCACCGAGTCTTAAAATGCAAGTGGTTTTTTTTAAATTTATTTTTTATTCCGTGTAGCAAGCGTTCAGCGCATGCGTTAAAGGTCAAATTCACACCAATCAGATCGCACTGTGCTGGTCACGCAACAATCGCCAGGTTAATTTATTTACATAATTTAATACAGTAAAGCAAGATGGCGGAATCCGCGAGCAACTTTCTCTGTAATTTGGAGTCTCATCTCTCAAATGTAAGCCAGTTTAATGTTTTATTTAACTTCACTCATGCGAAAGCCTTCCAACAGGCTCAGGATATTGCAACTGGCGCTATTGTCGGAGCCGAAGGACCGCGTTTTTTACCCAGATGGCCAGTGCTTTTATATACGACACGTACGACGACCTGAAGCAAAGGGGCCAGGATCCGGAAAGCTAAAATTCGAAGAAATAGATATTGGAATCTATAAGCCATCGGCTCGCTGTGCTGCATTTAAAACATCCGAGAAGAACAACTTATTTTGGGTGAAGGCACTTCAAGACCAATATTATGAGTCTCTTAAAAACTGTCAGAGATTTAAATTTACCGTAAGTTGGATCAGAGAGTATTGAGATCAAGTTATTTCGTTCCAGCGAGGATATTGACCAAGCGGAAACGGTACAAGCTGTCGAAGGATTTTACTTATAATCATCCACAACAGGAATAGTTATGTGCCAAGGCATGGGAAAAGATCGAGTTTCCCAGATTACAAAATTCACAAGTCAATGAAAAACCCCAAGAGCCTGTAGTTTTGGATCAACATATCCTTGAAACTCCAAAAGCAACATACACATGAGTCAAATTCAAACCGGAAGAGACGGAATTCTTTAGATTCTTCACGACAACCCGATCCCTATTCATCAGAATACATTTTCTGTGCTAAATGACGAGAGTTTATAATTACCTGACCGACAACCCACTACAAAAGAAAGGGACCATGAAGTACGGTAGTACGGTTAATTCTCGGGTTCAAAACAATGAATATATGCCTGCTCAAATGCAGTGTGTTAAACTGTTTAAATTAAAAGGTCAACATACGAGAAAAACAAAAATATTAAATTACATATTTACTAGGGGAGCAGAGAAATTTTATGAAAGTCACCGCGCTACCGGCCACTCCAAAAGACTGCTAAGGGACCATTCATTATTTATGCCTGGTGGGGGGGGGGGGGGGGGGGGGGGGGTGGGGGGGGGGGGGGGGGGGGGCCGTCAAGATTCGTTCTAAACAACAACAAAATGTCTTGACCCCCCTCCAAACAAAACAAAAATTTCATAACCCCCCCCGCACACAATTCTGAAAAATATAGAGCCCCCCCCTCCCTCACACTGTTCACAGTTTTACATTTACAGAGGACTAAACACGGACTGAACATAATGTGGATCGGCTCTATTAAGGGGGTCCGGGGGAAATTTTTTGAAATTAAGGTTTCTGAGATCGCTGGAAATGCACCCAAACCTACCTTTAATTAATTTCAGATGGATCTAGATGATATTTTTTTACTAATGGAGTTTCAAAATTAAGATGAGGCAAACAAAATATTAGGCAAGACAATTGAATGGTGGTTGCATTAGGTGCTCTGTATGTTTCTCATTGGATTGGCTGATTACTATTTAATAAAGCAAGGTATTTCTCTGGGGGGGTCCGGGGATGCTCCCATGGGAGAAAATTTTGAAAATTGCGGCCCCTTAGATGCCTGGAAATGCACCCAAAAATATAGACAGCCCCCCCCCCCCCCCTTCTATGCTTATTTTTTTCTGTGACCCCCCCTCTCATGCTCTTGAATTTTTGATGACCCCCCCCTCATTCTTGCCAGCCCCCCCCCAGGCATAAATAATGAATGGTCCCTAAATTCAGCTAATAATTCTTCCCTTTGGTTATTACTAAGAGATTTCAAATGAAAGTTATGGCATTAGATACCATTCAAAATACATTATACCATCAAGCGGCTACTATGCCATCAATGTTGCCACCAACGTGCACTTGAAAAACGCGTTTCAGTAGTCTCCTGTTCAACGCGTTATACCTGATACGATATGATCGATAAGTCTATTTGTTATATTACCACATGTAATACGATATCTCATAACGTTATATTACCACATGTAATACGATATCTCATAACGTTATATTACCACATGGGATAATGACATGCATGTCATTATCCCATGTGGTAATATAACGTTATGAGATATCGTATTACATGTGGTAATATAACGTTATGAGATATCGTATTACATGTGGTAATATAACGTTATGAGATATCGTATTACATGTGGTAATATAACGTTATGGGATATGGTAATATAACGTTATGCCATGTGGTAATATAACGTTATGCCATATGGTAATATGACGTTATGCCATATGGTAATATAACGTTATGCCATATGGTAATATGTATGGTAGTTGTATATCGTTCCAGGTATAACTTCGTTATGCCATATGGTAATATAACGTTATGCCATATTGTAATATGTATGGTAGTTGTATATCGTTTCCTGTAGAATACATTGACGAACTTGGTTTTCATCGACTTCATGGCCGCGGCGATGCAAACCGTACGCTTTCAGTCGATTAAGCAAGGTCCCTTTTGACATTCTTATATCATGATACTTCTCTAGAAAACTTAGAATAATTTTATATTCATAGTTTTTGTCGAAATAATACCTGATAATTTCTTCTTCGTCCGCCATTTTTCATAACAACAAGCCAACAGATATTGCTGGTCAGCAGCCCACCACAGTAGTAACCACGGATCAGTTGAAGTATAGGGCCACTTGGTAAAATACCAGGTATTCTAAGGTTAAAATACCAGGTACCGTGATAACCTGATGAGTTCTGAGGTTTACTTTAAATGCCAGATGAAATGCCAGATGCCGGAGAGAAATGCCAGATGAAATGCCAGATAGAAATGCCAGATGAAATACCAGATAGAAATACCAGATAGAAATGCCAGATAGAAATGCCAGATAGAAATGCCAGATGAAATACCAGATAGAAATGCCAGATAGAAATGCCAGATGCCGGAAAGAAATGCCAGATGAAATGCCAGATAGAAATGCCAGATAGAAATGCCAGACAGAAATGCCAGATGAAATGCCAGATAGAAATGCCAGATAGAAATGCCAGACAGAAATGCCAGATAGACCCCTAACCCCCTCTTTGGTTTCCAAATGTGTTTCGAGTTTTGCAATTGTGTTTTGGCATTTCTAAATGTGTTTTGGTGTTGTTAAATGTGTTTCGATAGTTTTGAATGTGTTTTACACAAGCTTCTTTGTGTTTTCAATTCTTAGTGTTGTGCACTGAATCCTTCAATTGTGTTTTGCGATTGTCAAATGTGTTTTATACATCTGTGCTGTGTTTTGTACCTCTGGGCCACCGTAAAACCCCTACTAAGTAAATATTTTCTGAAAACTAATAAACACAGATTCTAGAAAACAACTAAATTTTTCTTATTATCAAATAGTTTTATTTCTTTATTTCAATTTGACCATACTTATACCTGAACTCCTGTCCAACCGAAACGGGAGAAAAAAAGACTGAGAAAGGCTAAGCTTCAACAAACACTCTAATAAGTCGAGTAACTCTCAACCCGAAAAGCGGAGCATATCACCTTTTATTTAAACAATAACAACCCTGCTAGCAGAGGTTCTTTTCTCTTACCCTCTCTCCAGTTAGTGGAACTGGAGAGAGGGTAAGAGAAAAGAACCTCTGCTAGCAGGGTTAACAATAACCATCCATGATTAACATTTTCACATTTTTAACAGATCCGTCAATATAAAGTTTTGTTTCATAAGTTTAGATAACTATTTCTCTCGAGCTGTTTCTCTCAACCTTAATACATCATAACTAAATCCTAATTAAGCAGAAAGTAAGAACTTGCAAATTTGCAGCTGGATGTGGCTACGGTGGCTCGTAAGGGCCATCAGAATTGCAAACCACATTTTTATCTAACTCGTCAAAAATGACGAGTTAACCGCTAACTCGTCAAAAATGATGACTTAATTTTGAAAACCACTTTTTTCGCTTTGGAAATTATTTGGCATCGGATTCCCATACAAACACTGTATTTCGCGCCATGTTTGCACCCCTTTCAAAATGTCGGAATTAACCGCGAACTGGTCTATTACTGAATCATTGATAATAACTGCAACATTTTCAATTGTGGACTAACTTTCGTGTGGTGATCTCATAAATAATTTTGTTTCAAGTTACAGTGCATGTTTTTTATAGTGAAAGAAATATGAAAAAAAAAATTGTTTTGTTTTGTTCTTATATTTTCCATATGAAAATGCTATTATATTTAGTATTATTAGTATCTACGAAAGTCTAGTTGTAGGCAATAGTAGCCTGCATTTCACATAAACTAAACGTTAAAAACGTTTGGATGCCATGCAACATAATAGCTATCATCTACATCCAGTAAATCTTAGTCATGTAACATACTGACATATCTGACATAATGATGCCTATTACGCATCGACTTACAGCAAAACGACAAATTATTTCAGAGATGAAAACATGTGCTAGTTTTTACCATTTCCTATCAGCCTGCAATGGGCCCTTTGTAGGTGGAGGTCACATAACCTTGTCACTCCAATATCATGAATCTAGCACAATTTCAATGCCAGAAATGGAAAGAGCAAGTCAAAATAAGTAACTGCAATGCAAGTCCAGGTTTATATTTTTAATATTGGACCATTGGTCAATTTTTGAAAACTCAAAAATTTAACTGAGTTTGTACGGCTGTGCCACGCTCTCTCCTGCATGTTTTTATATATATTACAATGACAACAATGGTCGTGAGGCTTCTGCATGTAATGTATTACTAGTAAATATTTCTACAACCATTGCTTCCTGTATACATGCACCTCGTATCCTCAACACCGAATGGTCTCCTATGATCGCATTGCGGTCTTAATTTTGTTGACGAGTTAGAGAAAAATGTTTATGTAGTTATGATATGAAATCATGTTTGCCGCGTAGCACTAGTAGGTGTAAATAATGTGTTGTAAAGTGGTATGCTGAAGTGCTATGTGTGCACACCCTACGAGGGCAAGAGAAAAAATCTCTGACACAAGTGGGACTCGAACCCAACGACCTACAGGTTGCATGTCTGGCGCTCTACCAACTGAGCTATCAAGTCAGATAAGAGCAATCGTGGTTAATGGTGCGTTTTATGGGTCAAAAATGTTGACGAGTTAGCGAAAAAAGCTGCTTGATCCATTATACGGGAAGGTTGTATGATTCCACTACTCAAGTTGTGTTCGATACTGACAAATATTCAAAACATTTCAACAAACTGTCAATCATTAAAGAAAATTAGTTTAACGCGTAATTGGATTCGCTGAAATTGAAGTTATCAATGGACGCCATTCGCGGCAACAAAAAAGGAGAGTTATTCATGCATCCAATCAGATATTTTTATCATTATTGTCTCCTCAAGATGTACTGATACTATGTACGATACTGCTGTTTTCGCCATATTGAATGTAATGGATCAAAGAGAGATATTGGAAAATTATTATAGAATGGCTACAAAATGCGGGATTACTACGAAGATTACTACAAACTGTGTGTGCCAAAAATCAATTATTATTACTCGGGCTGCCTGTGGGCAGGCCCGAGTCTTAAATCGCAAGTGTTTATTATTACTTTTATTTTGTTTTACCTCAGTTTAACCTTTTAGTTAAATGAGCCTGCAAAAACAGCCGACTCCTCTGCGCTATCTCCGATGGGTTACTCGGGGAGCACCGCTATTTTGTTCTATTCTTAATAAAAGACTGCACACTCTGCTAAAAAGCAAGAAACTTTTACATCTTTCACAAATTGGTTTTGTACCAGGTAATAGAACAGCTGACCATATATTTATTTTCTTTACACACTCCGGTTGACAAATATGTCACCAATACACCAAAAGGAAAATTATTTTGTTGTTTTGTAGATTTCCGAAAAGCATTTGATTCGGTTTGGCACCCTGGTTTGCTAGAGAAGTTACTTAATTATGATATACCTTATTGTAACTTATTTTCGAAAAAGTTGAGTTAAAGGTAACTAAATTTCGCGAAAATGAAGATCCACATTTTAATTTTTTCACTGCTTTATGTTACATTTCAATTTAAAAATCGCCTACCCTTAACAAAACGGAACTAACATCATGATCGTACGCGTTTATGACCAAAGTACAACTGTACGTCTTGTACACTCAAAAATGATGCCTATTGATCATGGGACATCACCGACCTTTAACAAAACGAACCTATTTAACATCATGATTGTTTAACATGACCAAGCACAACTGGGATACGTACGCGTCCTTTTGAGAGGAGGGATTGTTCATGTTAAAGTCATGGATAATAATCACCGAAGATCTCCACTGTATTGGAAATTCCTGTTCAAGTTATAGTTGAAATGGATGCTGCAACTCGAAAGGTATAAGCAGATGTTGACGAAGAGGATGAAGAGAGTGCAGTTTCTTAGCATATACCATGCTGATTTTTCGGACTCTCGACTCTTAGACACGTTTTAGTTTATGCATACTCGTGTAGACGTTTGTCAGTTAAAGTTGATAAAAGACAAAAGGGTTTTACCGAAAGTCATTAAATTTCGCGTCGTTAATTTTCGCGATATCTTTTATTCGCGGGACTTTAACTTCGCGATTTTTTTTAAATCGCGAAAATAGCGAAATTTAAGTCCCGCGAAAATTAGTTACAGGTAGGTGGTCAATTTTACAGTCTAATTTATTTCTAACATGTACTCTAAATCTGAATGCCACGGGCCTTCTTTCGAACTTAGTTTCTTCATTTGGGTTACCTATTGCGCGCTGTAATCCCGCAGCATCCCGCTATCAAGTGACGTCACACCCGCATCCTACCAAGTGACGTAATGGTATATCAAGCATTTCTATTTGGCATCATTTCATCTGGCATTTCTATCTGGCATTTCTATCTGGCATTTCTATCTGGCATTCTATCTGGCATTTCTATCTGGCATTGTATCTGGCATTTCTATCAAGCATTCTATCTGGCATTTCATCTGGCATTTCTATCTGGCATTTCTATCTGGCATTCTATCTGGCATTTCTATCTGGCATTTCATCTGGCATTTCTATCTGGCATTTCTATCTGGCATTTCTATCTGGCATTTCTGTCTGGCATTTCTGTCTGGCGTTGGATCCCTGGCGTTTCTATCTGGCATTTCTATCTGGCATTTCTATCTGGCATTTCTATCTGGCATTTCTATCTGGCATTTCTATCTGGCATTTCTATCTGGCATTTCTATCTGGTATTTCTATCTGGTATTTCATCTGGCATTTCAATCTGGTATTTCATCTGGCATTTCATCTGGCATTTCTATCCGGCATCTGGCATTTCTATCTGGCATTTCTATCTGGCATTTCTATCTGGCATTTCTATCTGGCATTTCTATCTGGTATTTCTATCTGGTATTTCATCTGGCATTTCAATCTGGTATTTCATCTGGCATTTCATCTGGCATTTCTATCCGGCATCTGGCATTTCATCTGGCATTTAAAGTAAACCTCAGAACTCATCAGGTTATCACGGTACCTGGTATTTTAACCTTAGAATACCTGGTATTTTACCAAGTGGCCCTATACTTCAACTGATCCAAATAAAGTAGGGTTTTAGAGGTAATAGGTAAAATAAGTGCGAATAAGTGGTAATGTATTTTGAATGGTTTCTACTACCATAGAAAGTGTATTTCATCTTCAATCTCATGTGGCCCGAGTGAAAGCCCAGATGGGCTCTTGTTGTCATTACGAGACAAGGAGTATCGATCGATGAGTCATTGTCAGAAATCTATTCCCGGCCGTAACGTTAGGCAATCTGTCAATGGTAAAACTGTTGACAGTTTGGGTCAGGTTAACTACACAGCTAAGGCATGGTTGACGACAGAATAACCTAGCTAGAGAGTCTCTACTGGATTAAGATACTGTTACATGTCTGTTAATATGGGGAAAACTGAAGAATCCTTCATTGAGCGTGATAACCATGTTTGGATTTTATTAGCCGTATTTTGTGAGTCCCCGAGTGATCGCTAGTTCCCATACAAGTCACACAAACACGCGTTTTTTTTTGCCAACTACATTATATATGCAAATATATAAATGACGTCGTGTTTATAAACAGTAAGTATCGCTATAGCAAGAACAGCAGATAAAGTTACATAGAGGCACACAAATTGACATAGCTAGCTCTATCACAGGATGGACAGGATACAACTTATAATATGGTACAAATATAAACATACATTTGAGACAATCATCTATTAGTACTCGGAACCTGCAGTATAACAGAACAGCAGACTAAATTGTAAACGTGTGTTACATGAATAAGTAGTGTTTAAATTAAAAGGTCAACATACGAGAAAAACAAAAATATTAAATTACATATATGCTTGGGGAGCAGAGAATGAAAGTCACCGCGCTACCGGCCACTCCTAAAGACTGCTAAATTCAGCTAATAATTCTTCTCTTTGGTTTAATAATATTACTAAGAGGATTTCAAATGAAAGCGTATTTCATCTTCAATCTCATGTGGCCTGAGTGAAAGCCCAGATGGGCTCTTGTTTAACTCAAAATAGTAACGTATTTTCTAAGGAAGCTGTAATTCGAAAACTAGTCGATAAATATCTTTTTTAATCTTTTCACCTGTACTACGTATACCCGAAATTCAACATGTAAACCGCCAGGTTATTTTTTCAGATTATGTCATTTTGTATGACTCCCCCCAGAAAAGCTTATTATTTTAGCATTTCCCCTTCAATCTTTAAAAAAATACACACATTCCTTTCCAACAATGAATACAATTTATAAACCATGCATATACGCTGTTTGCAAAGCAGCGTTATCAGCAGCATAATTTTACTGTCATTTGAGGCAGTGAAACTCAGTTAAGTAAGCAAGTACTGACTAAGTAAACGTTGCAAAATCACATGGCACTTACTAGCCACCGTAATAATAATGGGCTCCTGACAATATCAAACATTCCTTTCGCGGAGATTTTACCATTTCCAAACGGTTACCCTATGCTCAAAGAAACCGAGCAGAGTGGGTACAACAATTAGCCCAGTACCACGTGACATTGTATTAAAGATGGCGGGGGATGTTGGCTCGGTTCAGAGAAAGATTCTTCAGATAGCAGTATGTGCTTTATGCCGAGAACAGGGCTTTGCTTCCACTTCAAGACTTGCTATGGAAACGCTAACAGAGATGCTTCAAAGCTGTGAGTTTTACAATCAAATCGAATTATTCAAATCGATAAATTTCACAATAGAACTCCAGTTCCACGGATGAACAAGACTACATGTACATAATTCATAAACTTCTACAATGTATTTGTTTTTAATACAATGGTGTTTAATTTTACCATGCTCTTTTTCACGATGGCACTAAATGTATCTGTAGTACATATGTTGGTTCTTGTTCCATACAGTACCAACACTGAAGAACGCCTTATAAAAATGAGATTCTCTTGTTTTATTTAATATTTTAGACTTGTCAGAACTAGCTCGTAGTGCCAAAACATACTGTGAACTTTCAACGCGAGTCAGACCGACCCTGGGGGATGTTAGGATGGCACTTATTGATATGGGTAAGTTCCTTTATTCAAAACCTTAAATCAAAACTCAACTCCTGGTATCTTGGTCTGCATTCAATTTTGTGATATTATGGATTTATTTTATATAGCCTGACGTAACTCGATATAATCTATAATTAACAAATAAAGAGGCTAAAACACGATGGGCATTTGAGAACATGAGAAAAATGTTAAATCACAATCCGAAGGCGCGTTCTTTCAACATTTTTCGAGTGTGTTCTCAAATGACCAGAGTGTTTTATGATAGTATAAAACATGGATTTAAGGCTTTATCTGTTTTATAATATAGAATTACGTGCGCGATGAAAGGAAACCGCCAGTTGAAAACAATAAAATACGGCAAACCATGTTAATATACTCTGCTAAAACATGGCTTTTTAGCCAACAAGAGCACGCATACTATCGTATCTATATTATAATAGTTGATAATAATCGATAGTAATTAATCGTTTTTATCGGAAATCAATAAAAATTGATAACACACTTTCTTGTGACTATCAATTTTTATTGATGTCTATCGATTTTCATTGATGTCTATCGATTTTGATTAACAAATAAAGAAGCCTCAGCCATGTTTTGTACTATCATAAAACAAGATGAGCATTTGAGAACACGAGAGAAATGTTAAAGCACAAGCCGAAGGCGCGTTCTTTCAACATTTTTCGAGTGTGTTCTCAAATGACCAGAGTGTTTTATGATAGTATAAAACATGCATGGATTTAAGGCTTCTTTATCTGTTTTATAAATTATATAGATTTTCACACGCGATAAAAGGAAACCGCCAGTTGAAAACAATAAAACATGGCAAACCATGTTATATACTCTGATAAAACATGGCTTATTAGCCAATCAGAGCATGTGTACTATTGTATCTATATTATAATCGATTTTATTGATCACTCTTTAAATATAGCTTGGGCTTGTTCTTATTCAAGACAGCGTAGTGCATTTCATTTACAATTCTTGGTACGATCTCTACTCGGTTTGATGAAGGTAGCAACTGTGTAAACTGTGCTTATAGAGATGTAGTTTGCGATCACAAACACACAACAGATTGTAAACAATTTGATTTAATACTGATGAGAATTAAGTCAAAACATGTTCAGCATGCCAGTTGTTGGTTGACGACAAGCCAGTCACGGCTGTTTCCAGAGGCCTTGATTGGGAAACTTAGTTCACGCATGTCAACGTAAACAGCATTTAAAAATGGAACTGTAACTTAACAAACAACCTCGATTTTGACCGGTGCCACCCACACAGACATAAAACTAGGCAAAAATTTGAGCTACAGAGGTTCTGGACCTGTCTGGATGGAATGCCATGAAGTGGCGAGGTGGATACGCGAGGACAAGAAAGTGTTTCACCAGTCACGTTTTGGGAATTTTGGCCTATTAGCTCTGATTGTCTATAATTACAGTTAAATGGACTAGCTGAAGTTGTCGCACTATAAAAAAGATGTGGTATATGTGTGGCCCACTGATTTTACCACCACAAATAATGGTTGACCAATGGTATTTAATCTACCCCTCGCTTGATGGATTACTAATGACCGATAATAATCGATTGATCAGGCATTGAAAAGTTGTGACTATCGATTTGTATCGATTATCGATAGTAATCAATATTAATCAGCTAATTATATTGATTAATATCGATTTATCAATTACATTGTAGCTTTCCGATTATCGATTTCGGTTAGTTACGTCGGGTATATAGACAAAATTGTAGAATAATTGAATGAAATATTAATCAGTTGTCAGTGGTAGATTATTTCAAAATTATTTTTAGTTTACATCTTTTTCTCACACTGTGGTTTTTATCTCCACTTCCTTATGAACCTTATAGTATCTATTCAATTCACTTTTGTTTTGTTAATTAAATGAATAATGAAGTGGGCATAAGCACTTAAAATAGTTAAATGTTTTTCTTGCTTTCTTTGCCCTTCCTCCAGGTTCCGACCTAGATTCTATTCCATCCTATGCCAAAAGAAATTACAGACTCCATGTAAATAATCGTGAGTATACTATCAGTACATGTGTACAAAACTTATGCAAATAATGTTAGAATGAATTCATAAAATGGCAAGAATCATGTATTAGTCATTCCTTTAAGGTTTTTCTGGTGAACGTAACACATTTACGATAGTTTACCATGGTACATACAGTGTATGACCTCTTATTTACCAGATTCAGAAATTAACTTTTTCACGTACAATGTAGGCGCAACTGGTGACTAGCCAATCATTTTTAGTCACCTAAAGACCAATTGTGGTCAACACATTTCAAGTTCCAAGCGACACACGACAAAGAACATTTGCTGGCATGTTTTATTGGCTAAATTTACTTAGAACATTGTGTGACTTCGGGACATTGTGAAGCCTTTAGGTAAGTTGCCAGCTGCAGGCAACTGACTCTGAAATTTTGGTTGCCAACAGTCAAAATTTAGTTGCATTGGCGCCAATTTCGGACCCTGAGATTGTGTGTCATTACATGGTCAAAATTGTTATGGATTCACAAGCTGCTAGCCAACAACAAACTAAATTAGAACCTGACATGTAAGCAGCAGAGCCTTAATGATGAGGGAATTTGCTGGGGAAAATTGATTCTAGCATTGATTGCCATTATGCAATCAACATTGGTCAAGCAATGGTCAAGCAATTTACTGAACTGCGTGTATCACAAGCTGTTGGGAAGTTTCATGACATGAAGAAAGTGCTGAGTGACAACAACATCAACATGAAAACTAGAAAGAAATTAATGGAAGCATGTGTAAATCACGACTAGCTTATGGCACACAGGCTTGTTTTCCAAAGGAAAAACAGATGAGAAAGTTAGAAAGTTGCTGGGTGCAACATCTGAGGTACATGGTGAAAGGTGGATGGGCAAGGCAGTCAACTCCAGAGGATGTTGAAGAGGAGTGCTACAAATATCTCTACAGGAACAGAGAGATAGAGGAAATCGTAGGAACAATGCCTCTGCCATATTTCATTGAAAAACAGCACCTCAAGTATATTGCTCACATCTGCCGCTCTCCAAATAATGCTATCACGAAGAAGCTACTTTTTGCAGAAGCAAGCAATTAACCACACTACCGTGATCCTTGGATACGCATTGCAAACCTTTTACAATTGTCTACAGACCAAGCGAAGGCGTCTACACAGTCAAGAAGTGGATTCACCGAGCTGCTCCGCCATCTGTATGGAGAGGAGGACTCGACTCTATGATGACAAGGTCGTTGGATGGAGGAATTTCTACTACTACTACAGTAACTACTAATGGGTACATGTAGTTCCAGAAAATATATTCAATACCCCTACCACAGACAGCATTTTGGAATTCCGGATGCAAGGAGTGGGGGTTCTGGGCCTGGAATTCTGGTTGCAAGGGGGGCTATCCGATCCTGGAATTCCGGATGGAAGGGATGGTTTCTCAGCCTGGAATTCTGGATGGAAGGGGGAGTTTCTGGGGTGGGAAAAACTGGTTAAAAGAGAGGGCTTTTCAAGTGCAAAAATCCATTTTCAAAACAAGACTGATGCACAAACTGATGGCAGCATCTCCTCAAGCCCAAAAGCTCTACATATCATCTTACTAGAAGTATAAAGCATTTCTTGCTGGGTTCTACTGTATAACTATAGCTGCCATGGGGAGCCAGGGTGGTGCAAGTCGTAAGCACTTTTCCTCTCACCACTGTGGCCAGGATTTGCATGAGCTCCAGTAACATGGAGGTTGAGTTTGTTGGTATCTCTCCCTTGCCCCAATAGTTTTCCTTCCTCCACAAAAACCAACACACAAAATTCCAATTCAATCTGTGGTTTAGCCGGGTCCTGACTTTGATCAGCCCCTATGGTTGTTTCGGGATGCGTTAAAATTCAGTGTTTAGCCAAGTTACTGGCATTGCAATTTTGGTGTTTTAGAGAATTTAATGCTGGTATTTTAAGTCTTAAAGACCCTGTGTCCGAGCCCATGGTGCTTTGCGCCAATGTTATGATTAGTTTGTTTATCAACGGCCGCATAAATTAAAGGCCAGCTTTCAGGCGAACTAAAATGCTCTCGATTGTTTATAAGTTTCATAAAAGAAGTACCCATATACTTTGGATAACGAATTTCATAATTTCTACCGGATTAGAAACCCAATCGAGCCCACGAATTTTCTCCGGATGCTTTGAATATGATTGTAACAGTACTCGGCAGGAAGCCAGTTGTTGTCTTTAGATTCTAATTAGGTTCACGAGTGCGACTTTTCACAACTCTACAAGCAAACACATACTCTTGCTACCTTGTTTTCATGTTTCCAGTATTGCTTAGCTGTATTTGAAGATCTCTACTTTCCTTGCGAATGATATATTTTGAGTGTAAAATGAAATGTCGACTCGTACTCGAGTCAAACTCACAGCGAAGTAACAGCTGAACTCGGCAGATTGGACTTTGACCCGCGATCGTAGTTTTGGTAGCAAGACTTTCTGGACGTACTGGAGGATTAAAAAAAAGGTTAAGGACATTGCTTTCTCTGCTAATAAAAATGCAAAACATATACAGATACGTCGTAACACCTCAGTGGAGCTTAGCCATGCGAAATTATAATTACGAATGATCTTGATGCCAGAAGTGGTTGCATGCTTTTGTGCTTTGTATTTCCAACGAAGCCCGCCGGTCCATTAGTGCAACAAATCCCCGGGAAACTCACGTAGTAGTCCTTTTGAATTACAAGTGTTCTCTTGTAGATCTAGAGAAAGTAAAATGTGGACTGCTCAGTGAAGGATTATTTGTCGAGTCGCTTCGCCTCGCTGTCTCAGTCCTTTCTCCGGAATTCCTCTACTCGCCACTCTAGTCCGGGATTCGAAGAAATATTCGAACTAAAGTTTCATTTAAAAAAGAATATATTCAATAGTTAAGATAAAAGAAAGTCAGTTAAGCATATATACCTATGAATAATTACACGATGGCCCAAACTAGGGATGGATTTCGAAAGATTCGAGAGTCACATAACAACAACAACGATCTTTCTGATTTCCGTAGCCTACAGAAATGATTTGCGCGCGCAAAGCACCATGGGCTCGGACACAGGGTCTTTAAGAGGCTACTGTTCTGATTTTACTTACAGTGTATTGGCAATTTGCTTAACAATTTCAGCTCTTAAGACAAGAATTACTCCAACACCCAAAGCACTGGAGGCCTGTCCTAAACAGCCACGCCCATCTTACATACCTCAGCATCTACCAGCCTTTCCAGATTCACACTCCTATGTTAAGACACCTGTGAGTTTTGACATGCCAAGCTGGCTAATTCATAACTTTTACAGCCACAAAATAAAATAAAAATTGACTCTTCATTCCTTAATAGTCCTGTTTCATATTCACAATTTGCCACTGATTGTGATGTCATCTGTGCAGTGTTAGTCTCATTCTGTCTACTAGTTAAATATTCTAAAATACCAGAGAGAAGGTGTAGAATAGTTGCAACTACAACAATACACAAAGCTGTGAACAGCTAATCTCCACTGGTATTTATGAATGTTTAACACCAAGATGAGGTTACTGTGCAAATGATTATGTAGTCATCACAGTCAGTGGAAAATTCTGAATATGAAATTGGACTATTACTGTATTGTTACTTTGTCCCACAAGCCATCAAGTTTTACTAAGGAAATTCAAAACAAGCATGCCGTATAAGCATACCATAAAAGGCTAAATTCAGTGATTGTAGCCATTTCAGAGTTAAGAAAGGGACTGGGACCAAGTGTCTTGTGATGGAGTTCATTTCTTAATTAGATGAAGTTTTGACATTCAGTCCGGCCGATCCCAGCCCTTCCTCAACTCCTAAATGGCTGCTTCATAACATTCCCCATGATACATGTACAGCCCGCCGGGAATTATAGGGACATCCGACCACGGAAAAACCTAGGTCATCGGATGCAGCGGTGCGGTTTTGTGCCAAGGTCATTGCACAAGTGACTGTGGCATTTTTGAAAATGTTGCGGTTTGCAAATTGAGGTCGTCAACCGAGACGCTGGCTGCGGCTCAGAGCCGAAATGAATATTCTTTAGGAAAGTGAAATTTCACTTTTGGTGAAGTGATATTTCACAACTAGTGATATTTCCCCTCTGGAGAAGTAGAACAACAAAAAAGTAGCGCCACTGTTGATTACTATAAAAGAAGCATCTTGAAACTCGGCAGACACTGTTTAAAAACCCTTAAAATAAAATTCTCGGGACTCGCTCGATAATTCACAAACATTTTATTCTTCGTCTGGTTCACACTTCAACAGTGCCATTGTTTATGTCTCTAAAACTATGACATTATAATAATTATTATTAGTTATACCTGCTTTTGTAATCCATACTTTATTTTTTATTGTCTAGACGGTCAGACAATCAAGTGACGAGTATAAAGCTGTGAGAGAACGATATGCCAGTCAACGAAAAGACATTGAACAAGGTCTTGCTAAGTATGTAGATTTACCAAGTTACAGCTGGTTTTATTTGATGGTGGCTGCCGATGGCCTAACCACCATCTACATGCATTTATTTTATAAAGAAATGGGGCACTCATGGGGTAGGGCACTCATATTTATGTTGGTAACGGGGCTAGGTTTGAGCCTAATATTGCAAACTACATTGCAAGTCAAGTTTTAAAGTAAAAATATGTGTAAATCTGGGTTTTATAGCTAGGAGCAAGTCTTGGAGAACTTTGCCATCATTACAGTGTTCTTTCCAGGATTTTCTTCCAAAGTGGTGTTCTCATTAATGTTCATACATTTTCAGCAATATTTGTGTAATTTTCAGGAATTCTGTGTGTCCACAATGAAACTATTGCATCCCCAGCACAACAATACCCTCTGGATACACCACGGCAGTGACACTTACTTGGGCTTTTAAATTTCTGCTCCTATATTAAGGATTTTGTTTTTAATTGTTTTATAACTTCAAGACTGTGTAGAACCGTGGGGTGGAATATCAAATTCCCCACCCTCTGGACAACACGTTGGTAAAAAATATCAAATACCTGCCCTATCTTCCTTGTGTTTCTTATAAATAACCCACCCTGGGGCAGGCAGCGTATGTCAAAATCCCCACCCTGGGGTAGCCCTGCCTGTCAAATCCCCACCCCTTTCCCTCACCAGGCTCAACATTGATAGGTGGATAATATACATGTACAGTACTTTGTTGGTCTGTCTCGCTTTGGTAACGCAACCATCTGTGTGTAATTTGATCAGTACCTCATTTTATTTCAGTTTTCTTTTTCATGATTTTGTATTCATGCGGGCAAAGTTGACTTTCCTAAATATCACATTTTGTATTTTAGATTTCTCGCAAAAACTGCAGAGAACAAGGCCAGTGTGTGTGAAGGGCTTGAGAATGAGCCCTCATATTTGAGTAAGTATTTATGGTGTTCATTCATTTTTTTTTCCCACAGCAACGTACAGCTTTTTCAGGGGAGATTTAGTATCCAAATATGGCCGCAGCTAATTTGCATAATATTGAAGCTCGATATTTTTGGGAGAATATAATATGCCATTTAAACTGGAAGTTACGGTATAAAAGGGCCATGACCAGTCCAGTGACACCTTCAGTTGTCACTCAGCCTTTGTCGAGTGAACATCTCTGTGATGCTCCACTGGAGTGCGCCCTACTGATTGCTTATCGCACGAAATTCAAATCAAACACATAAACTGAAGAACTTTATAGAGAAGGGCTACACAGTTGGTAAACAGTCATAGAATACCACCTAAAGTCTTTTTAAATAAACAATTATCTTCCCTCTGTTCACTTTTTGATGGCTTCTTTGATTTTAAACCCCTCAATATTTCGCATTTTAACTGGAGAGGCTGATTCAATCGCCTTCGTTCTTCACTGCTTTTTTTTTTTTTTTTTTTTTACATTTATTCTGTTTTACCATTCGAAGCTGGACGGAGAACCTCGACAGGCTTAAAGCCCTTCTATGGAGGTCTCCTAGGGCCTACAATTTATCTTCTTTATCCGAGAAGACGTGAAGGTCTAACCATTAGCAGTTTGATCACAAAGGCAGCACCTTCTACTCAGTTATTTTAAGAACCTGAGTGTTGGTCCGGCCGGAGTTTGAACCCGCGACCTCCCGCACAACAGACCGGCGCTTAACCACTGAGCTAACCGGGCGGCGGTTATATATTTCGAGTTCGCATGCGTGAAAAGAGGAGGGGCTTGCCCTTTTATACCGGAACTGCCTGTTTAAAAGAAAATGTGCAATTGAGTAAGCTCCTGTCAATCATAAAACAATTGTCCATTCAGAACACAGCAACTAGAGTATTACTTACCGGTAATCCAAGATTATAATACTTATCACACTTCAAACTACCAAGGCATGTTAGATATTGCAATGTGAAGGATCTGATAAACCCATTGACCTTATTCATAAAGGCATCAAAGCGAGGCCACTTGGCCCAGTTTTTCTCGTCCTTCCCTAATCCTGGATCTTCGGAACCAATGTCTTCTCTCGAAACATTGATCCATCTTATCCCACAAGCTCGTCAGAATGAGGTGACAACAAAAACTTCGCAAAGATTTAAGAAATTCAGTGAATATTTCGTGATTTGAGTGTTGCGTCTTGAGTTAGAGCCTATATCTAATTATTATGCATAATGATGTGACGTCAACCTAGCCAGGAATTGACTGTTCTATATATTCTCCTTATGGACGAAGCTATTCTCATATTTAGTAAAAATATTTGGTAGAATAGATATCTGTGACAACGGAATAAACATTAGGGACACTTTAATATGAACCCTTTTTATTCTTTATAGTAATAATGAACGAACCCCTACCGCTTCCTTACCTCGCTGCCATTGTGAGCTACGAAGAAACGGAAACCGAAGAACTGGCTGATGAGAATAACGGAGCGTCCAAGGCAGAGAAAACTGCGCTAAACACGTCCGAAATAGTGGATAATCCCTTCATAAGACCAGCAAAAAGACCACGAAAAACCCTGAAGCATAGCTGACGGCTTGGAGACTGATTTCGACTGTTTTTAGACCCACGAAGCGTGGCATTCATAATCCAAGCACAGGCATCCCATGTTCTGTCCGATTTGACTTTGAAAGATAGCCAAGCCTTTGGTGACATCGAGGATGAAGTTGAGATAGCATAGTTAGAGACTTGTACCTAGTTATACCGTGGGTGCTTCGCCGCTCGGTGTTGGCGGTTAAAAAATAACCTCTGGCACCCAGTTAGCATGATAATCAAACCTATCCATATTCCTAGAAAGCCGTCCATATTCATAGAAAGCCGAGCGTTTGTATCTGCGCAGGGTACTCCATCCTCCATGCGAGGCTATGGCTTGGTTACCTTTCAAGAACTACAAATTGGACTACTGAAGACGAGTGAGATTGAAATCTACTGAGGCGGGTGCGAGCGATCACGCAATCCCTATGGCGAAAAAAAACAACCTCTGGCACCCAGTTAGCATTATAATCAAATCTATCCATATTCATAGATATAAGTGCAGGGTGAACTCCAGCCTCCATGCGTGGCTAAGGCTAGCCAGCGTACAGCATCCCCTACTTGAGGGAGAACGGCGATTTCTCCCCATGTACGGTCTGCGACTCAGAGCCCAAAACCATGTCCGTGACGTCACTTCCAAATTTTTGGTAATTAGCTATTTATTCCATAACGAAGTCAAAGCAAGATGGCGATTGAAATGAGATTTCGAAATGTGAAGTCCGTCGCTGAGGAAATTTCTCTCAAATTTGGAATCCCATCTCTCAAATGTGAACAGCTTAATGTTTTATGTAACTTTATTCTGGGAACGATGTGTTCGTGCGCCTTCCAACAGGCTCAGGAAGGTCACTGATATTTTCAACTGGCGGCCCCTTCAAACCAACTCGCAGGCCAGGTTCGGGTTTTGGAAGAAAAATGCATTTGTCATTGAAGTTACTCCCGCTTGTTGCCCTCATGAAGGATCAAGTGAAGCGCTTACCTGGTCATGGATTTAAGGTGAATATTTGAGCCGGCAGGGATTTTAATTGTCTGAACAGAGATTTTAACCGATTCACTCATTCAGCATGATTCAGCTCCATCGGTACAAACAAAACTGTCAAAACTCCAAAAGCAAAAAAATTAAAAAGCAGCCTAAAACTTGAATATTGATTAATAAATGTATTTATAGTTAAGCTCGGTTGAAAATATCAGTGACCTTATGTAACGAATAAAGTTACATAAAACATTAAGCGGTTCACATTTGAGAGATAGGATTCCATTTTTGAGAGAAATTTCCTCAGCGACGGACTTTACATTTCGAAATCTCATTTCAATCGCCATCTTGTTTTGACTCCGTTATGCATAAATAGCCAATTACCAAAAATTTGGAAGTGACGTCACGGACACGGTTTTGGGCTCTGAGTCGCAGATCTAGACTTGCTACAAGTCGACCTCTTTTCCTCTGAGAACGAGCGCGAAGAGCGAGCGGAAGCGAGCGACGTAGTCGCGAGAGGACGACTTGTTTCACTTGTGAGGATTTGAATCTAATTAAATATTCTGGCGCGAAAGTTGATTGACATAATTATGTGATATGCACGTGCGCGTTCGTTGCCCGGGAAGCTATATTTACAGCCATTGCAAACAGTCATATCTCAATGGCACTGGAAGCAGCTGGATCAACTCCCACAGAATCACTGTTGCACTGACACCAAAATCAAAGGGATCTATTTGTTTGCAATGTGGTTACCTGATTTCTGATGTAGACAAGAGGAGAACGTTATTTGGCGGCTCTAAAAAGACCCAAGTTTGCAAGAACCTCGACAGAATTCTTGAAATTTCCTGTGAACTCTGCCCAACTGGATCTGGGTTTTCATACTTATCGAACGTTATTTGTCGTTCTTGTTCGGAAAAGAATGTGACCTTATTGAAGAAAGTCGATAAAATAACTGAAAGTTTCAAGGCAGCTCAAGAAATAATTAGAAAACTGAGAGGAGAAACAGTCGTCAAACGGTCATGACGTCATGGCTATAAATGCCCTATTTCTATTGGACAGCTTTGCTTACGTCACCGGTGGAAAAATCCACCTGTGAATTGGGCGCGAAACAGGTAGCAAAAGTCCCTTAAACCAGAGAAGTGAAAAACAGTGAAAATCAACCAGAGAAGTGAAAATCACGTTTTAAGAGAAGCGAATGTGGGAAATGAAAATCTCGTTTTAAGGGACTTTGAGAAAGTCTATCGCAGAGATGGGGAGAAACGGAAACGATGAAATCGCCGTTCTCCCTCAAGTTGGGGATGCTGTACGCAGGCTAGGCTAAGGCTTGGTTACCTCTCAGGAACTATGAATTGGACTATAAGCAGTCCGAAAAACACGGGATGTCAGTAATATGTAAAGCGCCATGAGACTGTGGTGATATGGCGCTATATAAATATGGCCATTATTATTATTATTGTTATTATTATTATTTAAGGCTTGTATGGAGTGCCCAACGCTGATGGTCAATAAATCCAATGAAAGAATAGAAGCTCATTTGTTATAAAACCTACCGAAAGGTAGTTATCTTAATATAAAAAAAAAACAATATTGAAGTGATATACCTTTTAGCCCTGGCAAACAGACATACAAGTCGACGCCACCAACTTGCATGGACTTGCAATGATTGCGTTGAATTTGATCGAGCTCAAATTTGCAAGTTTTTCACCGTTTGGCCACCCAACGCAAGTTGACTGCAAGTCGAAAGTGGTAAAGAAACGCCGCATTTGTGACAGAAATTTATGTCTAAACTTGCGTTAATTGCAACCTAACATGCGGGTAGTCTGAGCGCAATTTTTTATTTCGGAATTGAACTTGTCGCGGTTGGTCAACTTGTGTCGACGTGCGAGTCTGGCCAAGCCTTCAAAGGGAACCTCTACTGAAAAACGATGTTTGCTCTTAAATGTTTGTTATGAATACCTAAATCTAATGCTGTGTTTGTTTTACACTAGATGTCAGTTGTGGACGGATTATCCTGTCCACAAAACCCATATAAAATTTCCGGGCGCCGTCATGTTATGACGTCATACGGTTGTCCCTGACAATAAACAATATATATTTTGTTGTGTAACAATAGGGACAACCAAATGACGTCATAAAATCCAAGATGGCGGCGCCCGGTTTTTGAACCAGAAAATCGGTCCATAACTGACATCTAGTGTACAATTTACAGGAAACAAACACACCACTAGATTTAGGTATCCAAAACAAACATTCTTTTTCAGTGGAGGTTCTCTTTAACGAAGCTTCTTACGTTAGTGAAACATCAAACAATTGCCCACTTTAGAAACGAGTACGGGGATGGGGCGAGTTCGGTTTCGCAAAGGTGCTTGGGATCGTTACTGGGGACAGTTAATTGCGATATTTGCCATGTTTCTTTGTATTCTGCAATTAGGGTGTCCCCAGTAACGATCCCAAGTACCTTTGCGAAACCGAACTCGCCCCAGACCCCTACTCGTTTCTAAAGTGGACAATTGGACTGGGATTGTTGGGTTGTGACAAGGCTCAATCCGCCGAGCTCAGTCGTATGAGGGCCTGTTCACTTAAAAAACCTTAGTCCTTTTTGATGCTGGCTTTTTCTATTTTACGGAAAAGAACCAGTAACCGAGGCTCGTCTTACCTCTGTGGCCCAAGTTCTATTCCCGGGCTTGGTGTCAGTGAGTTGAGTTTATTGGTATCTCGCCCTTGCTCTGTGGATTTTTCTCCGGTTTTCCTCCTTCCACTACTGAACCCAAATTCCAATTGGACTGATGAATCCGTGTCCCCGATTAGTACTGAGACCCTTTCTCGAAATATCAGACCATAAAGTTCACCAAATTGATATCTTTGCGGCTGTAAAGAATATTGTTACTGATAGATGTGTTGAGTAGTATGAGAAGCTATCAATTAACCTCAATCATGCAAAGACGTGGGACAATAGGACGAAACTTGATCCCTCCTCCCGTATATTGAAGGAAGTATGTCTGGTATTTGGCCGGTCAAGGGGTCGTTTAGCTTGATACACGGAATAACGTTTTTTTTAAGTTATCTTTTATGATGACAATGCTAGACCTATGAGCGAATGTTCCACCGTTGGATTAGCGTGAATACTAGAGCTACATTTCTTTATCGGAATGAATCTACTTAGGCAGCACGCTCGCCTCATGCCTCCAGGACGCCTTCACCTCACAAAACCTTGCATTGTATTGGACTCCATTTGGATTGCACTGACAAAGAATTCCATTGTTTTAGGGTTTGTATTGTTTCAGGGTAGGCTATTGTTTGGATAGCCAGTACTATTCCAGGTTCCGAGGAGGTGAAGGCCGCCCCCATGCCTTTGGAGCTCGACCGGTTAACGTTTGGGAAACGGATGATGATGAAATCGATAGAGCAGATTTCGTATGAGTGCCGGTGACAAACATTTACGGACTTACTATAATCGTGCCGTACCGTAACTCTGTAATTTGATTGGATCAGCAGGACAAACACAATGGGGAAACCATTTCAATGTCATGGCATGCCGTACAGTACGGGCAGGAGCCCATTACTAGGAGCGTGCATCTCCCAGATTAGGTCTGTCCAACAGCAGAACAGACTGTAGCTATTTTTAGCTTTGTGTTTCCCGCGAGAAGAAACAAAGGCCGTCACTTTTAACCAATCAGGTTGCACTGAAAAATTGTAATTTTAAAACACGGTTCAAACTGCTAAAAATACTAAAGCCAAGAGAACAAAAGACAACGGAATCGCATACCAGAACTTCGCGACTATAAATAGCCACATCGTCTACTGTGCTGTGGGCGCTACCCATCACATAGGTACGCTCAGGAGCTCATTACCAGGAGCGTCCATCTCCCATACCGAGTCTTCCCAGATCAGATTATTTTTAGAACATCCGAGGTACTGAATAAATCCCATACCCCGAGCTGAAGGCCGATAAAATGCTTATTTTTTCAGAATGGCGAGGTTCTCTTATTGTATGTAATAATAATATCTGTTCATAAATCATTAGGAAGCATTGTTTGCCTAGTACATTGTTTCATGAAATTACTGTTCACAAGGCTTCTCATTGTTTTTTTGCGGCTAAAAATAGCCTGATCTGGGAACACGCTGTCTCACGAATGCATAACAGATGGACGCTCCTGGTAATGATTCCTGGTACTCTCCTGGTAATGGGCTCCTGGTACGGGATGGACCATTATATTTTTGAGGGGGTGGGGGTTTGATAATTACCAAAAAAAAATCGTGCAGAGGATTGTGAGAGAAAAAATATATCCTACACAACAAATCGAAGAAAAAAAATTGCGTACAAATGCCATTTGTGCAATCTACATTGTAAAAGCTAACTTTATGATAAAAAAATTCTTACAGAGCTTTCAATCGTAAAAATAAATTTTATCCAGAAAAATTTGCCCACACCCCTCCCCCCTCGAATATAGCCTGCTTGCAGGCGGTGGATGGTGTTTTTTTCGCGCAGCAAACGGATCATCGAAGCGGCCGCCGTATTGGCCGAGCGTGATTGAGATTTGGGATCGAATGACAAATGGAGGGGGCAGGGGGAGAAGCAGAAAGGAAAGCTGGTCCGTTTGCTGCGCGAAAAAAAAACATCCACCGCCTGCAAGCAGGCTACCTCAAATATATAATGGTCCATCCCTAACCGTGCCGTAGTTTGTCCCCGGAGTTTGTTCCACTCGTACGAAATCGGCTTCTCTAAGCGGTTCGTGCATTGCTGTAGAAGGGGTAGACTCTCCAAGTCGAACTCGCCGAGTCACTGGGTAAGCGATTACTTGGTCAAAAAGCGAGAGCGAAAATCGAAGCGAGACGCGAGTTCGACTTGTTTCACTTGCAGGAAATTGAATCGGGATTATGTTTTGGCGCGAAAACACGTTTCAGCGGCGGAGCTTACATTTCGCGTCTTTGACAAACTCTTTTTGATGATAACACTCAAATTGTAAATACGATAGACTTGACACGTTTTTAAAACATATAATGCCTGAAGAATTGACGCTTTGTGATTGGGCAAATCTTAGTACGTCACAAGCCACGCCTCCGGTTGAAAAAACCGGGAAATTTGGCGCGCTGCAAAAGTCTTTCGTGCGGGGGTCTAAGAAGGACTTTGAGAAAGTCTATAGAAGGGGGAGAAAGTATAATACCACTCTAATACCATACAAGTGAATATTGGTGCTTTTCGCGCGCTCTGGAATATGAATAAGAATATGTCGGACCGATTCAGGCCCGATTCATCGGCTCAGTGAATCGGGACGCAAATCTTTGCGTGTATTTCTACACCCGATATGAATCGTGATGACGAAAAATAAATCGGACCCATTCAAAAAAATCTGTGGCACTGACGTCACAGATTTTCGTGGAATTGGCCCAATTTTCTCAAAGAAACCGTCCTGTCAATCAAAATTCTTAAGATGTGTCAGACATGTGTACAACGATATTGTAAATGTTTTCAAGATGGCGGCGGACGAAAAGATACACCAAAGAAGAATGAAAGGCTCTCCAGGCTTTACAGTCTCCCAGAATTTGGTTTTTCGTTGTTGCGATTGTTTTGTATTCTGGATCCCTGTCATTTTAACGATATATTATTTCTGTTTACCGAAGGGAAGATTTATACGTCTCTAAAATACCAACATGATTGCTTTGTTTCTCCGTATTAATCTTACTGTGAATGGCTGTGAACAAAGAACAACGAAGGCTCGTTTTCAACGTTTTATAATCGGGTGTAAAATCGGGAAGCAAATCGCACCGTGTATTTCTACACCCGATACACTGAGCCGATGAATCGGGCCGACAAATTGTAGCGTGTAAATGGGGCATTGGTATACAGCTATTTCAAAACAAACTGCACTTTGGGATGGGCCATTATTTTTTGATAGGAAGAATGAAAAATGTTGGAATAAATTGAGGCTGGCGGCACTGCCAACCGAACTCGGACCAATAGATATCATTAGAAGGTAGCTTTGCCAAAATGTTGGAGAAAATAAATAAAACAGACCTAGTTGGTTAGACAAGAAAGGAAAGGCTGATTCAACGGTAGAGAGTTTTTTTCTTCCAATATTTAGATCGCGCTTCGGGGAAAGAGGTTTACAATGTATCCAATAAACTAGAATCTTTACGAAACAAGAGCCCATCTGGGCTTTCACTCGGGCCACATGAGATTGAAGATGAAATACACTTTCATTTGAAATCCACTTAGTAATAACCAAAGAGAATAATTATTAGCTGAATTTAGCAGTCTTTAGGAGTGGCCGGTAGCGCGGTGACTTTCATAATTTCTCTGCTCCCCTAGTATATATGTAATTTAATATTTTTGTTTTTCTCGTATGTTGACCTTTTAATTTAAACACTACTTATTCGTTTAACACACTGCATTTGAGCAGGCATATATTCATTGTTTTGAACCCGAGAATTAACCGTACTACCGTACTTCATGGTCCCTTTCTTTAGTAGTGGGTTGTCGGTCAGGTGATTGTAAACTCTCGTCATTTAGCACAGAAAATGTATTCTGATGAATAGGGATCGGGTTGTCATGTAAGAAAGATGGCTCTTGAACAAACTGATTCGTTGCTAAAGCTTCAGTAGGTTGGGTAGTCTCGGAACACTGGAGACCTTGGTCTTTCATTGTCTTCTATTTTGTATTCTTGATTTTTTTTTTAAGTTATAAAGTCGGATCTCAGCTTTAATATATCCGCTTTCAACTCGCCATTTTCAACTTCTAGGTCAATAATACGTGATGACAGCATCTTGATTTCGGTCATCTTGCTGCACTAATTTGTCTTCCAAATGACTGAGTTTCGTTTCTTGATTCGTGTTTTGATGTGACGAGAGTAAGAATTCATTACGCATATCAGTTAGGTCAGCCTCCATGTTACAAATCAAGGTCATTAAACTTATTGCGGGCAAACAATCCTCGTGAAGAATCTAAAGAATTCCGTTTCTTCCGGTTTGAATTTGACTCATGTGTATGTTGCTTTTGGAGTTTCAAGGATATGTTGATCCAAAACTACAGGCTCTTGAGGTTTTTCATTGATTTGTGAACTTGCAGGCTCTGTAACTTGTTTTGTTTTCTTAGTATAACATAAAGTGTTGAACATGTTCTCAAGCATGTCGCGCGTGACCTCTGTTTCTTCATTCATTAAGTTCTCTACTTTCATCTGTAATCTGGGAAACTCAATCTTTGCCCATGCCTTGGCACATAACTATTCCTGTTGTTAAGTAGACGTGGATGGTTATAAGTAAAATCCTTCGACAGCTTGTACCGTTTCCGCTAGGTCAATATCCTCGCTGGAACGAAATAACTTGATCTCAATACTCTCTGACTGTGTCTCTGCCTCGTTTAAGTGGTCGATCCAACTTACGGTAAATTTAAATCTCTGACAGTTTTTAAGACTCATAATATTGGTCTTGAAGTGCCTTCACCCAAAATAAGATGTTCTCCTCGGATGTTTTAAATGCAGCACAGCGAGCCGATGGCTTATAGATTTCAATATCTATTTCTTCGAATTTTAGCTTCCTGGCCCTTCACTGGCTTCAGGTCGTCGTACGTGTCGTATATAAAATCACTGGCCATCTGGGTAAAAAACGCGGTCCTTCGGCTCCAACAATAGCGCCAGTTGAAATATCCTGAGCCTGTTGGAAGGCTTTCGCACGAGTGAAGTTAAATAAAACATTAAACTGCTTACATTTGAGAGATGGGACTCCAAATTAGAGAGATGGGACTCCAAATTAGAGAGAAAGTTCCTCGCGGGTCCCCCGCCATCTTGATTTACTGTATTAAATTATGTAAATAAATTAACCTGACGATTGTTGCGTGACCAGCACAGTGCAATCTGATTGGTGGTGAACTTGACCTTTAACGCATGCGCAGAAATTTTGCGACACCCGTTATATATATATATATATATTTTGTTGGCTTGCATTTAAGACTCGATGCTGCCACAGGCAGCCCGAGTAATAATACATGAATAATGAATTGCACAATCTTATGATAAAACACATATAAACCAATGAAAAGAAGGTGGAGAGTGACATATAATATGAAACAAAAATAATAATAAAGTGACGTGATGATGATTATGAAATATAAGTTAAGTTTCATCACGTTTATTCATACCTAGAGGTTCCAGAGTTTGACCTCTATCGATAAGATACGCCAAATCATTATTAGTTAGATTATTAGTTAGAAAATGTTCTGACTGCTGTTTCAGAACATTTTCTAACTAATAATCATTTACCTACTGAAAGTGATATGCAGTTAATTCCACTAGAAGCTGTTTTTTTCTCAGCGAGACAGTATAAGCAAGGCGCGAGAAGCGTATCTTATCGTAGAGGTCAAACTCTTGAACCTCTAGGTATGAATAAATTAAACGTGATGAAACTTAACTTGTATTTCATAATCATTATCACGTCACTTTTTTATTATTTTTGTTTCATATTATATGTCACTCTCCACCTTCTTTTCATTGGTTTATATGTGTTTTATCATAAGATTGTGCAATTCATAATTCATGTATTATTCCGAAAAGATTCTAGTTTATTGGATACATTGTAAGCCTCTTTCCCCGAAATCAGCCTTTCCTTTCTTGTCTATTTACTCGGGCTGCCTGTGGCAGGCCCGAGTTGAAATCTGCAGGCCGTTTTTGTTCGGTGCAACAAAATTTCTGCGCATGCGTTAAAGTATGCATTAATTGACCTCGTGGCGCTAATTATTAGATTTCGCCATCGGACGGTATTCTTGTTTGAAGTAAGTTTCGTAGGTTTTATGCCACATTTCATTTTACTCTCGGTCATAATACATACCAGCGCAAACAATGTAAGCTGTAGGCCAACACTACAATAATTAAATAATTAAATAATTTGGAGTCGCATCTCTCAAATGTAAGCACTTTCATATTTTATTTAACTTCACCGTGCGAAAGCCTTTCAACAGGCTCAGGATATTTCAACTGGCGCTCTTGTTTTAAATTTTGGAACTTGCGAAAATTTCTCACGTCATAACACTCGGCGAAGACCCCAGCTCACTTTCTTGGTCCTCTGATTGGCGATATATACACGAAGCCAGAATACACCGTCAGGCCTCAGCACAGATTAATTTCTGATGAGCCAAGCAAATATGTTCAACTCTCGACTCACTCAAGGTAAACGTAAGTTTAAATTAAAGATCTACTTTGGTCTTTTATTGTGGATCCAAGTGAATGTTTCAGTGTTTGGTTATTATGCTGACTATAAGATTGCTGCAGGTAATTTGTCCAGAAATGTAGAGTGTGAAGCTTCTAGTAATAGCAAAAGTACCTGTTTACAAGAATCTTAATCACAGAGTGAATTTTGTCATTACGAGACAAGGAGTATCGATCGATGAGTCATTGTCAGAAATCTATTCCCGGCCGTAACGTTAGGCAATCTGTCAATGGTAAAACTGTTGACAGTTTGGGTCAGGTCAACTACACAGCTAAGGCATGTTTGACGACAGAATAACCTAGCTAGAGAGTCTCTACCGGATTAAGATACTGTTACATATCTGTTAATATGGGGAAAACTGAAGAATCCTTCATTGAGCTTGATAACCATGTTTGGATTTGGAAGCAGAATTGAAACTTTAGCCGTATTTTGTGAGTCCCAAATCGCTAGTTCCCATACAAGTCATAGAAACACGCGGGTTTTTTCCCAACCACATTATATATGCAAACTGATATAAATGACGTCGTGTTTACAAACAGTAAGTATCGCTATAGCAAGAACAGCAGATAAAGTTACATAGAGGCACACAAATTGACATAGCTAGCTCCATCACAGGATGGACAGGATACAACTTATAATATGGTACAAATATAAACAAACATTTGAGACAATCATCTATTAGTACTCGGAACCTGCAGTATAACAGAACAGCAGACTAAATTGTAAACGTGTGTTACATGAATAAGTAGTGTTAAAATTAAAAGGTCAACATACGAGAAAAACAACAATATTAAATTACATATATGCTTGGGGAGCAGAGAATGAAAGTCACCGCGCTACCGACCACGCCTAAAGTCTGCTAAATTCAGCTAATAATTCTTCTCTTTCGTTAATATTACTAAGAGGATTTCAAATGAAAGTGTTTTTCATCTTCAATCTCATGTGGCCCGAGTGAAAGCCCAGATGGGCTCTTGTTATATATATATTGCTGATCAGATCCCTACACCCGAGGAGATCCGGTTGTTTATCATTTCGTCTGTGGTCCCTCCAATTTTCCTAGTTGGGTTCCCTGTGGCCTCCGGCGGTTTAGCCCCATTTTCGTCCGATTGGCTCGCCTGGATTTTCCTGGGACACACTATACCCACTTAAGCTTTGAACGGCTGATACTCCACTGTCAGAGCTCGGTCGGGCTAGCCACTTCACCCATTTACTAGAAATAGAATAAACCGATACAGCATTGACGTCATGTATTTTACATATCATCAATTTTCTCGAAATCTAGACCTAAACTTTTAAAACGACCTAGTGTCCCTTGTAGGCTAAATGTAGGCCTTCAAGACTGCAAAGTTTAAAAAAATTGTATGAGAGGGTTTTCGAAAAAAATGGGTTGAATATTTTACAATTCGCCTAACTTCCTATTTAGTCGTCGAGAACTGTGTTTTCCGGACCGATTTATGCGATGTTTTAGCATATTTCATATCTGTGGCATATCACTACTTCCATGAAAATGTCATTGTACTAAGAACAGACTTTCCACGAGCGTCCCGGCAGTAGCAAAGCGTAGCAAGCGTGCATGGTAAACTTGTTTGTTCAAAAGCACACAAGTATGTAGAATCTAGACAAAAGAGAAATTTCGGAAAGATACAAGCTCTCGACAAAATGATACAGCAATGAAGCTTGCGTGGATGAATGTTTTTATTTTCATTTTTTGTTTTATTCCGCGCCCTTAACATGATTCATTGCTCTTGAAATTTACAGGGACAGTGTAGTACATGTTGAATTTTAGGTGAAAAGATAAAAAATATGTTTAATATCGACTAGTTTTCGAATTACAGCTCCTTATCAAATACGTTACTATTTTGAGTAAAATGAGCATATTTATGACATTACTAGCCTGCGTGCAGACGTTCTCTCTCCCTGCAGGGGCTATGACATTACCTATGATTCCATAAACCGAAATCGAGTAAACTGAAATGGAATTTTTTTTTTACGGGAAGTAGTCCGGAAAACACAGTTCTCGACGACTAAACAGAAAGTAAGGCCAACTGTTAATTTTTTAAACGAAAATATACGTAAAACTACGGGCTTTCAGTGTTGTTCGATCCTTTTCCAAGCCATATGTTGTAGTCATTTCAGGGAACACCAAAGGAAGATTTCTGTAAAAAGCTGAGTAGTTGATATTCTTCTCGTTCTCTGGTGGCAATTTTAAGCGAATTCGACGAATTTTATCCTCCTCATTCCTCGTCGACTGCTTTCCTCGTCGACTGCTTTCCTCGTCGACTGCTTTCCTCGTCGACTGCTTTCCTCGTCGACTGCTTTCCTCGTCGACTGCTTTCCTCGTCGACTGCTTTCCTCGTCGACTGCTTTCCTCGTCGACTGCTTTCCTCGTCGACTGCTTTCCTCGTCGACTGCTTTCCTCGTCGACTGCTTTCCTCGTCGACTGCTTTCCTCGTCGACTGCTTTCCTCGTCGACTGCTTTCCTCGTCGACTGCTTTCCTCGTCGACTGCTTTCCTCGTCGACTGCTTTCCTCGTCGACTGCTTTCCTCGTCGACTGCTTCCCTCGTCGACTGCTTCCCTCGTCGACTGCTTCCCTCGTCGACTGCAGTGCTTTCCTCGTCGACTGCAGTGCTTTCCTCGTCGACTGCTTTCCTCGTCGACTGCTTTCCTCGTCGACTGCTTTCCTCGTCGACTGCTTTCCTCGTCGACTGCTTTCCTCGTCGACTGCTTCCCTCGTCGACTGCTTTCCCCGTCGACTGCAGTGCTTTCCCCGTCGACTGCTTTCCTCGTCGACTGCTTTCCTCGTCGACTGCTTTCCTCGTCGACTGCTTCCCCATCTCAGATGACCCTCCAGAATTCACCAGACTTTCAGCTATACAACCACAATCCATTTCGGTCTGGGTAAGACATGCCGTTCGGTCCGGGACAACCTTTTTTGAAATGCTGTATATAGTGCTTTTGGCCTGCTGTGTTTGGGTATTCGATCGAATAATCCAGCTCGGAATAGTCGGCATTAGTATATACCACACAAGTGAATAGTGATTTTCACGCGCTCTGATTCATGATTGGCTGCTCAGACCAAATAAAAATAACGGACTGAGGCACTCGAGAAAAGCTAATGAATTTACTACCAAAATCACTCAAAGAGGCGGCGTGTCTAAAACGCAGTTAACGGGTAGCGGGTAACGGGTAGCGGGTAGCGGGTAGCGGGTAACGGGTAGCGGGTAACGGGTAGCGGGTAACGGGTAACGGCTAGGTTAAATTTATTTGTTCAGTAGAACAATACAAAAATTGTCCGGTGTTATTTTTTTAAAAAGAAGAAAAATACTCGCTTTGATATATAAGTGGCGCGCCAGGGTTATTTTCCCTTTCGCCTATAGCCCGGCTGAGAAGGTCATCCAGACGCGTTCTCATCGATTGGAAGCTAATACTAACCCATGGGTTTAATCATGTTTCTGAAAATTAAGCACTTGCATGCTCATTTGTACAAAACAGATTGCTTTTATCCAACTTCATCCTACATTTGGTTGTTCTACACCAAAGATACGTAAAAGCTAAGATATATATTATATAACGAATGTTGGAAAAACTTTTTCGAGAGACAATTCTTATTCAACAGCAAGTTGACTACGACTTTTAAAATTAACAGCAAATGCATAATTCGTATCATCATGACCTCATAGTTAAAAGCCGACTCCATTGCAGATCGTTAGTCCTTACGGGCCAACGGTAGACCGAAAGAAAAAGATGCAAACTAAACCGTACGTATACTGACGAGTAGGCATGAATAGATTGTGCTAGCAAATCCAGCCAAAGTTGCTCCAAAAAAAGGCTAAAAGTTGCTCAAAAGTTGCCAAAAATTGAAAAAGTTGCCACCAAAATTTGAAAAAGTTGCTCACTTTGGCGAGCCATTTTATTCTAGATAACAACTTAAAACATGGAATGTTGGATGTGTAATTCAATATAATCTTAAAGTTCAACATAACTACCAATAGTAGTACTTCATGTGATATTGACCATGGAGCGAATAACCGCTGGATAATTCGCGGGCGATATTAAATAGATAGCTGCTGTCCAGTTTGCGTGGGCGCGCGTAAAGCCAGTTTTATTTTATTTGTATATCATTTATCAATTAACTATCCTTAGTTTTGACCAATTTTAATAAAAACCTTCTAAATAAAGACCTTTTTGATAGTTTGGATCAGTTTTATACTGATTTGTTGCTCAAAAGTTGCCAAGGAAGGCAAAAGTTGCTCTAGGTTGCTCGCACTACAAAAAGTTGCTCAAAACGCTAAAAGTTGCTCAAAAGTTGCCGAGCACAATCTATTTATGCCTACTGACGAGTAACCGTGATTGCTGGTGCAGCGCGTAAGATACACAGTTGTCAACTGATTGCGCATTGGATTATAGAGCTATTTCTTACGTCAAACGGGTGCCAGATAATATTTTTGTAGTTATATAATTTCAAAAAATCTTTCATCTATTCGTTACCCGTTACCCGCTACCCGCTACCCGTTACCCGCTACCCGTTACCTGCGTTTTAGACACGCCGCTCAAAGAGGCAGAGAGTATAAACGATTTCTAAAAGAGCTAAATCATATTGCACTGTGGCCTGTTAAAGTGAGATTATTTTAATATTTATGAACCTGTAACTAACTTTTATATTTATAGTTTTTATTATACAATTTGTATGTACGGCTCTCGTGGTGTCTGATGAGTATCCGCATTCAAATAAAAAATAATTCATTCATGATACTCGGAATATCCTGCACACTTCGGTGAATAATTGTTAACTATTCACTTGTTAATTTAAAATAATTTCAAGCTGCCATGGCTATTTCACTTGTGTGGTATATACTAAAACGGCTCGGTAAATATCCACCACTAGTCAACGTCCCATGTTATGTAAACTGACACTTAATTGTTTTCGCATCCAATGTCTGTAGACGTTTTAATCCGCGATTGCTTATGCTTGGCAAACACAGTCACACATTCACACTGTGTGCTAACTTTACCATCAGTCAGTTATTAGTGCAGCACGCCCTGCAAACGCCAAAATCGCAAGGAACGAAAGAGCTACGCACCCAAGCTGTGTGTGTGAACTTCCAACTTAACCTGACATCGATCGTACGAGCTGGAAATTAACTTCTGACTCATTAAGGTGAGCAAAGTCGTATGAACGTTGTTTTGTATTTTAAGAATGCTCTATACACGAAACCCCAACTGAACAGTTTTCTTCGATTCTTAGTCATTATGGGATAATATGACTTTACGAATACTGCGTTTATTCAATTAATGTTCTCAAATAACAATTGTTCTCATATCAGGGCAGAGTAGCGAAGGAGCGCTTTTGCTTTCTTTAAAGTCCTACTTGCCTAACAGGCAATATAACTGTCCATGTACGTGTATATGTGTACTATTTATGTTATGACATACCTGATTGAACACCCACAGGGCTAATCCTGTAAAAGAAGTAAATATTCTCGTGACTGATGAAACTTATTAGACCCTTTATCAGGAGGAGTTTAGAGACTGAGCTTTTCTCCGATCCTCGGAATACCTTTGCCTTAGCTATGTGGAGCACAATAACCGCTCGATTCCTTAGCGTTCGCTAACCATGGCCACACAGACGAAAACGCAAGCAAGCGAAAACACAACTTAAACAGTATTCGTAGTAGCATGATGATGAAATTCAATGAGTTATTTTTAGGTAATTCGGTGAAATCGCTTTTGGAGCTTGTTCAGTTTGCCATTGATCTCGAGTGTCATAATAACGGATATATCGATCGCTGAAAGAAAAAAGCCAAAAACGTTTGTGGGTAATTCAGACGCGGTATTATTAGCCGATTAGTTGCTCTCTGACCCGAGCCAACAAGACCAAAGAACCATTCCAAATCTGACTGTGATCCATAGGAACCATGCAGATCGTCGGCTGATCACTGGATCTATTATTATTCACTTTCTTAACATATCGAAAGAAACTTACATACCAGCCTAATACTAGTATACCTAATAGGTAGTGAATGCTGCCGCTTTAATTATAGTTAAGGAAATTTATTAGAAGAAAACCTATAGTATTGAGATCTTTGGCAGGAAAAATATACTGACTGGGTAACAAAATGTCAATGTGTAATGTGTGTTAGATGAATCTATTGGTAGCTTTGAGGCTATTCTTGGGTTGCAATCATTCCTGATCCTTAGGGAATACAATCACACAAAAAAAACTGATGTTCTCCGGAAACAGGCATGCATATATTGGAGTTCTATGAAACGTAAACAAAGAGAGGCATTATCTCCGCCCCAAACTATCAAACCTTTCCCACGCCGCGTCCATCTTGGAATAAACCTATTGTTAATGCTTACCCAGCCTCGGTCTCAAACGTGTTGAACCGAGGCTGAACGGGCATGAACAATGGGTTTATTCCAAGATGGCCGGCCGGTCTATACGAACTAAACGAGAGTCATCAACTTATGCATGATCATCAAGTTACAAAACACATGCTGTGGGTTAGTAAACTTCACATCAAAACACAAGACTAATCAGTAAAGAGCAAAGAGACTAGTTTCTATCGCAACTTAAACGGGTTAAAGTCCCATCCAACGAGTTAGTCCTTTTTTACATTGCATGTATTCATTCTGTACTATTGTATGCTTGTCAAGCTTTCTATTATAGTTTACCCAACTACCTTAGTCTCTCCTAAAAGAGAGTCCAAAAGAGAGCTATGTGTATTATTCATGGTTATGACTGAATTACACAGGGTTTCAAAGGAACAAGCAAAAAGTTGCTTGCGGGTTTGAAACCTACAAGGAAAACCAAACATCCACAAGCTAAAAACTGAAACATGTATTAATGTGCCTGGTGCCTAATACAAGCATAAAAATGCCAGTTCATTTATTTTCTACCAGCAAATCGGTAAATCAACTCGCATTTTGCCAGTTTGCTTGTGCGAATTTCGAACCCTGCTTATGGTGAAGCGCTTTCCTTGTCAGGCCTGAATACAATGCAGAGACACATGTATACCTTTTTAAAAAGATCGTATATAAAGATAATGATAACTTACATAGCTTACTGCCTTTCAGTTTGCTGTCTGACTGTTGCCTTGCGTAAGCAAACTGAAGACTTCATGTTGCCATGCTGTAAAACCAACAGGTTCCGAGACACATTTAAAGTAAATTCAAGCGTGCGCCATTACAACTCATTATAGGATGTGTCAAAAAAATAAATTCTAGAGTTATAATGATTAGCATACAATTATAAGCCTTGTAATTAGTTAACAATTATTGTAATTTTGATATTCTTTTTTTCCTATTTTTGTTAATATTTTTCCATTTTAAGTAAACCTTAGCAACTCATATCATCTACGTTGCGTAAACAAGCAAAGATCTCAAAATGATGGTAATAATCAATTTAATCCATGGTATTGTACGAACTGCCTTGTTAATGCACTACCTTTTAATAATTTAGACGATAACAAATTTGACAATGTAGTAAACCTAAAATATAACCTCCAGGATACTATATTGTCTAAACTGCATCACTTGAAATTTAATCCCTTTTCTCTAAATGACAATGGAGACATTCTTGCAGATAACGATATTGACCCTGACACAAATTACTTAATGTTACAACACATTTCTAAAGATAAATGTAAATACTACATCGAATAAAGTCTTAATGATCTCATAGAAGAGGAAAACATAGAACAAGAGCTATCATTCTACACTTAAATGTCAGAAGTATAAAAAACAAACACGATGAAATATGCGATTACCTTAGATCACTAGAAATAACATTTTCCATAATAGGAATAACAGAAACACGACTTGCAGATAAATGTGCTGACTCCTTTAACATCCCTGGCTACAACTTCATAACGAGTAGCCGTAAAATAAAAGCAGGTGGTGGTGTAGGTTTATATATTTCCGAAAACATCGACTTTCAAATAAGAAAGGATTTATCAATTTTCAAAGAAGACACATTCGAATCACTCTTTATCGAATTCAAAACCAACAGTGATAGTGCAATAGTGATAGGGGTCATATATCGTCCGCCAAACATCAAAACTACCGACTTCGAAACAAAAATCGAAGAGGTTCTAAATAAAATTAACAAGGAAAATAAATCATGTTTCTTAATGGGAGATTTCAATATAGATTTATTAAAAATAAGTACAAATGCATATTCAAATAATTTCATAAATCAGTTGTTTTCATCTTCATTTTATCCTTCATTTACGCACAAAAGTGCAACTCTCATTGACAACATACTGACAAATACGTTAGAGAATGACAACATAAATGGAATTCACTTTTCTGATATATCAGATCATCTACCTGTTTTTACGATAAAACGGGACATCAAGATTGACAAAAAAATATGCGATGTTACGGTTAGCTGAGAAACTACGTCAAATAATCTCAACAAATTAACAAACGAACTAAGTAAAACAGACTGGGAGGATTCAAATAGCGAATCAGACCCCAATAAATCTTACAACAAATTTTACAATAAACTCTATAAGTTATATAATGAGTGCATCCCAGTAAAAAAATAAAAAATGTCTCGAAAAACCATGGTTAACAAAAGGAATCGTAAAATCCTTTAAAACAAAACAAAAAACTTTATAACAAATCTTTACACAAACCATCAACCGATAACACATTAATATATAAACAATACAGAAACAAACTCAATCACCTCAAAAGAATTTCCAAAAAATGGTATTACAAAGACAGGTTTGAGCAAGCACATAACAATCTAAAACAAACTTGGAATCTTATAAACGAAGTAATTAACAAGAAAAAAACCAAATCAATGATGCCTGAAACATTTCGAAACAACGATGAAACAATATCTGACCCATTCAAAATAGCCGAAGGGTTTAACGAATATTTCACTAACGTATACGTACAAATGTAGGTCCAAACCTTGCTAAAAACATACCCAAAGTAACTGCATCATTTAGATCATATTTAAAAAGAACCCATCATGAACGTTTTTTTTTGCTGCACCTGTAACTGAAGAGGAAGTAGAAAAAGAACTACTTAAATTAAATCCAAACAACACTACGGGATTCGACAAACGAAATCCAAAAGTCATGCGTCACATAACCCCATTTATTAAACAGCCATTGGTACTAATATTTAACAAATCGTTCTCCACAGGAATAATTCCAGAAAATCTTAAAACCTCAGTCATTACACCTGTTTACAAAAATGAAGATAATGCTCTATTTTCGAACTACAGACCAGTAACCATCCTGCCATGCTTCTCGAAAATATTAGAGAAAATAATGTATAATAGACTAATCAGCTTCATAGAGAAACACAATATATTGTACCATCAACAATTTGGATTTCGGAAACTGAACTACTCAACGGAATTAGCCATAATTAATTTAATTACCAAAATAACAGAAGCTATTGATAAAAATGAATTCACAATGAACACACACTAAAGCGTTTGATACAGTAGATCATTCAATACTTACCGATAATCTAAAGCATTATGGTATAATTGGCATTCCACTAAAAATGGTTCAAAAGTTACTTAACAGACAGAAGTCAAATCGTAAAATTTAAAAACAAATTATCTAATAAACGTGCAATAAAATGTGGAGTTCTACAAGGATCAGTACTAGGAACAGTACTAGGAACGTTATTATTTCTGCTTTACGTTAACGATTTACACAGGAGTTCAAACATTATGTCATTTATTTTATTCGTAGATGATACTAACATATTTTATTCACACACAAAACTTAATACCTTAAATCTGATTGTAAACAACGAACTAAACAAAGTATCTTTGTGGCTTAAAGCGAATAAACTTTCATTAAATATTAAGAAGACACAATTTCTTCTATTTAAATCTAAACGTAAAAAAGTCAATCAGACAATTAAAATAAATATTGATAGAAAAGATATTAAACATGTGGAATCAACGAAATTTCTTGGTATTCACAGACTCAGACCTAACTTGGAAACATCATATTCAATATACAGCAAATAAAATTTCTAAGACTACTGCATGGTATCTTATGGAAAGCAAGGCATTTCCTTTCTACCAAAATTTTGAAAAATCTTTACTACACCCTAATTTATCCATATCTACAATATGGCAACATCACATGGGCAAGCACGTATCCATCTAGACTAGAGCCAATTGGAAAAGCGTAAAAAAGGTCATTAGAATAATTACCTTCTCAAAATACAGGGATCACACAGCGCCTTTGTTTCAAAATCTGTCAATTATTCCTTTAGATGACATTAATACACAATTGACTGCCTTGTTCATGTTTCGACATTCTAAAAACATGCTTCCAAAATCATTTAATGACTTTCATGCTTAAAAATGAAATGCATACACACTATACAAGATCATCGTCAAAAATCCATGTTGGCATGTACCTTATATACGTACAAACTACAGTAGGTATTCAATAAATTATAGAGGAAACCAAGTTTGGAACAACCTTCCAAATATGGTCAAAGAGGCCAATTCATACAATATTTTCAGAAAAAAACTAAAAAAATATCTTCTTTTTGCTGAATAATCTAATATTGCTAGCAGAATATAAAAGTACAGTTGTCACATTCAAAAAGTAGCTTACAAGTACTACATGTATAGCTTATAATTAGTAAAGCCATGTTAATATTTTTTTTATTCTATATCAATAATCATCTCGGGGGCTCTCCCAGAAAAGCCCAACAGGGTTTATAGAGAGCTCCTGCTCCATAACACCATAGTTAATAGAGTGGAATGGTTAGGAAACCCGGCAAACTTCAAAAGGGCTAACAAAGGCGCTGCGATTTAGGTTCAGGACAAAAGTAAGGTAAGACAAAATATTTTTTTTTAGGTAAGACAAAAGATTGTGCACGATCATAGTTCATTAGCGTTCCCTGAACGACTGAACTCACACGTTTCTATTGGCTGATTGATTAACATGTTGGAATTTCTATTGTGTTTTGTGCACGGTGGTGGTTGAAAAAAGCTAACAAAGACATATAACAAAGAAGGTCCCTGAGTTTCCTAACCATTCCACTCTATTAACTATGATAACACTACGTGTATTATTGCCAATTAGAAAACACACAATGTACATAAAGTGTTAAAATGGAGCAAATAAAATGATTGCTTGATTGATTCAGTGTATATACTGTTATCAAGGTCTGAATAAACTATCTATCTATCTATCTATCTATCTATCTATCTATCTATCTATCTAGATCTATCTATTTATATAAAAACCGGAAATCAACTGTTATTGTGTTTTGAACCCCGCTGTCGCTTTTCAAATTACTGTATAATGATTTGGCTTTATCGAAGATAATATAAGAATATAATTTCTTACTAATCATGTTGATAAGAGGAGAAATCTTGCTCTTTGAAAAATAGTCATTATCTCCGCCCCAAACTATCAAACTATACGAACTAAACGCGTTGAGGCATCAACTAAACGCGTTGAGGCATCGACTTATTCATGATCATCAAGTTACAAAACACATTTCGTGGGTTAGTAAACTTCACATCAAAACACAAGACTAATCAGTAAGGAGTACTGAAGGAATTGTGCTAAAAATACAAACGAAGGTGATTACAATTTATTTACACTCGCTGTAGGGCCACATCCAAGTGAAAATGCAAAATAAAAGCAGTAAAAATACACACACCTTTACGCCCAAACGAAAAGAAAGCCAAGTGCGGAAGACCGTGCATATCGGTTCTGTTTATTACTTGGTTATGCTGAGTTGCTTTACACCAAGATCATACATAACGAAAATAATAATAGATAATAATAAATAGTTAATGATAAATAATAAATAATTAAATAGGAATGAAGGGTAGCGGTCGTATTTACATAGCAATGTTAACTAAGGTTCGAAAACTGTTACCAGTATCAGCAGCAACTGTATGGCTAGGCAAGTCATTCCATTCAGGAACTGTACGTTGGAAATCAGAATACTTGAAACAGTTTAAAGATGGCGAGAAGACATTCAACTTAAAGTTGTGTTTACGTCTGGTCAAAGTTTGTGAAAAAGATACATAGTCTTTAGCGTCAATGGCAATATGATCATTTAGGATCTTATACATTGTCAGCAACCTATTACACTTTCTTAAGGAGGCTAAGCTAGGTCAATAGCCCACTTCCGCGATATGCTTTACTTGTCACGCACAAAGCTTTCAATACGAAGCTCCGTGCTACATTAAATGTATTCTTTTCTCTGTGAAAAGAATAAATTAAATTTAGCACGGGGCCTCGTATTGAAACCTTTGTGCGTGACAAGTAAAGCATATCGCGGAAGTGGGCTATTTAAATCTTGCAACATTGCCGACACACTCCAGGCGTGAGTACCTGTTAAAGGTAAACCGAGCTGCACGTACGCCTTTGCATCATTTCTAGTTTGTTTATGTCCCAGACGGAACTAGCATAATTGAGGGCAGACCTTACCATACTTAAGTAGGCACTAGCTTTGACCTCAGGAGAGCAATTATATAAATTGCGCCTGAGAAGATTTAAAGTACGCGAGCCCTTCTTTTATATAAAGTCAATGTGCGAGTTCCAGCGTAAATCAGTAGTAAGTCAGTATCCTTGCGCACGACCACAATGCACTGCTCTGGAATGTATTTTCCCAGCAGAAATGAGTGCAGTTCTCTTATTTATTGACGCAAATATTTTCAGCTGATTTTTTTATATTGTGAGTCAGTATCCAATTTAATGTATGATACCAGCAACAATTTAGCACCAATAAATATCTTAAATTTATTTTTTAATACTTCCAGTATCCACTCTTATAATATACAATCCCCGACACCTAAAGATTTCTGCATTAAAGGTTCGAGACTTGAAGTACAAAAAATGCTTTTTCAAGAATTGGCGCTAGACTGTGGAATGAGATACCATGCGACTTTAGAGAACTATCAAAATGCATTCAAAAGAGAATTTCACAAAATACTCTTTGACATTCTTAAAGTGCAAGTAGCGACAGAGAACAACATGAACTCTTTTTGCCCCAAATCCTATATCTGATATACTTCAGTTGTCTAACTAAGTTTTCTTTGAGAGGCAGGAGCAGAAATGAAACTAGAATAAGCGCTACCCGAATTGCGAGATTAATTTATCTTGTGATGTCACAATGAAAATCTACGGGATTTTATTGTAGAAGTTTTCTCTAGGGAGGAGTTGATTCATCTTATGACGTCACAGGATCCATGAAAAGTAACCAAAATTAGGGATTAAATCTTATATTTATATAAGACACACCCATTATTATTTCAAAGATCAAATCATTTAAGCATAAGAAAAGTTAAACATAAAACTCGCTTAGTGTATATAATCTATTTATCAAATTCACTCATTTATTCATTCATTCATTTATTTATTTATTCACTTACTTATTCTTCTTTCTCTCATCCCTGCATATCTCTCTCTTCGTTAAGTTATCATACCTATTTGTAATTCGTTAATTTGAAAGACTACGGCCCGCCTTGATTAGTTAATGCTACCTGCGGGCCAGTATATCATGTACATAATTTTCCGAATGAAATTATAAAATGAAAAAAATAGGTCCAACAAGACCATGTCTGATGACTGATGTAAACAATTTGGGCTTAGTTATCAGCATCAAATCGAATATGACTACCATATTAGACTGCTAGTGCGGCAAGTCAAAGAACTATAGAATTGAGCGGGAGAGTTCTGAGTGAAAGGCCCTGTCATGGCCTGAAAGATAACGTTACCCGAATACACTTCTTCAAGGGATACCGTTTTGCATCTTTACAGCCTATTCTTCACTTATTTTGCCACTCTGATAATTAGTTCTCATTTAATATTAGTTCTGCCATCACTGGGCTGTTTTCCCAGGTTTCAGAAACTACCGCTACTGTGGGGAACGACTGTCTGTAAACAAATGGCAAAGCAAGAGACCACAACGTAACACCCACGCGACAAAACGATATCGAACTTTCCGCCAAAATATCGACTTCCCGATATTTTGATTATTTATTTAACGACTGCGTGATGCCTTGCGCTATCAGCGGCGTATGGGAGAGGGGAGATGAGAACAAGAAGGTAGCTAGGTCGCGCCCTTCTCCTCTCCCCTCCCTTCCCCCCCCCCCTTTCCCCCTTCCTTTCCCCCTCCCTTATGTTTAGAACGACGGCGGGAAAAAAACATCGCAGGGTTCCCGATCAAGTACCAGGTTTTCGTATTGGGCTACCTACGCGCGGTCAAAACGGGACGTATTGGGCTACCTACACGCGGTCAAAACGGGACGTATTTGGCTGCCTACACGCGGTCAAAATTGGACGAGGAGAAAAGGGTCAAACGGACTTTGACAGCGCGCCACAAGTAGCCCAATCTGAAAAAAAGTAACGAAAATACCATAAACCATTGCAAATATCGTAAAAAAAGTATTGCCATTTCTTCTTCAGATGGGGATCATGCTAAGAGGAAAACTACCGCCACTTGCTCGGGAGGCCCTGGCTGAGTTCTGCTCTACGTTCATCTTAATTGCAAGTAGTAACAACTCAAACGAATGCTCTTGGCATTAGCATAACCCACACCGCGGCAAAACGTCATGCGCATGCCTTTTGACGAGCACAGCGCGCGTGTCCACCCCATTTTCCCGCCGAAACTAAAAAAAATAGACACCCCAACCTCGTTCCCATGGGTCTTTACGCGCCTAATCCAAGATGGCGTCGATAGAACCCCTGGTACAAGCTGTTGGGATTCGGCTGCTGATTGGCGAGACGTTTCGCGCGCGCTGATTGGCAAATTCATAAGTACTTAGTGTTTTTGCCGTTTTTATAATACTCGCTATAATACTCGCTACAAGTACAACGACGTACGATTGGAATTCATTGGGATCACACTTCAACCGCTAACCGTTCTTCAGCGATGATGAATCCAAGATGGCGGATGTTCCTCAATATATGCCCACATATTGGGCATATTTTTGGGTCACATGACAAGCCTGTACCAGGGGTTCTTTCGACGCCATTTTGGATTAGGCGCGGAAAGACCCCTGGGAACGAGGTTGCCATCACCCGTGTTTTTAGTATTCTGACTACACTACACCGAGACGTTCATATTGAATAGTTTATTAAGGAGTGACAGGCAGTCATTTATCACGCCATAATTACAGTGCGTCATCCACGCCCTACTTATGTACATCATGTACAATTGACTCTTCTTAATATTTATGCGCAAATAATTAGCTACTCGCAAACGAGGCTATCCACGCATCGTTGCTCAGCTGAAAAGCAAAATGGCGTCGCGGACGGAACATTGCTGTGTTCCTCAATGCGTTGGAGACAAAAGGAAAACTCCTGAATTATCCTTTCGAACTCGGATGCACGTTGCGGCATCCACGATGCGGGGATAGCCTCGTTTTAGAGTAGTGAACTAGATATGCGCATAAATATTAAGAAGTGTGAATACATGAAATGTGCCACGCCAGATACGAAAAACCACTAAAAAAATCACTCTTTAGATGTGGCCAAAAAACTGTGTGGAAACGTATTCCCCGACTAATGCAATGGCACAGATCTCCAGAGACGAGATAAACAGGCCTTAAAACGATCATATCAAATCGAAACGAAAAGTAACTGAGTACTTATCAACTGAATGACTGACGTAGATTGACTTCACCTTTCCCGCTCCATGCTTAAATAGTACCAGCAATCCCTAGAGGATATCAGAGCCTCTACCTCGTGCCGTCAGAATATCAATTTCTGACTAATTCGTTCCTACATACCTCTCTCAATCGTCAGAAATTGCATTTTACGTTGTACGCGTATTTACAAACAAAAATTCTGAATTTCTAACGAGACCTGAAACAACCACGGGGGCTGATCAAAGCCAGGTCTCGGCTAACCCACAGATCGGAATTGGAATTTATCGTGTTGGTTTTTGCGGAGGGAGGAAAACCGGAAGACCCGGAGAAAAATCCTCGGAGCAAGGGCGAGATACCAACGAACTCAACTCACATATGGCGCCGTGTCCGGGAATCGAACATGGGCCACAGAGGTGAGAGGCGAAGCGCTTAACCACTGCGCCACTGCCCTATGAAATGTTTCGCATGAACATGAAAACTACTTAAAAGCTAAGCCTAAGACTTCAACAGGTTTAAGTTTTCTTAATTTGTAATTCACTGTGCGTTTACTAAGTTATAAAATTATTTACAAAAAAAAATTACGACCTCGGAAACTTGTATCTTCATTCTTTCGGCCAGCGGAGCATAACGTGTTGCCGCGAGCACAACCACCGACTATCGGCAAACTCACAATCTGATTGGCTACGCAGTCTATCGAGCTTTATTATTCAGCACATCGTCACATTGCCCAAATATGGTCGTTTTACCTTCAATATCTATCACCTTCACATGAGAGATATCCTACAATTGCTGTCATCCGAACGAATTTAACAGTTGTTTTTCTTTTTACGAAATCCTGAAGTGTTTCAAACACGTAGAAAACAATGAAATCGTCTTAATTATCAATAATTCTGTTCACAGAGAACACAAAGAAGGCAACAAAGTTGAATACTGAAGATTTTCAATACATTTTTAATAGTCAATCCATTCGTAAATGCCCAAGTCAGATTCCATACTGATTGCTTCTGCTCGAATACATTTATTACATGAAGAAAACAACTAGTAAATTACCTCATTTGCAGTTAACTTGCAGTAAGAGTGCCTAGGATCTTTTAACTATCAAGTTGAGAGTGTCGAGAATTTCTACTTTCTTCATCTAAACCCCAAAGTCGATTGTTTTCGACCACAACTTCGAAAAGTTGAAGCGAATTCCTGCATGAACCGACGAGTTATGTCCTGAGATATTGACCGTCCATGGCTATTCCTTTAACAGTTCCAGCAAATATTCAACATGTTTTCATCATTTCTCGAAGGCAAAGAAGCAAGTCCTGCTAAACTTTGTACCCCTTCAAGTGGAGAAAGTCAAGTTCAACTGCAAGCGGCTCAAGACAGAAGTACCAGCACTTCATGTGAATCTTCATGCCAATAACTAGCAGCCACAGGATTTCCTTTTAACATTTAAAATAACAGTACCTTTAACTAAGAGTCTTATGGAAAATACTTTGAATCCGAATAAAAGATAATTTAAGGCTTTTTTCAACTGTTTTCTAACCATCATCTCACTTTGAAAATGTTTACTTCGCTCAAAGTCGCCAAAATGCGCGTCACTAGATTCCCGCCAAAATCGTTATAAAGATGTACTTTTTGCGAGTATTGACTGCATTTTGTTATCGATGTGTTGAATAATAAAACAATTATCCTGCTCGATCTTGCGGAACATCGCCAGATTTTAGCCAACTCGGGCCTATCGGACACACTCTGTTTGTATATAGTTGAACATAACATGCTCTCCGATTCTCATTGGATACAATTGATCATGTGACGTGATATTTGTCCTCCGCGGATGCAAAATATCAAGCGATATAACCCATTAAATATTTTCTCTCGCCCGTCATTACCCGAATGCGTCACGTGACCCGATACTTTCTCACCGGGAAATATCAGCGAATACACCCCCTGTGAGCGTATAAGCGCGCGTCAAAGAAAATATATGAAGGATGACAACAACAGTAACCTACATTGTGGCGTCGAAATCTACCCTGATATTTGTCCTTGGACATTATCTGATCCTCGAAGCTCACAGTTTCCCTCGAGCTTCCCTCGGGAACTGTTCTCTTATCGGATCAGATAATGTCCGCGGACGAATTTCGATGCCACTGAAAGCGGAAGACAATTTTGGGATGAACAATAATGACAAACATAGGCACCCAAACATTTTCATTCAACAAAATTTGATCGTGTAATCCAACTTTATTAGATCGTTTTGACAAGCTCTGATTTTAATTGAGCTCGTGGGAAAGGCTTTATTAGATGACAAACAATCAATTAATTAACGCTGTTCTAGAAAGATCGTCAATCGATTGGAGGTGAAAAACAGCATTTACAAACAAGTTTTTTTCCTAATAACCCTACGGATCTCGTACAAGTGCCTTTAAATAAATGAAGTCAGATATTTTTTGCCATCCAGTTCAACCACGTGATTGCATTCCTGCAGAGGCCCAATGAATACAATTACTTCACACGAGTTAGTTACGTAACCCGAGTCGGTATCTTTTAGATTACGTGTACACTAGAGGAAAACGTGTGCGGATTTATTTTGTTCAACGTTCTCCTGGGAATAGAGAACAATATAAATCTGGATACGTTTACCCCTAGTGTACCCGTAGGGTGTAATATTGTTTATTTTATATCTATTATTGTGTAGATTTTCGGTGTTGGTTCCGTGGCACAAACAGTTCTCAGCAGACAAAACAACGGCACGTTTTTCTCCATCAACTTCAGCTGGGGCGTTGGTGTTACTATGGGCTGTTACTGGGCTGGAGGTGTATCAGGTAGCGTATGTCCCTTGGTTAGAAATACCTTATGAATGTCATGATATGCATTAAAGCCGTCTGTTTCGAGAAGAAGGATGGAAACACAATATATTATTTTGATCATAGTAAATAGAGGGGAATGGCTATGAAACCCAGCGACCTTCTTTGTTATAGGTCTTTGTTCGCTTTTTTCAACCGTGACCGTGCACAAAACACAATATATATTGGAATATGTTAATCAATTAGCCAATAGAAACGTGTGAGTCGTTTAGGGGACGCTAATCCCCCTTCCAACGTAAACCGCAGCGCCTTTGTTGGCCCCTTTGAAGTTTGCCGGGTTTCCTAACCATTCCACTCTATTAACTGTGTTTTGATCCACTGTGGCTCTCTAATTTGTTCTTTTAATTTCATCAGTGTTTTTTATCAACTCAATTCTTTACCATCCTTCATTAAATTACTCTCTGGTTACCTTTAGTATTCCTGAAAATATTACGATGGCCCATATATGCAATGCACGAATATATATTTCAGTGCACAAATATTTATTTTAATGCAGGAAATGTATTTCTTAGTGCACTGAGTAATTATATTAGTGCACTAATAAATTACACTTGTGCACTAAGAAATAAATTTCGTGCATTAAAATAAATATTTGTGCACTGAAATATATATTCGTGCATTGCATATATGGGCCACCATAGGTCATTGACCGAAATAGAAAAAAATGTTTTCATGATTGTGAACTAGAGCCTTGACAAAAATAGATGAAACTTTCAATAGAACTTCGCGTGATAAAGAACCTTAACTAGTGTTTTTGAATTTTGGGTGATCATGTGACCTGTTAACACGACTATTTGAGGGGGAAACGCCTTCTAAAATGGGGTAACGAGTTTTCATCAAGTAAACAAGTTATACTTTGATTATATACTTATTTCAACAAACTCACGCTTAGAGAACTTGACTTTCATTTACTATCAAGGGGACATTCGGCAAAACAGGTCTCGTGACCACATTTTCCTCTTCTGATCTTCATCCCATAATCAATTAAAACAGAATCTCTAACCGTGATTCTATTTGATTTGTTCAAGCAATCTTATTTTCATGATAAATTTTCTCCGATGTATAAAACTCACGGGCCCATCCTTTATAATGTTTCTCTTATGACGTCACTGATCACGTATCACCATAAGAAGCAGTATAAATGTCGAGGAAGTTAAACCCAACAAAACTTTAAGTTATAATTCAAAAATAGTAACTATCAGTAAAGTAAGGCAAGAAAACGCTAAGCCTTTGCTGGGGGTCTGGCAACAAGTCAAGCCTATGTAGTGGCATAAAATTTATTATACAAAAATATGCTGGTAGAGATAGATAATCTTTTATAAACACTTATATTATACTTATAGTTGTATCAGTGATTTTACCAAATATTTTGTCTTAATCGGAAAATAGTTCACTAGGAAGAAATGACAGTAAATTCCAGGTTTGACGTCACATCATTAGCATATTGGAAATACAAACCTCTATAACGCCTAGACGCAACGCTCAAATCAAGAAATATTCTACTGTTCACTTTATGTAGAATCGATATTAATGATAAAAAAATTGGGCTTATAGGCACTTTAAGAGAATAGATTCAAGGAAAGAATTCTAAAGCTGATTTTTTAACGAATATTTTCTAGGAGCGCACATGAATCCCGCTGTCACCCTTGCCTTCGCCGTTGTAAGAAGGTTACCGTGGAAGAAAGTACCGTTGTATTGGCTGGCACAGATCTGTGGTGCTTTTGTGGCCTCTGCGTGTGTATTTGGTGTCTACTATGGTAAGTGGTATTGTACAGTAGGAAAGTCTGGGAAAATGGAACTCTCAAAAATCCCCTCAAAAATCCCCTACGCGAACTCGCAGTGACATCAGTCCTATTGTGTTGTCTTTCTGTCACTGATCCAATCAAATTACAGAGTTACGGTACAGTACAGTTACAATACAGCTAATGTCTTGCCGTAGTTCTTTCCAACTCATACGAAATCTACTGTAATTACATTTAATGCATTAATGATGTCGATTGCATTGGACATAATAGGAAGCTGAGGTTTCTTTTCATACTATAGACGCTCTAAATGCATTTGATGGTGGAATGCGACAAGTTCTTGGCCCACAAGGCACTGCGGGCATCTGGGCGACCTACCCACAACCCTTCTTATCTACCTGGGTCGGGTTCGCAGATCAGGTAAAGACATTTTTGTAAACCTATCCTTCAGATTTATAGAAAACGTTGACTGGATTGCAAAGCTTGCCAAAATATTACTTGACTTGAACCAGGGGGAAATTACTAGGGGAGTCCATCTCGCTTTGTTTGGTACCAGTTTGGAGTCATAGCTATATTTAGCTCCAAAGATACTCTTTGTGATTGGCTAGTTGGTAATTAAACTTAACTTCATTCAGTCAGTTTTCTATTGCTGCTTTGCAATCAATCCCAAGAGATTCCGATAACCAAGACGTGGCGGCCATGTTGGTTGACCAACAATTGAAGCTAATGAGCAATCATTTGTTAACGTCAACCAAGAGTGTTTTCACAAGTTAGGTTATTTTTAAAACGGTTTTTCGCTATAGGCCATTTTGACGATGTTGCGCGCGCATTGAGAACAATATACATGCAATCAAGAAAACGAAAGATTTTCATGCAACATTGAGTTTTGGCCGGCCACATTCTGTTTTTTTGGCGGGCTACATGCTTTTGTTTTCAATGCGTGCGCAACATCGTCAAAATGGCCTATTCTTGGGTTGCAATCATTCCTAAGGTAATAAAATCATAAAAGCGTAGCAGCCGTGTTGTTGGTATAACAAAAGTAGCTAATGACAGGAGCCCATTACCAGGAGCGTCCCTATGTCATGGGCTGGGCCCCCAGCACAGGAGTAGATGTGGCTATATTTAGAATTGCTGGTTTTCACTTGACGTCATAGCCTCCATGTTGGTGCCCTTTAACAATAGATTACTCGTTAGCTGTTTTGTTGGGGCACCAACATGGCCGCCATGCCCTTTGTCATTTGAATCTCTGGGGATTGAGTGAAAACCAGCAATTCGAATTCCCGCGTTGAAAGTGAGAAGAATGATAATGAATAATAATGAGAAGTGACGTTAGCTATCTCATTGGCTAAGACAACATGGCCTTTGTTTATTTCGCGCGAAATGCAATTCTAAATATAGCCACATCTACTCCTGTGCTGGGAACAAACCCATTGGGGAAGATGGACGCTCCTGGTAATGGGCTCCTGCTAATGATGCAAAGTTTTGTACACTTGTACAATCCACCATGCAATTGGCTGGATAAACAATCTAAAAATAGTCCAACTTGTGAAAACGCCGTGACACCTGTAGAGGACATATGACGTTCCTGGTGCTGGGCTCTACGTCAACAAGATGGCGGCAGTTACGCCAAGTGAAAACAAGCAGTTATTCCTAAAAAATACCATGGTTCTAAACTGATGACATCAGATATGGTACTATATAGGACCCCCCTCCCCTAATAACTTCCCCTGCTTATACATGTAAAAACATATAGTCATACAACACTTTAAATCTTCTAATAAAGCTTATTTACTCAAGCTTCATAGGACCGATCATGGGACCATTATATTGATCAAGCTCTCATTTTACATGTTAATATCCCTTCCCTCTCCACACCTAGGCCGAATAAACTAAGATTACTAAATTTCCCGCTCAGTACCTAATCAAATGGTGGATTCAGTCAACCTAATATCAAATCTGTAATTTGCTTATAAGGCCCTTGGTACGGCACTGCTTGTGGGATGTGTTTTTGCCATTATTGATAAGGACAATGTCGGGCCCGACAAAACGATCGCCCCAGTCCTCATCGGCCTGGTCGTGTTCGTGATTGGCTCCACTTTTGGCTTCAACTGCGGCTACGCTATCAACCCAGCAAGGGACTTGGGACCGAGAATGTTCACAGCTGTGGCGGGCTGGGGAACAGAGGTTTTTACGTAAGTATAGAATAACTATAACTAATCTTGACAGGTCTGTAAAACGCCTGCGCATGCGTGAATTTCACCAGGGAATCACGTATGCGCGCGTCTTTGTGCTTCCAATGTCACTCTATCGACCCAGCCGCCATCTATTGACCAGCAAGGCGTCGTCTATCGACTAGCAAGGCGCCGTCTATCGACCCAGCCGCCGTCTATTGACTAGCAAGGCGCCGTCTATCGATCCAGCCGCCATCTATTGACCAGCAAGGCGTCTATTGACTAGCAAGGCGTCGTCTATCGATCGTTAGAATAGCCCAGCCGCCATCTATTGACCAGCAAGGCGTCGTCTATTGACTAGCAAGGCGCCGTCTATTGACTATCAAGGCGTCGTCTATCGATCCAGCCGCCATTTATTGACTAGCAAGGCGTCGTCTATTGAACGTTAGAATAACCCAGCCGCCATCTATTGACCAGCAAGGCGTCGTCTATTGACTAGCAAGGCGCCGTCTATCGATCCAGCCGCCATCTATTGACCAACAAGGCGTTATTAGGGCTCGTAAGATTAGCTCGGTATAGGGAGAGTCACAGTAAACTGCTCTTAATCCTCGTTCATTTACTCGTTCAAGTTTTCTTTTGTCGGAACCTCTGCAAAAATGCTATACAAGACCGCAGTATATTAGGTATGGTAAGATTGCTGTCATATATATCCTCAGCTTTGGTTCAACTGGTATTAGTTTCCTCATTCTCACCAGAACTCCAACAGGTTTACTAGCGTTCTTACATGCCAGTGATATGTGTTCTGAAAAATTCAAGTTCCTATCAATGACCACACCTAGTAGTTTGAGTTCCTCTGTGGATTTAATTACGTGACTGTCAACTTCAATTCAATATCTAGCTGTTTAATGAGGTGACTTGGTTATGCTAAAACAATTAGACTTCTAGCTCTTGGTTTCTCTCCACTTTTATAGTTGACTCGGGGCTGCGCCTCTCGCCAACTGTCGCCCGATATGTAACCTTTTCATTTCCTTGATCACTGTACTAACGTTCAAACGTACAAAACTACTGCTGGTTCAACTTATTAGCGGAGACAGAATGCTTGCTTGGCTTGACCTGCGACAGGTATAAGAACAAACCGTAACGGTGCTGCGTACAGAGCCGTGTCCCAACGTCTCTCTGATCGCGCACATGGCCCTGTCCTTAAATATGCATCAACCGTAGCCTTGGAAATACCGCGTTACAGATAGAAACCTTGAGCTTGCAGTCTCATATGTACTTTGCATGATGACGTCACATACTACAACTACCATAATGCTTTGCGCTGAATTAGAAAAATAATTCGAAAAGGATTATGGTAGTTGTAGTTAAATAACGCCATCATAAAAATCGCCTATTGTTAATTACACTGCCTGTGTTTTCAACAGAGCTTCTGATAACTGGTCTTGGGTACCCTGTGTAGCGTGTCCTGTAGGTGGTGTAATCGGAGCCTTGTTGTACATTGCACTTATCGAACTCCACCATGACGTCATCGAAACTGGCTACGAGGACGAACTTCCCTCAGAGGACGATAACATGGCTCGACTGGTTTCCAGCTACACTGAAGGATCATGGTCTCCGGGACAGATTTCAAAATCTCCTGAGAAGAACTGTAATGAAAGAGAGAGCACCATATGAATAGATTGCTGTTTGGATGTGTGGTCTGGAATTATGTCCAGCAACAACAAGCTTTACGTTGTACCCTTTCAAATGCAATCTTAGTGTAAATATATAAATTAAATTAGTTGGGGTTTAAAAATTAGGGCTAAAAAGAAGGACAGCCAGCCAACTAGGAATTAGAGCGAATTATGTAATTTTATCATATACCATATACCATATATCATATATCATATAATAATAACATATCACATATCATATGCCAAATATCACATGCCAGATGTCATATATCATATGTTACATACCATATCTTATAGTTCACCACAAAATGTTCGCGCGCTCTCTTTGGCCAAAAGTGATCACGTGACGTGTAGTATTCTTACGCCACTTAGCACGGCGGCGACGGCAGTTACGACGGGGGGTAGAAAAGTATTTGCTGCAGAAATGTGGTGTTTACTAGTTCCTTTATTCGCGTATAATTACGTTTCACATCCAGATATTCGAAAAATATGATAAGCATAAAGTTTTCTTCATCTTCACACCGAACGATAGTTCCTCAACGGACACAGTCTATTTGTATAATACTGCCCGCTGGAGAGCGGAAGACAATTTTGTGATGAACAATAACGCCTGATAAATAGCATCCGCGGACGACAGCGTGATCAATTTTCATCCAATCAGAATCGGAGAGAATTTAGTGGTGAGCTATATAACGGCTGAGGAGCGTAGATCAGCCATAGAAACTGAGAGCGAGTAGTCTAATTGTTTTAGTAGAAACCAACTAGTTGTTCAATCTTAAACTAAAAGAAGATGTTGATGAATAGTCCAGATTCGTATTCGAAAATTACCGCTGAATGCGATGACTACAGACGCATGTATACAGGGTTAGCCTCGTTCTTATGTTAAACATTCATAAATACCAGCAAGAAGGTGGGCTATTCACAACTCTGCGTATTGTTGTAGTCAGTTTCGCTTTTTGCACCTTCTCGCTGGTATTTATGAATGTTTAACTTAAGAACGAGGCTAACCCTGTAAAAATGCGTCTCTTGTAATCGCATTCAGCAGTAATTTTCGAATGGACCCTTTGCACGTGACGTCATAGCCGCCATGTTGGTGTACAGTTAACAATAGATTCTTCGTTAGCTTCTTTTATTCTGTATACCAACATGGCCGCCATGCCCTTTGTCATTTGAATCTCTGGGGATTGAGTGCAAACCATCTATACGAAACTATTGGCCGCCATTGTTTTGTTTTATATGAAAACCATTTTCGCTATTCACTAGCTATCACAGAATAGATAATGATAGCTTAACCAATCAGATTAGAATACTACTTGGTTTATACTAAAATCGAATATGATCGTCGTACTGCGATATGATTTTGACATTTCCCCTATATATGTATAGCTGGCTTTATGTTTCCAAGGCAAGTAGAGTTGGTAATCCTGCTTGAATGTTGTACGCGCTAGTACCATCGAAATATGAATTTACCTTACAACACAGCTTCCTTCAATTGTCTCTGGGCTAATGTAAAACTTTACGTTCTATAAACTTCATTGTTTGCCCTCAAAACCGTGTTACCGAGGCCGGCAGCGCCCGAGTCTTAAATTCAGCTCTGTATATTCTTCCAAGTGTCACAAGTGGGAAATTGCATAACAGATCCACTACCGTGCTAACGATGTGGGATGAATTTATTTAGTTTGTCAGACGGCTACCACGACGACACGTCAGACTTCGATACCTTTTAACTTCTAGTTAACCCGCTCATGGATTCTACTTCATTTTGGGACTGAAGAGTTCAACAAGCGCCTCAGTAGTGTAGTTGGGAAGGAAGAGGGCTAGTACAGGTTGTTTAGTTCAGAAAGGTAGTTTTTACCCTGTGTTACTATTTAAACGCATTCAAGATAGGGGCTAAGATATACTCAGTTTAATTAATCATATTTAGTTGGTGTAAATAGGTATTAATTTTCTTGAAGAAAAAGCCAAAGAGAATTACGAATAATGGTAGAGTAGCGGAGTTATGTTTTTCATAACAATGGGACTCGACATCGGAAGTGAACAGAGAATTTAATAGGGCAATTCGTAGTTCTTTAGGGCTTTGGTGACATCGAGGCTATCTAGTTAGCATGATTATCACAATCTATCCATATTCTTAGAAAGAGTGTTTGTATCAGTGCAGGGTCAACTCCATCCTACATGCGAGGCTAAGGCTTGGTTACCTTTCAACAACTACGAATTGTACTATTCATAGTTCTACACCTGTCAATTAAAAACACTTTAGACCAATCAGAACGCAGCAATGTTCCCCCGGGATCGGAAAATACCGCCGCCATCTTGTCCCACAAGCCCGTCAGATGAGATGAAAACACAAAATTCAGATCTTCGCAAAGATTTAAGAAATTCAGCGAAAGATGGCAAATTCAGATTTTTACGAAGACTATCGGCGAACTCAGCGTTTCTCGCTGTGTTTGTTTTGAATTTCTTCGGGTTAAAGTTTACGGCTTGTAGGATATAGCAACAGTAAGTTCTAAGAGAGGAAGAGCGCTGTGGAACTATCCTAATTCGTTGTTGCCCCAATACAGATCACGTGATGTTTCCAGGGGATTTAGGGCTTTGTATTAGAGTTCGAGTAATTTATGCATTTTCCCATGGGATAAAAAAAACACAAAGAAACAGTTCTCAAGGGTTTGGTCAGGTGATCTGTTTGGGCAACATTGTGAGGAGTGAATTAGGTCTATTGGAAGTCGGCATTCCTTTCATCACTCGCGCATAGGCTCACCAGTGACTCTCCCTTCACACCTGGCATATGAAAGGTTTGAAAAACAACACAACTGCGCATGCGCAGTTTGACCCCAGAAACCATGGTCCGTTGTGTCCGATCTGGTGATATTTATTTTACTCAAAATCAGAATTCAATTCCAAATTTGGTTGGCGAAGAGGAGTCGATACTTTCCATCGGAACTTTCTGAGAAATCAAAGGTAAGTTTTGGTCAGTTTGATCCGCTCGAATTTGTGGTTAAAAAATACCGATCTTCTGATGAAATATACTGTAACGAAATATGTTTCAGCGAAATGATGAAACGTTAGATAATTCTATTGTTTACGCCATAATTTCTCGTCAGATTTCTAATTCAGATTTTTCAAATACATGTATATTATATTCAGGTGCAGTATATTTTTGAATTATTCGTTTGATTTCGAGCAAAATTGTATTTCGATCTTTTCTTTCACTGAGCATAAGTTAAATTCTTTGAAAGGCCGACAAAGATATTTTGAAACAGCAACTCAGTATTCCGATAAGATAACTGTTAGTGTCACTCTAGCTCAAAGGTAGCAACAGATAAGGCCTGGGTGAAGAATGACCCGTACCCCTCATAAGTGAAGTTTGGTTGTACCTGACAGCATTGAGTTTACTCTATCTCATTACATCTCCCTTTTTAACATGTTGGCGAATGTGGTTGCCATAGGGACGGAATCTTCGAACTCATTTTAAAGAAATATAACACGAGGCCTCGCGGGAGGAAAGGAAAGTACACTAAGCTGAGGTATAAACACGTATCATGCAGTTTGCCATGTAGTTAATAGCCTGCGTTGCAAGCGCAGAGGGAGGGGAGAGGAGGCGGAATGAGGAGAGAAGAAGAGGAGTGGAGGTTTTTTTCCCTTCCCCTTGAAATTTCTAACTGTTCTAGTTGAATCAAGAAAGTATGCACTACCCTTGATTCATTTGCAGAATAATACCCGCCACGTTAAAACCGTTTACCCTCCTCCCGTAGGCTTTTCAGGTCACATTTCATGTTTCCATGGAAACTATCACGATAAAGTGATAGGCGCATGCGTCGGAATTTGCGGCACGGAACCCAATCTCGTTTCCAGGGATCGCGCTTTTTTCGCGAGGCCAAGAAACTCTGGTCACCGCTGGCCGAAAAACGTGCTGGGACTGGGAACGAGATTGCACGAAAGCGAGGCGGTAAAATCGGAAGGAAATAATCTGAACTCTCTTCTTTTTCTTGTCGAACACTTTTCATTGAAAAGTGATGGATCATTCAAGAATAATAGTTGATAGACAAAGGAACCTCAGTTTATAACTAAATATATAGCACATATGGTTTTGATTTTTTCCTTTCCTTCCTTTCTCCGTTCATCACTAGCTAAAAACCGTTTTCTTTTTAATTATTAGGACAAGCGTGAATAGTCGGCCGTGAATAAATGGAAGATAATAACACCTCCAGAGAATCACCAGACAAGATGGTAAATCCAACCATCAGGCTGAATCCGTTTTCAACAAATTTGGTCCCCAAGGATAAATATCATTCTCATTGCAAGCAAAATGAAGTCGAAGTTAAATCCAAACAAAATGAAGGCCAGTACATAATCTTTCCACCAATCCCAAAAGGCCCCGTGACATTGGTTGGTACATGGCTTTCTGCGACGACTAGTTCTGATGAAAAAAAAGAGTTGTTAAAAATACTAGACTTGGATATAAGACTCCTCTTTTGACGCAACGCAAAAAACCTTAAAATAATCATGTGGTCAGGATAAGTATGGGAGGAGACTTATTTATTAATTACTTATTAAATAAAACAAAGGGCCGGGTGATCAATCTAACGTAATAACACGTCAAGATGTGGCAACTTCCCGCTTGATACCTCGTGATATACAGCTATTTAAAAAACGTTTGTCCCGTTCAAACGACAAGCGACGTTCCCACACCGAAATGGATTGTGGTTATAACTGTCCAGCTGTGAGAAATGGATAAACTATGATGTAATTCGGAAACTATAGTACTCGATTTGCAGTAGACCATTAATAATCGTCTTAAAGTTTTGACCCCAAAAATAAATGAATTCACCAGACTTTCAGCTACAATCACAAGCCATTTCGGTCTGGGTATGTTGCTTACAAGTCGTTTTTCCGGACAACCATTTTTGAAATTAAATAGCTGTATAGAAGTAGAATTTTGTTGGCCATTGAGTGTAGATAACCGCATTAGGGTTTTGACATTGAACTGGCTTCCTCTTTTTTAAACCATATTTTTATCATGATGTCTTTAATTCTAACCAATTAAATCACACGTGAGAGTTGCTTATGATACGACAATTCTGAATGCTCACAGTACAACTTTAGTCTTGAATTGTGGCGTCAGTTTTCTTTAACACTACGTCACTATATTTATTTACTAGCATGCCGGTTATCTGAGTGCCGGGTTACGCGCCAGTCTGATGTGCGTTGGTCGAGGGTTCAAAATCATGGCCTGACTAACACTCAGGCTGCCTTTGTGAAATATCATTCTCGAACTACAACTAATGGTTAGACCTTCACGTCTTCTCGGATAAGGACGTTAAATCGTAGGTCTCCCGTCGGCCTCAAGAGTCTCACCAGACTGTCACGAGCTACAGACGTTTAATAAGGTTGCTTTACCTTTACTGTATGTTTAAGTGATTTAATTTTTTTAATAGTTTCTTTAAATATATTTAAGTATTATTGGAACCTGACGACTGCCACAATTAAGGCTGACATACAAATCCGTTTCCTTGCCGCGTTAAGCCTGGTTCACACTAGTGACGCAAGCTGATAAGCGCAAGCAACATAGCATACTCAGTAATCACATATACGAGAACAAGCGTCGCTAATTAATGATCAATGTATTCACTGCGTATGTTGCTTGCGTTTATGCTTCCGTCACTGGTGTGAACCAGGCTTTAGAGTTTTGGTAAGACATGGGGAGCTAGAATACAATTTGTCCTTTCTTGATGTACCATAACCTATTTGGACGTCTTATTGATGTACAGAATCGATTTCTTAGAGTGCCCTTTAATTTTATTATTATTTCTCTTCGAGAAAATTAAAAATCAACAGACTAAAACGATTTGCCTCGTACTCGTTCTTTTTCGATATAATGTACAAGAAATGCTCTATTATGTACTGAAAAGACTGAGAACACGATATAATCCTGACAGGGTCTTGACACTGTAAATTGTCGTAATCCGTCTGAAGGTAATGATGCACAGTGATACCTCTATACACAGAATAAATCATTATGAAAAAAGGAAAAGGAAAAACGAAAGATAACCATGCATGTCAAAGCATTTTCAGACAGCGCGCATGCGTGACCGTACCCCGACCGCTCGCCAATAAAATATAAGGTATAATTACATTATTCAGGTAATAACATCAAATGTGTGTGTGATGGCCGAGTGGTCTAATAGCCCGTGCTAAACTCGATGGACTAGGTTCGACTCTCAGGCGGAATCAGTTTTGTTTCTTGTATTTTTCTCATGTTTTGCTACTGTTTATTGTATTTTTTTTCTTCTGTATTCTTCTTCAATAACACTTGCTCATTCATTTCAACATAAGATAAATGAGTATATTGAAGATCGTGCAATTTTGACGTCGAGTTTTCGTTTTTGATAGCTTTCTGAATTTGAATATCGTAGAGTTGACCTATTGAATGCCGTAGTGTGCTTGAAAAAATAATAGGAATAATTACTTATTGGAAGAAAAGATTATCTACTTGAAGATCCGCTTATAGGATCCTGGATATACTTATGAAGTTGGCGATTTACTGCTCAACCAATGAGCAGTTAATCCGTCTAGTCAGGTCAGCGGCAAGATCACAGAAAACATGCGATATAAGACTTGCTGCGTGTGAGCGAACCGTCCGTACAGTAATCAACTGTGTTAACTGAATATGTCATCGCTTTGTTTCACTCGTGGATGCACGCAAGCGTAGAAACGAGTTATCGGGCTTACGGGAAATCGTATCACTCACTCACTATGGTGTTAGAACGCCGAAGAGCCTGTGGCAGGGTGATGATAGCAAGCGATATTCGATTTATTCAATATTTGCATATCAAGATGTAGAGGAAGTCTCATGAACTGCTCGTGCTATACGTGATTTATGGTAACTGAGTAATATTTTGAAAATTCTGATAATTGCACGAGCCGTTAAGCGCGATTGAAATTTGAGAACTTTCAAAATATATATGATATATTTATATATAGTATATTTATATGGCGGCTACTGCGAGAGAAGACTCTTGTAAAGGTTGAATCACGTGACCAAAAATCTCCACAAATCCTGGAGATTTTAATCATGTGATGTGGGCATCCAAGATGGGGGCCAAGCTAAATATGGAAATGTTTAACACGTGCCTACAAACCATAGGTATCCCAATCCGGAGTGAGCGAGACCACCGAGATGCGATTAACAGTATTTCCATGCGGCGTACGATGCAGTGAAAACAGGTCTACTAAACGGCTCGAAATGGTTTGCTTGGATAAAGAAACAGTGGAAGGGTATCACAATGCTACCAGGATGTGTCTAAGTGCTAAAGTCTAAGTGCTAAAGATTTAACGGTTTCTTCTGGCATTTATACGGATGAAACTTGCCAGAAAACAACACAGCAAAGCACTTCATCAGGAGCCATTATCTATTACTCTACCTATACAATGGGTTTAATGTTATTTAAAATCGTTTTACTGATAACATTTGAGCAATCGAATCTATATATATATACAAGTTATCTCTGGACTCAGTCCGTTACGTTGTGCCAATAAAAAGCATTGTTGAATAACCTTTGCGTCACAACTGAAGAGCCAATCAGAATACGTGATAGTTCAGCCTTTACCAGGGTCTTCTCCTGCAGTAGCCGCCATTTTGGATCTGACCGAGAAGACATGGGCACGAGGTTGGTATGGAAGCGCAACTCTGACCGGATGGGAGAAGGGAAATGCCGCCTGCATTCTTGAGAGATAAGAGCTTAAATATTTAACAATTATTCAGCGAGGTAAATATCCACAACTATTCACCGACACTGAGGTGAATAATTGTTTTAGTATATACCACACTGCAGGAGAATAGCCAGCACAAAATAGTTATTTTATTGTCTGTCAAATGGACAAAAACTCGCGCGAGGTCATCACTGCTTCGGTCGGAGGTGAATATGAAATTATATATTCACTGTTTGAGTAGCCAATCAGAGCGAGCGAAAAGTGATATTCACTGATGTGGTATATACTAAATGTGATTAAACCTCGCCGGAACCACTTCTCGTAGAGAGAAAATGACATCAATCCCGGGTTGAGGAGGGTGGGTGGGTGGGGCGCCAACTTCTATCACTATTGCATTTCCCTTTTATACACCCTAGATACCAAATTATGGGAGGTTGAGCCTTATGGCAACATACAGCTTTGTACGTCATTAATGAACTCCTATCGGCAGTATATAACAACTATTCAATGTCTTACCATAGTATACTATTTCTGCCTCGACTATCATATTGTCATTAATGACGTATGGAAGCACAACTCCTCCCTTCTTAGAACCACCCCCAGAAGCAATAACTGACTGCTCACCCTATCAGAAGATAACACGTCTTGTCAGGTCAGCGGCAATATCACAGAAAACATGTGATGTCCTAAAAGCTCAGACTCACATCACGTGAGCGAACCGCCCGTGCAATTATTTTACATTACTGTACTCATAGATTTTAACTGAATATGACGTCAGTTTACGTCAACGCTTGGCTTCACTTTTCCACATATGGCGCATATGATTCGTATAAAGTATATATTTGCATGTTCATTTTCATGTGTCATATCTGGCCATAACTCAGCTACTAGATTTTCTCACAAGGAGGTGGTTTGAAACTGAGGGAGTCGACATTTCTCTCCTTTGATTTCAACAGGTGAGATATGATGTTTGTATTTAACCGGTGTGTTGTGAAAAAAACGGGAGAATAACTTGATCTGGACAACAATCACATGGGTGTATTATAAATTGAGGCAGCATTCAAGCGAATTTATGCATGATTTCGTGCATGCATTATTGAACTGGAAATGTATTTATTTCTGTTCTCTTTTCTCTTATTCCGAAATACTCCAGTTTAGATATCAAAATACTCTCGAATGGATAAAGAAATGGAAAGCAAATTGGAAGATACTTCACTGAAGATGTGTTTACGCATCATTAGAACCTGTAATCATGTCAAAACCATTTACAGCACGAGCCAGAATTCCTTCAACAAGAAAGGCGCAGACGAGACCAAGAAAATCGAGGTTGGACCAAGTTCCTTTCCACCCATCCCAAAAGGTTATGTGAACTTGGTGACCAGGGACATTTACACGGCTCTCAATTTGCCATCGTTGGGTTTTAAAGAAAAGAAGGAATGGCTGGAGGTTTTGGATAACGACATTAATATGCTACTGGGGACCGTAAGAGTATGCAAATAAAACGTTACAGACCAGTCCTTCACAAACCAGGACCCTTATACCCATCGCAGCTAACTAGTTTAAGCGCTGTAACAGAAACTAATGTTATTGTTAGAGAATTTACATCACATGTAAGCAATCTCGCTCTTTGGAAGTGTAGCTGATTCAGAATTCTTTATATTTCTGTTTCATGTTCTTTCGTTCGTTTGTTTCGTTTAGTCATGAACTTTTTGACCATAATAAATATCAGTCCATCTCTAATTTATATATGTAATCCATATTAACGCATAAATCGTTGTAGTTCCAGTCACAATTCCCTGCTTGCGCGTTGTTTTGTGGTTAATTTGCAAAACCGATGTACTGTTTTCTGAGTTAGGTTCGTTTAATATACTTCAAACCAATTAGTAGTTCATACAGAGATTGATGTTACCGACACACGAAGTCCCACATTAATAATTCTAACGAGTTAGGGCCGCACCTTGATTCTGTAAGGTGTTACCTGCGTTACTGCTTGACGTCAGTCAAATATATATATTTAGTGATCATAATGCAGACAGTGTAACCACTCTTTCGGCTCAGTATTGTAGTGAGTGTTACGAATATGTACCTTGACTGAGTTTTGTTGAGGATAACGCCAATAGAAATAGGAGAAAGACTTGCGTCAGAGGTGCAGTTTCCCAGTTCTAAACAGCATCTCTCACATTCGGTTTTTACGACGCCATCTTGGATTAGGCGCGTAGGGTCTCCTGGGTATACGTATGAAGTTGGCGATTACTGTACTTTGTTAAGTGAATATGACGTCAATCTACGTCAACGCTTGGATTCATTTTTCCACATATGGCGCATGTGATTCGTATAAAGTATATATTTGCATGTTCATTTTCATGTGTCTTCTCCGGCCATAACTCAGCTATACTAGATTTTCTCACAAGGAGGAGGTTTGAAACTGAGGGAGTCGACATTTCTCTCCTTTGATTTCAACAGGTGAGATATGATGTTTGTATTTAACCGAGGTGTTGTGCAAAAAATGGGAGAATAACTTGATCTGGACAACAATCGCATGGGTGTATTATAAATTGAGGCAGCATTCAAGCGAATTTATGCATGGTTTTCATGCATGAATTATTGAACTGGAAATGTATTTATTTCTGTTCTCTTTTCTCTTATTCTGAAATACTCCAATTTAGATATCAAAATACTCTCGAATGGACAAAGAAATGGAAAGCAAATTGGAAGATACTTCACTGAAGATGTGTTACGCATCATTATCACCTGTGATGTCAAAACCATTTAGGTTCAAGCTTGAATGTGTATCCGAGATTGACGAATGGATGTGCTGCAATAAACTTAAACTCAATAGAGATAAGACTGAACTGCTTCTGCTTAGTTCCCGTTTCCGACCACAGCCAGTTTTAGCGTCAGTGAACGTTTGTAGTGAAATAATATGGCCCTCACGTACTGCCCGGAACATCGGTGTCTTATTCGACCAGACCTAGTCTATGAACGACCATATTAATAATGCATGTAAATTCTCTTGTTATCAACTTAGACGTATTTCGAAAATTAGGAAGTACCTTAGTCTGAAAACTACCCAGATCTTCGTTCATGCGTTCGTTACTTCTTCTAAATTAGACAACTGTAATTCTCTGTTTTATGGCCTTCCCAAATATCTAATCCAGTCGGAAACTTCAACACGTTCAGAACGCTGCAGCTCGTCTCGTCACCTGCACCCGCAAGTATGACCATATCACACTGTTAAAAAAATAAAGTTCTAACAGTATTGGGTCTTTCAAATCAGCACTTAAGACATTTTTATTTCAGAGACATTTTAAAGAAAGATAAAAATGGGCCGGTCAGTTATTCTATCTTCCATCGCACATACATTCTCAAACGATTAGGATCTTAATTCGTTCAATAGTCCATATTTTATTCCTGAAATGTTTTAAAGAAATACGGAAAAGTTATTTAATTTTATTATTCTTTGCACTGGCCTTTTTAACTGATTGAATTTTAATTGTCCAATAACCATATTCATTGGATGTACCATTTTTACCATTTCCATTTTTTAATGATAGCAATTTAATATATATATAATTCGAAATTTAGTGTTCGTGCAAATCCGCATTACTTAAATTGACACAAATAGATCGATCAAATTAGATTAGGTTATTATATTGAATAGATTATCTAGGTTTTAAGTGTGCCATTGTAAAAAGCATTGAGGTTTTATGCGTTCTCGATAACTTACTATTATTATTGCACGAATTACACTGGCTGCCTGTCGAACAGCGCATTGTCTTTAAAGTACTTTTATTGACTTTTAAGGCTCTACATGGCCTAGCTCCTATTTACTAAAGTGACATTATAGAACAGTACAAACCAACAAGATGCTAAAGAAACACCTAAGCATTAATTTATATTTTGTCCCCTTTACGCTGCCCAACGAGCTTCCTTTTTTGCCTCTGCTGCACAGTTACTGGGTGAGAAATGGTCACAGAGCAGCGAGAAGGAAAAAATGGAGTTTCAGTTCTGAAGGGCGTTAAAGATTTTTATTTTTATATAAATTGTCGTTTTTTTTGCAAAGTTCAATGCTCTATTCTATCTACAAATCGTTTCTCTGTGACTTATGTTTCATTATTTTATTATCAATTGTGGTGTTTTTGTGTGTGTGTCTGTTCGCGTAAAAAAAATGTACGATATCTAGTGTGAACCCCCTAGATAAGTCATTTAATTGTACTCTTTGGGTAAACACTTCATTATATGTTTAAATAAAAAAATCACAAGATGCTTGAGATCAGCATCGGATAAATTGTTGTGTGTACCTGTAAGCAATTTAAAATCATATGGCGACAGGGCGTTTTCTGTGGCAACTCCTTCCTTGTGGAATGCGCTTCCCAAGGAAGTGAGATCATGCAACTCACTGCACGTGTCTTCTTTTAAAAGTAATCTTAAAACGCATTTATTTCGCCACGCTTTTTAAATGTACATTATAGTATAGTGTTTTATAGTATCTTATTTTCACAAGTTTTTTTTGTACAATCATGTAATTTTTATCAGATTTTTATTGATACCATTGTAAAGCGCCTAAAGCTGTAAATTATAGGCGGTATATTAGTGATTATTATTATTATTATTATTATTACGACGAGCACGACGCATTCCTTCAACAAGAAAGGCGCAAAAAAAGAGAAAGGAAAATGGAGGCCTGACCAAGTTCCTTTCCGCCCATCCCAAAATGTTATATGAACTTGGTGAGCACGGACGCTTCTACCACTCTCAATTTGCCGTCGGTGGGTTTTAAAGAAATTAAAGAAGGAATGGCTGGAGGTCTTGGATAACGACATTAATATGCTACGTGGGACCATTTACAACTGAGTGCATTGAAATGACAAACAACCGAGTAGTCCTTCACAAATCAGGACTCTTACCTTTCGCAGCTAGAGCTTGTTGAAGCGATTTAACTGAAACTGATGTTATTGTTAGATAATTTAGAGCACATGGAGCTTGTTGAAGCGATTTAACTGAAACTGATGTTATTGTTAGATAATTTAGAGCATATGGATCATGCGAATCAATCTCGTTCAGTGGAAGCGTACTTGAATTCTTGCTGTTTTCATTCGTTCGTTCGTTTTGTTTATTCATGAAATCCTACCATAAAGGAATATTCCAGCTCTCTTTCTATGTATATGTAATGATTAGTATTTTTAAAATGCTCATGATTTTAGGCTATAGCGTAGCGAGACCTCGCCGTTTAGAATGGGAGCCAGGACTATCTAGTTACCCAGGGTCGCTTAACGTACGCTTGACGGCGTTGTGTTGTGATGAGAGGCCTTTGTATTACGGGCTGCACACAGTTACTTTCTACGATTTTTTCTCTCTCCCCATTCCCCCTCCCTTCCTCTTCTCTACCCCAGTCCTCCTCTTCTCTTTTTTCTCTTTACACTATCCAGGGCCTGTTAACAGGCAAGGATACGGATAAATAATTGTCACATTCGGAACGGCGGTAGACTGGCTTAGTGTAGTGGTTATGACGTCTGCATTACACGCCAACGGTCCAAATATTTTCTCTCGTTTACCTTCTCTTCTTGTTTACCTGTGAACCTTAGCTCTAGGTAAGTGAGAATTCGTCGTTTACCTGTGAACCCTAGCTCTAGGTGAGTGATAACTCGTCGTTTATTCGTGAACTCGTCCGATAGTTAGGGTTCGTTTTGTGGTTCAGGTTATAGGATTTGTCTTAGAGCAATGATAATCATTACTTTAAACCTCGAGAACGCGTTGGAACAGGCTACTCTCTCTATATACAGCTATTTCAATTAATGTTGTCTGGGAGATAGGGAATAGGTCATTAGGGAATAGGGTATTAGGGAATATAACATTAGGGAATATTGCATTTTAAAAATGGATAAATAAACCGTAAGCTGAGTAGACTAAGTCTTCCAGGTCGTATAACTCGTAACAATAATTCATTATAAGCTTTTTTTTACTTATAATACCCTAATGCCCTATTCCCTAATGCCATATTCCCTAATGACCTATTCTTAATTGAAATAGCTGTATAACATAGTCAATCTTTAGGCCCGATTCAAACGTCGAACTTTTCATGCGTCGAACCTAATTAGATCAAAAGAAGCCTCCTAATTATCTTTTCAATTGCGTTCGGCGCATGAAAAGTTCGCCGTTTGAATAGGGCCTTATTGATCCTTGTAATTTTCATTGAAACCATCCTATTGTAATGATTGTGTTATATAGTTATGTAGAAGTAATCTGATGTCTTTTGTTTTTTTCTTCTCATTGTTTTCCACTTAACCCGGCTCGATTAGCTTAGTTAGTTGCAGGTTAGTGTTGTGATGTAAACTAATTCATGTTGAATTTATAAAATATACAGTAAGTTATTGAATAAGATTTGCCATAACTGATCAGTTCCTATAAAATTTCTTCTAGCAGATGTTCGTCTGTTTGTTTGTTTTTCTCACTGGTTTGCCTCAACGATATATTAGCTCAGTTGATATCTAGCTATAGCACGGTCTAGGGTGCGGGAGGTCGGGGGTTCGAATCCCGGCCACGTCCTTGGGCAGGGACGTATAAGCCTTTGGCCTTGTCTCTTTCCTCTTCTAATCTGTACGAGGGGACGTAAAAGAACGAAATTGTAGGGGATTGTCTCCCAACATAGCAGCCTGGTATTCTAAGATACTAACTCTAAACTGCACGGCAGCACATTGCGCCACAAGAACAGTCCATATCACAAAAATAACCCTGTGGATCGCATTTGAAAAACAGGGAGACGTCACGGGTCTCCCCGAGGGAGTGGCTTAATTTCGAGTGAAACAATTAAATTAAATTAAATTTATTTTTGCTCATATTTTTTTTATACAATAATTATAAAATACAGACAGAGAACGGAGATAGACTAAGTGTAATATAATAAATAATAAGAAATGTGTAAACCTGAGGGCTAAGTTAACCGCTGGGTTTTCTAGTTAACCCCGAGCTATATTTAGTTAAGTGTTTATAACAGGTAGAGAAAAAAAAGGAGTTTAAGAATTAACAAAATAATTTTAGAGAATTAGAGAGAGAATAATGATATATAGAAATCATGAGTGTTGCTCTGACAGTATATAACGTTTCAATTGTTTTGAAAAGGCGAATGCACTTAAACCCTTCATGTTAGTCGGGAGGTCTTTCCAAAGATTAATTGCCATAAAAGAGATCATTTGTTTGCCTGTATTTGTTTTTACTTCTGATTTATAGAGGTTTTGTTTGGCTGCGTATCTGGTATTATAGTTATGAACACTGCTGGCATATTTAAACATGCTGGCAAACATGCTTGGTAACAGTCCTTTGTGCCATAGATACGTAAATTTTAAAGCATGTAAGCGGTAGACGTTATATACTGTAAAAATATCTAATAGATTTAGCAAGGGTTGAGCGCTTTCCGTATCTTTTCCATGGGGAATTGCAAAGAATCAGCGGTAATCTGGCTACATTATTTTGTTTAACTTGAACTTTTTGAATATGAGATTTGTAGGCGCTACCCCATGCTAAGATGGCATAAGATATATATGGATAGATTAAGTTATAGTAAATTTGTTTAAGTTGTAGGATAGAAAGATAGTGCCTTAATTTGGATAAAATTCCAGTATTTCGAGATATTCGCGAGAAGATGTACGAAATATGATACTTCCAGGATATCGAGTCATCGATCATTACTCCTAAATATTTAATACATTTCTTTCGATCCAAAGAGTGGCACGATCCATCTTTGCTCCTGATTTGTATGTCAATAGGCGTATCCTTTTTTCTTGCATACTTTAACAATCATAAAATTTGTTTTTAACATATTTATAGTTAATTTATTAATATCACACCATTCCTTGATCTTAGTTAGTTCAGAGTTCATTAATGTCTCCAGAGTTTTCAAGTTACTTGCAGAAGCGCAAACACATTTGTGTCATCAGCAAAAAAAATGAAATTTAACTTTTCGGAACAGTTTGGTAAGTCGTTTATATAAATTAAAAATAACAGAGGGCCTAGCGTACTTCCTTGCGGAATTCCACATATCATTGTTTGCTTTGGAGACTCAACATCTCCCAATGAAACATATTGTTTTCTATTTGAGAGGTAGCTAGCAAACCATTTTAAAGGGAGCCCTCGAATTCCATAACTTTCAAACTTTTTAAGCAATATACCATGATTCACAGTGTCGAAGGCTTTGGAAAGTCTAAAAAAAAAAAAACAGGTATACAAGTTACTATCTATTGCTTTTCTAAGGCTGTCCGTAATTTCTATTATAGCTTGAGCAGTTGAGCGACCTTTTCGGAAACCAAATTGAAATTGAAAAAGAATGTCTTGTTTTTCAATGTAATTTAAAAGTTGTTTATGTATCAGTTTTTCGAATATTTGGGTGAGGGTTGATAAGGTTGAGATCCGACGGTAGTTGGTGGGGTCAATAGTTTCTCCACCTTTGTCAATGGGTGTTATCCTAGAGATTTTTAGTATATCCGGGACAACGCCCTGAAGCAAGGATTGGTTAAAAATTTGCGTTAATGTTTCACTTATATGATCACACGCGAGCTTAATACACTTTGGGTGGACTCCGATTGATGATTTATTTAATTTTATTCCCATTATTGCGTCATGGACTTCATGAACATAAATGCCACGGAGCATAAAGCTATTTTGGAAATCTCGTTTAATGTATTTATTAGGATTAGTATCACTTTGTGGAAGTTTCTCGGCAAGGTCTCGCCCAACATTGATGAAATGTGTATTTAGTTGTTGTGCAATATCAGATTAATCGGTGTAGCATTTATTTTTATACAATAGTTTCGTAATTTTTGTTTGTATGTAATTCTTCTTTCTGTTTAGTATCATTGGCAATTAACTTCCATGTTGTTTTTAAGTTCTCACTATTTAAGTTAAATTGTTCTCTAAAATAGTTATTTTTGGCTGCTTCTTTAATTTAATTTATTATTATAGGCTTTATATATTTTAACTTTGTTAGGATCCTTAGCTTACTAAGGAAATAAGTTTTAAAAAGTTTTTGCTTTCGTTTTATAGAGGTAAGAATGGCGTTGGAAATCCAAGGTTTGTTTGATTGTTTCATTCTTTTGTTAGATAATCTACTCATGCAACGGCGCGTGTTTATCAGAAATTGATTGGAGCGTAATAACTACATTATTCATACTTTCGTTGACATTTTCACTAATGAGACCATTGAAATCAACAGTTTCTATATCTCTCAAGAACAACTCATTATCAAACTGAGAAAAATCTCGGAAATATTTTGTGTCGGTTGAAATTCACGCATGCGCAAGCGTGTTGTAGAACTGTCAACTGTCCTCGCACATGTCGCTAAGGGCCGTCCAAACGAGACAACATAAAACTGTCAACTGTCCTCGCACATGTCGCTAAGGGCCCGTCCAAACGAGACAACATAGAACTGTCAACTGTCCTCGCACATGTCGCTAAGGCCCGTCCAAACGAGACAACATAGAACTGTCAACTGTCCTCGCACATGTCGCTAAGTACCCGTCCAAACGAGACAACATAGAACTGTCAACTGTCCTCGCACATGTCGCTAAGGGCCCGTCCAAACGAGACAACATAGAACTGTCAACTGTCCTCGCACATGTCGCTAAGGCCCGTCCAAACGAGACAACATAGAACTGTCAACTGTCCTCGCACATGTCGCTAAGGGCCCGTCCAAACGAGACAACATAGAACTGTCAACTGTCCTCGCACATGTCGCTAAGGGCCCGTCCAAACGAGACAACATAGAACTGTCAACTGTCCTCGCACATGTCGCTAAGGGCCCGTCCAAACGAGACAACATAGAACTGTCAACTGTCCTCGCACATGTCGCTAAGGCCCGTCCAAACGAGACAACATAGAACTGTCAACTGTCCTCGCACATGTCGCTAAGGGCCCGTCCAAACGAGACAACATAGAACTGTCAACTGTCCTCGCACATGTCGCTAAGGCCCGTCCAAACGAGACAACATAGAACTGTCAACTGTTCTCGCACATGTCGCTAAGGGCCGTCCAAACGAGACAACATAGAACTGTCAACTGTCCTCGCACATGTCGCTAAGGGCCCGTCCAAACGAGACAACATAGAACTGTCAACTGTCCTCGCACATGTCGCTAAGGGCCCGTCCAAACGAGACAACATACTCCAACATGTTTTGTATATAATGGAAGAAAACACGAATTCTGGGGTCTTAATTTACCCATAATCGTGTGGACGTGTAAATGGTTTCATAGAAGAAACTGCGCGTGCGCGAGTCCAACAATGTTAATAATTAATATAATAATTATAAAAAGTAATATAATAATTATAAAAATTAATATAATAATTATAAAAATTAATACAATAGTTATAATAATTAATAAAAAATAAAAAATAATTTATTAATTTATATTGCGCAGATTACATGATCAAATGCGCATTACATGAGTAAAGAAATTAATACAATATAATAGAGTTTTTCCAGAACTACTACTGTAAAAAAATCTTAAACCTACTAATAAATCTAAAGCTACTAACAAAATCTAAAAACTACTATTAAAATCTAAAATAACTATAAAATCAAAAAGAAAATAATATTGACAATTCGAAGGGATAATATATCTAATTATAAGCTAATCTAAAAAGATAAGCTTAGTCTTTAGATGACGCTTAAAAGTCTCAACAGAGTCGAGGAGGCGTAGCGGGAGAGAGTTCCATAGTTTTGGTGCGGCAACAACAAATGCCCTATCCCCGAGTGTTGTCTTGGGTCTAACAGTAGGGACTCTAAAAAGAAGACTATTAGACGATCTGAAATTATATAAGACGAAGCTTAATATTCAGTAACTTACTGAGATATACTGGAGCTAATCTATGAATTGCCTTATAAGTAATTAAGGCCTACGGCAAACGTCGAACTTAAGTCGCGCCGATCCTATTAAAAAATTGGTTCGATAGAAGTTCGACTTAGGGCCGACGTGGCAGCAAACGTCGAACATATGTCGATCTTAATTGACTTGCGCCTAATTAAATCACGGGGACTAACACGTGTCCTGGCGCATTTTCGCCCGCGGCTAGTGATATGGCGAAATACAGCGCTCGGTCGAGTCTAAGAAAGGCCTTTCTATGAAAAATGATTGTCCAAAACAGAAACAGAAGAATGGCGTTCTACACAGCACTCGGTGCCGTGTATAGGAGACGATGGTTGTTACTGAAAGTGGCGTTATTGGCCGTGTTTCTAGCGGTTGCTATTCACACATTGAAACCTCTGTTAATAGTCGATCATGCCGCAGTTTTCAACGACATTCTGGATGCTTTGACCCCGAGGGGGACTCCCTTCTCCCTTATGTGAGGGGTACATGGATGGTCGTCGTACCTTTCAGGGGTCAAAATCAGGAGTTTGGTACCACTTAGGGTATCCACCATCAAACACAGACATTTCTATGTAAAGCGGTACCTTTTAGGGGTCGGGTGTCAATTGAACAAAAAATCTGTAGGGGTCAAAATAAGCTTGAGCCACGCCCATTTTAGTACCTCTTAGGGGTCAAATCGAAAATGTCCGACGAGCATCCCTAACCCTTTTATAAGGGAGTCACCCCCCCCCCCCCCCTCCCCGGGGGTTTGACTTCAAATGGTAGAAGCGTTTCAAAGCGAGCTATATTGCAACATTCGCAATAGCCAATACTTTTGCCGGTATTTCAGCCAGGCGCGTCTTCGTTACTTTCGATCGAATACTGAGCATTTATTACAAAAGGGCATTTCGCATTTAAGACAAATGTATTTTGTGACGTTCAAGGAAGCACGAACTACACATTTCCGGCTGAGCGTCATGCGGCAATGACTTCCGATAGGCCGCCATTTCGCCTTCGAAATCGCCTTTGCACAGCGCATGCTCATCATTATTTTACATAATTTATGAATTTAGTTCGGCGCGTGTTGAGAACGACGTTTGCCGTAAAGTCGCACCAGAGTCGTAATTCTCGACTTGGCTACTCGAATTCATGCAGGACTCGTACCTATTGAATAGGACGATCTCCATTGCAGCAAACGTCGTACTATCCATGAGCGTGTTTCAAAATTAATAGGTTCGACTGAATTAAGTTCATGGCTAGTTCGACGTTTGCCGTAGGCCTAAGATTTTATGCACCTTAGTCTTAAACCTCAAAATACCCTGGCATTGCTTGAGCTGAGCTCCGTTTGCTGAGAATACAGCTAATTAAATACACACCGTAGTTTGGCGTATTTGGCCACTGCTGTGGCCGTTTATTGGTCTAATTAATTTACAAACAGATGTATAACGAGATTTACCAAGTTCTCAGCAAAGGTGAGGGCAAAATCCGCCACAGCCCAGAGTCTGCGACAGGGCAACCCCACCCAAAGCCAAAGCAATGCCCGGAAATGGATAATGCAAAGTGCTTTTATTTATAGCACTATTAAACCCAGAGACCCACGAAGAGGGTACAATTACTCAGCCCCTGCATGAGGTTTTTTGTTTCCCCTTCGGTGCTCCAAGATTGAACGGATCCATTAATCTTTATAACAATGTAGATTAGATTTGAGTCTGTGAAGACAGAGCAAGGTTACCTCAGCTCCTGCATGAGGCTTTGCCCCACTTCAGTGACCTAGCAATTAAAAGACTGACTTTACCTAAGACTGACTTTAACTAATGCAACATATACCCAGAGAAATGATTCAAGCCCTACACGAGCTAGCTGCACCTTTTCTATTCCAGGGACTGACAGATAAATTAGCATAAATAATTTAAATAATGGCCCTAAGACCAAAGCTCCCTAAAATGTTTTGATGGGATGACTGGCCAAGTATTACTGATGAATGGAAACTGGGCCAATACTAACTGTTCCAGCAGTCCATACTGGAAATTGCATTGTCAACCTGATTAAAAACCATTATTTTTCTTGTTAAAAGTAATCCGGTTTAACTTAATATTATCTGGCAGCTGTCCTGATCTAGTTATTAATTCCCCAATTCTAAGGGCTGAAAAAAAAGGGGGCAGCAGCACACGACTAGCCCCCCAATCATTTTCCTCTGGTAATCTGGGGAGACAGTGTGATCTATTGCAGCTAGTAACCAGTTCTAATAAAGGCAACGTAATAGCAGCCATCTATATCTCTCCTTCTACTACTCTTTGAATGGCCCCGCAAAGCTAATTTGATAAAATCAGTCTTTGATGGGTCAGGTAGCATATATATTAGCCATCCGGTAAACGAAACCTATAGCAGATATCCGTAAGACAACACCGTTGCTGCTGCATAATGTTTGTGGGCCAAATAGGCAAAAAACAAAGCCAGCATTTCCGAGGAGATTGTAATTTTTTGATGCCAGCCTTATTAATGATGTCAAGCTGAAACTGTTTAAACAGTTTCCAAGGTTGTTGATAAGTGCTTATTGACGAGGGCGATAATGCACTGTCAAATAAAGTAGTTAGGGTAATTCTCAGTTTCCCAGCTGCAAGTGAGGTGGAATGCTGTGCAAGCAATTTTAATCGGGTGACTTGCAAACGAGATAGACTGTCAGCTAGAACATTCTTATTTCTGCTTGTGTTGGCTTTGAAAAGGATGTTATGATTTAGACATGTAAGTAGCAGTATCCGAAGCAGGACTAACAAACTCTTGTCTTTCGTAATCTGCATGTTTATTATATATGCACTACACTCTCATTGTCAGAGTAAAATGAAGCTTTCTTATTGTAGAGCAGCTGACTCCACAACCTGAGCCCTAACACTATTGGAAAAAGTTCTAGGCATGAAATGTATTTTTGCTTCCACAGCTCTTCACCTAAGATTTTCGCTGCAACGGAATACAACCTGAGGGCATCCGAGATCAGCCGGGCCTCTTAAAGGAACATAGACTTTCCATTAAATGTGTGAACAAACTGCTGCTAAACTTTCAAGTCTTATATTACACCCTACATTAAGATGGCTAGGGAGTTTTATCCCAATTGTCAGGTTGATAAGTCTGCAAATAAACGCCCTCCCTGCAAGTTCTAACTAGTGGTAACATTAGTTAAGGAATAAGATAATGTTAAATCAGTTATCCCTGTAAACTGTGCCACATTAGTCCAATAGACAAACTTACAGCCAAGCTTTTTACCCCAATATTTATTAATGGAAGGAGACTGTGTGCAACCTACAACAAAGACCTGGAAGACGACTGTACTTTTTAAAGGCATCAGACTTCCATCGTCTCAAAAGACTTATCTGATAATTGACAATGATAATTGACAATATGAGTGTAACCCAAATGAACAATATATTAACCAGAACAAATAGATTGATTCAGAATGTCAGTGCATTTGCTACTGTCCCACTATATGACCATGCATATGTTACTAAAATGAACCTACTGACCCGAACAGTGCCCCTGCTACTGTCCTGCTATATATGTTATTCTACCTCAGAATAGGACTTACAAACGTACTCTATACATACATGTATATGCTATATGGGAGAACGTCAGGGAGGCCAGAAAAAACCTATGCAAAACCCTTTGGGATAAAAACATAGGAAATCTGGGTAGAGCCAAGACGTAACTCCAGTCCCTCCACCAGACAAGTAACTTAATTATTGAGTGTAAGTCCAATGAGAAACATGAACAAAACCACTTGCATCAACCAGGAGTTCCTCCTGTCACTCACACACTGAAGGGGCAGTAAGACCAAGTTAGTACTGACGGCTGGGCAGACATTGCATGTACAACTGCCTGTGAAACAGCAGATACCGGTTGCTGACCACCAAATGACCATACAATGGGTGGAGGCATTTGGGAGACCATGTTGATAGTGAGTAGGGAATGCTCATTTTTTCCTGGACACCAAGGTGCTTCATCCTCACACTTCTTCGTAGTCTAAGGTGTGACAACAGCCGGTTTGCCTGTAACAGTAGCTGGCATTCTAGGAAAAGGAAAACAAAAAACAAAACAAAAACGGAGGCCGCCACAACATTCAAATTAACTAATGAACCCCCCAAACAGTACGGCAAGCTTGAGGGTGGTGAACCACTAAAACAGGATGGAATCTACAAACCCACAACCCTCCGGCACGGCTGGCATACAAACCATGACATAAAATATTAAATGAATGGTGATCAACAAGACTACAACGGTACTTAACGCATGAATGGCACAAGACATGTACTAGGACTGCTTGGCCGCAGGGATCATATATGCTATACCATACAAATGCAATATATGTAAGGGTATACATGTAAGTAACCCATAATTATGTATGTTTGGGTATAAATAACCCAAACCATACAAATGCAATATATGTAAGGGTATAAATAACCCATAATTATGTATGTTTGGGTATAAATAACCCAAGAACCATTCCCCTTATAGGGGAGATAAGAATTGACATGGTAAACTGAGCCGGCACAGAAGTGGAGTTATAAGGTTATAAAGCCAATCCGCTCGGTAGATATAAATAAAATATATGCTAATTAACCGCAAGCTCGCCATCACTGTTCAGGAGAATTCACCGTGACAATGTGAATAGAATGGCGCCCCGATAGCTCCTATACAGAGCTCGATGTCCGTTTACCACCCAGGTCACTGCAATAATTATTGCAAACCCATATGCTGGATTGTGTAACCATTTTCCAGCAGAGGGGAAAGGCACGCTACACCACCTTTGTGTTGATGGGGCATTGCAGAATGAAGCACACTGTGGAGAAAATTAAAAGAAAAAGGCAACCACAAGGGATGGCCCTCTAATAAGGCTCAGCATAAAGGCTTAATGATCTTGATACTAAAGGGCCTACAATTAACAAAACCGAATTTTTTTAAATTAATAATGATGCAACAATTATGCAGTAATAGTAATAACAATACTAACACAGCATGAGCAGCAATAACATATTAAAACTCCAATAATTATTATTAGCCTAATAATGGTGCTGATAAGAATCACAGCACTAGCAATTATAAATAGGAATAATGATGATAAAGAGAATATGATACAATAATAATAATAACAATGATTTAATAATAATAAAGATATAATAATAATAATAATTTTATTTTGCAGGATAACCGGTAACAGTTCACACTGACAAATAATGTACTAATCCTGACAGTGTTATACATGTACTTGTACATGAAACACATAGAGGATATTACATGGCCGCGCGGAGATACGAGTTTTATCTTCGAGTGTTGATGAAATATCTTACGAGTGAGCGCAGCGAACGAGTAAGATATTTCATCAACACGAGAAGATAAAACTCGTATCTCCAAGCGGCCATGTAATGTTCTGTTTAATATATAATTATCGATGAAATACAAACATATTTTCTTCCATCAATTAACCAAAAAAATATTTTTAATTCATGATGTAACAGTTTTATGATAATACAAATATGATATAAGCTCAAGTAATGAGTCAATCCTATAGCTAATGAAAATATAAGTAATGCAATGAGTCAATAAAAAATACTAGACATGGAACATAAAAATACTGAAGGCTCTTGTATACTATAGTGACTCTTGACTGCTGTCACTCTCGATACGGATCACACGCCGAAACTTCGACTTAGAGCCACTATCAGGACTCTTCATTGTGCTTTGTTCCGTGGTCAAGTTGATATTAAAGACTCCTCCTGTAATCGTGTTTCCATAAAATACTGTTTGAAGCTTATTTTCATTGAAAGAGTTCAAGTCCACGGTAGATGAAGTGGAACTGGAGGCTACTTGGTACGGAAAACGCGGCAGGGTGGCAGGTGTGAGTGCCGAGTTTTCGCTTGTTGTTGTTGTTGTTGAAATAATTTTTGAAATATACTTTCCTGTTGTTTCTCTCGAAGACTACTGTAGTTGTTAATTGACTGCAGATTTTTATGTCCAGTTATTTGGATAATTTGGTTGGCAGGAACGCCACTATCTTGAAGCTTTTGAACCAGTGTTTTTCTTCCACACTGATTTGTTTTTCTTGAAATTCCCGCGGCTTGACACATGTCTTTCATTATGCTATTTAGCTTGTTTATTCCCATTGGTTGAGATTTAAACCACATGGAGTCTTTCAGTTCTACTTGACTTACTGTTTTAAAGTGATTTAGAGACAGATAGAAGCATGCATCCGGATTTAACATTGATGCAGGACGTTTTTCTTTGTAAACTTTGTAAACGTGCACAGGATCACGTTCATTGGCGCTCGCCTTGTTGGCGTACATTCGAGGTTTCACTTGACGTACATTTCGTGGATCTTCTCCAGTTCTTGTCTTAGTTTGGCGTTCGCAATATTCTAGGTATTCTTTTCCTTCGCTGTCGGTCTTTAGAACGACATCGCCCCAGCGCAGTTCTCTTTGTTCTCTGCACCCACGAAGCCCAAAGTGCATAATATTATTGAGCCAAACTGTATTCAGGAGAGCTTGTGGCGAACTTGTTCCTAGCACTCCTTTGTCAAATAAAATATCTATTTCTTCGTCAGTTAGAGCTGTTGTAGCCCTTGGTCTATTTCCCCGACCTTGTCTCTTTAGTTCTTTTTGTTTAGCCTTCAATGCATCCCTTGTTTTCTTGAATTCTAGGTCTTTGAATAGCCCTTTGCCGTAATCATGGCGGCTCAAATAGCGATCGACACTTCCAAGAATTCCACGTAAAGATGACGGTTCGTAGTCACTGCCACACTTTGTTTTTACTGCCAAAATAAATTGGCACAGATAGCCATTGAGCTCCAACGGTGGAATTTCTTCAATAGCTCTTGTTTCTTCGTGTTCTTCGCTCAAAAACCTTTTTACCAAATTGAGGTCATAGCCGGTCTTTCTTTTCGTGTTCGTGTTTTCTTCCACTTCGATAAGCTTTTCGACATCATTTTCTGTGACAGAAGCGAACCTCGAATATTTTTCTGTCTCTTCTCCTTGTTCACAAACGCTAATGCTTAAATCCCAGTTCGGTAATTCCAAATCTGCGCTTAAACTTGAACCAGAAGCCATATTGAGACAAGCCTGAATAATCAGCCGAGCCGTTGAATTGTGGCTTTGCCGTTATTTGAGAAAACTGTATCCATGGCAACAGCTATATCTTCACGTGTGAAGATATAAAAAATATCTTGTCACTGCGCGCGGTGAAGATATCACTTTTTAGAAAGAGAGATACACTGGTATTTCATCGATAATTATATATTAAAACTATATATCCCACATGGCGAACAATATCGTACATCATGGCCGCCGCGCATGCGTAGAATGCATTACACGTCGTTCCAAAATTAGTGAAAACACTGAAGACAAGGCTTACCTTTTCACAATTTTCCAATTTGCTGCTTTAATATTTATATTTCTTGAGGTCCACAAGTTTTAAATTCAGTTAACATGCCTGCTCCTGCCCTCGATTGTGATTGCTAACAAGTTGTGGATGATTAGACCGGTTCCCGATGCTCTGCTAAAAAACGACCCAAATTAGCTAGAGCCGCCATACATCTTCTGTTAAATACTGTAAAGGCCAGTCAGAAAGCTCAATCACAAAGACTTCCGAGTAGTTCATGTTTGAGGTCCACAAGTTTGAATCTGTTCTGCAGATACCAAAGTAGATTCTAACGCCAGAAAAACGAGTTGAAATACTTGCTTTGGTGGTTCCAAACGTCCTGTAAATAACTGCATTTTAACGCCAAAACTCTCCTTCCCAAACGTACTAAGTTTAAAGGGACAGACCCGACTCGTTCAGCTGTTACATTTCCCTTCGCGCAGGACGTTGAAAACAACAGCTCGTCCGCCATAATTTTTGACTGTCGATGTCCATGTAACCTCTCCTCTTTCTATAAACACTCATCAACGGCTTTCTTTTTAAAAATAGATTTTCACGTACGCGCCCGCAATGACAACCGCTGACTGTACGAAATTGTTCGCCATGAATTATATAACGATCAACAACAAGCATCAACATATAATGAGCAGGGTAGCATGGCTGACAATACAAGCACAGTGTTGCCACAAAGTGCTCCATATAATGCTGTACAATAACATGGCCATAATCTGAGTGAATAGGCAAGGTAATTTCAATACCAATACTGTGCCTGCTACAATGTAGGTGCTATGGGATTAACATCCTTCATCACAGACCATGAAAACACAAACACAACTAATTAAAACAACACATACATATTCATACACATATAAACAATGAGTATACAAAACAGGCACAGCCTGTTATAATAATAATGATAATAATAATAGTAATAATAATAACAATAGTAACAATAATAACAATAATAACAAGAGTAATAAGAATGGTAATAATAAGAATATCCATATTATAATAACCCATAACAGCTTACACTGACAAAATAACGACTTACACCGTCTGTGTTATACACGTAACTGGATAAGAAACACAACAAGACAACACAATTACATCAACAATAAACACAATTAAATCATCAGGATAGCATGGCTGACATCACAATCACAGTGTTGCCACAAAGTGCTATAATGCTGTAGAATAACAATCTGGAGCATTAACAGTCCAAACTAACAAGCACATAAATAAAGTGGCAAAGCCCAACGGCATTTTTTTAAATGGCGGCCGTTTTTATACTCTCGAGTAAGAAGCCTCGCAAAACCTTCAGGGTTAACTCTCGCCAAGGGAAATATGATATATTTTTGAGTCGGTTTATGTTTTTTGCCTACAGCACCTACAGCAGAACATTTCGACTTAGGTTTCATATACCTCTCAAAACTGATGGACCTCTCGATTTTTTTTGTTTAAGTTAATATTTATTGGAAGTACTTTTAATTACAAAGACAAAGTTGCAAAACTTTGCAATACTGATCTACAACTTATAAATACAACTAAAATACATACAGATACAAAGTGCAAACTTTACAATACTAGTCTACAAAAAGAAAAGCTATAACAGTCAAACTACTACAAGTATACATTAGAAAAGTTACATACAAAAAGTGATAAAGTAATAAAAGTTTAACTTTTCCCACTTTCGGTAATGCGTCAGGAGACTTCCATTTTTCCTGGCTATAAAGAGCTCGATGCTATAAAAATACTTAAGTCTGGCAATCAGCAATGCAAGGCTCGGCTTCAGTTTTTTAAATCGACATTGATAAATTGTCTGTTTAGCTACTAAAAGGATGAAATTTGGAAGCAGATATTTTTGATAATTTTTCCAAATATTACATCCTTTTCGGATAATATTCCGTCATATACACCCAAACTACCAAGCCATGCCTGTACTGACGTCCAGACCTCTCAATTTCGCTTTCAAGAGGTTTGGCGCGTGGGATTAAATCGAAGCAGTGACGTCACAATATCCAGCCGCGCGTAAACGAAAAGCCTGGGGACGAGGCTAGCGTTTCATTTTCACCAACATTGCTGTCACTAGAGGGACGCAATCTTGATGAAAATAAATAGGCAAGCATTAGCCAGGGGGAGGTTCCTGGGGTTCCAGAAACACCCTTTTTCCTACATATATTACCTGCATGTTGTTCAGTTTCAAATCGGACTCCTCATATTGGAACCTCCCTTCTCCTGCATACGCCCCTGATATCTCATCACCGCTAGTGAAAAGGGAAATAATCGAGGTTAAAATATTAGAGAAAAACAAACAAAACTCCTTTTTTTTATTGAAACGTGGTCTGGCAGTGATGGCAAAGACTCAATTCATTGGGCTTACAAGCACGTGGCCCGAGACTGAGACCGGATGTAGGTTAAATCAGAAGCCCAGGAGCGTCATATCTCCTATATAGTTGTCACGGCGTTTACACAAGTTAGGCTATTTTTATATTATTTCCCCCCGCCAGTTGTTGATTTGCACCAGTTATACCAACAACATGGCTGCCACGCTTTTGTGATTTTATTCTCTTAGGAATGATTGCAACCCAAGAATAGCGGGACACCGTTCTAAAAATAACGTTAACGCTGTCACATAGGCCTGGCCATGCGGAATGAACGAAAGACTATTGGTTATGGGCTCTTGGTTAAACATTATTTTTCTTGACAAAAATACCAGAATGAGGAAAGAAGAGCTAAATAAAATGATATCCGAGGGGAAAAAAGGGGGAAAGAGTGTCTCGGTCGCAGTAATTTTGTAAAAAGCCTACTTTTTTTTTTTTTTATACAACCTTTATCAACAGCCATAATAAAGCTTGAGCTTCCTGTGATAAAACAGAATCCTGAGCACCCAAAATTTTTTTTGCACGATGGTTGATCATGCATATATTATTCTTTCACCCGTCAGATTAAACATTCCTTGAATTTTAAAATGGGACCAGAGGTCAAAGAACTTATGATCAACCGTATCAATAGAACCACCTAATTAATGTCACGTGCCACCTGTAAAACTACTCTATTCCCTTGCAGAATTCTGACAGCTTTCCAATTTCAACTTTCAATAATTGTTTAGGCCTCCATTAGCACATTTAACACTGCACTAAACAGAAACAGCATCAATTAATAGGAATATTAACCATCTCGAATTCAAGCATAAATGTTATGCAAATTACATGAAATTACGAGATCAGTTTTCTTCACGTGATTGTAATTGTAGCGTAATAAGTCACTAGGAGATTCAGATGAAAACAAGAAAGTCGAAGGTTTGACTGAAACTACTTGTAAGCTGAGTAAGTATTGAACTGTTTATTTGATCAACTATGACTACATTACGTCTATGCGAATATAATATCCCTTCAGGCCCAACAATTTCGAGTAATATGGCACAGATACCCGCCAAGTTTTCACAAAGGTGGCCCATCAGAATCTGTGATGTGATATGACATAATTCTCCGCTCAAGACAAACCGGCAAATATGTTATAAATATTGTTCAGTTATCGTCTTACTCAATGATAAAACATTGCTCTGCTAGCGTAGCGACTTTTGGGGCTAGAAGTTAATGTATATATATACAGGGATTTCACAAAGCACAGGAGCTGAGCGGCGGATGCTCGGCGGCTCTAGTTTCCCCAGATTTGACATTTGAAACTGCTGAGGATCGGCCCATGGCCCAGCCGCCACATATCTCTATATGTTGACATCTACTCTGAACGATTTTGCATGCAAACCCTGCAATAATATGAAATACTTTGTATTAAACGGTGATCTTATTAATCAGTGTGTGCGCATGCTCTGTGTGACTCGAGTTGTCCAATTGGGCGAACCAGTGTTTACATGATCTCGCTATATCTCCTGCATGCGAGATCGGTTATGGTATATTTCAATGTTTCCATGGTAATAAACATCTCACTACTCTGTATACAGCTATTTCAAAAAGGTTGTCGCGGAAAAACGACAAGCGACATTCCCAGCCCGAAATGGATTGTGGTTGTAGCTGAAAGTCTGGTGAATTCGTTTGCTTTTGGGTCAAAAACTTTAATACGAATATTAATGGTCTCCTGCGAACCGATTTTGGAATTCCACTGTAGTTTATCCGTTTTGCACAGTTGCACAGTTATAACCATAATCCATTTCGGTCTGGGAATGACAACCTTTTTTGAAATAGCTGACGGTATCCTGACTGTATATAACCACTAAGTACTGTTGTACAATGTGTCTAGGAAAGAAAATGGTGAATACAAACTACTTGCGAATAAAGTCACCCCTCATGCGAGTGGCATTGGCAGAGTTTATGTCTACTTTTATTCTTGTGGTGAGTATTCATAACGTATTTAACGTATTGTAATTAACAGTTGTTGTTTGCTGCTGTTCCATATAGAGTATCGACCCATTCGAAAAATGGCATCCAGTTTAAATAGCTATTGTCACGGGCTGACTAGCCTCGTTCTCATGTTGCCCCATAAAAGTGTTTTCACATGTATGCGAGGCTGCTAGTCAGTCCTAAACACTGATAGTTATAGAAAGTGGACGCCATTTTTCGAATGGGTCTATGGTAGCTATAACTAATTACAGTAGAATCCCGATAACTCGAACTTTTCGCTAACTCGAACCAAGGGAAGATTTCCCTGGATTGGTTTCACTCTATTACAGTAATTTAATCCCGGATAACTCGAACTCGGATAACTTGAACTTTTCGCTAACTCGAACAAGATTATGAATCCCTTGAGGACAATTGCCCACTAATTAGTCACCCCCGCTAACTCGAACTCATCGTACAGCCGTACTTTGATGAACTGCAATGCCAGGTCAAGTTTTCAAATCGCTGTAATATCAATCAAGGTAAAGTAAATATGCGTTAGTGGTTTATTCATTATGTATCGGCAAATTGATGTCCACATTCCTGCTCTGCAATCACGTAGTGTTCTTACACAGTTCCGGCAATTTTCTGAAATTGGGACCTACATTGAATAACTCGAACTCCTGATAACTCGAACTGTTTTTCGTCTAGTTCGAGTTATCGTGCTACTATATACTGTTCCATACATGCATGCATTGTTGATATACTATGTTCCATACAATATATCTATATTCCAGTATAGGGTATAGGTATACTGTTGCAAAACACGCGTTCTGATTGGTCGATGGTATTATCATAATAAGTATACTTTAGATGTTGTCATGTTTTGCATCAAATCATTTATATCTGCTTTTTCACTAATTATTGTATAAAACAATGAAGGGCGCCATTTTCTTTTTCTCTTTGGACTGTCCAACAGAGCTGAATAACTCAGTAGGGCGCATGCGCGAGCTGATGCGGCAAATCGGCGGCCATTTTGCCGTAAACACTATATTGTGGTGGTCAATGTCTTGTGTTTGTAGTGAATTTTATCACAGTGTACACTGTTCAAAATATGTATTTTCTTAGTTTCTGAAGGAAATGGTCTGAGTGTTTGAAGCCTATCTTTGCCATAACACTGTTATTCTTCGCAGAAAACATGAAGATACTCGCCATATTTCGAAATTTCCGCCATTTTTGTATACGCTGCAGTCGTCCTTGTACGTTTTCGGTTTCGCAAAGGCGCTTGGGATCGTTTCAGGAATACGCCTCGTACAGAATACAAACAAACGTGGCGAATATCGCAATGAACTCGTCGAATTCTAGGAGACGCTTGAAAGAAGAAACTATAGCAGAAGTAAAGCTCAACAGAAGTGTTGAGGAATGTGGGCCATAAAATTGAACGTCTTAAAGCAGAGCAGAGGAACGAAAACTACTGGAAAGTTAGGAGAATCAGTAAAGTGATTCGAAGCGGATCGCTACAAACAAACATCTGCCATGTTGGTAACTATGCAAATATTGAACCGTGTATCATTTGAAAGAAGCGAGCCAACATGTCGAACGATGTCGCAGGAAATAGAGACATGCTCTGTTCCATTCAACAAGTTGCAACATTCAACATGGTATGATACACGGTTCAACATTTGTTGCCAACAAAACGTTGAACGATGTTTGCAACAATACAATACAATACAATACAATATTCTTTATTGCAACAAATGGTTGAAGCGTGTATCATCAGCTTTAGTGATCAAATTACCAGATAATGATTTATCATAGCTAGCTACACTAGGATACAAATAACAAATATTTCAGAATCCATTTCTGTATTACTTATAGTCCTTTGGGATAGGATCTATAGCTCAGATGGTGCTGAGTAACCAGGCCAATGGCACATTTTTCTCTGTAAACTTCAGCTGGGGGATCGGAGTGACATTGGGCTGCTACTGGGGAGGGGGTATTTCTGGTGAGTACTGAAAAACCTAGCAAAATTGAATGTATTTTTATTACTGGTGAGTAACTAATCCATTGATATATGAATCCTTGCATTGAACGGGAGGGGGTGGGCTAGAGACACAAGCAAGCGAAATGCGAGAGAAAAGGAACCTCTGCCGCAATCTCGTTCCCAGAGCCCGCGCGTTTTTCGGCCAGCATGAAAGCGTCTGCCGGCATTTTCTGTTGAGCATGCGCAAATATGACGCACACATGACGTTTGTTTGAACATTTTTTAGCGCGTGTTATTTGAAAAGCGTTCTCCTGCTCGATGGTGCCGGCAGTAGCGGTCGAGGAACCACTGCTCTCAGGGTAATACTGAAATTCTTCAAAATAAAGTTGATTTTAGCGTTAGAACCTCGCATGACTGTGTTCGTTTTGTGGCGCGAAATATAAAATTAAGACACGCCTACCAGATGTAAAGGATCAACTTTGAAAAGGAGAGATAAAAACTTTAAAAAGTGCCATATAATAAAAATCTTATTAACCTCGCCCGTTTGGTCTTACGTGAAAATATCAAAACCTCGGTTTTTTATGGAATTTTCTCGCTATCGCTCGGTACGTACTGTCAAGACCTGTTTGATATCTTCCCGTAAGTACCTCGCTCTCGGTTAATACGAAGTTAATACTGTACAGAATGTATTGCTGCTTGCATTTCTTAAAACTTAATGAAACACCCGCCCTCCCCTCCCCTATATTCTCCCCTCCCCTCCCCTCTCCTCAGAACCGTCTCCCCATGCAGGTTTCTGATTTACATAATCTTTTGCTTCGATTTTCTCGGCCGAAATAGGTCGTATTGCCAAAAAAAACATCATTTGGGGATGCAGGTTGGCGCAGTGGTAAAACACTCGCCTCTCGCCGCTGCGGTCCCCGCGGGTTCGATTCCCGGCTTGGGCACCGTATGTGAGTTAAGTTTGTTGTTGATTCCTGATCTGCATTCGAGGGTTTTTCTCCGGGTTCTCCGGTTTTCCTCTCTCCGTAAAAATCAACCGTGAGTCGAGTGTGTCCAAAACAGCCGGTTAATGTAATGGGAGTGCAATGGGAGTGTGTGAGGAGTAAAAGCAGGCCCTCACCAGCTTTAAGCTGTAATACTCAGCCTGCTATAACAAATAAAAAGATTTATTTAAAAGAGATCTAAACGTTTGACAAATCATGTACTTTCGGCTCGAGTTTGTAAATCCGATAAAACACTGGCACGAATTCTGTATCTAATAGTTACTGACCGAGTTTTTTTTTTCAGCGCGAAACGCGATTGCCATAAAAAGGGAAAACCTACCGCGGACTTAAACCTGGTTACACTACTAGCGACATAAGCATAAGCACAAGCAACATACGCAAACGCAGTGCCACGTTTATCTGCATTAGCAGCGCACTTGTTTTACTTGCAAGTGCGAGATAAGAATAAGCGCCGCTAATGATCAGTGCATTAAGCCTGGTTCATACTAGCGACATAAGAATAAGCATCATAGGCAGACGCGTACGTAGCAATCGCACCGGTGAGAAGAACAAGCGTCGCTAATGATTAATGCCTCGTCTGCGTATGTTGCTTGTGCTCATGTTTATGTCGCTACTGTGAACCAGGCTTTATGCTATGTACCGAGCAAACGTGTTAACTGATGTTTTCATATGGCTCCAAGCATAGCTTCTATTTTGCGCGCCGTACGGGAAGTGCATCGATCGCAAACTGATCAGCATAACTCATGAAATCGCCAAGCTATGCACTTTCTTCATATCTCATGGCATGATCAGAGAGAGGCCAGTTATCCCAAAGATCACAAAATTGGTGTGGGTCAGAAATGTCTTAGTTTCTGTCGTACCGCCCTGTTGTGTTATTTTGTGTCATAAGGACATTAATATTATTTTCCACCATTGACTGTGCATTTTTCTCTTCCTGAGAGAAGCTGGGACAACTGGCCTCGTTTTGATGCCTTTAGGAATAAGGTCAATACAACAAATATGTTCACAGATATTAAGTAATTATTGGAAATTAACTCAACCGTTTTTCCTGTCCATGTAGGAGCACACATGAACCCTGCTGTAACTCTTGCCTTTGCGGTTGCTAAACGACTGGAGTGGGCCAAAGTCCCAGTCTATTGGCTTGTTCAGTTTCTGGCCTCGATAGTTGCATCTGCCTGTGTCTATGGAGTGTACCATGGTAAGAATGTGTACTAATTAGACTGCGAGTTTGAGGTTTCTATTAGACTGTCTCTATATTTTTCTTCGCCGTTTTTCAGTTTCATTCTGTAAAGGCTGGTTCACACTTGCGACATAAGCATAAGCATAAGAACATACGCAAGCGCAGATTGTACTCTAAGGTTGGATGAATGTTTTGTTCTACTCAAGTATAAAGGGGTTAACTAACCATGAAGTACAATCTGCGCTTGCGTATGTTCTTATGCTTATGTCGCAAGTGTGAATCAGCCTTCAGTGTCTGGGCGAAAGCTGGAGGCGAGTGGGGAGGGCGTTGTTCTTCGCTCGGACAAAATTACAATGAGCCGTGACCAAGAACAATAGAGAGACTTGCTTGCGGCCATTGCGCGTTATTATGTTATCAAAGCTTTAAGAAAGACAAAAGAATCAAGAGTAAATTAATACAGCATTTAATATTAAACACTTAATGACTAGTCCCGAGGGAAAATTGAGTTTTGTTTCCCCGAGATCCTCGATGTTCCCTGAGACTGAGGAGGTGTGTACATGCATGATACCGGATTGAGTTTCATTCCGGAACGAACTTTCGATCCAGTACACGAACCGGAGTGAAGTCATTCTGGCATGAACTCGTTCCGTTTTTACATTTCGTACCGGTATCATGTAAACAATATCGCAATAATACTGATCTACTATTAGGGAACGGAATGAACTCGTTCTGGAATGAAACTCGATCCGGTATCACGTAAACACCTCCTGACTCTGGGAAAAATCGAGGATCGAGGGAAACACAACTCACTGATTCCCGAGAGGCCAGTCATTAAGTAATTTGAAAATTAATTTAAAATGAAATTGGTTAAACGCATTTCTTTTCCCGCCCATAGCTAGCCAGTGGTGCACACAACACATCACACCATCTTCTGTCACGATGTGATCACGTGGCGGGATTTTGACGACTGCCACATGACCTCATATCAACCAATGAGAGCCCGCGTTAGATCTCACGAAATCATTGCTATATAGCAATACATATTATCTTCATTTTTGCGTACCATGCCTACACTATAAAATCGTTAAATTTTAATGTATAGATTGATGGTTCTTCTCTGTCAAATCTGTCAAACCTGGGAGTTGAGAAAAAAACAATGTCTTCTGTTTTTAATTAATTGACAGACGCTCTTGATGCATTTGACGGTGGAACTCGCCAGATCTTCGGTGTTAACGGTACGGCGGGAATATGGGCGACCTACCCACAACCTTTTCTGTCTACCTGGAATGGCTTTGGTGACCAGGTAAGCAATTCTACTATATTTTTAGAGATTCGCTAGATCGGCACATGCAGGCTTTTACCGATAAAAATTCCAACTGTATACCGTTGGAAAACGTCACGTGTAGCCTCTATTGTTTACTCCCGTCTAGCCTTGTTCTGAAACTGCTCAGTGCGAGGCTACACGTGGGAAATCTATAGTTAACTCCCATCTAACCTCGTTCTGAAACTGCTCAGTGCGAGGCTACACATGGGAAATCTATATTGTTTCTTCACACAAGTAAACAAAGCTTGCCGGCTTCCTCCTACTACGGCTTGCTTGATGTGTATGTAGAATATACAACATATATAATTTATGTACAGCGGAGCGTAGCGCTAGAGCATAGAAATACTCTTTGCAGCCCCTCTTACTTTTTATATTCCTCTCCTTCAGTTTTTCGGCACGATGCTGTTAACTGGATGCATATTTGCGATTCTTGACAAACACAACAATGCTCCCGACAAGGGTACAGCTCCAATCCTCATTGGCTTAACTGTGTTCATTATTGGCGCTACTTTTGGCTTTAACTGCGGCTACGCTATCAATCCAGCAAGGGACCTGGGACCAAGACTCTTCACGGCCATGGCTGGCTGGGGACTGGAAGTGTTTACGTAAGTTTAGTAACAAAGCCTCAGTCAAACGGTTTCAACATCGGTACAACATCGGTATAACATCGGTACAACATCGGTACAACATCGGTACAACATCGGTATAACAAAGCTGCAACATCGGTACAACATCGGTACAACATCAGTACAACATCGGTACAACATCAGCACAAACTCGGTTTCATCATCGATAAAACATCGGTACAACATCGGTACAACATCGGTAATACATCGGTACAACATCGGTTACAACATCGGTACAACATCAGCACAAACTCGGTTTCATCATCGATAAAACATCGGTACAACATCGGTACAACATCGGTAGTACATCGGTACAACATCGGTTACAACATCGGTACAACATCAGCTACAACATCGGTACAACATCGATACAACATCGGTATATCATCGGTACAACATCGGTACAACATCGGTACAACATCGGTATAACAAAGGTACAACATCGATACATAATCAGCAGAACATCGGTACAACATCGGTAGAACATCGGTAGAACATCGGTAGAACATCGGTAGAACATCGGTAGAACATCGGTAGAACATCGGTACAACATCGCCGTACAACATCGCCGTACAACATCGGTACAACATCGGTACAACATCGGTACAACATCGGTTACAACATTAATTTGTCAGTTGAAAACGATCTCAGTTGAAACTGTTTGAAATGGCCTATAAACAAAGCCAAACTCTCTCCAACATGCTTTCAACAATGTTTTCAGGCCATTGCAAACGGTTTGAAGTTACGCTTCAACAAATGTCGTACCGATGCTGAAACCGTTTGACTTAATTAAGTTTATAAAAAAATAAATTTTTAGTTATCCATTTAATGAAGGCATATCCTCATAAAAACTCGGGGCTTCGTTCCTAAATGAATGAATGAATGAATAATTATGTCATTACTCGGTAAATAAATGAACCATTGCCCGAGTCGTAACCTAATATCAATAGTATTTTAGAGTACTTAAAGTATTTCTACGGCTTCCCTGGTAATAACAGAGGTTCATATTTCGCAAAATATTTTGAGTAATTCTACATAAGTGATAGACCCTTTGCATAATTGCATAATGAAATAAAATTGATTGACTGATTGATAATCCTGGATTCCTACTTCCGGTTACAACAATATACTCCTCTAGTCTCACTTTCGTGCAACCGGAAGAAGGAAGATTTAACTCTTAATAAAACTTTCTACCTCCGGTATGATCTAGGCACTACCCGGTGACGTGTTATCAGGTTCCAAATTTTCCCTTAAAAACAAAGAACACAAAGGAGAATTTAGTATGTGATCAAAAACCACTTATGTTATTCTTGCAATCATCCCTTATCTTGTAGGGTTCGCAATAACTGGGCGTGGGTGCCTGTCGTTGCTTGTTCGATCGGTGGTGTGGCGGGAGGTCTAACGTATATTTGCTTCATTGAATTACATCACGATGATTCCAGCCAATCACGGGACAACAACAAAGACAACAAAGACCACGAGGATATAGATGCCCCAGAGCAGGCACGTAGTATCAACGCAGGGGGTAGCAAAGAAGGCGGCGATAGCTATCAGCAGCTAATGGAAGAGAAATGAAATATTTGCCGAAGGAAATAAATGGCTAAGTCGTGCAGAGAAGAACTTTAAGAAAGTGATTTTTTTCAACGCTGTGTTTGCTCGCTCTCTAATGCCTTTTTCGGCCCAAGACTGATTTATAAAAGAAGGGCACCGGGCAAAAGTTTTTTGCTACTGATGTGTGTCTGTTTGCTACTGTGTGTCTAGAGGGCAGACCGGAGTATTTGGAGTATTTATCGAGGTACGAGGTCATGCGTTCTGTGCTTATTAGTCGCTTGTGATACAACCTATACCTACCTTGGAAATTAAGGTCGCTACGGACGAGAAATTCAAATCAGTATATATATATATGCGTGTTTTCTCTCCTACAATGACGTACATATCAGTTTTGTCAAAAGAGGGTCAAATAGGGGGTGGTGGGGAGGGACGTGAAGGGGGGGGGGGGGTACATCCCCCCTCCCCCATAAGTCTTTCCCTCCTCCCCCACTCCCTTCATGCACTGTCATATCAAGTCCTGATTAAATTTAATCACTGGATATCACTTACTGGGTTACAATATAAACATGTTCACCCTCTGAGTCTCAAACGTTTTTCCCATTTGTTTCTGACGTCGTCTGACCTTACCCCGAAATATTTCCCCCATTTTTTCCCATTTCTGATTGTCCCTGACCTTTCCCCTACAACAACCCTACATATGATCGAATACATTGCGTCACTTGTAATGCAGGGATGCCACGAAGATTATACCAAGCTGACTCATACCACGAGATAATGAGGTTTATTAAGAGAACGAATCCCCCATACATGGGTCTGTTCCAATGATAATTATTTGAAATCTATTTTTAGATCAACAGAACACAGCCTGGTTATTTTAAGAAAGACACCTGATTGGCTCTTGTGCTAAGGAGTGGTTTTGTAACGATGATATGAGGACCCAGGGGATAACTTCAATTATATAACTTCAATTATGTAAATATGATTTTCGCATCGCCTTCTAAAGAAGAACACATATACTATCACATACGAATTACGTAATCAGGAACATTATTCATCCTTTTCTCGATCTCCTAACACAGTATATTCAGAGATATTTGAAATATATATATTAACAAAGTAACTGATTGTAAGTGCAGATTGCATTGGGATTGATTGAAATGATGTACCTATGCATTGTTGAAATGATGTACTTATGGATTATTGACATTATGTACTTATGGATTGTTGACATTATGTACTTATGGATTGTTGACATTATGTACTTATGGATTATTGACATTATGTACCTATGCATTGTTGAAATGATGTACTTATGGATTATTGACATTATGTACTTATGGATTATTGACATTATGTACTTATGGATTATTGACATTATATACTTATGGATTGTTGAAATTATGTACTTATGGATTATTGACATTATGTACTTATGGATGATTGAAATATGTTCTTATGGATTGTTGAAATTATGTACTTATGGATTATCGACATTATGTACTTATGGATTATTGACATTCAATACGTTACAGCATTTTCTGCTCAAATTTAAAAGCTGTGCTTTATATGTTTTATTTTCTACTACTCATTAGTATTCATAAGGTAGCCTCTAACCAGGGAGTGACCACCATTAATACCCCGAAAAACCAGTAATGGCCGGCCTTTTACAGGGATGTAATCACGTGGTTGTACTGGATGGCAAAATTTATTTAAAGGCACTTGTACGAGAGCGATAGTGTTATTAGCAAAACCTGTTTGTAAATGCTATTTTACACCTCCAATCGATTGTCGATCTTTCTTAATTCGTTTGCCGTCCAGTAAAACCTTTCCCATGGGATCACGAGCTCAATTCATTCGTTATTGAAGTGATATATATCAGCACGTGACTGTTTCCTGTAAAGTCTTTCCCATGGGATCATGAGCGCAATTCATTGGTTATTGAAGTGATATATCGGCACGTGACTGTTTCCTGTAAAGCCTTTCCCATGGGATCACGAGCGCAATTCATTCGTTATTGAAGTGATATATCAGCACGTGACTGTTTCCTGTAAAGCCTTTCCCATGGGACCACGAGCTCAATTCATTGGTTATTGAAGTGATATATCAGCACGTGACTGTTTCCAGTAAAGCCTTTCCCATGGAATCACAAGGCAATTCATTCGTTATTGAAGTGATATATCAGCACGTGACTGTTTCCTGTAAAGCCTTTCCCATGGGAGCACAAGCTCAATTCATTCGTTATTGATGTGATATATATCAGCACGTGACTAATTGCTTCAAAAGGCCTATTCCGGTTGGAATTGAAAATCCAATGGTACGCGTTTTCGTTCGGAAAGTTTTGGAACACCGAAATAGTTTATTTTACGTCGAAGATACAGGAAGCCGTTACCATGCCTCCCAAGCCAGAGGCTTATGTTTAAGTATTCCAACGAACTCCAGGAATTGGGTTTCACGTGGGCTAGCAGTTGGGAAATCTAGTCACACCTTTACCCCCGACTCTTACCTGCTGAATTCAAAATCCTCCCTCCTCCCGACATTTGGTTTGCACGATACCAACATAACAAAAACCAACAACAAGCAACAAGCAAACAAACTAATTAATGATGACGTTGTAATATACTCGTCACCAGGGATCACGGCGACGGGTTTCAAAATCCTCGTGAGAATTTCATGCAATTTCATGCGGGGTTTACCCTGGGCCTCAGAGGAAAGGGCAGAAAAAGAAGAGCCTCTCGTGTTATCCGTTGAGAATCTCACTTCCATGCGCTGAGCTTCAAATCAAGAAAACACATCAAACTGGTTTTGCTGGGCCATTGATAAGCCAACGAAAATTACCGTAACATCCAGCACTCACGGTTGCTCCTGGTAATGAGTAGATTATCCAATCAGGGACGAGATTCAAATTCTGAACTTGAAGTTAGATCGCCAGAGGCTCTTCTTTTCCTTCTTTCTCCTCTTCTCTCTCTCACCCCTTCGCCTTTTATGTTTTCGAGCCTCTGGCGTGACCCTGGGTACGATGACTCGTTAGCCTGCGAATACAGCCGTCACGCATCGCGAGCCACAATCAAAACGCGTCCCCCGAGAGAGACGTCTGCGATTCGAGGCCAACAATTCCATACTGATGGGATTGTTGGCCAGGATTTGGTCGCGTTATTTGATTGGCTTGTATATGATAAGTAGGCATACTAGCCACCAGATCCTGGCCGCATAATGTCATCAGTATGGAATTTTTGGCCTCGAAACATATGGCCTATACGGGGACGTGCCGCTGGACAGGGTACGGTTTTTGGCCTCTCTGTCCTGAACAGGGTATATATATAATTTCATGCGAGTGTGTCCTAAACAGGGTCTGAACCTGTCCTAAACAAGGTATTGATTTCACGATTATCCTCGTCGCACCGGTCTTTAACAGGTCATCAGTCAAGATAAAATCATTTCAGAGACTCGACAAGATCATTGTCACCCAATCAAGCATTATATAAAGAACAAAACACTTAAAAAATGTGTAAAACAAGATAGTCTGTATTTTGTAATTTGTCCTATACAGGCCGTCCTAAACTAGAGGGTGTTGTCCTACACAGGGTAGGTATTTAGAGTGTTTCTGTCCTAAACGGGGTCAGGGTTTCAAACCTTCCCACTCCTGATGCGAGACAGCTATATTCGCAAGCATTGGATATAAAGCCGAGTCACTAGCCTATCTTGATTTGATACTAGACTGATTTGATGTTGATGGCTTTTTCGGGCGATTTGGCCATCTGGCCGGCCGCCGTAAGGGGTGTTTGTAAAACGCGGATACGGATGGCGGATGACGGATGGCGGATAACGGATGGCGGATATGACGGATGGCGGATGACGGATGACGGATGACGGATGACGGATGACGGATGACGGATGACGGATGACGGATGACGGATGGCGGATGACGGATGGCGGATGACGGATGGCGGATATGTTAAAATTAATATATTTAAAAAAATTAAAAGAATTGTTGAGCAGTACATCTACGAGAACTCTGGTTTCGTCTGTAAATATTTTGATTCTCTTCTACGCATTTTGTGTGCTTCACTCGGGATGTATACATAAAAAATGTTAACAGCTAGCGTGCCGAATTATGTTATTACGTGTTGATATTTTTGGGGTATATATCTGGTTGCCGCTAATAAAAATATATTTAAATAAAATGATTAATGTTAAAAGCAATTGGTTCGGAAAAGTAAATGATTATACCGTTTGTACACAAGGTGACACAGGTTCTGTCTTGTAGGTATACTCTTGAGGAACACAAAACGAGCGATATATATCGCATAATACAAGTCAAATTTTCCTTCGATACCAGAGGGAACCGGCAATGGGGACTTTTTCTGAGCTTTGCCGCTGGTAGAATCCCAACCGACATATAGGCCTCGTATATAAAAAAAGCATTTACTGATACGCTGTACGGTAATGGAACAAACTAGCAACCGGCCGTATTAAATAAAGATAGTCCCAGGTGACGTTTACAATATTTTCGAATCTCTATCGAAATCATTATCAATATAATGACTTATCGGGGAGGAATTTGAAACATCAGGTGCAGATTATGACGATAAAAACTTGTCAAAATGCCGGCCGGCGTCATAGAAGTTAGTATGGTATAAGGTCCTAATGATTTCGACCTTGGAAAAAAAGCGTGCTGTACTGGGCACTTTTGTTAACTTATTATTTATTCACGTTGCGTTTTACTTCCAATGCAATATACCTCTATTGTAACACTGAGTTATATCTCCACGTCCGGAGGACGAAGCATGTGTCGTAGAAATAAAAGGCGTTTTTTTCTTCTAAACAACAGAAAAAAACATGAATGTATACCAAACAATGATACTGGAACTCCTTCAATCCTATCATAATTTAGATTCCAATAAACCGGCACCTTGAATTCGAAAGGTATAAAAGGCGATCTGACCGGCCAAGTAATGTCATATATATTACTAACATAACAGCACTACTTGGAATGCAATCTATCGGATATTTAATCCGCTATCGGCGCCAACTAGCTGTCACGTATGGTGGTCGATGATAGGTACGGTACAACAATTGCACTTGTCCCACTTCCGGTTCCCGCTCAACACAATAAATGATTATACTTGCTCAATGGTTGTGTATGTTTACAATTTAATGGATATTGCCAACACTTCAAACGAAATTTGGCGAAAGGGTAGACAAGTAATTACTCGGGCTGCCTGTGGCAGCACCGAGTCTTAAAATGCAAGTCGTAAATTTTTTTTTTTTAGTTGGGTGTCGCAAAATTTCTGCGCATGCGTTAAAGGTCAAATTCACACCAATCAGATTGCACTGTGCTGGTCACGCAACAATCGCCAGGTTAATTTATTTACATAATTTAATACAGTAAAGCAAGATGGCGGAGGACCCGCGAGGAACTTTCTCTCTAATTTGGAGTCTCATCTCTCAAATGTAAGCCAGTTTAATGTTTTATTTAACTTCACTCGTGCGAAAGCCTTCCAACAGGCTCAGGATATTTTAACTGGCGCTATTGTCGGAGCCGAAGGACCGCGTTTTTTACCCAGATGGCCAGTGATTTTATATACGACACGTACGACGACCTGAAGCCAGTGAAGGCACCAGGATCCGGAAAGCTAAAATTCGAAGAAATAGATATTGGAATCTATAAGCCATCGGCTCGCTGTGCTGCATTTAAAACATCCGAGGAGAACATCTTATTTTGGGTGAAGGCATTTCAAGACCAATATTATGAGTCTCTTAAAAACTGTCAGAGATTTAAATTTACCGTAAGTTGGATCAGAGCGGAGTATTGAGCTCAAGTTATTTCGTTCCAGCGAGGATATTGCCCTAGCGGAAACGGTACAAGCTGTCGAAGGATTTTACTTATAATCATCCACGTCTACTTAACACCAGGAATAGTTATGTGCCAAGGCATGGGCAAAGATTGAGTTTCCCAGATTATGAAGAAACAGAGGTCACGCGCGACATGCTTGAGAACATGAACATGTTCAACACTTTATGTTATACTAAGAAAACAAAACAAATTACAGAGCCTGCAAGTTCACAAGTCAATGAAAAACCCCAAGAGCCTGTAGTTTTGGATCAACATATCCTTGAAACTCCAAAAGCAACATACACATAAGTCAAATTCAAACCGGAAGACACGGAATTCTTTAGATTCTTCACGACGATTGTTAGCCCGCGATAAGAACTCTCTCGCTGCTTTAATGAATTCTTACTCTCGTCACATCAAAACACGAATCAAGAAACCAAACTCAGTCATTTGGAAGACAAATTAGTGCAGCAAGATAATATATACAAGACCGAAATCAAGATGCTGTCATCACGAATATATTATTGACCTAGAAGTTGAAAATGGCGAGTTGAAAGCGGATATAATAAAGCTGAGATACGACTTTCAAAGTTAAAAAAAATAATCAAGAATACAAAAAAGAAGACAATGAAAGACCAAGGTCTCCAGTGTTCCGAGACTACCCAACCTACTGAAGCTTATCAGTTTGTTCAAGAGCCATCTTTCTTACATGACAACCCGATCCCTATTCATCAGAATACATTTTCTGTGCTAAATGACGAGAGTTTACAATCACCTGACCGACAACCCACTACTAAAGAAAGGGACCATGAAGTACGGTAGTACGGTTAATTCTCGGGTTCAAAACAATGAATATATATGCCTGCTCAAATGCAGTGTGTTAAACGAATAAGTAGTGTTTAAATTAAAAGGTCAACATACGAGAAAAACAAAACTATTAAATAAATTATTACATATATACTAGGGGAGCAGAGAATGCATATCACCGCGCTACCGGCCACTCCTATTCAGCTAATAATTCGTCCCTTTGGTTATTACTAAGAGGATTTCAAATGAAAGTGTATTTCATCTTCAATCTCATGTGGCCCGAGTGAAAGCCCAGATGGGCTCTTGTTGCTATGAAAAAGACTTTGGAAGTTGATATCGTGATGCATGAACATTTCTTTCTCTTTCTCAATTGCACTTGGCTTTTCTCGGACTACATTTTGGTTTGATAGGCCATAATGATTTCGATGACAGATAGCTGAGATTTAAAGGTATATTAAAGTCAACGAAGCTGACCATTCCTTTGTTTTTATCATGCCGACTTTGGGATATGCTAGGGAAACAAAACCTGCAATCGAGGCAAGGTTGTGAGGTTGTGCAATAATGGTTTCCAAGAGCGGCTTTCGTACTTTTGTGAGAAGAAATAATGTCGAGAGGTCAATACCTGTAAGGGATTAATTATTTCTCCTTTGGATTGAAATCACATCTTACGTTATTTAAAACAGACAAAATCGTGAGACTCACGGAATCGTGATATCGGATAGTAGGCGGATCTGCCGCGCGCTGGTTCTCTAACCCTGATAAGATCTGCTGGTCGTCGGATCGATATCATGTGAGGTCGATTATCGGTTCAACTTTTCACACGAGCTCACCGACCTCATGCTCAATTCCAACTAAAACTGTCGACCGTACTCTCTCTAAACATGTCTAAAGCATTTTGATTTATTTCATGCTCTTTGGTACATAAGAACGGGTGTTTGTAAAACGCCGATACGGATGACGGATGACGGATGGCGGATGACGGATGGCGGATGACGGATGGCGGATATGTTAAAATCAATACATTTAAAAAAATTAAAAAAAATTGTTGAGCAGTACATCTACGAGAATCAAAATATTAACAAACGAAACCAGAGTTCTCGTAGATGTACTGCTCAACAATTTTTTTTTATTTTTTTAAATGTATTGATTTTAACATATCCGCCATCCGTCATCCGCCATCCGTCATCCGTCATCCGTATCGGCGTTTTACAAACACCCGTTCTTATGTACCAAAGAGCATGAAATAAATCAAAATGCTTTAGAAATGTTTAGAGAGAGTACGGTCGACAGTTTTAGTTGGAATTGAGCATGAGGTCGGTGAGCTCGTGTGAAAAGTTGAACCGATAATCGACCTCACATGATATCGATCCGACGACCAGCAGATCTTATCAGGGTTAGAGAACCAGCGCGCGGCAGATCCGCCTACTATCCGATATCACGATTCCGTGAGTCTCACGATTTTGTCCGTTTTAAATAACGTAAGATGTGATTTCAATCCAAAGGAGAAATAATTAATTCCTCACAAAAGTACGAAAGCCGCTCTTGGAAACCGTTATTGCACAACCTCACAACCTTGCCTCGATTGCAGGTTTTGTTTCCCTAGCATATCTCAAAGTCGGCATGATAAAAACAAAGGAATGGTCAGCTTCGTTGACTTTAATATACCTTTAAATCTCAGCTATCTGTCATCGAAATCATTATGGCCTTCAAACCAAAATATAGTCCGAGAAAAGCCACGTGCAACTGAGAAAGAGAAAGAAATGTTCATGCATCACGATATCAACTTCCAAAGTCTTTTTCATAGCAGTTACTTGTCTACCTTTTCGGCAAATTTCGTTTGAAGTGTTGGCAATATCCAATAAATTGTAAACATACACAACCATTGAGCAAGTATAATCATTTATTGTGTTGAGCGGGGACCGGGAGTGGGACAAGTGCAATTGTTGTACCGTACCTATGATCGACCACCATACGTGACAGCTATAGTTGGCGCCGATAGATTAAATATCCGATAGATTGCATTCCAGTTAATCAATCAAGTAGTGCTGTTAGTAATATATATGACATTTTTATGTACTTGGCCGGTCAGATCGCCTTTTATACCTTTCGAGACCAATGTCTAAATTCAAGGTGCCGGTTTATCGGAATCTAAATTATGATAGGATTGAAGGAGTTCCAGTATCGTTGTTTGGTATACATTCATGTTTTTTTCTGTTGTTTAGAAAAAAAAAAGTTAACAAAAGTGCCCAGTACAGCACGCTTTTTTTCCAAGGTCGAAATCATTAGGACCTTATACCATACTAACTTCTATGACGCCGGCCGGCATTTTGACAAGTTTTTATCGTCATAATCTGCACCTGATGTTTCAAATTCCTCCCCGATAAGTCATTATATTGATAATGATTTCGATAGAGATTCGAAAATATTGTAAACGTCACCTGGGACTATCTTTATTTAATACGGCCGGTTGCTAGTTTGTTCCATTACCGTACAGCGTATCAGTAAATGCTTTTTTTATATACGAGGCCTATATGTCGGTTGGGATTCTACCAGCGGCAAAACTCAGAAAAAGTCCCCGTTGCCGGTTCCCTCTGGTATCGAAGGAAAATTTGACTTGTATTATGCGGCATATATCGCTCGTTGTGTTACTCCCTCAAGAGACAAAACGCGTAGAAGAGAATCAAAATATTTACAGACGAAACCAGAGTTCTCGTAGATGTACTGCTCAACAATTCTTTTTAATTTTTTTAAAATATATTAATTTTAACATATCCGCCATCCGTCATCCGCCATCCGTCATCCGCCATCCGTCATCCGCCATCCGTATCCACCCCATAAGAACAATAATTAATGAAAACGTCAGGTCATTACTGAAAATCGTGAGACTCACGACGGAATCGTGATAATTGGCTAATCTGCCGGTATGTACTCTAACCCTGATAAGGTTCTCTCTGATCGATTCGGTCGGTTCAGCTTTTCACGCGAGCTGCCCGACCTCAATTCCAACTGTCGATCGTACCGGCTCTCTAAAGCATTTTGATTTATTTCATGCTCTTTTGTACAAAAGAACAATAATTAATGCAAGCATGGTTTTTCATACGTGCACTGTTGTTTATAAGTGCATGTTTTTTTTTATACGCGCATGAGTTTTATATAGGTCTTAGTTTTATAGACACCCCACTTTTGTTAACTTATTATTTATTCACGTTGCGTTTAACTTTTAATGCAATAGACCTCTACTGTAACGCTGAGTTATTAATATGTCGACGTCCGGACGACGAAGTATGTGTCGTAGAAATAAAAGGCGTTTTCACTCATATGCTACTTACTTATCTTCCCCGCCGACCTAACCCAATGCCCGGTCACCTAAGACTTTTAAGAAATTCCGATAATTCATTAGAATACACTGATTGGTTTAATTTGTCTTCCAAATGTTAAAAACATGCGAATAAAACACTGTGTGTGATTTTTCCGACTAGTCCTTGATTTATCTAATATTTGTATTAGCGGCAACCAGATATATACCCCAAAAATATCAACACGTAATAACATAATTCGGCACGCTAGCTGTTAACATTTTTTATGTATACATCCCGAGTGAAGCACACAAAACGCGTAGAAGAGAATCAAAATATTAACAAACGAAACCAGAGTTCTCGTAGATGTACTGCTCAACCGAATCCTTTTTAATTTATTTAAATATATTAATTTTAACATATCCGCCATCCGTCATCCGCCACCGTCATCCGTCATCCGCCATCCGTCATCCGTCATCCGCCATCCGTCATCCGCCATCCGCCATCCGTCATCCGCCATCCGTATCCGCGTTTTACAAACACCCCGCCGTAAGTTAAAAGTTAAAGGGTTGATGAATTGATCAAATTAATTGATCACATGTGCCTAATAGCATGTCATCGGTTGGTAGATCGAGTGGTAGTTTTGAACTGCGACTGTCGCACTAACCAGACTCTGGATTCTATTAACGTACGAGCTGAGTTTTTCATGCAGGGCAAACACTGATAAAATCCCAGGCTGATTCATACCTCAAGAGGTAAGTTGAAGATCTATCTTTATAATTGATTTCTATGGAACAGTTTTCCTTCCTGCCTTTAATTTAACCGATCGTAGGATGAATTAAATTCCCGTTCGGCGAAGATATAGTCCAACAAGGCTTGCTTAGCCTGGGTCAGGTCAACAGAAATTCCCAACTTTCACTCTAATTAAAACCTGCTATTTCATATTCTTGGAAAAACAATTATTTCGATCATATTCCCTTTGTCGGATTGGTATCATTCCTGGGTTTCTCTAGTAAACAGTTTTTGGATATGTTTCCGATTCCGAGCGAGTCGTTTCTCAGAACTGTACTGAAAGGAGAATGAAATTGATAGGACTTGACCCAAACAGACTCTTCTTTTAGTGTTGAATTTTACCCCAGGAAAATGAAAGATTTATACAAAAGCCTAAAGGTATATATAGCCGCTTATTTTAGTTAGCGAGCGATACATCATTGATTAAGCCATGCAAGGCAAAACGCTATCCTCAGTATCGTGATCACGAACAGGTATCACAATCCTCATTGTTAGTTTATCACGTCATCTTAAAATTCTTATTCGCTCGCCGGTTATTACTTTGATTACAATCGTTATATATGTTCCGTTCTTCCTGTGGAAATATATTGATGTATGCTACTTGTAGACTTTAAGGTACATCTCGACTCATCGAGCAGTCAAACCAATCGCCCTCGACTCATTCAGACTGCCGGAAATCGTTGTGATCTCTTGCGTGAAAGGGCAACTAGAAAATCCTAGTGATCAGAATCGTTGAAAAGTCCGATTTACTTGGGAAGTATTTTGGGCGCGGCGCTCATAAATTCCGGTACGCGTGCCAATCACCCCGTTATACCTTTGTTGCGTAAATGGAATGTCCCGGGTACTGACGTACGCGTGCTAAACAACTAAGGTTGCCGAGATCCCGTGACAAGGTAGACTCTGCCTGCCTGTATGGAGTGCAGTTCCCAAGTTAGGAGTGCCATTGCTTGTCGTGTATACCGGGATAAAAAGACCAGGGGTCAATTCGATAACCTTTTTATACAATGGCTCCAACCAGTGAACAATTTTATTTACGCATTTTACAAGTCTGCCCATTGTTTAAACGCCGGAAAACAATGACTTGTAAAATACATGGAAAAGTTTTATCGTGTCGCCGGCAGGGTTGCAAGCGGCACTTATCAAAATTTGCAATGGAATTGTTTTTCGGTCTTGTGTTATGAATTAATAAACGTTATCCTAAAATGTCTACCCAATTCGATCAATCCGATCAATGCCCATTGATGATGGCTGAATAGTCGGAATTCACGAAATAGAGCCGCTGATGTTTCCTTTCATCTGCTCTATTTTGTTCGGGACTTCGGGGTGAAAGATCGAGGATGCACGGCATCGGAAAAGCTGAAAAAATACCCTAAAAACACTCCCTTAGAAAATGCAATACTCTAAAAATATCTTTATAGCCTGGTGTTTCTGGAGTATGTCGGCAGCCTGTGGTGGGGGGTTTCGCGTTAGCGCAAAATTCGTTCCTCGAATGAAACCAGTAACGGCATATGTTCACATTAACAAGCGAGTTGTGTTCATTTTAAGTACAAGCATATTTTTTTAAACTCCGAAAGCCTATATATTTATCCCCTTACTCGGTGATACTAGATCAGTTTTAGAAGAATTTTCAACTCAAACATAGGACGAGCCCCCACGACCACCAAAGACGGTGCCGAAACATTGAGATGCACGGCCGCAGTCTCCCACGATAGCGTGGAAAGTAACCGAAAGTAGCACTGAGTAAATAATCATGTCAATAACAATAAGCAGCTCACAACAGGTCTAATTCGTCAATGGTTGAGAAGAAAAAAAAACCAAGCGGTACTTTGCGCCGGTTTATGATCGTTTTCTATGTTATTTTTCACTGATTCGAGATTCGACTAACTTGCTGCGCGCAGAACGTGTCGGCACTGAACGCTAATTAGATGGGCACCTCAAAGTGTCCAGCCATTCTTCCCGGTGCTAAATGTCCCCATCTCCCTAAACGTCAATTGGACGTTAAGTTGTGCACTAACAATATGTCAAATATGTCGACCGTCACTTAATATATTTTACCACCACGGTACCCTGGTACTACTTGGTACCTAATGGTTCCATTTGGTTCCACGTGGTTCCTGATAGTTCTACTTGGTTCCTGCTGGTTCCACTTGGTTCCTGCTGGTTCCACTTGGTTCCTGCTGGTTCCACTTGGTTCCTGCTGGTTCCACTTGGTTCCTGCTGGTTCCACTTGGTTCCTGCTGGTTCCACTTGGTTCCTGCTGGTTCCACTTGGTTCCTGCTGGTTCCACTTGGTTCAACTTGGACTATACCAGGAGCCGGCTGAGTCATGACAAACCGTCGTCATCTTTCAACGCTTGCTCGAGAGGCTTTGGCTGAGTTTATATCAACATTTATTCTCATAGTAAGTATCCACTCTGATTGATGTTTACTTCAGCAACTGTACTAAAAATAAAATCGTCTCTCTTTGAGGTCATACACCATAAAACATGCATGAACGTAGGTATTCGATGTTGGTTTGTGGCACAGATAACAAACTAGCGGACTCACTCGTGAACTTAAAATTGACGGCGACATTTTCATTCAACAAAACTGGATCGTGTAATCCAACGTTGTTCGATTTGGACTGATTTGACAAGCTCTGAATTCGACAAAAGTTACTCAGTTCTCCTGACCTAAAAACATTCACTGGAGCAAATGAATTAGAACAATAAAACGCCATGTTTCAGTTTCATCCCTCGTGATTTTACCATATCTTTAATATTCACTGTAGAATTCTTAAAGTGCTTATAATTAGGAGCCCTAGCCAGAAATCAGTGATTTGGGTGTGTAAGTGTTTAAAATATTGTTCAACCATTTGCGGGTGATTTATGTTCGTAATATTGTAAGTTTTAAAAATCATTACAAATCCTTGAAATGACATTACTTATGGTTTTATTCTAATGAGTTTAATATGAATTGAGTAATAAATTAACATTGAATTTCTTCCTTTATACAGTTGTTTTTCATGTGATTGTTGCAGTCTTAGGGAAATATATTTTAATAAGTGGAGCTGCATGACATAAAACATAGCAAAAGGAAATAGGTTATGACTTAAATGATCACATTTAAATTTTGATTTCTATGTTTTCCAGTTTGACTTCTGAAGATAACTGGCACTTTAATCTAAATTCAACGTAAACACTATATGTGAAGCACTAGGGCTTATATATAGGTACTTTAATCTAAATTCAACGTAAACACTATATATGAAGCACTAGGGTTTATATATAGACACTTTAATCTAAATTCAACGTAAACACTATATATGAAGCACTAGGGTTTATATATAGGCACTTTAATCTAAATTCAACGTAAACACTATATATGAAGCATTTGAATAAAATCACTTGTATTTTTTCTCGTGCAGATTTTCGGTGTTGGTTCGGTGGCACAGACAGTGCTCAGCAGACAAAACAACGGCACGTTTTTCTCCATCAACTTCAGCTGGGGCGTTGGTGTTACTATGGGCTGTTACTGGGCTGGAGGTGTATCAGGTAGCGAGTGCAAGTTTTCTAGGGGAGTCGACTAGATCATGCCCCCGAGAAAATTTGAAATCTAGGTCTTCTGAAATGGCTGGAAATGCATCTAAAACTCCCAAACGTGATGAAAACTATCAATAGCCCACTTTTGATATATGCTTCACTTGTCACGCACTCACTTATCACGCACAAAGGTTTCAATATGAGGCTCCGGGATACGATACATTTAATTCATTCTATTGTCCTAGAAAATAATAAGTTTAATTTACTCTGGAGCCTCATTGAAACCTTTATACATGATAAGTAAAACATAATTGAAAGTGGGCTATTTATACCGACTATAATTAAACACCCATGTTTACTGTAACTGGCTGTACAAAAAAGTGGGGAGAAGGCGCTAAAGCCCCCTAGTCCCTCCCCCTTCCGTGTCCTCCCTGATGACAATACAAAAGGTTGTATCACAGTGAGAGGCCTTTTTATTCGCAGTCCGGGCTGGGCAAAACTATTTTCAGCGATTTGCATGCACATCATTGATCTTTTCAAAACATTATGCCAACTATCCCGTTAGTTTGGCTCCCCGGGTCTTATTAGAAGCAGGATGGTCTTGCATGTTATTGACTAACTGTTCTGTCTCAGGAGCCCACATGAATCCTGCCGTCACGCTTGCCTTCGCCGTTGTTCGTAGATTGCAATGGAAAAAGATTCCAGTTTACTGGATGGCGCAGTTGCTGGGAGCTATTGTAGCGTCTGCATGCGTATATGGTGTATATTACGGTACGTCTAATGGAGACTATTGTAGCGTCTGCATGCGTATATAGAGCAGATTTCGTATGAGTGAGACAAACTACAGCATATCCGTAACCGTTCTGTAACCGTGCTGTACCGTATTTTTGTAATTTGATTGGATCAGCAGGGCGAAAACAATGCGGGGAAACCATTTCAACGTCGCGGCATGCCGTACGGTAACCGTACTGTAGTCAGTGCTGTAGTTTGTCCCACTCATACGAAATCTGCTCTAGTGTAGATTATGGTACGTCTAATGGAGACTATTGTAACGTCTACATGCGTATATGGTCCATATTACGGTACGTCTAATTTCAGGGGCTCACTTTAGAGAGTGAATAATTTAAAAATGGTCTTCTCGTGGTTAACTCTGCGCTAACTCGTGTATTACGACATTTCAACATTCGAAGATAGGAGCTGTGCGCGTCCATGTATGTATGTTCTACTCATTTTCCCTTCCTAATCGATATGCAATCAAATCTGAGAGTTACGGCAAGATGTCGGTGTGGATAGATAATAGTTTTTCCTTCTCGGTACCCATACGAAATGTATTCCTTGTTTTATTTTTCATTTTAGACGCACTCAACGCATTTGACGGTGGAACTCGTCAGATACTCGGTGTTAACGGTACGGCGGGAATATGGGCAACCTACCCACAACCTTTCCTGTCTACCTGGAATGGCTTTGGTGACCAGGTAACTCAAGGGAAGAGAGAGTAAAAACATATACCAATTTTTCCGTATACGCAAGCAATTATTATCCTTAAGAATGTTTACCCACATGGCGCATGCGTATGCGGTAGCAAACCGATCTAAAATGAAGATTGGTATGGACGTAGAGACAGTGACTGTTTGGCTTAATCTTCCAATATTATTATCTTCGTATAAGAACTATCTACTGTTAAAGCAAAAATAATTGCTACTCGGTAATTCAGCCCGCCCTAGTACGCGCGCTATGAATGGCTGAACTCCATGTAAACACGTGCATCATTTCAAGCGAAATTGAGGTTTTCTTAATTTTATTATTATTTATATTTCATAAAAAAAATAGAAAATGGTTCTGTGCTCAGATAATGTCATGTAAACACTCAACTGGCTCGTGTTTCCATAACTCTTTCGTGTTTACATAACGGTATGTTAGAAATTGTTTTTTCTATTTCTTAACTGATTAATTATACCTCAGTAGGATTGATTCCCATAAAGCCAGAGGAATAATAATCTCCACATTCGAGTTTAAATTAAATCTTTGTCTCTTTTCATCCGTTAGACAGCGACTAAGCCGCCAAAATGCAATCTCTCAAACCACGCGCGCCTGACCAGGCCAAACACTTGTTCATCGACCGTATCGAACAAAAGATGGCGGCTTGTACTTGTACCCACAATCCTTCGCTCGTGAAAACAAGCCAGTACAAGTGATGTTGCCAATACACTGTCATTGAAGAGAACAGAGGATTTCTACGTGTTATCTTAATAACATGCCAGTACAAGTGATGTTGCCAATACACTGTCATGGAAGAGAACAGAGGATTTCTACGTGTTATCTTAATAACAAGCCAGTACAAGTGATGTTGCCAATACACTGTCATTGAAGAGAACAGAGGATTTCTACGTGTTATCTTAATAACAAGCCAGTACAAGTGATGTTGCCAATACACTGTCATGGAAGAGAACAGAGGATTTCTACGTGTTATCTTAATAACAAGCCAGTACAAGTGATGTTGCCAATACACTGTCATTGAAGAGAACAGTGGATTTCTACGTGTTATTTTGACTGTGTTGGATTCGCAAGGGATAGTGGTCAGATGTACAGCCGCCATTTTTTTCGGTACGGTGGATTATTAACATTTGTGGTATATACTTCATGGTAGTGTTTCGTTCCATAGTCTCCCTGCATAATACTGCAAAACAGTAGAGAAAATGATTATGCAGGATGGAACGAAATACTACCATGAAGTATATACCACATTTGTGCTCCGACTTCGTGAGAAAGGTTGATTAAGTAATGGTTCGTATAAGAACTGGAGCAAGATCTATTGTTCCGCGGCAATGAATGTGATTTCACTAATCCCACATAGAAAATGTTTTTTTTTTCTAAAGATATCTCTTGACAAGAGACCATCACCTAAGAGAACCGATCCCCCATACTAGCCTCTCTCCCCATGATAGTCTGCGCCGATTTATTTTTAGCTTGCATAAATTAGTTGGACTATTTTTACCACTCTATCCGATTGGTTGTAGGTGTCACGTGTGCGAATGGCCCGGCGGGCGGCGAGAGCAGAAGAATGCACTCAGTAACCAAAGCATTCACAATTTTCTACTTTCACGACAGTTACTCTACAGATTCATATTGATTACGGTGTTGCAAAAGCATGTCCGATTATTTACGATATTATAGGTTCTATTTCTAATTTGTAAGCGTCTGTTTACGACAATTCCAAACTCAGTCAGTCAGTGTTTCATATTAATATTAATTAAATTCAAAGTTCATTTTCTCGAGTCTTCAAGTCAGATCAGGTCAGATCCGTCCCATACCAGTCCGGGTAGTAAGTTTATGGAGCAACACATAATTCAGAGCCATAATTCAGAGTTTTGAAGCTTCACATCCATCGCCCCTCTTTCTTTGTTGAAATCAAGGTTGAATTCATGAGATGGAGCGATGAAAATCCGTGAGGAGCTGGAACCCAATCTTAAAATAGCATCGTGACGTCAACTAAGCCAAAAATAGATTGGCGCAGACTATCATAAGGTACGGAGATCAGTTCTCTTAAGTGATGGTCTCTTGCTCTTGACTAGTGGTATTAATGTTCTCAAATTAAAATGCATGAAATCGCTCGTTGTGTATATGGTTTTGATTCGAAAACAAATTCAGCCAATAGAAAGACACTAAAACAAAAGCGGAGATATTATAAAATGTTCCCCACATAGGATTTCTCTCTCTCTTTTTACATAGTTACATATTGTCCGCTTCAATCATATCATTTTCTTTAAAAAAATATTGTGAAATCAGAGTTCTTTCCTATTTTTAGGAGGTTTATTTCTGTTTAACCAATGAGGTCACGTTTCAACAATAGAAAAATTAACACCTTTGTGCATTCCTGGCCGTTTGTTCACACTAGCAAAGCAAACATACTCATAAGCAACATACACAGACGCAGTAAACGATATTGATCATTAGCGGCGCTTGTTCTTAGAGCGCTTTTCAATTGAGTGTCGAAAAGTAATTGCTTTCGAGTTTGATTGGTTAGTTTCCATGATTGCGTTTACTTTGCCTCGTGATTAGTTGAAGTAAAAACAATCGTGAATTACTTCAGTTCGTGATTGGTTCATTGATGTGTTTACTTGCTCCTGTGATTGGCTCACTGGTTTTGGTTTCAAGACACTCAATTGAAAATCGCTCTATCTCACTATTACGGCATTGCGTCTGCCAGGAGTGCATTCCTGCGTATGTTGCTTTCGCTTATATTTGTGTCAAGCTTTATAGCGCCAGTCCTTTGTTAAAGTGAATTGCTCGTTTTCATGTGACGCCGGTCATCGCCGCCATCTTGGTTGACGTTAACAAAAGATTCCTCGTTCGATCAACCATGAAACCAAAAGATTTCTTTGTTTGATTCAACCAACATGGTTGATTGCAAACATGGTTGATTGCAAACCAGCAATTCGCTTATATAATGTTTCTAATTTCATCAATTGATGTTTTGCATGACCAGTTTCTAGGCACGGCGCTTCTCGTCGGCTGTATCTTCGCAATAGTTGACAAGAAAAATAATGCTCCGGAGAAGGGTTCAACTCCAGTCCTCGTCGGCCTGGTCGTGTTCGTGATTGGCACCACTTTTGGCTTTAACTGTGGCTACGCTATCAACCCGGCCAGAGACCTGGGTCCGAGAATCTTTACGGCCGTGGCAGGCTGGGGACCGGAAGTGTTTACGTAAGTTAGTAACCACGCATAATTGCAAACCGTAGTTGACCAGCTGATCAAGTAATGCAATCAGAAATTAGCCTCTGGCAAATGAAATTATTCGAATAATTACTTCATCAATTTCCCCTCTAAAGCCGATGATACACGGTTCAATATTTGTTGCCAACATCATTCAACAAATGTGTAAAGGCTGGTTCTCATATAATCGCTGACGATCGCTGGATCGTCCAAATCACTCAACCGAAGGATCGCTCACGATCGCTGGCGATCGCTACCATTTGTTCACATATAATCGCTGGCAAGTTTACGCGCCAGTGCGTGTGAGTTGGATGGACTGTCAAGTTCCCGATTTCCCAGATTTGAAACTGACGCTTTGTGCTCGATGTGCATAGCAAGCCAGTCTAGATTCATAAACTCGACTGGCATGGGAACAGAATCTCTTCCTGAACCCAACGGTATGTTCTTTCTCCGTTTGAGGTATCTTCCATACGCAGTCCTGATATGTTTTCCTCTACAGCAGCCGGTGTAATGTTGAACTTTTCACTGATTTTCGTCCACACATTCAACTTCTTGTACTTGTCTTTATATTCTCTGCTGTATTTGTTATAAAGGCATTCGTATTTGCGCAGCTCTTCCATAAACTCTTCCGTACTGCAACCCGCCATGTTCGAAGCTGAGTGAACAAGTGAATGCACGAGCGACAACAACACAACAACAAACCGTTGCCATGGCGTTGAAGTTTGGATCTAGGAAACATTGCATTGTGGGATGCCACAGGATCGCTCGATCGCCGAGAAGTGTTCTCATATGATCGCTGACGATCGCTGACGATCGCTGACGATCGCCAACGATCGCTGGAGTAGAACCTTGCTCTACTCCAGCGATCGTCAGCGTGTTCGCTAGAAGTGTTCACATATGATCGCTGACGATCGCTGGTCAAATTTTGGACGATCCGGCGATCGTCAGCGATCGTCAGCGATCATATGAGAACCAGCCTTAACCGTGCATGTTGAAAGAAGCGAGTGAACATGTTGAACGATGTTGCACCTTATTGAATGGAATAGAGCATGTCTATTTCCTGCAACATCGTTCAACATGCTGACTCGCTTGACATGGTACAATACACGAATTCAGCATTTGTTGCCAATAAATGTTTGACGTGTTGGCAACAAATGTTGAACAGTGTATCATCGGCTTTCGATTAAACTTGATTTCCTATGTGGAGAATTAGTCAAGTTCTTGCAAAACCTTAAATGATAAAACCACGCTTCATAAGCCAACCAAAAATATTCAAAAGGCAAATAATCGTACGTTTATCACAATCCTTTACGTTGTGAAAACTTTAAATCTTAATACTATTAATTTAGAAGATATATATACCTATATCAAAATCAAAGAAAGTATTAAATGTTTTGTAACCTTTCATCTTTGACAGAGTGTGTAATTATTGGGCCTGGGTCCCAGTCATAGGGTGCCTGGCCGGAGGTATTTCCGGCGCAGTTTTGTACATCATCATCATCGAAATACACCACGACGTCACTGTTGCTCAGAATACCGAGGGAGACTTGCGAGAGGTCGTAGTGGATGTGAAATCCGCACGAAAAACCGTTGAAAGGAGTGCTAGCGGGGAAGAGTTCGAGCTGGGGCGAGGAAATACAAACCCAGACTTCGACAAGGAGGCCGAGAAAACACTTGTGACATCAACAAACATTTTTCAGTCCAGCATCAGCAATTAAAGGAGCTCTATCATGGTGTTGCGCATGTGTGGAGTTAATAGTTTTTCGATTGCAATTGACTGTTAATTGGCTACACAATGTTTAAGTCGCCTCCCTCATTCCTTGATTGAAATGGTACTCAATGGCTTTTTTTAAAACACCGCCCACACACAGCCAGTTTTGCGTATTTGCTTAGATTTTAACCATTCCACATGTGTGCGAGGTTCATCAGTTCGTATGAAAATCGCTGGAAATAACTGTGTCCTGCCCGGACTGCGATTATAAAGACCTCTCGCCCTGACACAGCGCCTGTAATAACAATAACAAAATCAGCACAATAATGGCGAGGAGAACCAAGACAAAAAGATGACAATCATTAATTTTAGGTGACAATTTTATAAAGTCATTTTGCTCTGCTAATATTGCAATAAATGAGTCGGGGGAGGGAAGGAGAAACTTGTATGAAAGATGGGTAGGTATGTACGGTAGAAGGGTACAGAACCGAACCCGGTTCTCAGAGAAAAAAATAGCTCCAACATCCGGATTTCCGAGTTATTGTGGAAACGAACCCGGATTTTCCCCCTGTTTGATTATTTTGAATCGTCTAGGAATTCGACATGTTTTTACGAAAACTACCCGGACCTGGTATCCGAGTGCCCCCCCCCCCCCTCCCCGGGAAACGAGTGACACTAGATTGAAGGATCATGCAGATGGATAAACCAAAATCGAAATAAAATTACTGTAATATATAAAAGAACGATCTGGCATTTTAAACTAGAACAATATTTATTTTCAACGAAGAACTCCAGAGGCTGAAAAAAGAACCTATTATTTCAATTAAACCCAATATATAAGACATGCTTAAAGTGCCCCTACGATCAAATTTTGACATATCAATTTTTTCTCATATTCGTAAAGTAGAGTGGCTATATTATTACCAGTTCAAACCGTTTTTCGATACGACGACGGGAAGTCTTATTTTTTTAACTCCGAATCTTGAATTTTACATCCGCCATTACACGAACCCGTGCCTGTGGGCGAGGAATGCCTGGTCATTTTTTAGCGTTCGTGACGTCATACACTTAAGGTTATCGTTTACCTTCAGGGTACTGTTCCGAATAAAATTAAGTAGCGTCTCGAATATTCGTTGTGTTTAGATAAATTATACCTCATTTAAAGCTTATAAAATTGGCTACAACGATATACCTAAGGTTTGTAATTTTGATAAAAGTGCGATTTTTAAATAAACTTCTTTTCCGAACAAGCGAGTTGGTTTCCAAGAGCTCCAACTCCACGGCAATTTAATGAATTTAAGATATGTTTGCTTTTCTGGACTCCCACAGACCTTGTTTACGAAACTGTGTCGGCGATTGTGGAAATTCGAAGCCGTTCTGAAGATATTTTGGTCTTCGTGAAACTGCTAACGCGCAATCCAAGTATAGATGCGGGAATCGCTCTCAGCGCCTCTCTTTAAAAAATTAAAATAACCACCGACACAGTTTTTTAGCTGATATAAATTGCGAACAATCTGTGAAAATTTGAAGTAATTCGCACAAATTCGCGTCGAGTTGGAGCTTTTTTCAAACTATGTTTAGAACGAAAATAGAAAGTCAAGAGTTTTAGCCGGCCGGCGAGACTGATTCTTTCAACCAGTGACTGGGAAATGTCACAGTCAAAACTTCCCACAATAACACGTGTGGCTACTTTTCCCATACAAACCTTCACGCGAACTAACATATGTATAGTAAGAAAGTGTACCATTTTCCCGCTTTGAAAAGCAAACAAAACGTTTTGAATAGAAATAATCATTCAAGTTTGTGCATTGTACAGGACTGTAGCAATTTAACGAACCACAAAGCTGGCATTCAAGCGCCTTCTAGTTAAGTACCAAGAATACGGTTTGTAATTAATTCTCTTCAAACCTCATGCAAGGATGGTTTGTGTACGTTTTGAGGACAGAAGCTTCTCCATAATTGTTTGTATCACATGGAATAGCCGGTAAGACCGTACTAGTATAGATTGACCGAAAAATAAGCGGCTACGTTTGCTGAGAACATAGTTTATCATAAATAACTCATACTGCTGTTTCCTATAAACAGATAAACCTATCGATGAAGTATGCCTTTTAATTTACTGCTAAAAAAAATTTCAAGACAATAAACCACAGAAGAAACCACCAATGTTATTTCATGAAGTACCTTGTTTCAGTTGTTTGTGTGTCAAACAGAAACGGGGGGCGCGATGTTTGGTTCTGTGATAGCCACTGTAAAAGCTGCAGATCAGTCAGTTTCAATATATTTTTTTAGTCTCTAGTAAATTCTTATCATTCACGATTTCATGTTAGACAAGAGAGCAATTTAATTTTATAGCAATTACATTGTATTTTAGAATGTAGATTCGCCGGAAAATCTATTGCCGGGACACAGATAATTCTCGATCTTTCTCATTTACGAACTAGCAATCCAGGTTTCACTATAAACAATACTTAGGACTTATAAACTGCTGATCATTACCTTAGTGATTTCTCCGCTGAATTCTCCCTGTAGCCCGGAAGCACAACCCGAAAGCCGAACCAGGGAAAATACCCTGGGAAAAAATTACCCCAAAAAGATAAGAAACCTCTGCTAGCTAGCACTACTTACTAGCAGGCCACTTCCCAAGCGATCATCCGTCCAGCTTTCAACTCGGTCGCCAGCGGCTCTATTTCCCCCTAAATCATCAACATCCGGCAATAAATTTAAACAGAAAGACACATTACTATGTTCTGAAGAATCTGATGCAGATTTTAGGTCGTTATTTACTAAACCACAGCAAAATTCGCAGTGTGAGTTTGTAGACAATATAAGAAGAAATGTATGGGTTCGAAGCAACTTGAGAACGATGCGTTAAGTGTATGACGTCACATACGCTAAAAAATGACTAGGCCTTCCTCGCCCACGGGTACGGATTCGCGTAATGGCGGACGTGATTTTGACGTTAAACTCTCTTTAAAATGTGTGGTCTAATTGGCCCCTTTCAAACTTTTTTCACTGATTTGGATATTTCTGCCACTGTTTGTTCTTATGGAATACAAAAAAGTGGCAAAAGAAATGGTCAAATTTCGTCGTAGTGGCACTTTAACTGCAGCCATTGCAAATGCTTTTAATGATTACTTTGTTAATATTGGGAAGAACCTGCCTTCCGACATTCCTATATCACCTAAGCCATTCACGCATTACTTGACCAATCCACACTGACCAAATAGTATTTATATTTTTCCGGTTACCTAATTAGAAATAGAGGAAGAAATTTCAAAATTGAATGTCCATAAAGCCACAGGCCCATTTAGCATACCCATACGAGTCCTAAAATGTCTCAACCATCTGCTGTCTAAACCATTAGAAATACCATATAATTGGAAATGCCATGTACGTGAAACCTGTAAAAAAAATAAACGAAGCATAGGTGTATTGTCAAAAATCCGCTACTAGCTATGTTAATCTATGTTAATTACTCGTTGATGTATCCCTATTTATAATATAACCCAGATAGTACGAGCACTCTGATTGTCTTATATAGACTCAAAAATCTATGATCTATTGTGCCGGTAAACACTGACATAGAAATCGGCACACCTGCTTGCGTTGTGTCGTAGTTTTATCATAAAAGCAATACACCACACATTTCAATGTGTTTACTGGCGAAATAAAGCACGCGGGATGTTGGGAGAACACAAGAAATGCTTGAAAATCACAAGCCGAACACATTGAAATGCGTAGTCTATTGCTTAATTAACCTACGGAATTGTATATGGGGAAACACCTATAAGTCAACGCTTCGTCCCCTGTTTACTCTTCATGATCAGAAAAGAGCTTTACGTATTATCGATGCCCATTCCTCGCCCATTTTCAAGCAACTTAAAATTAATGATTTGGCTTTTTCGCATACTGCTCTTTATATGTAACAATTTCACTCAAGAGAACTCCCAGTGACTTTTGATGACTTCTTTCAGCTTCTTAGCAGTATAAACACAACTATAACACCAGACTAGCCTCTCGAAAAAGCTATTACCTCCCCAAAGTTCGCACTAATTGCGGAACCTTTAACATTAGATTTGTGGGAGTTAAAGTCTGGAATTCTCTGACTCTAGCGACAAACAACTAAGGAGAAACGCTCTCAAAAACAAATCTAAACCTGATTTTCTATTAAAATACTAACTTAATTGCTATTCATTTTGTACCCGCTAGCCACTAGAATATATTTAACTACTCACCGCCACTCTGTTACTTATTTCTTCTATCCTTAATGACAGCCTTCCTACGTTTGTTTGTATGTTCGTTTTGTCTGTAACTATGACGTTCTTGTGCTTGTCGTTTTTACTATTAATTACAAATTAAGTATACTCACCGCACTCTCCTCGTTCGCACTTTTCTCTCCACATTTATCTTATAAGAGCGCCCTAGCTTTTTAGTTATTCTAGGGCGCCCGTACCACACACTTTCTGCTTATTATTTTCTTATTTACAAAAATGTAAATTGATTGGTACAAATAAAGGTATTGTTGTTATTGTTGTTGTTGTATTTATCTTCCAAATTATGAGGCCGCCATTACGAATGCGGTCTATTTAGGCTTCTCAGTTGTAAGTGGAGTTTATTTGATCTATACCGCCACTACTGGCTCCAACACCCGGGCCGGCTATCGTCCACCCCGCCAGTTGGTAGTTCGAAAATAGCACGATTATTCATATGAAAAAGTTTTTTTAAAGCACCGCGAAAATCTGATAGAAACACGAAATGTATCTGAGAACTAAAGCATCTGAGACTGCCATGTTGACTTTTAAGTAATGAATGCTTTTTTCAGGCATTTTGTTTTTGTACACCAACAGTATGACCAAGAAAAAGCCATACAAGGTAATGACAGAAATAGCCACAATCTTGGTTGTTTTAATCTCTGAGGTTTCAGGTAGTATAAACACGTATTCGCATCTTGAGTTGGTAGTAGAACTGCTTGAATTATCAGTCGACAAGGCCATATAGTGATCGGAAGCTTTATTCAGCTTGATTGCATGAGAGTTCGAAAAAGAAAGTATATATACTCTACAATCGATGTTTTTATTGATATACCAGGAATATTCGTCGTTTTCAAAGCCTGTTAAAGTTATCCTCACTGGTTGCAACGATGCTTTAGCAGACGGGCTTCTTCCCGACGAAGATAATCCCTATATTAAAATGTCAACTCATTTCATGTGGTGCCAACATTTTAAAAGACTTCGGTAAATTAAAGTATGTTTAAATTACAGTAATATCGCCATTTACATCCTTGTTTGTCAGTTCTGTGAAAATGAATTTTGCTGCAGCTTATATTTAATAAGTCTTTTTGAAATAATAAAGCCACTGCAATAAGCTATTTAGTATATATATAGCGGAAAACTAACTATATTGAAGACGTTTTGATAACAATCCGCTTAAAGACAGTAAATAACTGTAAATCAACTGGCTGTCAGAGTTGAAAAATGAGTCGTGCATTTTTAGTATGGAAAGTGAAGGTCGGTAACTCCTCGCCATTCTTTTGACAAAACAGAAGAGGACTGAAATCGTCAATATCGGAAACTAAATAAAACTCAAACACAATATCAACACCACACCAATTAATGACCAAACTAACTTTGAGTCGAATATCACAAGAAGCGGTTGTTTTGGACGAAGTTTTCAAGTACATTACGGCTTCGCGGATGAAGCTTGCACTGATGGGTGAAGGTTCGACCAGCGCTTTTACTGCAAGTCCTGGGCACGTGACCTAACACTCTCTTACCCTACAGGGAGGACGAAAGTTGTTTCACCGAACAAATAAACTGACCCCGGCCTACTCTTGGCTTCTTGTGATATTCGACTCATATTTTTCGCTACGAATTGGTGTGGATCTTGTTGTAGTACTCGAAAAAGAGAAGGGGATTGTCACCCGGTACAGAAGCCTGGCCATTGTACTCAACTTTGTAAACTGCCTGGCTGCCATTAGAGCAGTAAAAGCAGTCCGAAAACATTCACCGATCGACGGTGTCCTCTTCTGTTTTGTCGTAAGAATGGCGAGGAGTTGCCGGCGTTTCACTCCCATGGGTTCCCATGGCCATGTATACTTGAATGTGAATTGAGCAGTCATAAAAGTAGTGGGGAGGGGAGGGAGGGTAAAAAATGACAAATTCACAAAGAGTACGTAAACACGTTAATTATATTCTTGTTTTAACTTTCACAAACAATATGTAAACACGTTTTAATCTACTTTTCACTTCATAATTGTGGTTTGCCTATGCTCATACCATTCTTCAGAGGAATCAGAGTGAAGTTGGGACCCTTTTCTGATCTGATGGAGAAGATATTAAAACTTCTGTGATGAAAGGTACTTCATTTTCAGGCATTTTCAATATAAGGAGTGCTCCAATTGCGAAGTGCTAGTTACAAATTAAAGTGTTTCGATTTCGTAGGCAATACAATAGTTAGCTTGAGGAAGGGTTGCGAGACAAAAATGAAAAAAATATTCAGTATTGGCAAAGTTCTTTACAGACTGCTTCAGACTGGAATTTAATTCGACCAAATTGTGTTATTAACAACTTTAGCATTGTACTCTAAATGCCAGTATATATATTGTTACCCTGGTTCCAGAGGTTTTCTCCGTTTCTTAGAGAGCCGCGAAGCGGTGATCAGCAAGCCGCGGAGCGTCGAGAAGAGAGAAAACACCTCTGGTAGGTGGCGGCACGAATGTCACTGTCATACTAACGATAGGTGTCAATTAACATCACAAGATCAATTAACAACCAACCAATCACAACACATCTCCCACGTGGTATGTTGGTCTTGAGGTAGTAGGACCATAAAATCCTCTTTTTAATCACTGGCTCGAATAGATTTTCTAAACCCTGCTTCTCCTGAAGGTAATATATCATTCGCGTCAAGAAATTCGGTTAATCGTTTATTCAACAATGAGGTAATTAGCTTTCCTAAATGGAATAAAATTGTGATTCCCCTACAACCACTCCCCCCCCCTCCCCCCCCCCCCCCAATTGTGATTCCCCACCTCTCCCCCCCGGAAACGAGTGACACTAGATTGAAGGATTGTTGAAAACTGGATCGAACGTGTGACAAGTGAATGTGTAGTGTGTAGGAATGTGAGGTCAATCACTTAGGTCAGATACAAGTACATACTCGAACTGCAAATGATTAGACCTTCACGTCTTCTCGGATAAGGAAGTTATATCATAGGTCTCCCTTCGGCCGCAAGTTTATCAGCCTAATAATTTTTTTATTATAATAATTTATTGACTTATATTGCGCAAGTTTCATGTGTATATGATCACTTGCGCATTACATGATACGTAAATAACTTATATATAGCTTAGCCTAAATAATATAATGTTAAAAATCCATACTAATGTTAATACTAATTTTACGGAAGCTAAACCTATACTAATAGAATACTAAATGTTTAAGAACTAATAAAATACTAAAAATGAGTAAAAACTATACATTCTAATATTTAAAAAAAATTGTTAAAATACATTACAGTTAAATGCTTTCCTAAAATGATAAGTCTTAATTGAACGTTTAAAAGAATCGAGAGACTGTTCATTTCGTATAGAGTTCGGTAGATCGTTCCACAGTTTAGGAGCAGCTGATACAAAAGCTCTATCGCCAAGTGTAGGCTTAGTTATCACATAAGGTGGTTCTAGTAACAATTCGGTATTAGAACGAAGACAATATCTAGACTTACTCTTAATCTTAATTAGATCATTAATATATATATAGGTGACAGACTATGCAATGCTTTAAAAAGTAATAAGTAATAATTTAAAGATAATTTTAAACTTAACTGGAAGCCAATGCAGCTGATATAACACAGGTGTTATATGGTCGAATCTTGGTATATTACAAATAAGACGAGCAGCAGTATTTTGTACTCTCTGTAACTTAATTAGTTGTGTCTGCGGTAATCCGTATAAAAGGCTATTACAGTAATCGATACGGCTTGTGACAAAGGCATGTACTAAAAGCTTGGTAGATTCAGTGGACAAATACTTCCTAATGCGTCTAATGTTGTGTAAATGGAAAAATGAAGAATTGCATATCTTATTAATATTGGTGTTCATGGACAACTTAGAGTCGAACCAAGAACCTAAATTTCTGTCAACTGGAACGGGTGCAATATTACAATTTCCGACAGTTATATGTTCAATGTTTACTTTAGCTAATTGTTGCCTAGTGTCTATAATCAAAAATTCAGTCTTGTCATCGTTCAGCATTAGCCGGTCGGCAAGCATCCATTGGCGAATGTCCTTTATGCAGTTTTCTATGACAGAAATAGCGTTCTCCTGATTAGCAGCTGAGTCCGGCTTGAAAGAAAAGTAGATAATTATGTGAATCATCTGCGTAGCAGTGGACATTAGGAAGATGCGCATTCGTAATATCAAATAGTTTCGATGCATAAAAAACAAAGAGAAGAGGTCCAAGGCAAAAACTATGGGGAACACCCCACTTCAGTTCAAAACTATCTGAGGAGGTACCATTAATTGAAACACGCTGCGTTCTGTTCATCAAATATGACGAAGACCAGTCGAGTACTTTACCAGATACACCAACCTTAGATTTGAGAGTGTCAAGTAGGATACTATGATCAACGGTGTCGAAGGCTGCACTTAAATCCAGAAGCACAAGTAGGGTTACTTGCTGCCGGTTCATATTCATCAATATATCATTCTTAACCTTTAGTAGCGCTCTCTCTGTACTGTGATGTTTCCTGTAAGAAGATTGTAAGGCAGAGTACAGGCCATTTACAGTCATGTGGTAGTGTAGTTGCTCACAAACGGTTGTTTCCGTTAATTTAGAAACATAAGGGAGATTGCTAACAGGACGGTAGTTCTTAAACACAAGGTCAAGTCCATATTTCTTAAGCAAGGGCATGATGAGAGCCTCTTTCCAATCCAGTCTAACCAGATCGTCACGGGTTACCGACGTTAGATAAGGTCGCTTTTCTTTTCTTTTAATACTGCATGAGGCCGAATGCGGTATGAAGAAGTCAATAAAATACGAACATAAAGTCTCTAACTCTTTTAATATTCCAACTGAGTGCACAGCGTGCTGTGGTCTCCAATAAAGCACTGTCATTAGCCAATCACCTGCTTGGATGTTGTACTGTGCACGCGAAGTTGGAATATTAAAACGTGGAATTCAATGCTCTAATGTTCCTATAGCTCAACAGCAGTTCTATCTAAAACTGAACATAATTACTAGTTTTAATGTGATCTTCCATGTTAAAGTATTACCCTTAGGGTGATATATTTCTCTTCTCGTTCTCGAACTGCAAATGGTTAGACCTGCACGTCTTCTCGGATAAGGACGTTATATCGTAGGTATCCCTTCGGCCGCAAGTTTATCAGTCTAACCAGATCGTCACGAGTTACCGACGTTTAATAAGGTCGCTTTTCTTTCCTTTTAATACTGAATGAGGCCGAATGCGGTATGAAGAGGTTTTGTGTTCATCGTACAGTCAGTGCCTGTATTTGTCAACAAAATACAAACATAAAGTCTCTAACTTTTAATATTCCAACTGAGCGCACAGCGTGCTGCAGTGGTCTCCAATAAAGCACTGTCATTAGTCAATCACCTGCTTCAGTGGATTTTATACTGTGTACGCGAAGTTGGAATATTAAAACGTGGAATTCAATGCTCTAATAGTCCTATAGTTCAACAGCAGTTATATCTAAAACTGAACACAATTACTGTTTTAATGTGATCTTCCATGTTGAAGAATTAGCCTTAGGGTTATATATGTATATTCCAAATTATGAGGCCGCCATTACGAATGTGGTCTATTTAGGCTTCTCAGTTGTAAGTGGAGTTTATTTGATCTACAGCCACTATCTCCAACTCCCCGGCTATCGTCCATCCCGCCATTTGATGGTTCGACAATGGCACGATTATTCATCAAGAGCACCCAACGAAGTTTTCGGTTAAAAAGCTGTTCGGGAGAGTAAGTTAGCCTATAACTTTCGGATTTGAAAAAATTGGCTAAAAGGTTTCCCCAAAAATATTCGTAGGTCCCAATTCGTCTGGTCAATAGAGTCAGAACGATCCGGAAAAAACAAACATTGCTTGGAATGAAAAAAAACCCCACATATTATCACAAATCATTTAGTGAAGCGGCCACCTAAAGTTTTCGAGAACACATTTTCATTCCCTAAGAAATTCTGACATCTGAAATCCGAAAGAATAAACTTTTAGCAAATGGAGGTCACCTAAAAGAATTGCCTAAAGGAAAAAAGAACCCCTAAAAAATTCGTACCTCCACAAAACTAATTGCAACATGAAGTTACTTGGGCTAGAAAATTATTGTTTATGTTCTAGACTACTAACGAATTCGTAGGCCGGGAATATTTTGCCATAGTATTTTCGGTTGACGCGATTTCCACCTAGAAAATCCGAACAGCTAATAGCTTTCTAGAATATTACGTGAAAAGACATAGTAGGCGCCTTAATATGGCTAGATGAGCTGCATACAACTGGTTTCAAACGAATTTCAAAAAGTACTCGTTGGGCGCCCTTGATTCATACGAAAAAGGTCTTTTAAAGCATCGCGAAAATCTGATAGAAACACGAAATATATACATGGACTGAAAGCTGAGTTTACTAGAAGCAGGAAGGGCAGTATAAAGTAAAGCGTTTTGGAATCATTAATGTTGCAGAGTTCAAATATTGATTTATGGCTTAATCCCAGATGATGAAAACCTCGCAGTACAGTGAAAGTGGAAGGTGGAAGGCAGCAAAGAGCGTAGAGAAGTAAAGAGCTCATCACCATTCTCACTGCGTTTGTGATATTCTTCTCTCGATTATATCTATGTCTTGCTGAGAGATTACAAGTCGCTATTGAGTCAGTGCGAAGTCGTTTTATCGTTACAAAGTTTATGAAAATAAGTGCCATAAAAACAGTGATTACTACTACTGATAAAAACAGATGATAAGCTGCCCAGAAAAGTACTTGATCCGTTCCAAGACGGGGGAAACAGTAAAGATAGCTCTCGATGTTGATAATTTCGTACACGTAAAGAAAGTTTGCAGATAAGACGATTGCAGTTAACCACGACAATGTTATAGCTGCAATTTGTACTCGTAGACTCTGTGGTCGACGTACTGTTAGTTTCACAGCCCTGCAGCGCTCAATACTTATAATAAGCAGTGTTAGAAGGGAAACAAGTCTAGATGTGACTTCAAGAAAAGTAACAAGTTTACAAGTGATGTTACCAAAGAGTCCACCAAACTCCCAAGAATTTTCAGAGAGGAGCATTCTTCGTATCTGCACAGGTCCACTAAAAAGGAGAACCAAAGCATCTGAAACTGCCATGTTGACTATTAAGTAATGAATGCTCTTTCGCATTTTGTTTTTGTACACCAACAGTATGACCAAGAAGTTCCAGAAAAAGCCATACAAGGAAATGACAGAAATAGCCACAATCTTGGTTGTTTTAATCTCTGTGGTTTCAGGTAGTACATGTATAAACACGTATTCGCATCTTGAGTCGGTAGTAGAATTGCTTGAATTATTTGACAAGGCCATATAGTGATCGGAAGCTTTATTCGGCTTGATTGAGAGTTCGAGTATATTATATATACTCTACAATCGATGTTTCTATATATTGATATCCCAGGAATATTCGTCGTTTTCAAAGCCTGTCAAAGTTATCCTCACTGGTTGCAACGATGATTTAGGAGACGGCCTTCTTCCCGACACAGAAAATTCCTAAATTAAAATGTCAACTCATTTCATGTGGTGCCAACATTTTAAAAGACTTCGGTAAATTAAAGTATGTTTAAATTACAATAATATTGACATTTACATCCTTGTTTGTCAGTTCTGTGGAAATGAATTTTGCTGCAGCTTATAATTAATAAGTCTTTATGAAATGATAAAGCCACTGCAATAAGCTATTTGGTATATATATAGCGGAAAGGTAACTGTACATGTATATTGAAGACGTTTTGATAACAACCGCTTGAAGACAGTAAATAACTGTAAATCAACTGGCCGTCAGAGTAGGAAAACATTTTAGTATGTAAAGTGAAGGTCGGTAACTCCTCGCCATTCTTTTGACAAAACAGAAGAGGAAATCGTCAATATCGTAAACTAAATAAAACTCAAACACAATATCAACACCACACCAATTAATGACCAAACTACATTTGTAACTTCGAGTCGAATGAGTCGAATATCACAAGAAGCGGCTTCGCGGATGAAGCTTGAGTGAAGGTTCGACCAGCGCTTTTACTGCGAGTCCTAGGCACGTGACCTAACACTCTCTTACCCTACAGGGAAGACGAAAGTTGTTTCACCGAATAAATAAACTGACCCCGGCCTACTCTTCGCTTCTTGTGATATTCGCCTCATATTTTACGCTACGAATTGGCGTGGTGTTGAAATTGTGTTTGAGTTTCGAAATTGTGTTGGGTTCGAATCCCGGCCGCGTCCTTGGGCAGGGACACTTCTATGAATCAGTGTTTCAAGGGGACATAAAAGATCCTGTTGTAGTACTCGAAAAAGAGAAGGGGATTGTCACCCGGTACAGAAGCCTGGCGCCGTAAAAGCAGTCCGAAAACATTCACCGATATCGACGGTGTCCTCTTCTGTTTTGTTGCAAGAATGGCGAGGAGTTGCCGGCCTTTCACTCCCATGGCCATTGAGCAGTCATAAAAGTAGTGGGGAGGGGAGGGAGGGTAAAAAATGACAAATTCACAAAGAGTACGTAAACACGTTAATTTTATTCTTGTTTTAACTTTCACAAACAATATGTAAACACGTTTTATTATAGTTTTCACTTCATTATTGTGGTTTGCATATCATCTCACCATTCTTTAGAGGAATCAGATGAAGTTGAGAGCCTTTTCTGATCTGATGGAGAAGATATTAAAAGGTACTTTATTTTCAGGCATTTTCAATACAAGGAGTGATCAATTACGAAGTGCTGGTTTTCGTAGGCAATACAATGGATAGCTTGAAGAAGGGTTGTGAGACAAACTGAAAGTAATATTCAGTTTTCGCAGAGTAGTTTACAGACTGCTTCACACTGGAATTTAATTCGACCGAATTGTGTTATTTACAGCTTTAGTATTGTACTATAAATGCCAGTATATTGTTACCCTGGTTCCAGAGGTTTTCTCCGTTTCTTAGAGAGCCGCTAAGCGGTGATCAGCGAGCCGCAGAGCGTCGAGAAGTGATGAGGGAAAACAGCTCTGGTAGGGGGTGGCACGCCGAATCTCACTATCATGCTAACGATAGGTGTCAATTAACATCACAAGATCAATTAGAGCGGATTTCAATAGAGGTTTTGCACCACCACGTGATGGCAGCCATGTTGGTGGCCAGAACATTAGAATGTTATTCCTTTGAGATTTAATTTTTCACATGATTGAACAAATCTCATTGTTCTGGCCACCACTGACATGGCTGCCATCACGTGGTGGTGCAAAACCTCTATTGACGGTCGGAAGTGTTTTGGTTTTGCGTTTACTAAGATCTCCTATTGGCTGAGAAAGTAAACCAACCAATCAGAATCCAAAGTAAAACCAAACGCAAATTGGTTTTGGTTTTGCCTTGGTTTGTCGTTGGCTCACAGGGAAGCCATTTATGAGTTACTTGTGATTACTCGCTCCTATGATTGCCTGGCTGTGGGTAGTTTGCGTTTGGTTTTACTACACTCAATCGAAAACCGCTCTAACAACCAACCAATCAAAACACACCTCCCACGTGGTATTTTGGTCTTGAGGTAGTAGGAATATAAAAACGATCCTCTTTTTGACATATTTATCGGTAAGGGCTTTTAGAACTAGAAGATAATCACTGGCTCGAACAGATTTTCTAAACCCTGCTTGTTCTGAAGGTAATATATCCGATTCGCGTCCAGAAATTCGGTTAATCTTTTATTCAACAATGAGGTAATTAGCTTTCCTAAAAGGAAAAAAATGTGATTCGCCTGTAGTTTTCCGGTTCCGCCTTTGGAACAACATGCAGCCTCGTCTGTTTACGTCAGTCAGATCTGTACTATAATTAATTAATTAAAGTTTATCATTTTATATTAGATTGTCATACCCCGCCTCGATTAGTTTAACTATTTTCGGGAGGATGTTTCTTCTAATAACCTTATTTGCTTCTCTCTATTGAAATAAAATATTGTCAGTCTTGTAAATCAAATCTAAGAGCCATATAATACTCTGAACCAAGGTCTTTGATCATTTGTCTCTAACTTGAATGGTCTCAATTGAAATATGTTCAACTTGTCCCTTTCTGGTTAATGTTTTCAAACAATACAAGCAAGCAATAGGTCCTTTGTAGCTAACACATCACGTGGTTGTACTGGAGAGCAAAAAATATCTCACTTCATTTATTTAAATGCCTTGTACAAGATCGGTATTGATATTAGCAAAACCTATTTGTAAATGCTATTTTCCACCTTCAATCGATTGTCGATCTTTCAAAAACAGCGATTTTAAAGATAGCTTGCTCTCCAGCATCCATGGCAACGTCCCATGGGGATCACGAGCTCAATTCATTCGTTAATGAAGTAATATATCAGCCTGTTAGCTGCAAAGGGCCTATTGAGTTCTTTTTCATCTTACTGCATATGATTGATTGGGTTCATCATAATCAACGATGGTTGTCCATTGTTATGAACTTGTTCTGAATTGGTGTCCAATTGAGTCATTGTGCATGTCTTCCCGTAGCCTACAATAGCAGAGAATATTCCGCAGTTCCTTTCTGAATTCCGACATTCTACTAGAGTATACAACTAGGTTCAGAAATGAATTACTAAACATTGACATGACAAGTCCCATTGACATGACAAGTCCCACATGACAAGTCCCACTCTTCGCAGATCACAATGTATAAGTAAAGAAGGCCCAATGGTAGAAAGCAAAGTAAGGAAAGAGAGGTAACAATAAACAATGTCTTAATAAGTTTAGCATTGTTACGTACAATCCTTCCGTTCTGAAAACCTTTGAAGAATCTCACCTTGATCCCTATAGCCAAGTAACACGTGAAAATGATGAGTAGAGATGACATTCCCAAAGTTAACCCAAAGTATTCAAGGCTTTTGTCAGGTTTGATAAGTTTAACATGGTAAAGGATAGCCACAAATCGAGAAGACGCAGCAAGAAGCCAGATGAACCCAATCCATAAGAGGTAGTTCCTACTCTTTGTCAACCGATGTCTGAATGGAAAGAAAACCGCGTAGGCTCTCTCAACTGAGATAGCTGTTAGTGAATACAAAGATGAATAAACAGAGATCACAAGCAATGTATGAGAAATATAGGAAAAATCATCAATGAACCATTCTCCTTCATGGAGTATATATACTCCACTATCTGACTTTAACAGCAAAGAAAATCCAACGAGAAAGTCCGCAAACGTCAAACTTATAAGAAGATAACTTGATTTCTTCACAAGAAACGTCCTCTTTAGGAAAATAATAAGAGCCAACAAGTTGCCTATTAAAATGAGGAATCCCTCGATAGCGAAGGCCGTTGACCAAATGATGCGATCGGTACGTGTGATGTTTCTCATTATCTGATGTTCAGTTTGGTTTTTAGAAGATTCACAAATTTGTATTCATATGATTTTATCCAAAATATATTTGCGACTTGAAATTGAAAGAAGCCTGACAATTTGCACTCGAATATAAAAAGTATGCTTGTCACCAAGCGTCTCGCTGTACACCTGTTAACTTTAATAACATATCGGATTACAATAAAACTTACAAGATTGTAATTAGGAATCAAATGTAATATTTATATTGATGATGTCATGTTATTTTCAGATATCTTCGAACAGGGGCATAGGGAGGTCCTGAAAATTGGGGGAAACTGGGAGAAATGATGAATTCTGCGATATTCTCATTGATGACTTCTGTCAATCTCTCATTTCTAGCCTGGGACTGGGTAGAGAGGGCAACTGCCTCGCCCTTTCCCAACGCCGCTGTCTTCGATGCATTTTTGATTATGATAAAACTTCATTAAATAAGTATAGGAAATCGTATTGCAATACGGGTACTGAGAATTATTGATAATTGCACGAACCTTTAAATTTGAGAACTTTCAAAATATCACTCAGAACGAGCAGTTCATGTGATGTTTTGTTTACAATATACTGAGAAAACATATGCCGAGAGCGTGCGACTGTGTACTCAATAACCTTTAGATGCACTCGTCATTGACCAGTCAGAATCCAGATATTTTGTCAGTGAGTATATTATAAATCAATTTATTATACGACTTGGCGTCACGGATACGAGACCGTATTATACTGATCAGGAACCGGTTTCACCGGTTTATTTTTATAACACTTGAAAAAGATTTGTAAGCATTTAAATTCTTTCAATCTTTGATCGGAGCTGCAAGCGAAATAAACAAAGACAAAGTTGCTTCTTTAGTTGTCAAACGTCGAAAATTAAAACTGATTTGTAAAAATACTCAGTCGTGTTACACTTGTCTAACTTTCTATGTTAATATATCTAGCCTTGTAATTGATAAATGAAAGGGTTTTATTTTCTAAAGATAAATGACAACTTTTGAAATCAATATTTTTTCCCCACTTCACATTAAAGATTACTGCACCGTTTGCTTTCAGAAAGTGGTAAAACATTTATTTTGACAACCTAGAAACGTCCTCTTTCCATTGTTCATAATCATCTTAGTCAAAATCTTTACAAAGGAAACATATAATTCAGACTTTGCTTTTAAAGGGCTGTCACGGTAAGAGGTCTTTATATTCGTAGTCCGGGTCGGATTGATTTTTTGTCTGATGATTTTCATACGAACCGACGAACCTAGCGCACATGTGGGATAGTAAAAATCAAAGCAAATATGCAAACATGACTAACAAACTGTGTATAGAGGTAGGCTTCGAGGAAAATATTGCATATCATTTTAATCAAGTATTGAGGGAGAAGACTTTAACTGTTTGTAGCCAATTAACAGCCACTAATCGAACATGCCTCCAGCTAGGAGCGGTCGCCGGGTATCCGTAACTCAATGAGTACGGGTGAGACCGATAAGAATAGGATACTAACGGCATTAATGAAAGCTTTTCGTTCATTTAATTTCATAATTCACGTATTAATTCATACTTAGATCAGCATGTTTCATTACTTTATTCATCGACACTCCGGCTATACATGCGAAACATCATTACATAGCCGCTTTAGTAATTAATATCCTTCTTTTCTTTGCTAACGTTTTCTGGTAAAGACAAAGAAAGACAAAGAGTGTTGTTGATTAGTTTTCTCGTTGAAGCGACAAAAGTAATCCGGCCTAGCTTGAGCAAGGAAAACACGAACATGACAAGTTTAATGCTTTTGCTAACAATATTTTCAATTTAACCATTCAATGTTTATTATCGAGGAGACAATTTGTATCGTGTTACCTGTTGAATTAACAGAATGATAGACACAGCGTCTTCGATCCAGAAAGGGTTCTGGAAAAGACAAAAAGAAAATTATTTTGAATGTAAGTCTGGTTACAATTTAAAATTACAGTGTGTTTAGTTTAGATTGAGAGTTTTATACTTTTGACTAACGCCTATTTAGCTAGACATGAAATTATATTTACTAAGAATACTTTCAAATGCAACTAACTTCGTAAATAAACTTCGAATTACTGAATTGAACTTACTAATAACATTATGATGCTAAGATTACTACTAGTACTGCTAATAATCTAGAGCTGCTAAAATGTTTTTCTAAAGTACAAATATACTTTTTAGCGTTACGGAATGTACATAAGTGTGTGCAGAATGTTGTTATGTAATCTCGTTGGGATACCGTTGAGGGTGTATAAAGAGGAGTGATTAATATGTAAGAATCAATCTAAGGCGTTTCTCTACTTTGATACCTAATTTCTTTAGGACATATGTCAAGAATAGAATAAATGTACTGATTACACTATGTATACGAAGTCCAAGGATTACGGCAAAGCTGACACAACGAAGGCCATTTTATATTGAATGCTACCTTCTTCAGGTACTAGATGTAACAGGTCAAGGTAGACTTGATTGGCCAACATTATATACTGCTGTAATTATACGTGTCCGACAAGTACCAATAAACGAGATGCTCGCCCCTTATCTGTTGTTTATGTTTAATGCAGTTTAGCTATAAAGTGTTTTATGCTCGTTTCAGTGGGATAAGAGCATAATGAATTCATACTAGGCCTGAGTTAATGAGTGGACTCATAAGTAAATTAAGTCATGCACTCTTAAATCTAGTAGAAGAGGCAGATGTAGTGTTAAACTTGAACTGCTCAAACACCGCTAATTTATTTAAACGACACTCAAGATCCTACATATACTATTGACTGATCACTAGAAATAACACTATTCCATAAAACCGATCCACTATACTGAACTGAATGTTGAAGGAACTTAGTATTAAAGCACGGTATTTCAAGGGAATCCGCTACTCTTAGATTATAACGGCTAGTCCTCTTAACTAATATCTGATCGCATAAAAATGCTGGTAACGGTAACCTAGCGTGGAATGCCTTGTGCATTATCTTAAACAATACAAGCTAACGATAAATACTGAGCGAATACCAACTGGCAAGCTGCAGAGCATCTGCGGAAGATGTGTCTCTGGGGAGATTATATATACTGATACAATTTTTGCGGCTCTACTATGAAGCTTCTCAAGTGATGTAATATTTTCCGAATTATAACAACTCCCCCACAACACCATGACATAGTTCACCGAAGGCAGTATAACTGAGAAATAGATTTTCTCTAGTACATGTGTTGGTAGAAATCTAGATATTTTCAGTAGCCCTAATTTATTAGCAAAACTCTTTTTCAGTTCTACTGTATGTGGGATCCAACTTAAGTTATTATCAACCGTCATGCCTAATAGTCGGGATTTCTTAACCCACTTAATTTGAGAGTTCCCTATTCTCACGGGTGCAATCGGTCCCATATAGTATAACTAGAACGCATAATCAGCATATAGCCTCGCACTTGTTTGGGTGTGGCGTAAGCCTGTTATTGAGGCATCAGACGTACAGTTCCTGACGAGCTTCATTTAACTGAGCAACCGCCTGGTCAGCGTCCTTATTAATACAGTAAACCGTGTAGTCGTCGGCGTACAAATAGGCCAGAAGTGACAGAAGAAGGAAAGTCGTTAGTAAATAAGGTGAATAAGGTCGGTCCTAGGACCGAACTTTGAGGAATACCGAAAGCCACTGGTAATACACCTGACTGAACTCCGTTGACGACTGTGTATTGGCGCCTGCCTTGAAGGTAGTTCTTTATCCATTTCAATAGCGTGCCGTTAACGCCAAAGTCCCAATGTAATTTCGCCTCGAGCACATCATTATCAATACTGTCAAATGCTTTCTTAAAATCGATGAAAGCCACAGCAACGGCATTACCCGAGTCCATTGCTCTTCTCCACACTTCCGTTAAATTCATCAGCAATAGTTCCGTTGAATAGCCCGGTCTGTACGCCCATTGCCTATCATAGACCACAGACCATCATATATATTCCCTGAACACGGAACTTAAAGTTGGAAATTGAATATTTTACGCATTACGGCAACAAAATTACACTGATCATTGAGATAATTTAGAAAATTACAAATTCTCATAAAGAGAGAATTGAATGTGAAGGACGGGACGGCGTTAAATTGTAAAACAAAATCGAGCACCCGATTCAGGAGTCGAAAACGTCACGTGGTGTTGAAATTGTGTTTGAGTTTCGAAATTGTGTTGGGTTCGAATCCCGGCCGCGTCCTTGGGCAGGGACGTTTATAAGCCGTTGGGCTTTTTTCCTTCTATTTCTATGAATCAGTGTTTCAAGGGGACATAAAAGATCCTGTTGTAGTACTCGAAAAAGAGAAGGGGATTGTCACCCGGTACAGAAGCCTGGCCATTGTACTCAACTTTGTAAACTGCGTGGCTGCCATTAGCGCCGTAAAAGCAGTACGAAAACATTCACCGATATTGACGGTGTCCTCTTCTGTTTTGTCCCAAGAATGGCGAGGAGTTGCCGGCCTTTCACTCCCATGGCCATGTATCTTTGAATGTGAATTGAGCAGTCATAAAAGTAGGGGGGAGGGGAGGGAGGGTAAAAATGGCAAATTCACAAAGAGTACGTAAACACGTTAATTTTATTCTTGTTTTAACTTTCACAAACAATATGTAAACACGTTTTATTCTTGTTTTCACTTCATTATTGTGGTTTGCATATGCTCTCACCATTCTTTAGAGGAATCAGATGAAGTTGGGAGCCTTTTCTGATCTGATGGAGAAGATATTAAAAGGTACTTCATTTTCAGGCATTTTCAATACAAGGAGTGATCAATTGCGAAGTGCTGGTTAGAAAGTGTTTCGATTTCGGGCAATACAATGGATAGCTTGAGGAAGGGTTATGAGACAAACTGAAAGTAATATTCAGTTTTCGCAGAGTAGTTTACAGACTGCTTCACACTGGAATTTAATTCGACCGAATTGTGTTATTTACAGCTTTAGTATTGTACTATAAATGCCAGTATATTGTTACCCTGGTTCCAGAGGTTTTCTCCGTTTCTTAGAGAGCCGCTAAGCGGTGATCAGCGAGCCGCAGAGCGTCGAGAAGAGAAGAGGGAAAACACCTTTGGTAGGGGGTGGCACGAATCTCACTATCATGCTAACGATAGGTGTTAATTAACATCACAAGATCAATTAGAGCGGATTTCAATTGACGGTCGGAAGTGTTTTGGTTTTGCGTTTACTAAGATCTCCTATTGGCTGAGAAAGTAAACCAACCAATCAGAATCCAAAGTAAAACCAAACGCAAATTGGTTTTGGTTTTGCCTTGGTTTGTCGTTGGCTCACAGGGAAGCCATTTATGAGTTACTTGTGATTACTCGCTCCTATAATTGGCTGGCCGTGGGTAGTTTGCGTTTGGTTTTACTACACTCAATTGAAAACCGCTCTAACAACCAACCAATCAAAACACACCTCCCACGTGGTGTTTTGGTCTTGAGGTAGTAGGAATATAAAAACAATCCTCTATTTGACATATTTATCGGTAATGGCTTTTAGAACTAGAAGATAATCACTGGCTCGAATAGATTTTCTAAACCCTGCTTGTTCTGAAGGTAATATATCCGATTCGTGTCCAGAAATTCGGTTAATCTTTTATTCAACAATGAGGTAATTAGCTATCCTAAAAGGAAAAAAAATGTGATTCGCCTGTAGTTTTCCGGTTCCGCCTTTGGAACTTTCAGATAGAACTCGAGCCTCGCCGAGCATCCCTCCCCCTTATAAACATGCAGCCTCGTCTGTTTACCGGTCAGTCAGATCTGTACTATAATTAATTAATTAAAGTTTATCATTTTATATTAGATTGTCTTACCCCGCCTCGATTAGTTTAACTATTTTCGGGAGGATGTTTCTTCTAATAACCTTATTTGCTTCTCTCTATTGAAATAAAATATTGTCAGTCTTGTCAATCAAATCTAAGAGCCATATAATACTCTGAACCAAGGTCTTTGATCATTTGTCTCTAACTTGAATGGTCTCAATTGAAATATGTTTAACTTGTCCCTTTCTGGTTAATGTTTTTCAAACAATACAAGCAAGCAATAGGCCCTTTGTAGCTAACACATCACGTGGTTGTACTGGAGAGCACAAAATATCTCACTTCATTTATTTAAATGCCTTGTACAAGATCGGTATTGATATTAGCAAAACCTATTTGTAAATGCTATTTTCCACCTTCAATCGATTGTCGATCTTTCAAAAACAGCGATTTTAAAGATAGCTTGCTCTCCAGCATCTATGGTATGGCAACGTCTTTCCCATGGGGATCACGAGCTCAATTCATTCGTTAATGAAGTAATATATCAGCACGTGACTGTTAGCTGCAAAGGGCCTATTGAGTTCTTTTTCATCTTACTGCATATGATTGATTGGGTTCATCATAATCAACGATGGTTGTCCATTGTTATGAACCTGTTCTGAATTGGTGTCCAATTGAGTCATTGTGCATGTCATCCATAGCCTACAGTAGCAGAGAATATTCCGCAGTTCCTTTCTGAATTCCGACATTCTACTAGAGTATACAACTAGGTTCAGAAATGAATTACTAAACATTGACATGACAATACCTCTATGGACTGATATTTCAATACTGCACCCTTCGCAGATCACAATGTATAAGTAAAGAAGGCCCAATGGTAGAAAGCAAAGTAAGGAAAGAGAGGTAACAATAAACAATGTCTTAATAAGTTTAGCATTGTTACGTACAATCCTTCCGTTCTGAAAACCTTTGAAGAATCTCACCTTGATCCCTATAGCCAAGTAACACGTGAAAATGATGAGTAGAGATGACATTCCCAAAGTTAACCCAAAGTATTCAAGGCTTTTGTCAGGTTTGATAAGTTTAACATGGTAAAAGATAGCCACAAATCGAGAAGACGCAGCAAGAAGCCAGATGAACCCAATCCATAAGAGGTAGTTCCTACTCTTTGCCAACCGATGTCTGAATGGAAAGAAAACCGCATAGGCTCTCTCAACTGAGATAGCTGTTAGTGAATACAAAGATGAATAAACAGAGATCACAAGCAATGTATACGTATGAGACATATAGGAAAAATCATCAATGAACCATTCTCCTTCATGGAGTATATATACTCCACTAACTGACTTTAACAGCAAAGAAAATCCAACGAGAAAGTCCGCAAACGTCAAACTTATAAGAAGATAACTTGATTTCTTCACAAGAAACGTCCTCTTTAGGAAAATAATAAGAGCCAACAAGTTGCCTATTAAAATGAGGAATCCCTCGATAGCGAAGGCCGTTGACCAAATGATGCGATCGGTACGTGTGATGTTTCTCATTATCTGATGTTCAGTTTGGTTTTTAGAAGATTCAAAAATTTGTATTCATATGATTTTATCCAAAATATATTTGCGACTTGAAATTGAAAGAAGCCTGACAATTTGCACTCGAATATAAAAAGTATGCTTGTCACCAAGCGTCTCGCTGTACACCTGTTAACTTTAATAACATATCGGATTACAATAAAACTTACAAGATTGTAATTAGGAATCAAATGTAATATTTATATTGATGATGTCATGTTATTTTCAGATATCTTCGAACAGGGGCATAGGGAGGTCCTGAAAATTGGGGGAAACTGGGAGAAATGATGAATTCTGGGATATTCTCATGGACTGGGTAGAGGGGCAACTGGGTAGAGGGGCAACTGGGTAGAGGGGCAACTGGGTAGAGGGGGCAACTGCCTCGCCCCCGCTTCCCAACGCCGCTGTCTTCGATGCATTTTTGATTAACATAAAACTTCATTAAATAAGTAGAGGAACTATTGATAATTGCACGAGCCTTTAAATTTGAGAACTTTCAAAATATCACTCAGTGACCTTATATCCCGTATAGAACGAGCAGTTCATGGGATGTTTTGTTTATAATATACTGAGGAAACATATGCCGAGAGCGTGCGACTGCGCACTCAATAACCTTTAGATACACTCGTCATTGACCAGTCAGAATCCAGATATTTTGTCAGTGCGTATATTATAAATCAATTTATTATACGACTTGGCGTCGCGGATACGACACCGTATTACACTGGTCAGGACCCGGTTTTCACCGGTTTATTTTTATAAATCTTTGATCGGAGCTGCAAGCGAAATAAACAATCTTTAGTTGTCAAACGTCGAAAATTCAAACTGATTTGTAAAATTACTCAGTCGTGTTACACTTGTCTAGCTTTCTATGTAATTGGACTGTTAATATATATAGCCTTGTAATTGATAAATGAAAGGGTTTTATTTTCTAAAGATACTGAATGACAACTTTTGAAATCAATATTTTTTTCCCACTTGACATTAAAGATGAATGCACCGTTTGCTTTCAGAACGTGGTAAAACATTTCTTTTGACACGTCCCCTTTCCATTGTTCATAATCATGTTAGTCAAAATCTTTACAAAGGAAACATATAATTCAGACTTTGCTTTTAAAGGGCTGTCACGTAGTCCTGGCCGGACACGATTGATTTAATTTTTTGTCAATGATTTTCATACGAACCGACGAACTAGTTTTGAAATCAATATTTTTTCCCCACTTGACATTAAAGATTAATGCACCGTTTGCTTTCAGAACGTGGTAAAACATTTCTTTTGACACGTCCCCTTTCCACATGTGGGATAGTAAAAATCAAAGCAGATATGCAAAAATGGTGACTAACAAACTGTGTATAGAGGTTGGCTTCGAGGAAAATATTGCATATAATTTTAATCAAGCATTGAGGGAGGAGACTTTAACTGTTTGTAGCCAATTAACAGCCACTAATCGAACATGCCTCCATACATGCGCAACATCATTACATAGCCGCTTTAGTAATTAATATCCTTCTTTCCTTTGCTAACGTTTTCTGTTACAGACAATGTTGTTGATTAGTTTTTTCGTTGAAGCGACAAAAGTAATCCGGCCTTGAGCAAGGAAAACACGAACATGACAATGTCAAATAATTCTTTGTTCAATGAAGAGCCAAGTTCAATACTTTTGCTAATTACAATATTTTCAATTTAACCATTCAATTTTTATTATCGAGAAGGAGCCAATTTGTCTCGTGTTACCTGTTGAGAATTAACAGAATGATAGACACAGCGTCTTCGATCGAGAAAGGGTTCTGGAAAAGACAAAAAGAAAATGCTTCTGAATGTAAGTCCGGTTACAATTTAAAACCACAGTGTGTTTAGTTTAGATTGAGAGTTTACGCCTAAGCTAGACATGGCTTTTTGCAAAATTCCTAACATGCCGTGAAACAGGTAACAGCGTGTAACAAACACGAATACAGGCCGCTTACAATTTATCACAATAACACGCACATAATCATTTAGGAAAATAGATAGTGCACATACAGTTGAGTTGCACGCGCATATGTAACGGGAAATGAAATGCGTGCGTTCAGATGTAATTACGAAAATAAATACTGCACGTGCAGATGAGTTGCACGCGCATATGTAACGGGAAATGTAATGCGTGCGTTCAGATGTAATTACGAAAATAAATACTGCACGTGCAGATGAGTTGCACGCGCATATGTAACTGAAAAAGGTGACGACATACAACAGAAATAACATGACGCGTATGCGTACACGCGAAGATATAGATAGAGAGATAGATTGCCTTTAAAGTAAAACTCAAACACAATTTCAACACCACATAAAGATAAACCAATGACCAAACTACCTTCGTAGCGAAAAATATGAGTCGAATATCACAAGAAGCGATTGGTTTGAACGAAGTTTTCGAGTTCAGAACGGCTTCGCGGATGTGTCTTGAGTTAAGGTTCGACCAGCGCGGGTACTGCGAGTCCTGGTCACTAGACCAAACGCTCTCCCTACCCTACAGGGAAGACAAATGAGTCGACAAACAAATAAACAGACCTCAGTCCTCAGGGGATGCAGTTATGTTTTGAAAAGTTTCTTACCATCTAAAAGTAAACAAACCATGAGTGGGAAGATTAGCTGGATCAAACTGAAAGCCTGACACTACAAATTCCAAAACTGTTTAGATAATCGAGTGTACAATTATAAGTTCCAAGTAGTTGATGTTTATGTCACATCGAACTGCAAATCGACATAAAATTTAGATAACTTGTTTGCTCAGCTCCAGCACTTACCACGAAGGACCTCTTTAAAAAGTCGATCTGCAGGTGCACACAATACTCTGCCCCGTCAGCTTTACCAAGGTTACTTTGTTCAGCGATGCTTCAACTCCTCTTGCCAACCAGCCATTTATCTCCTCCCAAGTTTTCTCACTGTCTTTTTTATTTAATTTTTTTATTTAATAGCTTAACTCAGGCTGAGAAACAGACTCTAGGTCCAAACGAGCTCAGCCTGAGACAAATACGAATACACTGACAATACATTACAGATAGAACTATGAATAATGTATTAAGCATGAAATGTAAAATATATGATGCAAAAAAATATATAATAATAGTGTATATTTGTACATTTGGTCGGCCGGCCAAGTACAAGTAAATAAGCGCAGAAAAAAGTTAGCGGCAACAAATAGTAGATGTGTTAGAGCTTGTTAGTAGATCGGCATTTAGAACAGATAGTTTTATAGGTTCTAATGCGATCAGGGTCAAAAGTGGAAAGCAAAAGCGCAAGATAGTGAGCTCGTAGCAATGTTTTGAAAGACGAAATTGAACTACAGGACTTAATATTTAAAGGCAGCGAGTTCCATAGAATAACTATGCGATTAAAGGAAGAATCCCTATAAGTAGATGTTTTGCATGGGTTAAGCTTGTAGTCTGAACCAGTAGTGCTTCTTGTAGATCTTGATGAAAGCGAGCATGGAGTTACATAACTAGATAGATCGGTATTGTTAAGCTTAAGGCGACACTTAAACAAATATATGAGGTCTAGATATTCTAGCCAGTATGAAAGTGGCAGTAGATTAAGTTTAAGTAGCCTATCTTTATAGGGTAAGTCTACTTTTAACATGAATTTGGTTGCGCGGCGCTGAATACGTTCGAGAAGTTGGATATCTCTAGAGCTTGACTGCGGGGCCCAAACCTGACTACCGTAGCACAGAATGGAACGCACTAGCGTAAGATAAAGGGTACGACGCAGCGTTACCCCTTAGTTCAGTCACGGCTCGCGCACGCTCTAGATTTAGGTAAGTCGATCGCTTCCCTAGCCATGGAGACGGTCGTAAGTGGCAAAAACTGCCAGTTAGTAGCATAACTTTACGTGTGAAAACTTTTCAGAACCGTAACTGCATCCCCCGAAGACTGAGGTCTGTTTATTTGTTTGTCGACTCATTTGTCTTCCCTGTAGGGTAGGGAGAGCGTTTGGTCTAGTGCTCAGGACTCACAGTACCCGCGCTGGTCGAACCTTAACTCAAGACACATCCGCGAAGCCGTTCTGAACTCGAAAACTTCGTCCAAAACAATCGCTTCTTGTGATGTTCGACTCATATTTTTCGCTACGAAGTCTATAAGTCTATAAGTCTTTAAATAATCTAGCACCGTCATACATTAGTGATCTTCTTCATATTTACTGTCCGAGAAGGAATCTTAGGTCATGTAGTCAGCACTTTCTTAATTATAGTACCAAAATCGAGCTTGAAGAGTTATGGCGATAGGATGTTCTCGGTGGCCGCCCCAAAACTTTGGAACAATCTTCCTTTAGAAATAAGACTAAGTGACTCGGTTTCTGTTTTTAAATCTCGTTTAAAGACATACCTTTTTAAGAAAACTTATTTTTAATTACATGGTTGTATATTTCTTAGTAATGTGTTTTTAACTTTTTAGTATTTTAACTTTTTAGTAGTTTTTAATATATAGGAATTGTAAATCGCCATAGGGCAGTTAGTGTATATGGCGCTATATAAATGTGTTATTATTATTATTATTATTATTATTAGTTTGGTCATTGGTTTATCTTTGTGTGGTGTTGAAATTGTGTTTGAGTTTTATTTAGTTTCCGATATTGACCATTTCGTTTTCTGTTTTGCCACCAGACTGGCTTGAAGTTGCCGACCTTGTTATCCGTTATAGTTTGAATTTGAATTTAGCAGTCTTAAAAGTATGGGGAAGGGGATGGAGGGTAAAAAATGTCAAATTCACAAAAAGTACGTAAAACACGTTTTATTCTTGATTTCACTTCACAAACAATATGTAACTTACTATAGTGTTCACTTCATTATTGTGGTTTGCCTATGAACACGAGTAAGGCTTATGGGGTCGTGTATCTACTACTATAAGAATAATATAACTGTACATCTATTTACAATACTAAAAATTACTAAGAATACTTTCAAATGCAATATACTTCGAACTACTGAATTGAATTTACTAATAAGATTATGATGCTAAGAGTACTACTGCTAATAATACTAGAGCTGCTAAAATGTTTTTCTAAAGTACAATGAATTCATACTAGGCCTCAGTTAATGAATGGACTCATAAGTAAATGAAGTCATCACTCTTAAATCTAGTAAAAGAGGCAGATAGTTAAACTTGAACTGCTCAAACACCGCTAATTTAATTTTAAAAACGACACTCAAGATCCTTATGTCCTACATATACTATTGTCACTAGAAATAACACTATTCCATAAAACCGATCCACTATATATTGAACTGAATATTGAAGGAACTTAGTATTAAAGCGCGGTATTTCAAGGGAATCCGCTACTCTTAGTAGATTATAACGGCTAGCCGGTCCTCTTAACTAATATCTGATCGCATAAAAAAGCTGGTAACCTAGCGTGGAATGCCTTGTGCATTATATATCGTCTTAAACAATACAAGCTTATGATAAATACTGAGTGAATACCAACTGGCAAGCTGCAGAGCATCTGCGGAAGATGTACGGTCTCTGGGGAGATTATATATAATTTTGCGGCTCTACTATGAAGCTTCTCAAGTGATGTAATATTTTCCGAATTATAACAACTCCCCCACACATTCCATAGTTCACCGAAGGCAGTATAACTGAGAAATAGACTTTCCCTAGTACATGTGTTGGTAGAAACCTAGATATTTTCAGTAGTCCTAATTTATTAGCAAAACTCTTTTTCAGTTCTATTGTATGTGTGATCCAACTTAAGTTATTATCAACCGTCATGCCTAATAGTCGGGATTTCTTAACCCACTTAATTTGAGAGTTGCTTCCCTATTCTCACGGGTGTAATCGGTCCCATAGTATAACTAGAACGCATACAAATGAAGTATAAAAATCAAAGCAAGTCGGTTTTTCCTTACCTTTTGAGGTTATTTTCCCGCCAACAGTTAACAGCTCAATGGTTTCTTGTCTCAAAGGTGATAGTGTTACAGGCTACAGCTAGAGATATTATAAACTGATGTACGAATAACAACCTGATATTATAGGTTGTTGAGTAGCTGGTTTTCCTATGTGACAAGTTCTCTCTTTTTTTCAAATCTCCAGCAACACTAGAGTCTGTAATCTTGAAATAAAGCCCCTCGTTACTTCGTATTTTGGTGATCCACTGAGACCTTAATCCCATGTCTTTACCGGGGAATTTTTGCGATGAAAGGAAAGTCCATCGTTATAGCGTGAATCACCACTGCATATTTGTGGCACACAACAGTGGTAGCGCGTTCCAGTTTATACAACACCAGCGTCTCCTAGCATCTCCTCGGCTATGGTAGAGTATTAAATAGATACATCTCCTGTCATCAGATAATTTTTCTAGAACATAAAAACGATTTAAAGCGTGGAAGAAAAGTACATTCCCGAAGTCAGCTCAGTTCTTACCGTCTGTTGAGGCCGCCATCATGTTGCGAGTATTCGCAGAGTCCGGTTCGGTTTTGGCTTCAGAAAGCTATTTCTGATCGTCTTACGGCTCTTAAAATCCTCTAACACTGAACTTTAAGATTTAAAGCTAAATAGTTATGATAAATTTGAGCTGAAAACGAATAACAAAGGCCGGCAGAACTTTTAGTATTGAGGTTTCACGTTCGCGTCTCCCACGCTCTCTCTCTGTTGTCAAGGAAAGTTAGAATGGCTTGCCCTCCACACAAGGCGTTGCTATGGGAAAATCGTCACGTGATCAATTGATGCAAAAGGCCTATTGATCCTGTCACCTCTAAAAGGCTTAATTCAGTTGCAGTTTGCTTTCAAGTTCTTTCTTTCTTTGCAGTCTTTCTTTCTTTGCATATTGCCTCAAAAAGGGAGATAAAATTACTTTGAATTAATGCGAAAATACTATACCAAGACTGCAATCTGCAGATTATACTGACCGACGTATTTACTTGGCACCGCCATTTCAGAAAAGCCGAAATTCCTGCCCTATTGAAGGGTCGGTATCTCTAGAGATCCCTACATAAGCCCGATTCGAAGGCTCAAAACCCTGTCCAGTCAATCTACGGTTTCAGGTGGAACAAATCGTAACATAATTTATTTTACCGCTATTCGATCGAGGCAAGGCCACTTAGCAACATATTGAAAATCCCAAAAAAATCCTAGTCGATCAAAGATTTTGAGCTCTCACCACAGGGTTCCCGCGCCGAAAAAAAAAGAAAATTAATTTTGATAAAATGTTTACAGTCCTTTTTTAAATGTTTGTATGTCAGGATTGCTAGAGTGGTAAATTAGAAAACAAATTAATTATTTTCATGGACAATTTGCTTATATCTAGCAGTTTTTATTATTTTCCACAGGGACCCCACATCGCAAATATGATCCAATGGCTGTGTGAAAATGTCGAGATTTTATAGGAAACATAGACAGATTTATTTTATCGTGGTATTTTACATCAAGAGATTTCCGTATGCCACATACATGTAGTTCATCTTGACTTTTACCAGCATTCTTGCTTTACAGTAGCTCTGATACTAAAGTGTTCTTAATCATCATCCTGCCGTCCATCATCAAGATCCAGTACGTGGTGAGGAGTTTGTGCATCTTTGGCCCTTGCACGCACCACATGCTGGAGAGCATTCCAAGCCATGTTTCCTGCAGGCGCATCGCTGCGTACAGCAATCTGTTTTGCAGCTACATCGGATCATCTCCATCAGAGACTGGTGTGCTGGGGGCAGGTCTGTTAGAACCGGGAAAAGCTTTCCATTCGATAGTCTCCAACCCCATTCTTCTGGGCGCAACTGATCGTTTCCCTTCCACTCCTGAACCTGATGGTACACGCTCAGGCTGTGGCAGGCAGCTGCTGCTGATGTGGGCGAAAGATTCTCTGGCTTTATATTAGGAATGATGGCCCTGTGCTGACCTTCTGACAAAAGCGTGTATATCGTAGGGAAACCAGATCGGTATCAGGCTCTCACGTATAGTAGTCCTTTTGAACCACAAGTGTTCTCTTGTAGACCTAGAGAAAGTAAAATGTAGACTGCTGAAGGATTATTTGTCGAGTCGCTTCACCTCGCTGTCTGTCCTTTCTTCAGCATTCCTCTACTCGCCACTCTAGATCGGGATTCGAAGAAATATTCGACTGAAGTTTCATTTTAAAAGGTATATATACAAAAGTTAAGATAAAGGAAAGTCAGTTAAGCATATATACCTATGAATAATTACACGATGGCCCAAACTAGGGATGGATTTCGAAAGATTCGAGAGTCACATAATAACAACACCAATCTTTCTGATTTTCGTAGCCTACGAAAATGATTTGCGCGTGAAAGCACCATGGGCTCGGATACAGGGTCTTTAATCGTTGAAAGAGTAGTCGCGGAGCCACTTGCACACTTTCCTCACTCAGCGTCACAGCTGTCTTTGATGCGAGGGTGACTGCTTGATCTTTTCTACGGAAAGAGAATTCGAACGCATTCTTGTCAACCATGGACGCCCGTATCTTATCTCCGACCTCTTGGTCCTTATCTGCGTTGATGTTCTCATCTGCTACCACTCCGTTTTGTTTTGTTGTTGTAAAATTGACTATTTAGTTTGTTGTTCTTGTAAAAAAACAAATTGAAGTTAGTTTTTTATGTGTTAGTTTTTTTAATATTGACAATCATTTTCGTCATAACATGGTCAAAATAGCTGTGGATCCACGAGGCGTCTCCTGACGTCGGTACGACGCTGCATGGCATTGTTGACTTCTGCGCGCGCAGACATCAGCCATACTAGTCGTTGCATCTCTGTCATCCCTCCACCTCTGGTAAGTCCACCAGATGTCTTGACACTGCGCATTAGAACTTTCTCTATGATTAGATCAGTGGATAGCCCGGCCCAGTAGCAGTCACTTCTACGAAACACGTATAGTCATGAGGAGCTTAGATCGATTCGTATGACGTCAGCAGATAATTAGATTACAGAGCAAAATCTTTCATCGACAACTGTCAACACGAGCACAGCGTGTTCGTGAATGTGCCGTTGTGGTTTACCTATCTGTCAACAAATTTAACTTTTATATAATTGTAATAAGAGTTTGTTAATACATTACCAGAGGTCAGAAAAAAACATTTCAGCGGCAAATTGAGCTCATTTGAGACGAGATGTATAATCTCCCGTTCCAGCTTCGCTCCCATACAGCTAAAAAGCACTGGTTTGCTCTATCAAGTAATGTACGTGGGGAAGAGTGTTGGAATTTCTGAAGAATACGTCTTATGAACATCTCAAGGACGAAATTCGCTCTGTGAATGCGGCGTATTGGTGGCGGGAAAATGGGGAGTCTGTACCCGAAGACTGGATTCGGGCAAAAACTTCGCGCTGAACAGAACCTTGTTTGGCCTCAAAGGAGCTAGGAGTATTGCTGAAGCAATAGTTGCATTGTTCAATAATTACGATCCGGGAAATTACCAAGCTTTAGTGAGCCATCCAGGGCAGGACAAGACGTCGAAGACCAAGAGAATTCTTTATATTATTCTTATTTATACTTATTATTCTACCGCGGGAGAATGAGCTATTCAAGCATCAGCCGCCAAACGCCAGTGACCTACCTATAAACACCCCAGGAAGAGGCCTGTGACAAACAAAATATGATCGAGTCTCGGAGTTGTTTTAGGCTAATAGCCTAAAACATCTCCGAGACTCGTTTACTCAATCGTTTATGGCGGGAACCATGCACGAGCAGCAGGGGACGAAGGGCTTCTATAAGGCACTAGTATTATATAATATAGAGTCTTAGTGTACATAGAAAGCAGCATCGCACTGGGGCATTGACTTGCCTGTGTCTTTAGCTGCTTATAAATTTGGAAGGGCCTCTAGTATTTTAAGTCGCATATTGTCTTATTTAGTCTTAGTGTAAATGTACTGTACATATAGAGAGTAACATCGCATTGGGGCATTGACTTGCCTGTGTCTTAAGCTGTTTATAATTTAGGAAGGGCCTCTAGTATTTTAAGTCGCATATTGTCTTATTTAGCTTTAGTGTACATATAGAGAGCAGCATCGCACTGGGGCATTGACTTGCCTGTGTCTTAAGCTGCTTATAAATTCGGAAGGGCCTCCAGTATTTTAAGTGGTATATTGTTTTATTTAGTCTTAGTGTACCGATATAGAGAGCAGCATATCGCACTGGGGCATTGACTTGCCTGTGTCTTAAGCTGTTTATAAATTAGGAAGGGTCTCGTATTTTAAGTCGCATATTGTCTTATTTAGTCCTAGTGTACATATAGAAAGCAGCATCGCACTGGGGCATTGACTTGCCTGTATCTTAAGCTGCTTATAAATTAGGAAGGGCCTCCAGTATTTTAAGTCGCATATTGTCTTATTTAGTCTTAGTGTACATATGAGAGTAGCATCGCACTGGGGCATTGACTTGCCAGTGTCTTAAGCTGTTTATAAATTAGGAAGGGCCTCTATTATTTTAAGTCGCATATTGTCTTATTTAGTCTTAGTGTACATATAGAGAGCAGCATCGCACTGGGGCATTGACTTGCCTGTGTCTTAAGCTGCTTATAAATTCGGAAGGGCCTCCAGTATTTTAAGTGGTATATTGTTTTATTTAGTCTTAGTGTACCGATATAGAGAGCAGCATATCGCACTGGGGCATTGACTTGCCTGTGTCCTAAGCTGTTTATAAATTAGGAAGGGTCTCGTATTTTAAGTCGCATATTGTCTTATTTAGTCCTAGTGTACATATAGAAAGCAGCATCGCACTGGGGCATTGACTTGCCTGTATCTTAAGCTGCTTATAAATTAGGAAGGGCCTCCAGTATTTTAAGTCGCATATTGTCTTATTTAGTCTTAGTGTACATATGAGAGTAGCATCGCACTGGGGCATTGACTTGCCCGTGTCTTAAGCTGTTTATAAATTAGGAAGGGCCTCTATTATTTTAAGTCGCATATTGTCTTATTTAGTCTTAGTGTACATATAGAGAGCAGCATCGCACTGGGGCATTGACTTGCCTGTGTCTTAAGCTGTTTATAAATTAGGAAGGGCCTCTATTATTTTAAGTCGCATATTGTCTTATTTAGTCTTAGTGTACATATAGAGAGCAGCATCGCACTGGGGCATTGACTTGCCAGTGTCTTAAGCTGTTTATAATTTGGAAGAGCCTCTCGTATTTTAAGTCACATGTTTTATTTAGTCTTAGTGAACATAGAAAGCGCATCGCACTGGGGCATTGACTTGCCTGTGTCTTAAGTTGCTTATAATTTGGAAGAGCCTCTAGTATTTTAGGTCACATGTTTTATTTAGTCTTAGTGAACATAGAAAGCAGCATCGCACTGGGGCATTGACTTGCCTGTGTCTTAAGTTGCTTATAATTTGGAAGAGCCTCTAGTATTTTAAGTCACATGTTTTATTTAGTCTTAGTGTGCATAGAAAGCAGCATCGCACTGGGGCATTGACTTGCATGTGTCTTTAGCTGCTTTTAATTTGGAAGAGCCTCTCGTACTTTAAGTCACATGTTTTATTTAGTCTTAGTGAACATAGAAAGCAGCATCGCACTGGGGCATTGACTTCCTAGGTTTTCGTCCTCCACCAGATTGTGCTCCCGTTACCTTCTCGGAAGTGGTTTCATTCATGACAGCTCTCCCTACTTCTTTAGCTCTTCTCGCTAGAGAGTCTTTCACGTGTTCTCAATTCATAACGTCTTGCGCTACCCCAAGACCTCCTTTCAATGCCTGGCGACCGATAGCTTTCGCCCCGGGGTAATGTGTGGCATAGCCCAACGAAAAAGGCCTTTGAGCATCAATCCAAGGCCATAGCCTCGCTGTACTCGACCTCCATGAAAAGCTGGTAAATTTCCGCCTTTCTGCTGTGCTTGACGCACATAATAATTTTTGTAGTACTCGGAGTTTGGCATTGTCAATGAAAATAGGGAGAGGCTCGCCTAAAATGCAGTGTCACCAACACTCGCCCGGACTCAAATGGCACTTTTTCACCTGTGTCTTGCTTTATATTCACTTCAATGCTCTCAAACTGTTTTCTGCTGACCGGTAAATACTGTGGGCTCAAGAATGTCTTGCTGATACGTTTACCGTCTCCCCCTTCAACAGGGACAATGCGCAACAGAGGAACTTGAGAATCGCCGACCAACTGAGATTGCACGATATCACAGTATGCATAAAGTTGTGAAAGCCATGTTCCAAATCCACTTCCCGTTCGGCAGTGGTTGTCTTTGTGATGAGCTTGTCTTTAGAAAACCCCAGCATATATCCAACATTGGAAAAGAGCACTCCAGCATTATTTTGTATGTCAATGGTAATCTTGCGATTCAGTTTTTCATAGGTGAGTGATACGTCACCCTTAAAGCGAGAATCCTGGATTAGTTTATTCATCTTTTTGATGATACTCTGGACAGTCGGGTAATGTCCTGGAGGTAAATATATATATTTCTATGAAATCTCGACCTTTTTTGATGTAGAATCGATTCCAGAAGTTTCCATGGACATTATTCCAGGTATGAGGATATTGGATTTCTGTTAAAGCGACCTCCCACTCACCAGAAAGTTGAATGGATCGAGGGAGATGTATTCGGTATTCTGATAAAGTATTCGAGGGAAATACATCCATACTACTGTTAGAGGGAAGCCACAAATAAAACTGTGTGTTCTCCATGGTGGTAAAACACAAATGACGAGAAGGGCGGGAAGCGAGTCAATTTATAAGTCCTATACACAGACAATGGTTTTCTTTATTAATTTATTAAAACGATCAGCTATCTAATTACAAGTATTTTATATCCCTTTTCATCTTCCCAAGAATTAAAACTCTCGGTATACCCCTTCCACTGGACAAGGTATTCAATCCTGCCTTTCCGTTTACGCTTTTTTAAGACTTTTTCTACTCGGTAGAAGTCATCTTGCTTTTCGACTCTCTGTAACTCGGCTTCGTAAAATGTTCCTTCTAAAAGTTCTCCATGATAGTCCTTTAAACGATAGACAGGTAGATGTCTTGGTATTCTTTCAGATATGGTAAATATCTCTTCGGTCCAGTTTGGAAGATAGCCTTTTTCAAATGTCCGTTTGACCTTACTCATTCGGACTTGGTCTCCAACTTGAAACTTATAGCGTACAAGTTTTACAGGGGTTCCATATAATCTATACCACACAGTTTGTTCGTATCCCTTATTGACCTCGCTAGGTTTCATCCCGATACTTCGGTGAAAGGCGTGGTTATAAGATCTAAGAAGTTTTGGAAGCACATCTACATAGTTCAAAGTGTTTGTGTAGGTAAAATATTTCCACATATGAGTCTTGAATGTTCTGTTGAACCGCTCTACGACAGACGCTTTTGTTTTATCATCGTGCGTGGTGAAAAATCCAACATCGTTTTCTTTTAAAAACTTCTGGAATTCTCGGTTTAGGAACTCGGTTCCTTTGTCCGTCTGTAGCTTGAGAGGTTTTCTTCCTGATTTGAAAATTTTGCGAAATGCCTCGATGATTTCTTTCCCAGTCTTGGTTTTCAGGAAAACAGCCCACGCGACCTTGCTAAAGACATCAATGCACATAAGCAAATATTTGCATCCGTTGTTATATTTGCTGAGAGAACTCAAGTCCACAAGATCCGCTTGGAATTGGCTGTTGAGACCGCTTACAATGACTCTGTTTCGCCCATAATGTCGACGCGCGGGTTTGTGTAAAGTGTACACATCTTGCTTTCTCAACCAGGCCTGCACTTGTTTACGGGTGATTTTCTTGAGTCCTCTTTCTTTGGCAGCACGGTAAACAGCATCGATACCACGAAAACTGCCTTCGTTCTCGGGATTGTAATATATCTCCTCCAGTTCTTTGTCCATCACAAAATTCAGAATTTTGCACAGTAATTTTACCTCCACAGCAGGCCAAATTACAACGCACTCGACTGAAAACACGTTCTAATCCAACTTGTAAGGATGGAGGGAAACAACCCATTGTGTTGTTGGCTTGACGGTCAAGCGAGAAGTGATGTAGAATGTCAATGATTCTCTCTTTTATAGAATCTCTAAGAAATGTGGATGATGTTGGAGCATGTGTAGAAACAATTCACCCCATTCCTCCTCGGATAGCTCCATTTCTTTAGCAAAGCGTAGAAAGTTTAATAGACGACCGATATTCACCTCAATTTCAACTGCTGGAAGCACATTCTTAGCAATCTCTAATCGGGATATTTGAGTGTAATCTCCAATGAGTTCAAACCAATTTACATTTCCAAAGTCTGTTTGTGCTGCTACACTTCTCAGAAGGGTAAAGCGAGCCACTGCTTTAGTCGATGCCATGTCGAAATGATTCGTATAAAGTGGACTTGTTAGTACTTATTAAGAAATATTTACATAAATACAATACCTTAATTAATACAAAGACACAATTCAGTATCAAATCATGGCTGTATTTTACATAGCATTTCTAAAAGAGACCTGATCGCCAAGCGCCGTTACAGGTATTACAAATAGTTCCATAGTAACACAGAGTTCTCTTGCATACTGAGCACTGTTTGAGCTGAGTCAAAGGTGGCTTTCCTCCAAACGTAACACTGGGTACTGACTGTTCTTCAACATCTCCCGCTTCAGTCGTCATTGAGGAGGTATCTTGCTCTTCTACTGCTGTGGTCTTCAGGATAGCATTTTGTCTCTGAAGTTTTGGACGAAAAACCTCTTCTGGTTCATCGGATATTTCAGTCCATCGTGGATTCCTACGATCAAAGGCTTCATAGTCGGGGTTTTCGGGGTTTTCGGCCGATATGGTTTCAATAAGATCATCTATCTCCTTCACAATGTCTTTGAGGTTCAACCACTCATCGACTGTCAAAGCAATACCCTCTTTGGTGGGAAATTTCTTGTTTTGGCCTTGGATGTACTTTCGAATGTGAACTCTCATCTTGCCGTGGAAAATGTTAGCGCTGGCATGATAACCTCGAGATCCTAGCTTGTAGATTACTTCCATCTTGTTGCTGCTCAATTTCTTGAATGGATTCAGGGCCGATCGGTTCTAGCTTTACAGACGACCCCAAACAATAGGCTTTGCCCAAACATGCCCGAATAGATCGATGACCTCATTCACAGAAATAATAGATAATCCTCTGAGTTAATGTGATTCCACTTTATATTCATGAGAGCGCCGCACTTTACCGCACTTTATTCATGTGGAAAGACAATAGAACCGTGATGTCATCTGAATTAATGAGCGCGCCTTATAAATTAGCATAGCGCCTTAAGAAAGAGGCGTACGCCTTAATTAATTTATGCATGACCTAAGACAATAAGACTGTGACGTCATCTGAATTAATGAGAGCGCCTTAACAATTAGCATAGCGCCTTAACTAAATAACTAAATAATAAGTAAAAGGCTTTTTATTGATTCTTCAGAAAGATGCAATATGTATATCAGGTGAGGGGAGCAGTTACTGTTGACCATGAACTCGACCAAAGAGTTCACTGAGCTGGCGTCAGTGAGCGCAGCTCATAAAAGTTTAAAACATTGCTAAATTCACTTAAAAGACATCAATCTCAGTATAGTCAAGCCGATTTATGTAAAAATTCTGCAATAGTTTCCATGTCTCTTAATTTTGGCCAGATTCTATCACACAGTCTTCCTTACTTGGAGGAAGAAGTTGCGTGCTCAGTCAAACAGTACGCCATTTTGGTTCTACCTGCCATCCAACATGGCGGCGTAGCAACAGTTGCTAGGAAGTTACGTGATGGTGCAAAACCTCTATTTACCGCGAACTGGTCTATTGGTAACTAAGTATTATGTATTGGTAACTAAGTATTATATATCGGTAACTAAGTATTATATATCGGTAACTAAGTATTATATATGACAAAGAAGTATTATTGAAACAATCGGCATGCCATAAGCCCCGCCTCCTCGACACTTTCTCCTGTAGCCAATCAAATCAGATCAGATTTTAATTGGTGTCACTTTCTTTCACTGTGCCTGTGAATTGTTGTGGGAAATGTTGTGTTGCGTTCCGCTCTGGATCGGCCAGGAGAAGTGATCCGATCATGGGGAGAAAGGAATTAAAAAGTATATCAAAATCAGGAATAGTCGCAACCTCGTGACCAGGGTCTTCTCGGCCAGATCCAAGATGGCGGTTACTCCGAGTGAAGACCCTGGTAAAGGGCGAACTATGACGTATTCTGATTGGCTCTTCGGTTATGACGCATAGGTTATTCTAACAATGCTTTTTATTGGCCAAACGGGCTGAGACCACGGAGATGATTCGTATATAGTTTAATTTTCTGAAATTTTATCAATAAAACGATTTTAAATAACCTTATAACACGTTGTGTAGGTAGCGCAATAGATGAAGTGTATTACTGGATAGTTCTCTGGTAAGTTTCATCAGTGGAAAAGCCAGGAGAAGCCGTTTAACTTGAGCATGTGCTATCGATCGCTTCGCTTCAACGCGCTAACGGAAAATGAACGGCTTTTTAGGATTCTCTTCTAGCTTAGATACATCCTGGTAGCATTGTGATAGCCTTCCACTGTTTCTTTATCCAAGTAAACTCCATTTCGAGCCGTTTAGTAGACCTGTTTTCACTACATCGTCCCGGTACATCGTACGCCGCGTGGAAATAAAGTTAATCGCATCTCCCTCACACCGGATTGTGATACCTATGGTTTGTAGGCACGTGTTAACATTTCCATATTTAGCTTGGCCGCCATATTGGATGCCCACATCACGTGATTAAAATCTCCAGGATTTCTGGAGATTTTTGGTCACGTGATTCAGCGTTTACCAGGGTCTTCTCTCGGAGTAGCCGCCATCTTGGATCTGACCGAGAAGACCCTGGTCACGAGGTTTGAATAGTCGTTCAAAAGTCTACAACACGTTATCTCCCTTAGATTGACTAATATCATCAATTGTCAAAATGGCTAGAATTGATTATTATCCTCTATTTAACCTCGAGGTTAAAACCAGTCAAGGATAAAGGTAAACAATTGTCAAATTCCGAACGGCGGTAGACGCTCTTAGTGTAGTGGTCATGACGTCTGTACTACCAAGCACTACACGCAAACGGTTACGAGTTCGAGCCCGAGTAGGAGCGCTCAAAAAAAAAAACAATTCTCTCGTTTACCTTCCTTTCTTGTTTACCTTCCTTTCTTGTTTACCTGTGAACCCTAGCTCTAGGTGAGTGAGAACCCGTCGTTTACCCGTGAACTCGTCCGATGGTTAGGGTTCGGTTTGTAGTTCGGGTTAGGGTTTGTCTTAGAATAATGATTATAATCAATTCTAGGCATTTTGACAATTGATGATATTAGTCAATCTAAGGGAGATGACGCGTTGAAGTCTAACCATTATAACACAATTGCCGGCCGAGCAAGTCTAGAGAGGCAGGAGGAGAAACAATACCGGCACTATGCTACGAAGTGCGGCCATGTCAAAGAAAAGCCCAATGTAGCGAAAGCAAATGCTTCAACAGATTGAGTATTTTTTCTTATTTATTGTACGTTTAGCGAAACTGTTGACTATACTTTCTTTCGCTTCTAGAATCAATGTGTTTACAAGGACAAACTATTAGTACTATGGATGAGACTTTGCTTTGCAAGTCGGCGGAAATCTGAAGTCTAATTGCCCGGTTTTGATTTCAATAGATTTTCTCACTATTCACATTTCGGCTAGTTTATCTTACATGTTGGTTTATTGTTCTACGTATTTTTACGGTTTTTATTGCTTCTTTTTATATCTGGCTTTCTAGTTGTTTTATATTTATATTCATTTGCCTTTTTCCCGTCGCCTCGCCGTGTTATGTCGTTCATTCGCGGTTACTTTTGCTTCTAGTTTAGCTACGGTTCTTTCCACCTCGCGTTGGCTTTCGACATCACTATTCGTATTTTGGCTAGTTTATCTTACATGTTGGTTTATTGTTTTACATATTTTTACGGCTTTTTATTTTACGCTTCGCATCACCTCGTGCACACAATCGTTATCTATTCTTTCTCCCCTGGCGCCTATCAGGTATGTTATTGTGTTGGGCTATGTTATTCCGCATTTATTATCGTAACAGTTGTACCTTTTTAGCTTCGCCTCTTATTCATATTCGGTCTCATTAAATGGTTACATACCATTGGCTTTCTGAACCGCTGGTTTATTTAAACGCCTTGTTTACCTCGTATTCCCTGTTACTTATTAGCGCACATATTTCCTTGTGCGGTCAGTTATGTTTATATTTACTTCATAATGCTGTTCAGTTTACTCGCAAGTACTTTGGGTTTGTTGAGTTGCTGTTATTTGCCTCGCAAACATCGGGTTTGTTGAGTTGCTGTTATTTGCCTCACAAACATCGGGTTTGTCGAGTTGCTATTATTACTCGGGCCAGGCCTTCGGCTGGCGCGAGTCAGACTGATCGCAAGTGTTAATTTGTTTTTGTGTCGAGATTTTGCGCCGTCAACCAATCAGATTACGCCTTCTTTCAAGTTTTATTCGCCACCAATCAGATTGCACTGTACTGGTCACGTGAACAGTGGACAACATTTGCAGGTTTTTCAAGATGGCGGCGAGTGGGAGTTTTGACTTAGTAAAACCTTTAATATCAGCTTTTTTTTGTGTGTGTAAACCAAAGGTTTCTTCAAGTGCAATACCAAGATTTTTGTCTTTTCTAAAGCGACATGCTCGTGACAGTCTGATCTGCGATCAACACTGATTATAAAGTACCCTGGATACCAGAGGCTCGAAATCGTCGGGGCGAGTGAAGTGAGACCAGGTGAAATCAAGGGTCGTCACGCAAAACAAAACTCCTTCGGGGAATCAAAACTCTTTCGATCGCGGCACATTACAGTATATTCCTACCTGAGCACCTCTGGAACCAGGGTAACTATAAAGACAACAGCTTGTAAATGTAAGTAGCCGCTAATCTGAACATGATAACATTTATACCAATTGACTGTCGTTGTGTTATTTATTGTTATTATATTCAACATAAAGTGTATAGTTATCTCGATAATCCTGATTGCAAGGCCGTCCGTCTCTTCGCCATGGACTTTATTAAGGCCTTTGACTCTGTCAATCATGATCTACTTTCAAATAAACTTAAACAACTACCTCTAAATCCATACATCATAACTTGGTTTCTTAGCTTTCTTAGTGATAGGCAAAGGGTTATATATAACAACTTTTTAGGTGAGTGGATAGATGTAAATAAGGGTACTACCCAGGGTAGTGTCAGTGGCCCATATCTTTTTAACATTTTTCTTAATGATTTAGAAATTAGCCTAGGCACCGAAACAGCCCTGTACAAATATGCTGATGATTCTAATATTATAGTACCAGTCTGGAAAAACGGTGATAGCTCTAGATACCTAGTGAGCCGATTCCTAGATTGGTCCAGCCGTAATTCCATGGCTAGCAATCCCAGCAAATGTAAAGAGCTGACGTTTCGCAAGAAAGGATGTACAGAAGAATTTCCCACAGTAGCTAGCATACCACAATGCAAAGAACTCACTTTACTGGGAGTTACTTTCCAGGACGACTCTAGATTCACCTCACACGTGCATAGCAAGCTAATTTAAAGTGCCACTACGACGAAAATTTACCATTTCGATTTGCCACTTTTTCAGTGTCTATAGGTCAATCAGTATTAGAAATATCCGAAATAATAAAAAAATATTCCCAAATGGGCATCTTAAACCACATATTTTAGGAGAGTTTACCGGTAAAATCCTGTCCGCCATTGCTGGAAGCCGTGCCCTTTGTTCAGCTTTAAACAAAGGTTTATTCACCGGAAGTGATGTCATACACTTAACACGACAACCTCGTGGCGCGAAATAGCGTGCATAAAAAAGTAGCCAACCTCGCAAAGATAAATATAACTTTCTTCTTATGTACGTGAAGACGTTTTTAGTAGAAATATGCCTCCAGGCGTTGTGTTCTGCAGGCGAGCGTTAAGTGTATGACATCATTTCCGGTGAATAAACCTTTGTTTAAAGCTGAACAAAGGGCACGGCTTCCAGTAATGGCGGACGTGTAGATTCAATATTCGGAGCTAAAAAAATAAGACTTCCTGTCGTTGTATCGAAAAACCATTTGAACTGGTAATAATATATGAACTCTACTTTATGAATATGCAAAAACATTGATATGTCAAAATTTGATCGTAGGGGCACTTTAAAGGCCAATAAATGTATATTTATTCTTAGATCTTTACGTAAAGAGGGTTACAATCAGTCAGAGGTAGATCACTTATTCTCCAGTATAGTTTTACCTAATATAACTTACGGATTGCCAGTGTATGGTGCGTCTAGTGCGGAGCTCACTACAATTCAAGGCTTTCTAGATCGCTGCTTTAAGCGTAGATACGTATCAAAACCAAGTAAGATAAAGGAATTGCTAGAGAAGCAGGATAGAAGGATTTTTAAGAAAGTAGCTAATTTAGATATGCATCCTCTCAATAATGTAATGCCTAAACAAAAAGCCACTCAATATAAACTACGATCCAAATCAAGCCTATGGCCCAAAGTGAATACAAACCGTTTTAAGAACCCTTATGTAAATCGATTGATTTTAACTATAACATAGCTTTATAACTTATAATTATTCAGTCTTTTTATATGTATATATTTCAATTTTAACTGTAACGTAAGATATGTATTTTTATCTTATGATTGAAATAAAGACCTGTTTTGTACTTTATTCTGCTGAACTGTTTACATTTTGAAACCTTGTTAATTTCTGTCAGGCGCGTGCTACGGGCCGTGCGGAGACTGTGTAATAAGTCGATTTTCCGCCAGGCGTTCCTGGCGGACAGAACGTGGCGAGAACGTGAGTCGGAAGAGTTTTGTTGCTGAAGACAATTGTCAAAGAGTTTTAAGAGTTTTAACGCCGAAATAAAAGACGATAAATAACAAGTTGGTCCTTCGAGCCGGATAAAAAGAATCTAGACATGCCTGAGGTGAGTGAAGCGGATAAATGCCGGTCAAAGCGGCGAGTAGCGAAGTCAAACGCCACGAAGAAGGCTAATCGTGTTCGTGAGCTGATCGCCGAGAAAGGCAGCGTTTCGAAGATTAGACAACTCGCCAAAGGAATCGAAGATTCAAGAGAAAAAACCCGGTTTCTAACTAGAGAATTAGAAGACCTAGATCCGACCTCTATTGAGACGGACGGCGCTTGGCTGGAAGAGGTCGAAGCAGACGCTATAGAAGCTTTAGGTGAGATCGGCGATTATTTACATGAAGTCGAAGCGAGCAAAACTCAGTCCATCACTACTCCACCCCCCATAGCAGACGCTGTCGCCAGTTCCTCAGTCACGTCAGGGGAATACAAGGGGGGGTTGAAAGGGGTAGGGGTCCCGACATTTGATGGGAATCCAGACAAGTGGCCATATTTCTGGGGTATATTTGGTTCCCTGGTCGACAAAAACAAAAGCCTGCCAAACCCAATAAAGCTTGCACATCTGAATAATGCCCTAACTGACAAGGTACGGGAGGTGATTGCATGCCTGACAGGGGACTCTGGGGACTATGAGAAAGCAGTTAAGCTGTTGAAAGACCGGTACGGGGAACCACGGGAAGTTGTTGATGCACATTTGCTCAGTACTGTTAGATTCTGGAAGCGAAACGACACTCGTCAGAACTGGGTTTGCTTATCAATTGGGTCTACAGGGTCCTAAGCAGAACCTGACCGTTGATGCTGTTGGAGGGATCCGTACAACAGTCAAGCCTCAGTGTGTACGCCTACCTTTCGCGCCATCGGTAACAAAGGAAATCGTCTCAGTATGGACTATCAAGAACATTTGCGCCCCGGTACAACCTGTCAATTGGTCTGAGATCAAAGAGCGCTATGAGCACTCGCGTGACATACCGCTAGATCCTGTAAACGAGACAACGGTAGACGTCTTGCTCGGTCTAGACGCCGCAGCGCTAATGGCACCCCTAGAAGTAAGGCGGGGAGGCATGTCGGAACCCTTCGCTGAGCTGACGCCACTAGGTTGGGTAGTCGCCGGTCCAGTCCCAACTGGCAGTGGTCCAGTGAAACGTGTCCTGCGTGCGCGGGTATCGGCAGCCGATGAGGACGCGAATTACCAGTTACGCAAGTTCTGGGAAGTCGACAGCTTTGGTGTTCGAGTCGACTGTGTTCCAACCTTCACCAACCGGGAGCAGGCCGCAATAGACATACTCAAGCAGACATGTCGTGAGGTCGACACAGGCTATGAAGTCGGTCTTGTGTGGAAACCAGACAGGCCACCACTACCAGACAACTATGACACCGCCATGAAACGCCTTGAGTCCGTAGAACGCCGACTGCAGCGAGAGCCGAAGCTTGCAGACGGCTACTGTAAGGCAATTAATGCATACTTGGAGAAAGGATTTGCGCGTAAACTGTCAATGGAGGAGCGTGCGATGGACGGAGAAGAGTGGTTGCTGCCGCAACCACTCTTCTTGCCGAGGGTTGTGTTTGACTCAGCCGCACAACACAACGGAGTCTGCCTTAACGACTGCCTTGAGGCGGGTCCTAGTCTGCATAATGATCTACCAGGCATACTACTGCGCTTTCGCGAGAAATCGGTTGCACTCGTGGGAGATGTCGCAGATATGTTCTGCCATGTACGTCTGAGACCGGAGGACTGTAGGTACCATCGGTACTTATGGCGTGACCTGAAGACGACGCAACCACCAGACGTGTATGAGATGAACTGTCTAGTGTTTGGGGACAAGTCATCGCCATGTGAAGCGAACTTCGCAGTGATTCGCACCACTGAAGACAACGAGGAGCAGTGGCCAGAAGCAGCTGCAGTTGTGAGACGTGACATCTTCGTCGATGACCTTTACACTTCTTGTGTAAGTGAAGCAGAAGCAGTGACCCTGCGTAAGGATGTCACAGCCCTAATGGCTAAAGGAGGGTTTCCCATGCGCAAGTGGCTATCCTCGTCGCACGAAGTGTTGCTAACGGTACCTGAAGCAGAACGAGCTGTTCCTACCGAGAGCCTTGAGCTAGGAGAGTTGCCGTCGGGACGAGCCCTAGGTATCAGGTGGGACGCGCAGCCAGATACGCTCGGATTTGCGCTGGCACATCTTGACCGTCCACCAGTTCCAATCACAAAACGTGGAATTCTCAGTCGACTATCTGGCTTGTATGATCCACTTGGGTGGGCGAGTCCGTTCATCGTGCGAGCTAAAGTCATGCTACAGCGTACATGGGCACGGGGTCTAGATTGGGACGCTCCTGTACCTCCTGATATGGCAGCTGAGTGGGCACAGTGGGAGGAAGAAGTAGCGGCTCTGAAGTCCTTTGCTGTTCCACGCTACGTTTACCGGATGCCTTCAAAGATATGGGTCAAGGAACTGGTGCTGTTCTGTGATGCCTCGGAAGAAGCATATGCCGCAGTCGCCTACATACGCGCAACATCGACTGACGGTGAGATCCTGTGTCATCTGCTCATGTCCAAGACACGTTTGATGCCTTTGAAATCTATTTCAATTCCGCGAGGAGAGTTGATGGGTTGTCAACTAGCAGTACGTCTGGCAAAGACTGTTTGCAAGCAGTTAGATTTGGACATGCACGCTGTCATATATTTGTCAGATTCGAGTTGCTGTTATATGCGTCACACATGTCGGGTTTTTCGAGTTGCTATAATTATTATTTGCCTCATAAGTTGCTGATTTTATATTACCTTTGTCGATTTGTTACATTATAGTGTTGCTGCCTCGCAAGCATCGGATTTAGTCGAGTTAATGTTATTTGTAATGCCTAGTGGGGATCTTCCTTAGTTTGGGTGTTGATCTTAGTGTGGGCTTCGATAGTTACAGGTTTCCTCCAAGCACGGACGCCATTTCCCACTCTCATTTAGACGAGCGTCAAGGGAACTGGTGCGAATAGGATACTATTCGCACCAGTCCCCTTATACAACGAGTATAAATAAGAGGGCACTAGGGAATAGACACACAGTTCATGCCGGAAGCTGTCTTGGAAGCTTAGATGAATTAGGCGATCTTTTGTATACTATAGTTCCTTTCTCGTTCGTTTCCCCCCGCGTCGACCGTGCTCGGTTTTTTTCTTTCTCCTCTCCCTCCCTCCCCTTCTTCTCGCGTTGGCCTTATTCCTCCGAGCACGGACGCCATTTCCCACTCTCATTTAGACGAGCGTGAAGGGAACTGGTGCAAATAGGATACGTTTCATGTTGCCGTTTCCTCAGATATTTTCAAATGACATCCTCGAATGATAAAGTAAGCTACATATTAAAATGTTTAGTTGAAAAAGCCCGTAAAATATCAATATTGGAGCTAATTTCAAAGGTTTTATTATCGGTGCTAGTTTCGTGGGCATTTGTTACGGCTGAGTAATTCTACACTTCGAATGACACTCTGTCAATCAAACCTTGCAAATTTACTTCCGGCAAAATAAGAAATAGTTTTTTTCCCGATGACGATTTTTTTGAAACTTTTTTTGTATCTGAAAGATTTGAACAAATACTACTTTACAAGCGGAAAAAAAGTTTTTTAACTCTGCTTCTGAAGGTACCCGGTAACCTTAAGACAAGCTATCTAACACAACATTATTAAGCGCCACGTTGAACTATAAAACAGAAGACTACCGGCAAGAGAAAAATACTAACAAAGTAACAAATGAAACACAGTGTTCCCGAAAATATCCCTGCGTCAGATCTTAGCGAAATGTTCTGAGCTCTTTTAAAGCCCTTAAAATAGGTCAGAGTAGACCTTGTTCATAATATTTAGTGTATTCATTCATTACTTATTTTGTGAAATAGCTTTAAAAAACAGGTTACAGTGATTTGTAATTCAAGAGTTTATATACGAAAAGCCTAGCTTTCATGTATTTTTCAACAGCAATGATCTACATTACTCCGTAACGGGACACAATTACTAGACTTGATATGATATTTTATGTGGTAACCGTTAGCTATAGTTTCCTATTATTACAGATTAATCCAAATTATGCAAATTCTCTTTGAGATAACAGTGGTTATTTCCGCGTTAGAGATCCCAGTTTGCTGAATTCAAAAATCATCACGTGTGAATAAGATGTATACCGTTACAAAAGGACGCAGTCAGTTGAGTGACGTAAAAACCTAAAACCTGTTAACTAACTAAAGGTGATACGCCAACAGCGGCGGTAAGCCCACCTTAATTAAACAAGTTTTAGTTGATAAAACCCAGTGACTATAACTTTCCTGCAAGAGACTATCTACACTAGTTTATAAAGAAACTAGATACCATTACATCACCACGACGGCAACGTCTAGGACGAAGGCATGACAATAGTCCTCACTACAAAATACAATAGCTGCAAGCAGTCACCTTCATTTTCACCGTTCCCTGTCAAAACACAACGTAAAAACTCCAAATTGTACGTTTTAAAGAGAAAAAGAACTTGGATATACTAGTAAAACACACTTTTTTTCGTTCGGCAAGAATGGAACTCTGCATGTATTCATCATATTTTTCGAAAATCTGGTTGTGAAAAACATTTAAAGGGAACAAAAGAAATAGTAAACACTAAATTTCGGCATAAAACGCTTTTCTACGTCCCGTCGTCATTGCCGTCGCCGTTCTGATTCCTTAAGTTCCCTAATTGCTGGTGTGCAATCAATAGACCACTTTCGACTATGCTTCACAAACGATTCAATGCAAGGCTCAGGGACAAAATTGCGCAGTGAATCGTAATAACAAAAGAAACATTAAATGTATTATTTTGTTACTACGATTCACTGCGCAATTTTGTCCCTGAGCCTTGCATTGAATCGTTTGTGAAGCAGATATAAAAAGTGGTCTATTCCGTAACATGCATGCACCCCAGTCTCTTTCATCGGAGAGGAATTCTAACGCGCATTTCAGGCTTAATACCGAATCCAACATACGAATTGAGAGATTTTTAATTGTCCCCTGATCTGAACTAAAATGTCAATTACTGATCAAGAAAGGATTAAGAGCGGTTTTTGATTGAGTGTCGAAAACTACTTAGGTGATTGCTTTAATTCGAGTTTGATTGGGTAGTTATCCATGATCGCTCTCCAGAGGATTCAGTACTTTGTTTTCCAATTAGAGCGAGAACGTTTTACATTATATTTTCCTCTTGAGATACAGAAAAACAGAAAAAATTACTCATGGGATCGAAGTCAGGTGAATTGGGACAACAAAATAATGTACAAGCTAAATCGGTCAATTGTTCAAGTAAAAAGCAATCCCGAATTACTCCAGTTCGTGATTGGTTCATTGCGTTTTTACTTGCTGCCGTGATTGGCTCTGATTTTGGGTTTACGACACTCAATCTAAAACCGCTCTAAACCAATAAGTTATGAGATTATCATAGCGTCGTTACTATGACAACTTTCACCAATGTACGTTCTTTCTTAGCTTTCATCAGATTTTGTTAAAGTGCATATAAGCCCGGCCAGTTATGCGTTTTTTGAAAACTTAAAACAAATTTGTTTTCATTATTCTTTTAGCGGCTAAACTTCCAAATTTAGACTTAATTTCCGCGCACGTCCGGGGACTGGGACGAGAATGAAACGTGACATCATCAACAGAACTCGTCTCTTCGTGGGTATAAAGTGACGCACCTCGTTGGCATATCTGCAAAATAACTGAACAGATAACTGAGAAAGATGATAATATCACGATACACTTTCGGAGAGCTTTACTCGGCAAGGCCTTTCATGCAAATAGCAGATCGAGCGTCTTCTATTGATGACGTCAAACTAGACCCAGTGCCAATTTTGTAAAGCGCTCTCCCGCGCTTGATTTCGGTCCACAGGCAACCCAAGACACGGTTTTGGGCAACTTTGAACAGCCAATACACCACGAAAAATAAATCAAATGAACTTTTTATTCCGGAACCTTTGGCTATGGCCTCTAGTCTATTCGTAAATAAATGTAATTAGCCAGGGCTTATAGGCTTTTGTTGGTTCGAAAACAAGATTGTATTTAGCTCAGGGACCTCATTATTTATTTTATTAGCTTTTGCTTTCATCCAGTCGGACCAACAGGCTATACAACTTGATAGAACCTCGTTCTTTTGTTGACCACTCGATTTCCTGGTTATTGAACTTTGGGTCGATCTCCTCGGATGCTCCGATGGTTTCTGGTCCAACTCTGTAGCTCTCTGGACGGATCCACAGCTGGAATACCACTTTGGCTTCGTACGACTTGTTTGTGTGCGGATCCTTAAACCTAAACGGTTTCGCACCAAATAAGTGATCACGTTACGCCTATTTGTATTAGATTGGTTACTGGTTGAAAAACGCATTAATTTTAAGGTGGTGCTACTTACTTTTAAGGTACTCCAAAAAATCAAGCGCACGTGTATATTCAGGATTTAATTGAAGGTTTTAACGTTCCTTCGCGTAGATTCAGATATTCCTCTTAGAACCTGTTATGTAAACCTGACTATAAACTTGTCACATATGGAAATATGGCCTTGATATTGACGGCTGTACGATGTTATTTATTGTACCCTATATTTCGGTTCAGCAGAACGATCCTTCTTCAGGGGTTATAAATATGAGCTCACATAACTTTAGCTAACCGTTGAAGAAGGTTCGTTCTGCCGAACCGAAATATAGGGTACAATAAATGACATCGTACAGCCGTCTGATCAGCTTGCAGTCTTCATATATAGACAGAAAATACACAGAAAATTATGGGAGCCTTAAAGAAAGATGTGTTGACTGGCTTTGGAAATCCTAAAGAGAGTGGACGAACTTACGTTCAAAAGAAGACAAAGGTACAAAGGTACAAGAACAAAGACAAGGACAAGGACAAGAACAAAGACAAGAACAAAGACAAGAACAAAGACAAGAACAAAGACAAGAACAAAGACAAGAACAAAGACAAGAACAAAGACAAGAACAAAGACAAGAACAAAGACAAGAACAAAGACAAGAACAAAGACAAGAACAAAGACAAGAACAAAGACAAGAACAAAGACAAGAACAAAGACAAGAACAAAGACAAGAACAAAGACAAGAACAAAGACAAGAACAAAGACAAGGACAAGGACAAGGACAAGGACAAGGACAAGGACAAGGACAAGGACAAGGACAAGGACAAGGACAAGGACAAGGACAAGGACAAGGACAAGGACAAGGACACACTTTTAAAAGGTGCTTCGTTCACACTATGCGCTCTCTGATGCGAGCAACAAATCATCTGCATACAGCAATTTCAAAAGAGGATGTCAGATCAAAAGCAACAAGTAACAAGCCGATACATAGTGCTGGAAATTAATTAAATATTTAGATGTGCACGTGGTCAGTGTATTTTCATCATGTTTGCAGGGCGACGTTTTCACAATTATTTTTGCGGCTATGATCATGAAATTAACACTTCAAAAATACTTGTATTCAAAAGACTCAGATGCCTTTTCGCTTTGGCCTGTTTCTTTTGAGCCGATAATGTTTTTTAAAGGTGTTCTTACATACTCTTTCGCTTTGGCGTACACATCCATCCCCGAGTATCGAATGCTAGGCGACACGAAGATCTGCTTTGTGTCAAATTCCTCTGCAGGTTTCCAGTCTTTGTTGAAGTGGCCAGCAGCTTCTGATAGTGTTCTACCACCGAGAGCAACATCACCTGATAGGATAATGAAAATAAATAAGCTCTTACTATACACCGGGACTAGTGTGGATTGCGTTACCACCGAGAGCAACATCATGCAACTGCATGGTTGAATGAAAATAAATAAGTGCTTGCTCTACACCGAGGACTAGTGTGGATTGGGTTTGTTAAGAACAAAATATCTCTTATAAGAGTTCGAGGGGACTGTAGCTAGTATGCACATGTTGGGTAACCTGTGGTGCATACTTTTATGGGATGAGAGAGAGAGATAGACGAGGAAAGATGACCGCGAACACTTTGTGATCTTCCTAGTTTAATCTTTAGTAATCCTACACAATCCGAGACCAAGAATCTTATATCGTGGACGAGGATTATAAAAGAACGTTTTATTTGCAAGATGGAACAGAAATTATCCCCTGTATATGGATGTTACAGGACCAACATTTCAGCTAGCCGAGAGATGGATAGAGAAAGTTCTCGTAGAAAGTTCTACGAGGAAGCGAAATGAACTTTTATATTGAGTTGGGTCGGGAGTGCAAGATATACATGAGAATTTGCATGATCGAGTGCCGTTCCACCTCCTGCAGGTAAATAGGAAGGCAACAACGTTTATAAGGAGTGTGTGCGTACACTAAACCAAAATTTCCACGTAGAGAGGAACGTGAGCTATCAAAGGCATCGACTGCGAGAGTTGAAGTAAGAACCAGAAGAAGATGTAGATTATTTTGTCCTTCGTCTTCGAAAACAGGCAAGGCACTGTGGCTATGGCGAGAATGCGATAGATGACGCGGTGACAGATCAGGTTTTAGAGAATATTGTTTCAACTGAGCTGCGGGTAAAACTGCTTGAAGTGCAGAACATAGGACTACGAGTAGTGCTGGATAAAGCAAGAGCGTGGGAAACGGCGAGACACCAATCAAGCAGTATTGCTGGCATTGTAGTAGAGGAAGGTACATAACTGTAAAAATGGTGAAAAATAGAGGACAAATAAAAAAGGTATGGAGATACATGAAAATATTGGAAGCCTAGATGTTATGCGTGTGCTAAAGTTGGACATATATATTGCATGAGATATGTGATGCCAAGCTCAAGGCGGAACATGTGCTAAGTGTGGACGAAGAAGCCATTGGGCAGTATGTTGTAGGAATAGAAGTGATGGCTACAATAGATCAAGAAACAATGAAAGGAACCAAGGGGGAGGAGAATTATAGTCATGTGAGCTTAGGTCATATGCAGAGATACCAATGAAATAAATGTCAATCTAGTAGAATACGACGATGATTGCTATTATGCATTCCCCATTTACCTAACCTGCATGGAGAGAGTCAATAGTAATGTAGTACTCGTTACATCAGACGGTACTCCAACTGAAATCCTAGTTGACTCTGGTGCTCAATGTATAGTGCTTGGAGAGAATTAAACGATTTAAACATCTACCAAAAATGTGGACTGTAAGCTAAACTCATTTGAGCCTGAAGGCAGAACACTCAGTCAGTGTATTGTATAATGGTAGCTATCAGTGGTTGGCAAATTCAAAACAGTTATTGAGTGCACCCGGAACAAGATTAAGACTGAGGAAACAGTTTTAGTAAAGGAAGGAGATTGTGAAGGTATGCATTAGGCAGTTCAGCAGCAAAGAGTCTAACTATTCTTCACGTTGGACCACTGAATGAGTATGCCAGTGGTAAGGACAATAACAATATTACTGATAATGTTCCTATAGTGTTTAGTGGTGTGGGTATTAGCTGGCAGTCTAACATCTCTTATTGCACATCAACTCTGACGTTAAATGCCTGTATGTTGCTCAGAAGCTAAGGAGAGTCCATACCCTCTGAAGGATAAAGCCATGAAGACAGTAAAGCAACTACATAACTTGAGCTTGATTATATTGAGGAAGTAGATGGCCCAACCACCTGGGTGAGCCCAGCTGTTTATGTGCCCAAGTCTATAACAAAGATAAAGTGCGAATATGCGTGGATATGAGGTGTCAGCTAACGAAGCCATAATGAGAGAGTAATTTACAATACCTATAGCTACGGTAGAAGAGGCCCTAGACGAGATGAATGAACGTATAGTTTTCTCCAAACTGGACATGAATATGAGGTTTCATCAAATTGAACTGGATAACGAGTCAAGAGACGGCATTACAACGTTTGCGGTGGGGGACTCGCTCTATCGTTACAAACGACTCAGCTTTTGAATCAGTAGTGCACCAGACAAGTACCAACACATCATATTGACAGACAATTTCTGGATATTCTGGGGTCACCAATATCGTGGATGACCATGTGGTTCACGGTATGAACATCCAGGACCATAATGAGAACATCAATAATTCTCGGGAGCTCGCTTTTGACATTTTTTCTGTGAAAAATCAACAAGTTTCCCCCTCGCCCTCCCCCACCCCTCCCTAAGCTACTGGGAACTTATTAATGTAAATGACTGCACGGTACACGTATACAGCCGTGATTGCAACATTATAAGACCTATGCTATATTATTTGGTAATAATAACTCAGGTACAGTGTACATGATTTATCATCGCCCAGAATGGCTGGACATATCGATATGCACATATCATTAAGCGCCGAAATCACTCACCCGGCAAGCTCATTAACTGCTGAGCGGGAGTTTTAAATACAGAGAAAATGGCCGAATCTGCGTCAGACAGTCTGGTAAAAATGGCTGATGTGGCTTTCACACGGATTTTTATTAACGGGATGCTCATTGACTCATCAGGCTTTGTATTTTTCGATATCTTTAAAAGAATCTACTATGAGAGCCTTCTGAATATGCTGCACTTTTTATGACATTTTGTATGAAAAGTGAGTAACTGATTGATTTCAAACTCTTTTTTCTCGTAAAGTGTTGCCTTCAGAAGCGGGTTTCACGCGGCTTCTTGAAGCCAATAAAATGAACTTTAAAATGATTCTTGAACCTTTGAATACGGTTAAAAAAAGTTACTATGACAGTCAGTATGGTATGACAGATGCATATTACCTGTATATCCAAATAGCAGTAGCAATCAACAAGCTTTCTGTGCTTGCGTGGGGCTGCTTAACGCATCGTGCTCATATGCCACACTGGCTGACGTTGCCGGTATTTCTCAGGAATTCCCAGGATTTTCAACTGTTTTTCCTTATTGTTAATTAGGAATTTTAAAAACGTGCATCTATTGTGCTAATTAACAGTGAAATATGTTAGGAATTTTCCCGGGTATTTCCGAGAACTCTTGGAACATTTTCAGCTGGGAGAGGCACTGCAGAAGTTGCCTTGGATAATAAGCTGTAACTCCGGCAAGCACCTGATTCCTCCAGTCAAGGCAACGACAATGCCAACAAAGCCATGGAAAGACCTATCAATTGCAATCATGGGGCCAACGGGAGAAAGCCTGCTAGTTATAGTGGACTATTACAGCAGGTGGATAGAGGTAGAATGTAGTGAAGTCAACCACAAGTGGAGTCATTATTGATCGTTTGGAGAATCATTTTGCACGACATGGCGTCCCGCAGATGCTAAGGACTGACAACGGTATGAGGGGCTTAAAATATGAAACACGTTTTCCCTACTACGCTCCAACTACGCGTAGTACGCATAGTAGCATATGTTTTCTTTAACTCGACTCAAAGATGGGTTTCAAGGGAAAACTGTTCAGCGCAGAACCATTCACTGTCATGCGCGCGGCAGACGATAGATGAAAGGCTGAGATGAAGTAAAGCACTATCAAACAAATGCAACGCTCTGGTCAAGTGTCGTTGAACCATCGTGCCGTTGTATGCTCCCTGGTACTTTTTTGCCTGAAAAAGAAATATATTTTTTTAAACGATAAAACCATTTCATAAGGCAAATCCTTAAATTCCGAATTACGCGATAACTCGGAAGTCTGAAAACATTAGTGTCCTAGAAACGAATCACTATACTAAGGAAGTAGACGATCGACCGAGCGTAGTGTAGTAACGTAGTAGCATAGTAGGCGTAGTAGCATAGTAGGCGTACTAGCGTATTAGCGTAGTAGCCATAGTAGGCGTACTAGCGTAATAGGCGTACTAGCGTAGTAGCCATAGTAGGCGTACTAGCGTAGTAGCCATAGTAGGCGTACTAGCGTAGTAGCCATAGTAGGCGTACTAGCGTAGTAGCCGTAGTAGGCGTACTAGCGTAGTAGCGTAGTGGAAAATAAAAGTCAAATTATCCACAAGTAGCGGGCGTAGTAGCGTAGTGGAAAATAAAAGTCAAATTATCTACAAGTAGTGAGCGTATAGTAGCGTAGTGGAAAATAAAAGTCAAATTATCCACAAGTAGTGAGCGTAGTGGATATGACGTACTGACAGTAGCTGACCCGAGCTCGCCTGCAATGTCTCTTACATGGACTAATACTAATGTAAGTCCGCAGTACAAAATGTTCGCGTTAAATTTCACCTGTGTATGCCTGATGGTTGTTGATATTCCAGCATCAACAACAACAACTGTATTTTGCATAATTAGTTACATTTAGTCAGTGAATTTCGGACTGCTTATTATGGCGCTTATAGTACAAGCTAAGAAATTTCTGTCATTTGATTGGTTGAGAGCAGTAGTATTTCAGCGTAATTTGTAATACCTACATGTTACAACATAGTGCATATATGGTAGCTTTTGCCATATTTGGAAAATACTCAACCTGTTGTTTCTTGGAAAGAAAAAATGGCGGACATGTTTACCCAAAGTGCGAAAGGAAAATCGTGGAAAAGCAAGCCTAAAACAAGCAAATTTGCAGAACCGACAATTTACAAAAGTGTAGAATCATGTTGTTGAGATACCTGTTGCAAAATCTTTGTGAGACTCAAGCACACAATAGAAAAATTAAGCTTAAAAAAATAAAATAGTAAAATAAATTGTGTTAATAAATTTCTTAACAGATCACTGCTGATTTTTCAAGCGGTTGAAATTTCGCGCGCCGTGCGCCGAAAGACGTTTCTTTACCTTGAATACAACGGTTACAGTCGCCAACTGCCGAGTTTCAGTCGGCAACTGTCGAGTTTCAATACAAATTCGATCAGCTTAACAAGTATTGGGGAGTAATAAATCCCCGAGTTTGGAATCGAGTCAGAGCTGGACCCCAATATTAGAGTTGGAATCCCAGCTGAACCCCGAGTTGTGATTGAAGGCCCCGTTTACACTAGAGCAAATGTTTCCGGATTCGTATTCTTTTATATTCTCTGGAAGAGCTTTCGTAAGCGACCACTCCCATTAGCCTTAATCTGATTACAATCAGTCAGTTAATAGAATTACGTACTAGTAATTGTTAAAACTATTTAATTAAATTAGTTAACTAAATAGACTAGCACATAGAACACAAAAAGCGCAAAATAGTGCTAATAAAATAATGTCCTTCTGTCTAATAATAATCCTTCCTTTTTTTAAATTTAAACATATAACGTCCTAGTGTTTGCCTCAAGAGCACCAGGTGCTCATCTAGGAAGCTCACACTACCGTTACAATTACAATTTTTACAGTAAGTAAGGTAGAGAAAAAGGAAACGACTTATAATAATGATAGATAAAGCAAGGAAACAGAAGGCAGGAACAATAGATCGCAATAAGTAAATAATAGAAAAAAATATGTCAAATTATATTGTGATAATTAGAAAAACTTACAGGGACCAAAAAGAATCACTTTGGCATAACTATAAAATTGATAATACTACTCTAAAGCCAGTTAAATTAATCAAAGCGCTTTGTTTCAATAATATAAAACTGTATTGCTTTAAAAAAAACTTCTATATTTTTATTACTGCTTAATTCAGAAGAGCCATGGAGTAGGTAACCTGATTTTCAGACGGTCGAGGTCGTCCGCTCACTTCCTACCACCTCCCCGTCTGATAGACTTTGGCAGAAGCCGTGTTCCTGACGTCATTTCATTTCGACCAATCAGAGCGAAGGTTTTATTTTTAGAAAACTGAGCCTGCATGAAGGAGAAGCCAAATGGCGGACGATACAAACGGACTTGATATGGATTTGGAGAAAGCGTGCGAAACTTTCGGCATTTCTGAATTATTTCCCGAACAGCGAAAGGCAATATTACCCCTCGTTTGCCGGAAGGACCTTGGCCATCACCTTGGCGACGACCAGGTAGAGAACCGAGAGAGGAGAAATTATGTTGCCTTCTAGTACAGCTCAGAACTAACCCTAACCATATCCTGTTTGAGCTGCTATGGTTTTTTGGGCAGCAGGAACTTTTAAATATGATTTTTCGTACAGTATTTCAAGCGCATGGTCACAACACTGATCTAACTACCGGATTTGTTGTACACTTTACAATTTGTCAAAATCAAGACTGTTCAAAATTCTGATAACATAATATTTAGGAAAATGTAATCCAACTTTTACCATGACATATTCACTATAATTTATGTGTTCACTCCTGTAAACATTTCATGCCATTCCATGAAAGATTTAGTCTTCTTAAGGCGAAAAAGCTAAGATATTTCAGCTTTTAGGACAGCAAAATTGTGTGTTTAAAATTTTGCAAACATAAATAATTGCCCAAATGTCGTGAAACTATTACCATGACATACTCAGTATGTGTGTTCACTGCTGTAAAGAAATCATTACATTTCATGAAATATTTGGTCTTCTAAATGCCAACATTCTAGGAGACATTACATTTTAATACGGCATACAAAGCGGTCGAGGAAGATTAATGATTTTCCGGAAAAGCCCGTAGCTAGTAGATTCATAAACATCGCGATATCGATAGCGCTTCCTATCAGATTTTCCTGGTACACTTCTGAGGACAACATGTTTCTCCACGTTCTGTTTCTATAAGTTTGAAGCTGCAGAACATGTTCTGCAGTGCATGAAAGAGCCGTGATTCTGACGATCTGTAGAAGTTGTAGAAGACTACATATAAATAATTTCTCCTCTCTCGATTCTCGACCTGGTCGTCGCCTTATAGATGCAGCTGTGGTAGCAAAGGGCCTTCCGGGAAACGAAGTATAATAATGCCTTTCTCTGTTCGGGAAATAATTCAGAAATGTCGAAAGTTTCGCACGCTTTCTCCAAAGCCATATCAAGTCCGTTTGTATCGTCCGCCATTTGGCTTCACCTTCATGCAGGCTGCACTAGACATGCCATGCATACCTCAGTTCTCTAAAAATGAAACCTTCGCTCTGATTGGTCGAAATGAAACAATGACCAGAACACGATTTCTGTCAAGGTCCATCAGACGGGGAGGTGGGAGGAAGTGAGCGGACGACCTCGACCGTCTGAAAATCAGGCTATGGAGTAGTATGTTCACTTTTATATTATCCGATGTAACTTGCCAGTGAGGGATTAAAAGTGCAACGGAGGCAAATAACGTATGACGCACTGCGGCATATAGAGGACAATCTAATAAATAGTGTTTAACAGTTTCCTTGGCAAATCCGCAGAGAAAAAAAGCTGTTGGTGCGCAATTGATTTTAAATAGATTATCATTTAAAGTAGAGTTACCTAATCTTAAGCAAGTCAGTGACATATTGATGCAAATCTAGTAACGGAAAAATCGTAGAGTCTGTCATAATCATTACTACTAAAGCTTTCCTTTAGAGCTTTCTTAAAACCAGGTAATTGCGGTATGCTTGCTATATAGTTGGACTTAAATCGTTCCTTAATAAGTAACCTTCTGTCGAAGTCCCTATCGTGTGATTAGTACCCGGGGAAATTGGATGTTCCAATTAAGTTGCCGATCATTATTTTAGTCGGAGAGGGGAGATGAGAAATGACTCTTTTTAATGTAGAATTTTCGGGACCCCTCCTCGTGTAACCCAAAAAAAATTATGAGCCCTTTCTCTTCAGTTCAGCTGATACAATTGAAGCCTCCCTCAAAAATAGGTATGATATCAATGATGATGATGACAGAAGTGGAAATTTATCACATTTTCAGTGCGGCATTGCCGTTTGAAAGCTAAATTACATTTATAGACTTCTAATGTAGTTTAATAAACCTGCGGAAACTTTATATCTCAGACCATCAGATCAATACCAGTAGTTTTATATATTGTGGGTTTAATGTCAGTATCGTTTGTCATTTTGCCACTAGGCTGACTCCTGACAACTGGCTATATTCAAGAACTGTTTCTTTAATTTTTCTCCTGTTGTCGTCCCATATTTGACAAGTGGTTAAGAGTGCCTCGATCGGGTTTTTCAGTGGGATTTCTTTCAAGTATAAACGCTCTCTGGTTCTCATAGTTGACAAAATCATCCTTAGGTATAGTGAGTTTAAACAATTTCTGAGAAATGTTCGGCTGAAGTTTTTGGGTGCAAAAATGAAGCGAAGACAAAACAATTTAAACCATTTTAAACAGGTTGCTAAAATTCATTTTTCCCGTGCTGCTCGTGGCCTTTGTGTCCTTTGGTGTCATCAAGCCCGTTTATCAAACAAAAAACCTCGTGGAAGAAATTAAATCGATGGAGTGTTGCCAGACTTGAAAATATCTTCAACTAAGGGGCAACCAACAAATCTTTTTGGTGAAACATCTGCATGTCCAGGAGACCAAGTCACCTCAGATTCTCGACTTCACTTCGAAAAAAGCTACAGTTTTCTTTAACGGAATCTCGGGTTTTCGTAGCATTTGGCAAATGAATGTCTAGTGTTTTCGGAGGGATAAAAAATGTCATTTTGCCCTTCCATTATGGTCAGCTAAGATTTTCGGAAAGCTTTCAAAGGTTCGTTTATTTCACACAAAAACACACAAGAGGAGATATACATACATAAAGAAAAGTTTGTGAAGGATACAAGAGATACAACCCAGAGGGATTAATTACAAACTCTTGCACCCTATTTGTTATTTATGATTAATCTAAGATGGCTGGATAGGCACACAATTACTGTATTTATAATTAGATAATTTTAAAGTTAAAATACGATACTGAGTTCATTCTATTCATGTTACAAGAGAATTAGCTTTGTACACAAATATGAATCACAGTGTGGAGATTAGATGCTTTTTGGAGTGTTTCTTAAAATGTTTATTTGAAGAACTGTTTTTAATCTCTATTGGAATGTCGTTCCAGGTTTTGACGGCTGCATATTTAACGCCGAATTTGCCATAGTTTAGATTTTGTCGTGGCAAAAAAAGGTTCTCAGTTTGATTTAGAGCGAGTGTTGTAAGTAAGGGTTAGAGACTGCTTGTGAGTGCTTTATCGACAAATACAGGCACGCGCTGACTGTACGATGAACGAAAAATAATGAATACTGCATGAGGCCGAAGGCCGAATGCAGTATGAAGACATTTTGAGTTCATCGTACAGTCAGCAAGTGACTGTATTTTGCCGATAAAGCACAAACATAAAGTCTCTAACCCTTTTAATATTCAAACTGAGTGCACTGTCAGCAGTGAATTTTAATTGTAATACCATAGAGGTCAATAAATATTTCATAAAGAAGTCAAATATTTCGCATGAATTAAATCATTTTACGGTAAATATCTCCACAAAGAAATATCATTTCAACAGACAATGAATAAAAACAGGACTTTTAATATCCAACTAAGTAGATAAACTTTGCAAAGAATATTTACTTTGGCGTTCGGTCAGTTTAGTTGACGCCTTGCGAGTATGATTTGTACATTGTACATTTAAAAACGTTTCTCTTGGAGCCATGTATTCAAATATCAAGTCAGTTTAGCCGGCTTAATTCCTAGATAGTCTACTTTCTTTAATAGTTTCTTTCATTCGAAAATAACTAACCTGCAGATTCCAGTGAATTGAAATCTTGAAACCGGCCTCCGTGTTCTCGGCTCTGATGCAAACGTTTTCCAAATAAAAAAATCCTAGGTTTTAGAACCATCCACTGAATTGTCGCTTCATTGTCTCCTCTTATTGACAGAGTAAGGTATCGGAAATAAAATCCATTTCTTCAGTAAGACTACTAGAGTGTTGTAGAAGGTTTTGTTTTCTCGGACACATATTGACTTGTTGTACTTTCAGCGTTGGCAAATCAGCCATTTCTAACGAACGATTATGCAAATGTTTGCCTCAAAATAAAATGTGAGCCGGCGAAAAGTATGATTGTACATTTAACTCGAAAACCTTTCTCTTGGAGCCATGTATTCAAATATCAATTATATAGCCGGCTTAACTCCTAGATAGTTTACTTTCTTTAGTAGTTTCTTTCATTCGTAAATAACTAACCTGCAGATTCCAGTGGGGCAGTGAACTGAAATCTTGACTTGAATTTGAAACCCGCTTCATTCCATGTGCTCGGCTCCGATGCAAACATTTTCCAAATCAAAAATCCTGGGTTTTCGAACCATCCACTGAATTCTCGCTTAACGTTCTCCTCTTATTGACAGAGTAAGGTCTCAGAAATAAAATCCATTTCTTCAGTAAGACTGCTAGAGTGTAGTAGAAACTTTTATTCACTCGGACACATGCTGACTTGTTGAGTTGTACTTCCAGCACTCGCAAATCAGCCAATTCCAACGAGCGATTATGCAAATGTTCGCCTCAAAATATATATTTTCTGTCACACAGGAAACAGCGTCCAATCCTGTCGTTACCTTTCTAGTAATTGTCTACATTTTCACTGTTAAATAGGCGATTGTAAGCCGTCCAAACACGTAACTAAGGCTATTAAGCGAATGCTCACTCAGTCACTGTATCAGGTCTCCCTTTCCCTAGGTAAGAGAGGGTCTGGGTCGAGTGCTGTGGTCACCAATAATGCACGCTCATTAGCCAATCACATGCTTGGATTTTGTACAATGCACGAAATTTGAACATTAAGTATGAATAAGGGACACGTCGTTGACATAACTCGAAAATATATCTGGAAGTTGATTGATAGAATGCCAATGCACTAAATCACCGAGTTGGAAGTCCACTATTTGAAATATATTTAAAATATAAAGCTTGTTGAATAAAGGTTTGCTTGGGGTTTTGAAGTCGGAAAAAGTAATGACTCGAAGCGCTCGCTTTTGTAAAATGTGGATAGGTTTAAGCTTGGATTTATAATTAGTGCCCCATATTAATGTACCATATGATATATATGAACATATAAGGTTGTAGTAAATATTTTTCAGAATATCCAAGCTAAGATAATGCCTGACTCTACATAAGACTCCAATTGTTTTTTGCAATTTTTCGTGATATACATGTAGAGTCTATTTGGGAATTCCAGGTAATATGTTCATCCAAGATTAAACCTAGAAATTTAGTTTGTACTGCTCTGTTAATAGGCTGACCTGCTAATCTAAATATTAGGTCCGACTCGTTAACCACGGTATTATTAAGTTTTTGTTTGGAACCAAATCCATCAATACAAACATATGGTTTTCTGTTTTCCAAGTAGCTTCGAAACCATCTGTTTGTCTCATTGTTAATGCCATAATAGGAAAGTTTATCTAATAAAATAGCGTGGTTAACACAGTCAAAAGCCTTTGATAAATCGAAAAAGATACCTATTGAAAGATTCTCATTATCAATTGAGTCTATAATTCTATTTACGAAATCGAGGATTGCCAAATGTGTATTTCTTTGTTTTCTAAATCCAAACTGATAATCGAACAACAGATGGTTCTGTTCTAGGTGGTGTGTTATTTTTTTTCAAGTATTTTTGACAGCGTTATCACGCCGGGCACAAATGAACGTAAAAAGGCCGGGGTTTCTATATTTTAAAAAGTGTTCGGCGTAGATATATGAATTTTGGTAGGTGTATAAATGAATGCCAACAAAACATAATCTGATAAGTTAAGCTAATGTAGCCATCATTATGACGTCACAACGACGTCATTTCTCCATTTCTAATAGGTTTCCTATAAATTTTTATTACCTCTTAAAACGTTTTATTATATCTTTTTAAAATCTCTTGTTCATGAGAATGAAGGAATCGAAAACCCGTTCTCGATTGGTAGAGGTAAACAAAAGTTATTCAATTTTAAATTTTGGCAATTTTCCCGCCAAAAGTTGGCGGGAAATAAATAACATTAAACCATTTATGAAACTATCGCTTGTTTTAACTTTTAGAGTTCGAAATATTGGTACATCATATTTTGCTCAATAATAAAACTTTTTATTGATAACAACGTGTTCTTTTTAGAATTTTGATTTTTTGAGTATAACAGCTTAGAATTGAAGCCTTATTTTTGGTATACGTCATTATGACGTCATTAATATATTTGGATGTCCTCAGAAAATAGCCAGTTCAGATTTTTTTGAATTTTATCGACGGAACACCTTTGTCTAACACGCAGAAGTCATAGTATTTCCTTTAGTGATATTTTTATAGTAGGCAGTCTGATTTATGCTTGAAGCCTGACGTCACTGATAATGACGTCATAGAAATAGTGAATCATCCATAACTCTGGATATATTTATCGTAGAGAGTTCAAAATTTTGCTAAATGAATATATTTCATGAAGCATTTTGATCACATAATCTGTTTGCAACGTGTCTTAAAGGTTATATTTCACCAAAAAAGGAGACATCCCTTATGACGTCACAACAACGGCAGAATACATAAACAATTGTCCAAAAAAATGAAGTTTCACTTTGTTACCAATCTGCCAAAATTTCTTCAAATTTAGAGTAGTCGTAAAGAAATGGTATTAATTTTATTTTTTTGTGTGCACTCAACCTCGGCCTTTTTACGATCTTTTGTGCCCGGCGGGGTTGGAAGGAGTGATATGGGTCTGAAATTTGACACCAAAAACTTATCACCACCTTTAAAGAAAGGAATAACTTTGGCAATCTTCATGAGGTCTGGAAAAGTACTAGTCTGGATATATGTATTAAATATAAAACTAAGTGGTTGAAAGATAGACTCAGCAATTTTCTTTAAATACGTTATTGAGATAAACGATGTCGTTATGACCTATTGCCTTAGTACAATCGAGACCATATAAATGATCTAAAACTTTGTAGGGTGAAATAGGCTGAAAAATTAGCTCATTAGGTGAGAAGATTTTCATCCACTCTTTAAAACATTTTTTACTTGATGGAATTTTTTTTGCTAATGTTGGTCCTATGCTGGTAAAAAACTTATAAAAATGTTTACTATATCTATATTTTTATCATAGCTCTTACCATTGTTAAGACTACTTGAAATATTTTTTCTTTTTTCTATTCAAAATCTCGCTGATAATTCCCCATGTAGCTCTCAAGTTTCCACGAGCTCTATTTAACATTGTCCTATAATAATATTTGTTAGTAAATCTAATTAAATTATTCAACTTATTACGATATTCACGGAATTTATTCGTGTTTTTACATGTCGGGTTCTTAAGTTTCACCCTATAAAGTTTGTTTTTTCTTTTGATAGATCTAAGGATACCGGGAGTCATCCATGGGTTTTCCTTAGTTCTAGAATGAATTCTCACATGTTTAATAGGAGTGTTTGTCATACAATTTGGTAATTGTATTAATTAGATACGTATATTGTGCATTTGGGTCGTTACTATTATAAACGTGTGACCAGTCAATAATGGATATGTCACGTCTAAACTTTTCTTCACCTTCTATGGAAAATACCCTCTTAGTAATGTTGGTTTTATTGTGGTTCTTGTTTTCAGTACCATGTTGTATGATAAACACTGGGAGGTGGTCCGAAATGTCTGTATATAATATGCCAGGATAAATATTGTCAGCTAAATCAAAGGCATTTGTATAAATGTTGTCAATTAGTGTTGCTGACTCAGAAGTTATTCTTGTTGGTTTTACTATGGTCGGAAAGAGAGAATAGGACAATGTTCTATTAAAAAAAGAGTTAGTTTCACTGTGATTTTTACTCTTTAGGAGATCAATGTTGAAATCTCCAGCAAGGTAACAAAGTTTACTAGTTTTATCTATTTTGTCAAAACGTTCTGAGAAAAGTTTTGAGTAGTCTTCGATATTTGTTTTGGGGGGTTTATATGAAACGCCTACTAAACTACTAATTTGTTTTTTTAATTTCTACGAAGAGAAATTGAGTCTCGTTACTATTATAGACTAAGTCGTCACGCACTCTAAAATCCACCTCCACCGTCCTCATTAGGTCTGTTTATAAAAACAGGATCGTGATAACCCATCAGTGCTAATGAGCTCTGATCGTCGTTTTGATTGAGCCATGTCTCCGTCAAGGCGATTACATCAAAGTGAAAGTTTAACGAAGTAATATAACAACCGAGATCATTAAAATGTTTACGTAAACTTCTTATATTAAAATGAATAAGCGAGAATTGTACAGGTTTCTCAATAAGATTTCTGAAACTATCTTCTACGTAGTATTGACATTTGTTTATCATTTTATCAACTTTGGTAAAAACATGTTCGTCCGGATCGCAAAAATTGTCAATAAAATTTGCTTTAAACTTAGAAAAATTGTAATCTTTGAACGGGTGAAATGCAAGAGTACGTGTTAAGGTTATCGGGGTTCCAGTAACAGCTAGAACCATGCTACAATTCAAATAAGACCGAGTGGAATCATTATCTTCTAAAAACACAAAAGGCAAAGCATTGCCTAAGCATTCGTAACATAAATAACTGATTGATAGGCGATGTAGTTCATCAGCACATCACTATGTTTAGAATGGGTTACGCACTTAAGATGTGAACTACGAGAGCAACTCGAACAGTGAACAGTTTTAGAATTTAAATACAGTCGTTTGCTGCAACATGTGCATACTGATTTACATTTGATCTATTACTTTTGATCTTTCGGATTGTTTTACTATGTTTTGAACAAGCAATCCCGCATGAATGACATTCATGAATGGATGTTTGAAACTGCAGCTCAAAGCTTAGGCCCCAGCTAAACGCTTCAACGTCGATGGAAACTAAATGTTTGGAATGTTTAACTAATTATATCCTCCAACATGATATCGACATGCAACGCTACTACGGAAATATGCCTGCTACGGCTACTTCGATATTACGGCTACTACGCCTACTACGCTTACTACGCTACAATGCTACTACGGCTACTACGCCTACTATATAGGCTACTAGCCACTACAGCTACTACGGCTACTACGCCTACTACGCTACAATGCTGCTACGGCTACCACGCCTACTATATATGGCTACTAGCCACTACGGCTACTACGCTACGATGCTACTACGGCTACTACGCCTACTAAATATATATGGCTACTAGCCACTATGGCTACTACGGTACTACGGTACTACGGCTACTACGGCTACTACGCTACAATGCTACTACGGCTACTACGGCTACTACGCCTACAACGCTACTACGGATACTACGCCTACTATATATGGCTACTAGCCACTACGGCTACTACGCTAGGATGCCTACTAGGCTACTACGGCTACTACGCTACTACGCTACTACGACTACTACGCCCACTACGCCCACTACGCCTACTACGCCTACTATATATGGCTATTAGCTACTACGCTACTACGCCAGGACGCCTACTATATATGCCGGCTACTACGCTACTATGCCTACTACGCCTACTATATATGGCTACTAGCTACTACGCTACTACGGCTACTACGGCAACTATGGCTACAAGCTACTACGACTACTACACTACTACGCCTACTATGGCTACTACGCTAGTACGCCTACTACACTACGCTCGGTCGATCGGCTACAATTCGTTTCTAGAACACTATAATATTTTCAGCCTTCCGAGTTATCGCGTAATTCGGGATTTAAGGATTTGCCCTATGAAATGGTTTTATCGTTTTAAAAAAAGATTTCTTTTTCAGGCAAAAAAGTACTAGGGAGCATAAAACGGAACGATGGTTCAACGACACTTGACCAGAGCGTTGCATTTGTTTGATATTGCTTTACTTCATCTCAGCCTCCATCTTTCTTCTGCCGCACGCATGACAGTGAATGGTTCTGCGCTGAACAAATTTCCCTTGAAAGCCATCTTTGTGTCGAGTTAAAGAAAACATATGCTACTACGCGTACTACGCGTAGTTGGAGCGTAGTAGGGAACACGTGTTTCATATATCTCGCCTGGTATAGACAACGGATCAAACCAAGTAAAGTGAGGAAATAGCAGAGTTCTTAGAGGAGTTAGGTATCAGGCATAGAAAACAATTCACCTGTGGTCAAGAGCGAATGGCGAAGTTGAGCGCCAGAATAGATCATTGTTGAAGGCAATGCGTGTAGCTCAGGTTGAAGGAAATATGTGGCAACGTGAACTGCAGAAGTTCTTATTAGCATAGTACCGGTGAACGTCTCATACAACAATAGGTTAGCCCGTCTGAACTCTCGTATGGCAGAATGATCACGACCAAACTGCCGGAATTTGAAGAAGTTACACAAGAAGCTGGAAGTTCTACTGATCAAGAGGCGAAGGACGTTGATGTGGAACGTAAACAACGTGACAAAAGGACTGATTTACAAGAGGCAGATGCATGAAGTGCTATTACAGATGAAGTGCTTTTACAAAGCAAGACAAGTTGTAAACACTGTATGACCCCAACCTAGATGTAGTGACGTATCGCAACAAAGACATTTTAGCTATTGAACAGGGAAGTACCATACTGAAGAGAAATATTGGCCACGTGAAGTGGTTCGTGGCACCATCTCCAGGAGCTGCCAGAGGAGCCATGCTTAGACACAGCCGCAGCTAGTGAAGTCACCCTCGGTTTTAGTGGAGGAACCACCCCCCTTACCAGAAGTATTAGACGAAAGGACGTCCATAGAAGTGAGAAGGTCCATCCGCGAGAGAAAGCAGCCTGGATAGCTCAAGAACTAGCTATGTTAATGGATAACTTCGACATTTAGTTTGTGTACTTAAGTACCACGTTTGGATGATTTTTTTGTTATGTGACTATCCTCTTTTTGGTGCATCCTGTTAAAAAAAGAGGCAGATGTAGTATGAACATGTTGGGTAGCCTGTGGTGCATATTATTAAGGGATGAGAGAGAGAGAGAGAGAGAGAGAGAGACAAGAAAGAAGGCCGTGAACACTTTGTGATCTTCCTAGTTCAAACTTTAGTGATCCTACACAATCCAAGACCAATGACATTACAGGGACCTATGACTGAGGGAGCTTATCCAAGGGACTTTTAATCGAAATGCCAAAAACCTTCAAAATAGGTTTGTTTTCATCACGCAGAGATTGGGGGGGGGGGGGGGGGGGGGGGCGATACTCCCATATAAAAGCTTTACGGGTATGTGCCGCTGGATGAAGTTGGATGTTTGACCTTCTAGGTCTGAGATGGGGTTCCAATTTCGCTCTATAAGTCTGAGATCGATGGAGCAATGATTTGGCATTTTGTTTCACTTATGTTTGCCGGGTACTATTACGGCGGAAAGCTAGACTTTTAGTGGGAAAAGTGTGAGGTATATAGATGCTGTGTATATAATAAGACAAGGCGGGAAACTTCAATAGCGAACATACTTCCATACCTTGAGAACTCCGCTAAATTAACCCGCTAGAGCCTACCACGAATACGAAGCCCAGCTTTCACAGGACTATATGTGAAATAAATCCTATCCTTCACGTAAAATGCCGAAAATTAACCATTTTCAAAGCCTAACACGCGAAAACCTTCAACCTGCCGATGTCTGGTCGAACTTCATAGGAGCAGCAATCGGAAATAACGGGCCAGTGCGTCTTAGGGATGGATCCCTATGACAAACTCCGCACGTGCCGTGATTGTGCAATTAAAGCAGAATACGATTAATTATACCAGTCATGCAGAGTAAGAATTTGAATGACTGAGTTCCGCATACTGACCCAGGTGATACACAGGTAAAAAACATATCAACTTCTTTGTATCTTGAATGAGTGAATTTGAAGAGCTATGTCAAACACGAATTGGAGTCTTTCATCAGGGGTTCCAAATATTGAGAAAACAAATGAAACCCGAGAGGCGTAGCCTCGAGGGTTTTATTGTTTTCGAAATATTTGGAATCCCCTGATGAAAGACGAACAATGAGTGTTTGACATGTCTTCTCATGCGAATGCAAAACCGACAATTTACATACGTTTCTTTTCAAACTTCATTAGCAAGTATTGTTTACCATTTGACTGTTGTATCTAATTATTCAATAGATGGCTTATTATTCTTTTTTGATGGCAGTGATTTCAACTAGCGTACTAGGAGAGTAGTGGACAAGAGTTAGTACAAGCAGTCGGAAGGGTCGAGGTTCGAACTCCAGTGGAGGCAGACTTTTTCTCTCTATGTCATTCTTTATTTCTTTACTTCTTCGCTCCTTACTTGTAGTTTATTAGTATGTAATTAGTTAGTGGTTCATGAATATGATGATTAAGAAATATTGATCACTAGGGTTGGAAACATGATCAAACACAAGGGTTTCACCCGGTATCAAGACCCATGCATGTGACCAAATACAGTTCCTCCATTGGATGACTATCTCATGAATTATTAATGAGTTTGAGAAGTAAAGTTCTCAAACTCATGAATAATTAATGAGAATATTACAAAGAAAATCACAAGCGTGAAGGAGTTTGGATATGCGATGAAACACTTGCATAAATTATCCAAACTTTCTTCTCCGTTTTCTCTTCAATGGTAAATTCGTTGGAGAAGCCATATACAACACTGTCAGCCGTGTTTCATCACATATCCAAACACCTCGAACTGAGTTTAAAAAACTCCGCTTCGCGTCGTTTTTCAAGTTCATGCAGTTCTCAGTGTTTGAATATGTGATGAAACATGGCTGACAGTGTTGTATATATTACTTCCTCTTTTTACCTATTTTACGATTGTTATTTGTCAAAATTATCACCTGGAATAAGCAGACCATCAGCTTCAAGAATTGCTTTGATCTTATCAGGCTGGGTTCCATGGTAAGCCACGTGCCACTGCTTGCTTGCATCTAGTGCAGCAACACTCGTCGGCGCCCTGCGACGATATTACAGAAAACATAACAATTAAGTAAAAATGTATGAATTAGTAAACACTTAATAACTGGCCTCCTCTGTCGGGGGAATATTGAAGATCGGAAGCAAAACTCCTAAAGTAATTTCCGATGGGACAGTCATAAGTTGAATGAGATTTAATATTGAATTAGTAGTGACTGAGGTGATTCCTCCAGTGGAGCGTCCTAACTCATGATCATCACCCCCTCGGTTTTGCAATTGTTTTACCCACTAACCCTGTATAACAGGAGATATTAAACTCCGGCCCTATACAAAATCTTTGTCACCAGACGAAGGACACATACAGAATGGTAAGGTATTCATTTATACAGATCCCATTCTATACGTAAATGCTGAGATACATGATGAGTGGCACTATTGTTTTATCGGATTTACAAACTCGAACCGGAGGCGAGAGTTTGTAAATCTGATAAGACATGGCCGGACACGAATTCTGTATATTACAAGACCAGCACTATACCACTGAGTTAAACTTCAAGCGATGAATAAAGAATTCTAAATATTGTTACTAAATACGCCACTTACCTTAACGAAAAACGAGCCCATCCAACTGGTAGAGCATAATCCTTTGCGGGTTTACCCTGAGTATAATAGAGCTTCTCCTTGCGCGACGCGTGACACTCCGTACAGTAACACTTATCATAGCAAGCATCAAAGAACGTATCTGAGGCCAAAAAAATCATAAAGGTAAATAAGAGAGATGGTTCCCGGTGGATCAGTGTATGAATCGAATGCTGGATATCTGCTTGCATTGTTTTGAAGTACAAAAACCTATTAAACGTTTTGAAAATTACTGTAGTATTGCGTAGGAAACATTAACATTTTAAAATCATCACCAGCAAGCTTGAGTGTTGCCTTGAACCTCTTGCAAGCGTCTTTGTAGTTACAGGTTTCCCTTTGCCCTCCAGTTTGTCCCCCTGTTTACCACAAAGCAAAGTTCTTCAATTAGACATTTTAAGCTACACCTTAGGCAGCCGTCGCAGTCAGGTAAAATGGAGTTGTCATCATCACGGTTTTGTAGATAAAAGTTGTACCTAAGTTCCATATAACAACTAAACAACTATACAATTAAAAACTAAAACAAAACCAACACAAAACTATTGTAGTTTCGAGCTTCACCCTGTGTCATTGGCGCCGGCTTAATTGCCAAAAGGACCCTCATTGCTGCCTCCTGCACACCCTGGTTTGGGCTCTTTCTCAGATTATTCAGCGTTGCCATGGCATCAGGATCATCACGGATCTTCTTCTTGTCATTCTCTGTTTTAGCAAAAGCCCACAATGCATTGGCGGCGCATTCTTTTTCCATAAACCCTCCTTTATTCATCACAGTTAGAAGCAGTGGAATGGCTTCCATGACAATCAGGTTTACTCGATTCCTTTCATTTACTGCAATGTTGCCGATCCCCATAACGAGCTCAAGCGTTGACCACCCGCTTATACGATCACCCAGATCTGGATTGTTTGTGGCACTTCTTAACATTTCCAACAGTTTCGAAATCGTCTGAAATAATAACAGTATTATAGGACAATACTTAATATTGTATCATTACCAAGGAAATTATATAGCTATCGTTAAAGCAAGAAATCTCCAAGTTATATGTTAAGGATTATATGTTAAGTTATATGTTAAGGATTTAGAAAGTAAGCATTGGTTCTACCTTGATATCAGCCTCCAGCAATCCTTTCTGGTCATCCTCAGTGATGTAAGATAACGTTGCCAAGGAATTGAGAACAACGACCATATCCTCTGACTTTAGAAATGGTGCGACATGCTCTACTGCTGAAATAGCCTTGAAAATGTGACGATTTTCTGTTGCCTTCGCGCAGTTGTGAAGAATGTTGATTGTAGATAGCACAATGCTTTTCTTTTTCTGAAGTAGTACAAAAAGGCAGTACTTCAACATGGAAAACTGGAATACATCGAACAAGCAAATGGACTGGTTTCTAGCAAGAGAATAAGGTAAGAGAACAAATCCCCTATACATGGGTCTGTTCCAATGATAATTATTTGAAATTTATTTTTAGATTAAAGGAGCTGTGTCATGGTGAGGGACACGCCTTTATGTTATCATAGTGATAGTGATAATGATGATAATGATAATAATAATAATGATAATGATAGTAATGATGATAAAGACAATAATGATGACAATGATGATAATGATAATAATGATATATTTACTGAAAATAATAGTAACTTATAATATATAATATTTAATGATAATAATGACATACGATAATCTAACTATTCATAAAAGTAATAATAATATTATGTTAAAAAAAACACATTTAAAAAGAAGCATTTTGATAGCGGTTTTAAAATAGTTGACAATGATAATTGCTCTAGCATCTTCTGGCAACTTATTCCATAGAATAGGGGCATAAACAGAAAAAGCTCTTATGCCATACGATTTCAGATTATATTTAGGAACAGTTAAAAAGTTCTTATTTGAAGAGCGTAGAGATCTTGAAGGCTTGTTTGGACATAGGAGTTCATTTAAATAAAAAAGGTCCGATGCTATGTATAGCTTTAAAGGTCAGTAATAGCTAGCTAGTACTTTAAAATCTATTCTTTCCACAATAGGCAGCCAGTGTAGTTCCTTGAGTACAAGCGTTATATGGTCATATTTGCCGGCGACTATAGGTGAATTTTGAACATGCTGTAGCTTCTGAAGCTGCTGCTTTGGAAGGCCAGCAATGGTCTAATTTGGAGGTGATAAAGACATGAGTTAAAATCTCACAATGATGGAATGAAATATACTTCCTAATATGGGAAATATTTTTAAGTGGTAGAAAACAGCTTTACATATAGAGTTCACTTGTTTGTTCATTGTTAGGAAGCTATCAAGCCAGACTCCTATATTTTTAGCCGAAACAGATGCATGTTCAGTTCAGTGTCAGCACGGATGGAATCCAGAGGTGGCAGTGGACCATGGCGAGCATTCAGAAGGAGTAACTCCGTCTTGTCATTATTTAGCTTGAGCTGATTTGCATGCATCCAGGTGTTAATGTCACTTATACACGCCTCAACTCTAGATTTAGAAATTTGAGGCTCCTAGCTGTCAGCTGATGGATGAAAGGACATATAATTATAGATCTGCATGAGTATCGTCTGCGTATAAATGGTAAGACATATTATGCCATCTAAGGAGATCACCAAGGGATACAAAATAGGGCCCAACACCGATCCGTGGGGTACCCCACAGCATAGATCACGACTTGTTGAGCACGCATTCTCAATACAAACAAACTGAATCCAGCCACATAAATAGGATCGTATCAGTGCCAGAGCCTTCCCTAGCTCTAATTCCAAAGCAGCTACTGAGTATGTCCAGTAGAATGGTATGTTCAACAGTATCAAAAGCCGCTGATAGATCCAACAATAGTAGTATATTACGCAACCATGATTGTCTATAGCAGGGAGAATGTCGTTGTTTACTCTGACAAGTGCCGTTTCTGTGCTATGTCCCGTGGATTGAAATACCTGGTTCGAGTTGTTATCATTCACATGTGAAGTGAAACGAGCTGCTACCACCTTTTACACAGCCTTAGATACAAATCTAAGGTTAGAGATCGGCCTAAAACTTGGAAATAGCTCATGATCTAGCGACGGTTTCTTGATAGTAGGTGTCAGAGCCGCCTCCTTAAATTTCGCAGGAACAACATCATCGGTGAGTGACTTGTTTACAATTTCCAAGATAATAGGAAGCAGTACACTGGAGCAGCCTTTACAAATCTTGGTAGGTTTTTGGTCCAGGATGCACGATTTAGTACAGGTGGCTCCAAGAAGAGTTGCAAGCTCATTACTAGACAGTCGTAGGTAACTCAGGTACAGAAGTGTTTTCTGTGCAGGAAGACATACTGAGACGAGACAATATGATGTCCTTGATAGCCGCAATTTTCGTGGTAAAAAATACTTGGTTCCGTGTGGTAACGGATATAGATGGCCCTGGACAATACTCAACAAACATTGTATTTCAAGATGGAGATAGCAGTTATTTGGTTTACGGTGATGAACCACATTACAGTAAACCTGCTGCCATTCAAAAACGCATTGATAACGCTCTACACGGGATTGATATGTTAGGAGACTTCCCACGTGTACTCTTGCTAGCGGTTAAGACCCGGAAAACTCGCCTACCACCAATGCAGTTGAATGACACCATGTGGGAAAAGTCCTTTCAGCTAACCAACCTTATCATTTACGTCAACGACCATGGGTTCTTTGTGGAAAAAGTGCCAGACGTGTTTGGAAGCTCGGTTGTGGTTTATGGTGGGCGTGGACCCAACGGCGGGAAGACTGCTGATGTGCACAAGTGGGTTGCAGGCCCCAACAGCGATTTCTGGCCCCAGCAGCTGAATATGGCTGTCTTTCTAGCCACAGAGGGTTGTGGTATTTCGGTAGAAATGCTAGGAGGTTTACCCCCTCGTGTCGCCGCCTTCCTCCGATTCCACATCTACTACACGACGAGGCGTATCCTGCAGGAGATGCATGCCTCACTCCCTGGAACTCCTACCTGGACGCCGTACGACAACCCACATATCAAATCCGCGTACGACAAAATATGTGGAGAATTTGGGATCCACCCCAAGACAGACTTTCGGTTTCGTAAAGGGCGTATGGGAGGACTAGGCACAACGTCCACGTGGTTGATTGCCCCAGACAAGCGCTGGAACACAAATCCCACTTGGAACGACGATGCAGAGCTCGCAGCGTACCGTAGGGGAGACCCAGATGCGGAGCTCGACGCTGGGAGGACACGCATCGAGAACCCAAAAGCAGCTGAACAGTGGAAGATGTTTGTACCTTCTGTGGCCAATGTCCACCAAGGCTTGACAGTAGCTGGTCGTGGTCGGCTGAACCAAACTGTGGAAGCCTATGTCTACTGTGTGCTTGGAGCTCAGGCTCAAGCCCGTGGTGCAATCCTCGGTTCAACTGGTCAAGCGAAGGAGGGCAGACGAAACTTTCTCATTCTGCTGGAGGACGCCATTGTGAACACCAACATTGCGGATAGCATCAAAAGATACCAAGCAGCCATTGGTGATGCTCACGCGCGGTTGAACTACGCGATTGCTCCTGGTGTGTGGCTCCAGCCAGTCGACATGGGCTTAGACTTTGGGGTCGCTGTGGTGGAATACAACAACAACCTCCAGAAGGCTACGAAAGATATGCAGCTGGGTGCAAACGACTATGTAAATACGGAGAGTAAAAAACCACCCCCGCCACCTATGCTAGGACCACACCCAAAGAAACATCTTCCACATGTTGCTGCAGAAGTGCCAGAGGCACAGCCACATCCCACACCTCCACACGTTGCTGCAGTTGTGCATGTGCCAAAGACACTGGCTCTACATGTTGCGAAGCCTGCTCTACGAGCAACGCGACACGAAACCAATCTGGCAGTGGCGTCGATTGCTGCAGCTGGAGCCGCATGGATGTTATTTCGCTAACGCTGCTTGTATTGCTCCACTACGAATACGAGTACAGCTACGATCAATAGCCAGGCATTCTTTGCCAAGAATCCCACGACTTCACCCGCGGTGCGAAACAAGAAGCTAGCAATTTGCCCCAATCATCCCGGGTAGAATTTGCCCCAACCTTTTTCCTATTGCCTTCAAACCATTGCCAACCCCCTTGGCGACGCTAGTCAGGCTCTTCGATAGCATGGAAACTATGACACCGATAACGGTGCCCGTCGCGGCCAGCACCCCAAGCACCGTTAATCCGTACTTCTTAAAAACGGCTTTGACTCTATCGCGCAGTGACAAAGACTCCTGGAGCTCCTCTTCGTACTGATCCAGAACTTCTTCTTCCGCTTGAACGGCACCAAGGTCTTCACTGGCCTCCTCTTTCTGGGCTTCCGTTGACGTGGGGTTTCGAATAATTTCTTCGTGCTGTGCGCGGCGTTCTGCAAGCTTCTGCTTTGCTTGGGCCAGTTCCTGGAGCCTACGGTCGATCTCTCGAGCCTCCCTGTTTGGGTCAAGTACATCGAGGAGATCTTTGGAGAGATTCTTCGTCACTTCATTTGCCTTTGTGAGGAGGGGGCGCCAGTTTTCATCCTTACCCACCCGCCGGATCAACGTATTTCCCTTTTTACTAATTCCAACCTCGAGGTCGCCTAAGTCTACCTCGGGGAAGCGTTGAAGAACTTGCAGCCACCCCTTTCGCATAAGCGAGACTGTGGTGAGATGCTCGTCGTATGGGTTGTTGATATGCGCTGTGGGGTCACCAGGGACCAAGTTTTTGAGTATTTCTTCCCTTGAGATCTCACCACCAAACGATGTCTCAGCTGTTTGCACTTGGGGTTTCGATACCTTCTCCATCAGTTGTTCCAATTTGGTGCATAGGAAATTGCTCACCACCACCTTCGGTTCCACCTGGGACTGTTGGAAATGGATTGTTAGGGCCAGCTCCACCTGTAGCTCCGCCATCATCGTAGCCTCTTGGGCTCAAAGCTCGACGCATTCTATATAGACGCACTTTCACACCATCATCTGCCAACCCAGGAGAGATACTCTATGTGGATGTCCCAACACTAGGAGAAAACATTGTCCAAGTCCCAGGTAGCCTTGCACTCTTGGCTGACCTTGCATTGTCTGGTGGACACGCGAACAATCGCGTGGTGGCCAATGTCGGACGCTGTCTGGTATCACGTCGCATCTGTAAAATGGGAGCTGAGATAATGGAAGACATTGCCCGACCAGATCTCCTACAGATATATTCCGATCTCTATCTTCCTACTCCAGAGCGAGAAGCTCGGATTCAACAAGGTATTCAGATAGAGAACGTGAACAAGCTGCGTTCGAAGGCTGGTGACAAGGACACGTCGGTTGCTGCAGACAATGCACTCCTGACTGCATATGGATCGAAATATCGAATACCACTGGACGTTGACATTCTGACACAACATGGAGCTCTGTATCCCCATGCCCTACGTGACACTATTTCGTTTGAGTTGACTCTAGCACCTGCTATCGACATAGTGGTGGGATCGGATGCAACCAAGATAGGCACATACAAGCTCAACAACATCCAGCTGGAGTATGAGGTCATCGAAAATGAAAAACTCGCCAGACAAGCACAGCACGCATATACCACAGGCGCTGCTTTCCTGTTCAACCACTCCATCCACTTCAAGACTGTACCAGTGAACAAGGCATCCGACACTCTGGTGTCTCAAAACATCAACGTCCCACGGAAATCCTTTGCTGGACTACTTCTCCTCTTTGTGGACCCGGGACAGCGAGTCGTTTGCCAATCCAGGCATCTCGAAGGTAGAGGTAGATGTCAATGGAATTCCAAATAGCTTCTTCCCAGGAGGTATGCTACCACCAGACTTCTGGGAGGCTTCCAAGGGTTGGTTTGGCACGTCAGTCGATGTTGCTCCTCAACTGGCATCCATGACACCTACGAAGTTCCGCAACAACAAATTTGCCATTCTCATCGATGGTCGCACAGCAAAGTTTCCAGCTGTCCATGGTGATGGCTTGGCCCAAACAGGTAGTGGAAAAGACATCCAGCTCCGTGTGCATAGCAGTGGAGGCAGTGGGACTGTGAACATGCACATATTTGTTCTGGCAGATACTCAGCTCAAGGTATTGAATGGATCCCTGCAGAATATAACATATTAACATGGATGCTCTGGTAGAACACCTCCCATTCAATGCCTTGGTTGTAGGACCCACAAATTGTGGAAAAACGGCATTCCTTGTGGAGCAGCTTCGTGGACCATTTCGCGGTAAATTCGACTACATCGTACTCGTATGTCCCACGTATGCCCACAACAAAACCTATCGTGGCTTTGCCCATCGAGATCCTCATTTCTACGTCATATCGCCCCAGCAGGATGCCATCGATGCCGCACTGCACTTGTGTACCACATTTTGGGCAGGGACCAATACGCTACTCATCCTCGATGATTGTGCTGCCTCGAAGGCCGTAAAAGGAAGGACCGCCAAGATTTGGCCTTTTCTGTTCGCCATATCGGGATTTCTGTTTGGGTGCTCTCCCAACAATTAACGAGTATCTGCAAACCTGTCCGTGAAAATGTAGCCATGGTTGTGGCCTTTCATACGGCGTCAGCTCTGGATGCCAAGGTCCTCTTTGAGGACTACGGTGGAGGGTTGGAGGTGGATGAGAAAAAGATGTTGGCCTCGGAGCTCAAGGCCCACAAGGTTTCTTGCATATGCTTCTGTCTCCGACATCCTTTCGCAGTTGTATTAGAGCTGCCCGCACCCGCAGTATACTGCACATACCATGGATGAAGAAATAGCTGCCCTACTAGGTGAGAGTTTCTCTGAAACAACAGGTCCAACCAATTCAGAGGCCACCAATTCGGCTGCTGAAACAGCAAATGACCACCGGGAAGCACTTTCTATTTTGGCAGCAACAGGTACTACGAAAGAATATCTAGGGAAAAATTTCTCTCTAGGAGATATTTCTAGACTATCTGAGAAAGATGTAGAGCGGTTACATAGAAGGTACCAGGCCGTTCTAGCTCAGCAAATAACAGGGTGTCTAGTCGATGGTGTGATGCGTCTAGCTACCCGCTTAGTTGCTTACCTAGTCCCTCTTGATTCTCAAGAAGCACTGCTCAAGGACCTACAAGAAGACCACCTAGTCCGCAACGAGATATCTTCTGTGGCCGGCTTGTTGTCTCTTAAAGCAGGTAGTACTTAAAGCAGGTCGTACTAGGAACAAAGCCCTAGCTAGTGCTTTGTTCCATCTACCTAACCACGTAGTTGTTGGTGGTAGCTCTGCTAGCACATCTACTAGCTCTGCTGGCACATCTGCTAGCACATCCATAGTAGCTCCTAGTAACTCTGCTAGCACATCTATAGTAGCTCCTAGTAACTCTGCTAGCTAGTGCTATTTTTCATGTAGTTGGCCACATAGGTGTTCCTAGTACATCAAGTGATCAACCTATTAAAGACCTACTGTCAACTACTATATAAAAGCAAGATGGCGGAAAAGATGGATCGGATCACTGCACTCGTTGTGATCGATGTAGCAAGTCGGTACAAGGAGGCAAAACCATTGACCTCGAACGATAGTGGCGAAGTGGCTGCGGCATTCGAAAGCATCTACGAGCGTAGTCCATTGACGTGGCCAAAACTGTTACAGGTTGATCCTGGGAAGGAATTCATGGGACGTATGTCTGGAACCTTGGAGCGACATGGTACGAAGGTTAAACGAGGTGAGGTAGGCAACCACAGGGCGCAAGGCTTCGTTGAGCGAGCAAACAGGACGCTGGCTGAGAGATTGTTTGGATATCAATATGCTCAGGAGTTGGTGCTTGCTTCGGAAGGATCAGAGGCTCGGTTCAGAGAGTGGGTCCAGCGATTGCCTGCTGTCATCAAGGCCATGAATAGTGAGGTGACTCGACTGACAGGAAAGTAGCCTTCGAAGGCTGTGGCGCATCCGGAGGACAAGCAAGTGGATGTAAAAGCCCCTACATATTTGCGGCCCGTTGGATTCGAAGAAAAGCGCCTGCCATTCGATGTTCTCGTTCGATATCTTTATGCACCAGGAGAGCTGGAAGGTGGTGAAAGACGTAGAGCAACTGATCCTGTATGGAGTTTGGAGACGTATGGTATTTCGGGAAGTGTAGTATCTTCGGGACAGCCCGTGCTGTACTACCTTGCTTTGCAAGGAGGAGAAAAGGCACCTAAGCGTGGGTTTGTGCGTGAAGAGTTACAAGTGGTGCCTAGGGATACAGAACTGCCACCGAAGGGGATCCTAGTCGTACCCCGCCGTTAGACTGTATTCGATAGGCTCTGTGTGGATGCCGTTGCGCTATGGCGAACTCTATGGGCCAGGTGTGGATGCCATCTGACAGAACCCGTCTTTTGTCGTAGTAAGCCGAAAGCCCAAGTTTCTGCTGTTCGTAAGTTGCCATACCTTCTGGCAGCAGGCGGAAGCCATGGTTCGTTGCTAGGTCGATGCTACCATGTAGTGCTGCTTTTAAACGGTCCCACGAAACATCGTTGTGCTGCTTCGACATACCTTTGGTGGAATATTTCCGACTACCACCTACATCGACATAGTAGGCCTTAGAGCAGAGGGCAATAGCGCGCTGTCCTTCGAACTCTAGCTTAAATAGACCTGGTGTGCGACTGCTCCACTTGTCCCAAGCTAACCAATCCTTTCGGCAGGCCGCGAAATCCTCACGCAGTTCTGGTCGTACCACTTCGTCAATGCTGTCGCCCGATATGGCGAAGTATGCGCTATCAGTATCCATCTGTATCTATATTCAAAATCCTGACGGGAAACGTACTTGTCTAGGAAGTCGTAGTAGAACTCGAGCATACGAAGCTTGGCAAGCTGGTACACAGCAATACCTACTTGGAACGGCCTCTTTATCCGAATCTGATTTTTTCGACTCTCGAGCTCATACGCATCACCGATCTCCTCCAGATCTGCAAACCAGGCACTGCGCAGGGCTTTGTCCACAACTCGCTCGTCTTTGGTGTAGGTGACAACGGTCTGGCGCTCCAGAGCTTCTATCAACTTGCCATAGGCACTATTGCTGAGTAGTTTGAACACATCCGCTAGCAAGGCTTTGCTTTTATCTACATCTCCTGTCCTTCGCGCTTCAGTAACTTGATCCACAAACCACTCGAAGACTTTCTTCGGTTCGTAGTCTATTGTGCGATTGACAGCAGTCATCACCGCTCCATGATCTAGATACCAAAGTAGAAGCGGAGCATAGAGTAGAATCCGTTCACCAGAGAGACTTCCAACTAGCTTCTTTTCGTTGGATTGTTTTCTACCTGTCTTTTCCAGATAGTCTAGCATGTCGGGAGAGATTGCTTCCTTGGGGATCTCTCGATTGTAGAAGAAGGGGGGCATCTCCTCGAATTTCTTCTACAACGACTTGGGTATCTCGATGTCCACCTCCGCATATCCGAACCACGTTCCGTTGCGCAGACATTGAATGAGGCCTTCGGCTTCTGGTCCAGGTTCTGCATAGTGCACAACTTTTTCCTTGCCACAGGGCATTTCGAGGGCCATAGTAGAGAGGTATAGCGTGTTGGCATCGTAGCCTAGAATCTTAAGACAGAGTTTGGCCTCGGCTAGCTGATGGCTGCGGATCTTGGACACTCCTGCTTCGTGGTATGGGGTGAACACTATGCTGGGGCCTCCTACAACGGCATTTTTCAGCATGTGATAGGCCTCCTCTCTTGGGGCGTACAACTCGGCTCCACGCTCTACACTACCACGAAGGAGAAACTGTAGTGAAACTCCGGGGATGGAGACAGCATCCTTGAAAATGTCTATTCCTTTTTCGTGGTAGAAGCCGCGCATCTTTTCGAGAGCTTTGAGGAAGGGAGCCACATCCAGATTATTGTAGTACCGTAGCCAGTCTCGAAAGCGGACCATACCTTTCTCCTGGAAGATGCGCTGGGAGTCTTGGAACTCTGGTAGGGATAGAAAATATCCGCCTTTCAATTTCGACTGCCACTCTGGATATTCTGGCAAACCGATATGATCCAGCTTGTCGGGAGAATCGAACCAATCATAGGGGAAGAAGCTTTACTGCAAGTTACATCCATAGGCAGCAACCCAACGCGCATAGGAAGTGCCGGGACCAAGATAGTTCATCACGTCGAGGAATCGGAATTCCGAGGTCAAGAGAGACATAGTAGAGTTGGCCTTCTTTGCTACCTGGATCTTTCTAGACGTGTCAGCAATAGTTTCGACGAAATGGCTTCGGATCAAATTGAGATCATACTTCCCGGAGTTAAACCCAAGCACAGGAACCTGGTTGACCCATTCGTTAATTCGGGTTTGTTGTTCCTTCGAAAGGGTCTCGAAAGAGAAATCACTAGCATAGAAGAATTTGCTAGGGCAGAACTGAGAGACGACGATTTCTCGAATCGCGTTTGTCCTCTTCTGGAGTTCTTCTACGAAAGCAGCTACGAGAGCCTTGGGATCACGATTGCAGATGTGGGTTGGAGTACGATTGTATGTATCGGCTATGGAGACGGATATGGGCACATGTATGTTTTCGATGGTCAAACGATCTGTTGGTTGTCTTCCCAAGGTACTATCAAGATAGGCTTCGAAATCATAGACTATAGCATGTGGATAGGCGGTTTGCACTGGTGTTGGTATGGGTTCATTGGACTTCTTTGTAGAGCAGCCCCAAGCCTCTACTACGGTATAGCCGGCCTTACGTAGCTTTGCTGTTTGTTCGCAGGTTTTGCGATACAGGTCTCTACCTTTAGCCCCTGGGAAGCATTTTGGACAGCCGTGGTAGAAACATCCGTGGAATTGGAAGACAGTTTTTGAAAAGGGTTCATAGCCATCCACAGGGGCTCCTTCTATCCATCGCTCTCCGCCATGCCCGCAAGCTGCGTGATGGATGTGCTGCTGGATTGCTTCCGTTTCGCGTTCCAACCATCGTATAGATGCTTTGCTAGCGGGGCTTTCTGGCCAGAATGCTTTTTCATAGGCGGACCGAGGAGCTTTGATTTCTTCTCCCGGGCAGATGATCTTTGTTTCACCACGACTACATCGATATGCATGGCGCTGGAGGTGGCAAGCTTGCGTGAACCGTTGCTTACAGTCGTTACATACGTAGTTGTGTCCAAGCTTGCTAGTGTTATTGACATAGAAGGCATCTCCTTTGTACACTCCTATCACCATCACATGTGAGTAGTGGAGTGCGTGCCTAGTCAAATGCCAAGCACCATCCTCCGTAGGTTCGTACACCCGAATGCCTATCCCGAAGTGGAACTCAACCTTCTCCAGCTGGTCTAGAGATGTCTTGGGGACGTCTGGAACGGGTACTACCGAACGATAGAAATCCTGGGCAAGTCTTCTAGCTGCGGCGCAACACCTATCCACGCGTGCTCCTTTGTATAAAGCAAGGCAGCGCCACAGACATAGGTTATCACCGTATTGATCAAGGGCATTCATTCCCTTTTTATGGCGAAGCCAATGTGGCAGAGGGCCTGTCCCCAACAGCGGCTGACGATCGAGCACAAGTTTGACATCCACGTGGATCCAACGAACGAATGCCCATTGGGTATTGGGACGGTCGATGTTATCGGGATTCAACCGAGCTAGCTCCCTGTTGGTAATCCACTCCTCTGCGTCGCCTAGAATATTCACCCATGGAGAGCCGGGGATAGTCTTGGAGAAGAGCATCACACGCCCATCGTTGACATTGCGAATGCGATAGGTGTAGCTGTAGCGTAGGTAGAAGCTAGTTTCTACTTTTGCAGCCAACTTTCCCATAATCCTTGGTGTCAAATCTCCTGCCACACCTCGGAAGAAGCGCCACTGGATGGTACGACGACCTATCTCCACTCCCTCGAGCATACCATCTCTCTCATCGAGAATAGCACCTGCCTCGCGAACTATACTCCGTGGCAGTGGCTCACTACGGGGATTTTGCTGGACCCGCTGGTTGGCTTGTTTCACATATTGTCTCCGAGATAGAGGATTGGCTCGAGCCCATTCCGCAGCACCGTTTGCCCGTAGGCTAGCAACTACTTCCTCCCCCATCTGTTTGGCTTCGCGTTTGCGTTGGGCATGCTTGTGGGGATTTTCGGGATCGCCACGGAGAGCTGGGTATCTGCCAGTTTGTTCGGCTCTTTCCATTCTCTTTTGCCATTCTAGAGCACGAGCTGTAGATATTGCTTGGGAAAGGCTTGCTTTGTGGAGCTTTCGAAAACCTGGAATTCCAAACTGTTTTGCTTGTATACGCAGTTCTTCTTTGGTCGGTATTTTCTTTGGTTATACTTATATGGAGCCTTTCTCTAATTAGGGTATAGAATCGATATTTTCTGGTAAGAACCCAGGTAGTATGGGTGGGATCAAAATTATACCGCCTCTTTTTTATCCACACGAACCGTTTTATGGCGCCCGACCTCAGTATTTTGTTTGGAATTTGTTTAAATTTGACCACAATACGCACCAAATTACAACATCTAAGGTATTCATTAGATAAAAAGTTGGGATTTGGTGCGTATTGTGGTCAAATTTCAATAAGGTCCAAACAAGATACTGAGGGAGGGGGCCATAAAACGATTCGAGTGGATAAAAAAGAGGTGGTATAATTTTAATCCCACCTATACTACTCTGTTTCACAATTGGACTTCAAACACAAACTTCCATACAAAGTACTGTAAAATTCTGAGCAATACAATGTCTATTTACAGTCGTAATTTGATGCCTAGTGCGCACGCGTGGGATCGATTTCTGACAATGATCTGTTCGTGTTCTTTTGGGAATAAGTATTCCGTGTATTCTGTTAATCCCTATCCCGAAACAGGATTAGTCAGAATAGTACCAAAAGAATGTGCCCTTAAAATATGGCTACAAGTATGTTGTTATAACACGCCGGGGCCTTAATGAGAGTCAATTAAAATACCTCATTCTTGGACGGCGCAGGTCCATAGTGCTTTAGCTCATTGACCAGTCGGCCAAGCAATCCACTTCTTCCAATGGCCTTGGCCATTTTCATGCTTGCATCAGAATAATTCCAAAAAATATTTCGAACAATTTTCATCCCCACCCACCCTTCCTCCGTCTCCATTCCCCTGTCCTCTAGTCTCAGTAAAAGTTTGCTCAGGTGAGCGGCTGCACCAATCTCAGCAAGGTGATCACCGTATTTCTGTCTGAGTGATCCATCCTGTGTCTCTTGAGAAGGCTCCAGAACATCTTTCAATAGCTTGAAAATTATGACTGGTAGGTCAGGGCCATCTGATAGCTTGAGAAGGTTGATGACGTTGTTCATGCGTACCAAAACTGAAACATCGCCTCCGTCAACCGTTGTTTCTTGGTTGCTTGTTTGAGTTTCATCCGTACCTCCTAAAATATGTTATAATAATTTAGGTGAAGAATATTACGGAAAACCATGACCTACTGCCAGAAAACAGAGTACATTAATATAATTTCAGGGTGAAGATAACAAATAATTTCGATAAAGACGACTTCGAATCCTTCGAAAACTGCGACAGTATAAATGACGCTGCACTACAACATATTATTATTAAAATTAATTATTCTGTCTAGCGAAAATAAGATGCTGTGCTTAATGATACTGTGTTCATCAATCAGTTTTAACATAACAGTGTGTTGTATAATCGGAACATTAACTTTGCAGTCTCCATTTTTCTGCCTGTAGCCGTTGTTAGAGCGGATTTCGTATGAGTGGGACAAAAATACGGCACGTCCGTAGCACTACCGTAACCATACTGCAACCGTGACTTGCCGAACCCTGCAATTTGATTTGATCAGAAACAACCATTTCAATGTTACGGCATGCCATACAGTAACCGTGCCGTTAGTTATTGCCGTAACTTGCCCACTCATACGAAATCCGCTCTAGTGTGAGTCGCTCAGTAAACATTATAATTTAAGGGTCGAGTGTGCGTACTTTGTTATGAAATACATACACGCACTGACTGTCCGATGAACGTCAGAGGCCAAATTAAATGCAGTATGGCTAAATTTTCAGCCTTCCCAAGGGCTGTCTTCCCGAGGCGATCAGTGAGATATCGGTTTTTCAATAGCACGAAGTACCGGAATAGCACAAAGCACGAAGTTTTAATATTAATATATTAATGATTGAGACATTAACCGGATAGCGCATGGACAACAACTAAAATGTACGTGCACGGTCATCTGATACAGACCTGTGATGGTAACTTGTCCCACCTGTCCATACACATCCACCACACCGTACAATACATCAGGTATTGTCTTCACGGACCTGCCGATGTTTTTACCATTCAGAAAAAAGTGTAGTGTGTTGTCTGGCTTACGCATTACACCAACTCTGTCGCCAATCTGTAAAATACAATCGACTGCGTTGAGCTAAGGTCATAACGAATTGGTTACTCGAGGTAGAGCGGTTGTCGATTCAGTGTCGAAAATAGTACGCGATTGCTTTGGTTTTGCGTTTGCACACTAGCGACATAAGGATCATAAACATATCCATAAGCTCCTTACGCTCGTTCTGTTTTTAATAATATACATGCAAGGAGTTCTCAGTCAAATTTGATTGGCTGAGAGCAGCTGTATTTATACTAAACACCAGTGCCGAATCATGTAATACCTGAATGCCAAATTATGTAATACCTCAGATGTGAAAAAATTATATCCAACTCCAGAACTCTTGAATAGGCCCTTTGCTGCTAACAAATCACGTGGTTGTACTGGAGAGCAAAAAAATTCTGACTTCATTTATTTAAAGGCCTTGTACGAGATCGGTATTGATATTAGCAAAACCTGTTTGTAAATGCTATTTTCCACCTCCAATCGATTTTCGATCTTTCTAAAACAGCGTTTATAAAGATAGCTTGCTCTCCAGCATCCATAGCAACGCCTTTCCCATGGGGATCACGAGCTCAATTCATTCGTTAACAAAGTATTATATCAGCACGTGACTGTTAGCTGCAAAGGGCCTATTGGATTGACTGAGTGGCGGTGGTGTTTCCAAACTTTTGCAACAATGTAGAACAATAACAAAGAGAGCTTTCCACATTTACCGCCGGGAGAAGTTGAAAAACTGAAGCAAAATCTTTGAATAACATCACGACAATGAAGCACAAATACGCGGATGAATATTATTAACAAGTAATCATATGGTTTTCTCATGCAATTCTGGATTAATTTGAATTCGTGAGATTTTTGAAAGAGCTCAAATTGTATTCGCCCTTCGGGCGCATGCAATTTTAGCCTGCTGATGTGAATGCTCTTTAACTTAAGTAACATATAAACACGCGCATTGCAATTATTTGGTGTTTCAGTGGTGTTTGTTCGAACGCCGCCATTTTGGAAATGAGGCAAATAACGAGAAAACTAGTTCGCACTAGTTTATTTGGGTCAGGAACCTATTGTATTCTGATTACGATAATGTCGTTATGTTCAATTACATTCGCACTTGAAACATAGGCGACGTAATTATAATCATAGACAGAATCGTAAACATAGGAACATAGTCGATTATTTTCTTATGTTTATGATTATGTCAATCTTATGATTATATTCCGAGTGATTCACACTACGACATAACGGTCGATATGTTTGTGCTTACGGCTACGATTATAATCCTTATGTCGCTAGTGCGAACCAAGCTTTACCTTTTCTATTGGTTGTGAATTTCTTTTGTAATTATCAGCCAATCAAGTTCTAAACTAATACTGAAAACCAAACATTGTTAATATTAGTCGGTCACGCAATCAATGCGCAATCAATCACGCAATCAGGTTTTAGCGAGTTATTCACGATTGTGTTTACTTTTCCTCGTGATTGGTTCAAGTTAAACCAATCACGAATTACTTCAGTTCGTGATTGGCTCATTGCGGTTTTACCTGCTCTCGTTATTGGCTCTGTAATTACTTTGGTTTTGGTTTCACGACAATCAATCGAAAACCGTGTTTCGTTCCATATAGTCTCCCTGCAGAATACTGTAAAACAGTAGAGAAAATGATTATGCAGGGAGACTATATATATGGAACTAAACACTACCATGAAGTATATACCCGAAAACCGCTCTATTGGCAGTAAGTGGCCATAAGTTAATTTATATTTACCTCGCAGATCACACGAAACATTGTAAGATTTGTTCTCTTGTCAGTATTTCGTTCTAGACTGGAAAGTGTTAATTGTCAAAAAGATCATCCGACTCATTTTGTTCAAACGTTTCAAACTTTAAGTTGTCGTCCTTAGTTTAAGCACTAGTACTAGTTTCTTTTCCACAGGTAAAATTATAGGAAAACAACAGAAAAACAGACAATTACTTAAACCTTTTGGACTGACAAATTCAGGGTACATTCAGAAAAGTCACTTGATACTTGCCGATAGCTCATCCATGTTTTCTCGCACTCCGGTCATCTCTTTGCCATTATGCGCGATCTTATTGCTAGTCCACATGAAGGTGGTCCCCTCACTGCAATCTACCATGACACGTGGGAAGTTAAGTTTACCACTACTGTTCGTTGTAGCACCGATATCCATTCCTCCAATCCATCTCGCTACCTTGCTGTCCACTCGTACCTCAAACAGCTCGTTCACTTTCAAAGGCTGTGACGTCAGGACGACACCATTATTGAATACAGTTACGGGGCTGAGGAATAGAATTAATAAACCAATAAGGATAAAAAAATACACTTCAATCAAATAATTACAGGAGCATGAGCAAGTTCATTGTCGATCGTCGGTCTTGGTAGTGTGTAACCTGAGAAAATGGCGCGACCTTGTTTGGAGGTGAAAGTCTACCTTTCTCACCCTCCTCGGTCCTCTTAAAGGAGCGTGCGTTGTTTGTAAGCGTTATCATTGTTATTCAAATTGTCAACTAGAATATGAATGACCCGCTTGCTCACCTTTGTTCCACCAGCCAATGGCTTTCTGGTTGGCATATAAATCAGAATGGGTTATACACACTATGCATAACTCACGCAGTCACAACACGAAAAAGAGGCCGGTAGGTCCTCTGGAATGTTGAAGTTGAAATACTAGCAGGAGATGTGAAACATGTTGAACATGATTGTTTATAGTACAATCAGCCAGGCGCATAGCAAACTAACGGCATTGTTTCACTGGACATTCGTTCAGTGCATTTCACAATCTCCCCGGGCGCTTCAATTTCAACATTCCAGAGGACCTACCGGCCTCGTTGACATGCTAGTTACCAGAACTTATGCATAGGGTCTATATAGTCAGAGTGCGGTCTCCAATGTTTACCAATATATATGAGGTTAAAGTAAAATAACTTATTTTGCTATTGTGCTAAAAAAGGCTGGACTTGACAAATAAATAACTCTCCCTCTTCTTTTTTGGACTTTTTTGTCTCGCTTTTCCCCCGACCCTTTCCACTTATCTCAGTGGGGCCTGGAACAGGCTAAGGAGAATGCTACATACACAATAGTGTTTGTGTTCCACTTTAACTTCTGATTGAAAGGGGGAATCTGTCGAAAGGATGTAGAAAGAAGTTCTAAGAACGTTTGCTTATGACGTAATTAGTCAAACATTTATCGTTTGTTTACTTTTGTAATCGATAATTATTTGTCGAAATGCAATCGATTACCTAAGTTTGCCACGTGCTTTTGTAATTTAATAGTTTTTACACACTACACCATGTTAATAAAGCCTAGAACCTTTTCAACCGCTATCCTATACTAAAACCAAAGAAAATGTACTAAAACCTTACGTAATTTGAGGAGAGCTTAGAGATTCATTTTTGGAAACAAGTTCATTATGCCTTGTCCGTCCTACTGCCAGACTCAAGTCCTATGGTCAGCGGGCCTTCCAAGTATCTGCACCTACATTATGGAACTCTCTCCCGTTAAATATACGCCAAAGTCCATCCGTTAATGAATTCAAAGCTAAACTAAAACACTACCTTTTTTGACATACCTATAATCTGTACAGAGTAATCAGTCTTGTTTTCAGCTGAATGTAATTTATGCGCAGATATTTATATTTACACTTATTTAGTACATGTAGTTGTCAAGCGCATAGAACATTTATGTATATGCGCTATACAAATGTCATTATTATTGTAGGTTTTGAATAATTACATCAAAGTAAGCTAAATTGTCCTACTCACTCGAGTCGCTTGGCCTTTTTTCCTCCACACATAACAGTAATGTGTGTACCATGGGTATGGTCAAACTTGTAATCTGTGGATACTCGCTCATGTGATGTAACGTCAGGAGGAGACCCTGTTGATCGACGTCTGGATGCCTCTGACTCGGGAGGCTGTCGTATCGGGTATTCGGTACGAGAAGATGAAATCGGTCGTCTCAGATTTGATATGACAGACTCTGATGAAGAATGAAGTTCACTTTTGTCTATTTATTCAAGTTCTCTATCCACTTTCTTGTAGTAATAATAAAGACAATAATGAGAGAAAAAAGGAGGAGAATGAGAAGGGAAAAAAGGAGATGGAGATGAAGGAGGAGGAGATGGAGGGAGATGGAGTAGGAGAAGGAACACCAACAACGACGATGACAACAACGATGATGATGACAACCAGCAACGTTGGAGATAAATCATGAAGATGTGATTGCTGGAGTTGCACTCTATTTAAAAACTCTTACCTCCTCTCCCCATGTATCTCATTCTGATATCGCAGTTACCATACACGGCACTCACTATTGGACACATGGGCCTGTTCTGTTGGTTTCTAGGCAAACCCTTGAAGGCAATACCTAGGTGAAGATCACGTGTCGAGAAGCTGGGGAAAGGTAAACAAAAATCAACAAACAACAATCTGTTTTCATGGAAAATTTCTCCGGCCCTTGTCCTGGTTTTGTTATTCGCAAATATAAAGTAGACTGGCAAAGATTATCATACAACAGACGCATAACGATAATTTTTCTGTTAGCACATCAATAGAGAATATAATAAGATCGATATAATATCTTACCTCATTGTTCCTTCGTCCATGTCCAGAATGACAAAAATCGTATCAGGGACTACGAAGTTTGAAATGAATGCCGGGTAGCTACCCCTCTCCCCTTCATGCCATATCTTTTTAGTCACCAGGTCCCATCCCCATGACTCGCTATTACGTCCCACAAGTACACCGAACCCTAAGGCAGCCAGGGGTGCTTTAGGTGTTGCCACACCCACCACAGCAGATGTTCCTCTCTCCTCCGTCTCCCACTGGATTTCCCAGACATGTCTTCCAGCACGGTAACCTTTCTTACCTGGGATAGAAATACATAATCGTCTGTAACGAATATTAACGGCCGCACTTACGCTTTCCTTATCAAACCATTTACAATAGTCGAGTGATGGACGCTTTACTTGTTTGACGTGAGGGGGCCGGAAAAACCCGTCTGTCCGATACCTGCTCGAATTTTAAAACAAACCAGCAGCCCATAACCAGGAGCGTCCATATCTCCTATATAGCTGTCACGGCGTATTCACAAGTTTGTCTATTTTTAGATAATTGTCCCGCCAATTAGTGGGTTGCACCAGTGACGGAACAAAATATGCCTCATTAGCTACTTTTTTTATACCAACAACACGGCTGCTACGCTTTTGTGATTTTATTCCCTTAGGAATGATTGCAACCCAAGAATAGCAGAAAATCGTTCTAAAAATAACCTATTGTGAAAACGCTGTGACATATTAGGCATAGCTATGCGGAATGGACGCTCCTAGTTACGGGCTCCTGAACAAACTAAGCCGTCATACAATTTTTAATATTATTAATGGCGTAATTTTTTTCGGTTGGGCCGAACGGGAAATATTTGGCCAACTTCGTGACCAGGGTATTCTCGGTCGGATCCAAGATGGCGGCTGGTAAAGGTCGAACTATGACGTGTTTTGATTGGCTCTACGGTTATGACGCAAAGGTTGTTCTAACAATGCTTTTTATTGGCCAAACGGGATGAGACCACGGAGATGATTCATATATAGTTTAATTTTCTCAAATTTTATCGATAAAACGATTTTAATTAACCTTAAAACACATTGTGTAGGTAGAGAAATAGATGAAACGTATTACTGGGTAGTTTTTTGGTACATTTCATCAGTAGGAAAGCCACGAGAAGCCGTTTAACCTGAGCATGAGCTATCGATCGCTTCGCTTCAACGCTAACGGAAAATGAACGGCTTTTTAGGATTCTCTTCTAGCTTAGATACATCCTGGTAGCATGTGATACCCTTCCACTGTTTCTTTATCCATGTAAACTCCATTTCGAGCCGTTTAGTAGACCTGTTTCCACTTCATCGTACGCTGCGTGGAAATACCGTTAATCGGATCTCGCTCACTCCGGATTGGGATACCTATGGTTTGTAGGCACGTGTTACACATTTCCATATTTAGCTTGGCCGCCATATTGGATGCCCACATCACGTGATTAAAATCTCCAGGATTTCTGGAGATTTTTGGTCACGTGATTCAGCCTTTACCAGGGTCTTCTCTCGGGGTAGCCGCCATCTTGGATCTGACCGAGAAGACCCTGGTCACGGGGTTGATGTTTGGCTATCCTCTAGCCAAATATTTTCACGTTCGGTCATCCCACTCAGTCAGTATATAAGTACATGTATCTTAAGGTTACCGGATACCTTCAGGGTGCGTTTCCAGTCTAAATTGTGTTGCGCCTCGAGGAAACATCGTAGATAAATGATCCATGTATCATTTTAAAGCTTATAAAATTGGCTACAAGAATACATTAAAAGTTTTGAGTTCTTTGAAAATCTCGAATTTTCCGCGATCCCGTTTCACCGATCTAGTGAGATGGCTTTCAGAAGCTCCGACTCCGAAAATATTTTAAAGTTTAAAATCTGCTTGCTAGCTTTGTCGCATTTCAGAGGAATCGTTATCATGCTCTCCATGAAAAGGCGAAAAATAATCAGAGTCGATATGGGACACCGTTTTGCAGCTGAGATATCAATTGACATTTTTTGAAAATTTCAAACAAATCGAATAAATTCCTCTTGAGTGGGAGCTTTTTTAAAACTCTATTTTGGTTGAAAATCTAAAGCGTAGAAAATAGCATTTTTTAAAATCTAGCCGTCTGTCGTGCGTGAATCTGAAGCCCCGCCTCTCCAACAATGAGCGAGCTCTTGGCCACTCATTTCTCATCACAGTTCAACTATCTGTGAAGATTTCCCGCCAATGTTGATTTCCGATCAAAGCTACGCGCCGCATCGAGAAAATGTTAATATAGCTGGTTGTTCTAGTTTTCTTGTGTGACTTGAAAAGTGGGAAAGACAAAAAGACATCGAGGGACAAAGCCAAGGTGAACACCAGAGGAGACAGCGATTTGCAGGCGGCTGAATCAGCACGGCAAAAGCGAGATCGTGGTGTTGGTTTCAAGCGATTCAGAGTCGCCGTCAGACTTTACGTTTCCACCTAAGCTTTCTTGGAAACAAATATTCTCTCGGCTGGCTCCTATCAATTCTTCTTTATGTTAAGATGTGGAGCACTCGGCACTCTGTCTGAAAGTGAAAATACGAACCCTTGTCGGGTTTTGCGAGTACTCCTATTTGGCTTTGTAGTCGTATGCATTGTTTGGCCTTGTTTTGCTTTTCTTTTTTCTTTGTTTTCCAAGCTAAGGGCATCCTGCTTGCTTTTTGGAAGGCGTAAGGCCAACACCCGATGGAATTATGGAATCGTGTATGGAAAAACGTTTCTCAATAAGCGTAAACATTGGTATATGAAATAAATTTAATATGCGCTAGCTTTCCCCACACCGTCGTTACGGGCGAGTGAGCACTTGTCATGTGTGTGTTTATTGATTTGCTGTCAATCAAGCGGAACCTTTTACTTCCGGTCAAAAACTTCCTTTTCGTATTTCTCCGTGAAAATTAATTTTTATTGAACGGAGTTTTTGGTATATGAGACACTACTACTAAAACTACATTCCTGTGCGAAAAACAAAATTTGCCCATCTTTTTCGTTATGAAAGTATCCGGTAACCTTAATTCGTTGATTTTTTTTTTCTTCGTTGCTACTCGCATTCAGATTGAAGAACTAACTTTCTAGCGCTGAATCCAATACTAATGAGCTAACTGTATTGTTATGGCTAATGAGCTAACTCTATTATTATGGCTCATTAGCAATGAATTCGGCGCATGAAAGGTTCGCCGTCTGAAATGTGCCCTAGAACCTCTAAATGTGGCAACACATGAATTGCTATCAAAGTACAATAGAATTAAAACAATAGAACGAAATACACAATACAATAGAACACAATACAATTTGGTAGTAATTCATGTCTGCCTACATGAAGGGAGAACCCTTTTTTCGCTTGGCTCAATGTTGTCCCATTTCAGATCACGTGACCATCCCCTTATATATTGTTTCTTTTATTTCTGGTTAACGCATGAGGAGATATACATTGATACTTCGGGCAAAGAATATTATTCCCGAAAGATTTGAAACGGGACAACATTGAACCAAGCGGAAAAGGTCTATTAAGGGCTCTCCCTACATGTAGGCACACATGAATTGCTACCAAATTGTATGGTGTATTGTGTTCTATTGTATTGCGTATTTCGTTCTATTGTTTTGTATTGTGTTAATTCTATTGTATTTTGATAGCACCTCATGTGTGCCTACATGAAGGGACCGCCCTATTAAGAGACATGTATGTTATTCTCTTTCGCCATACTCCACACTATGCCTTATATGCGTACTTCCTTGCGCATGCGCAAATCGCCCACGTTCCAACGTAATCACTGTTATGCAAATTAGAAGTGGTATAAAACACAGGCCAGGCCTCTTCTTCTTTCGTGCTTCACACAAAGGTAAGCTCACGTTCGGTTTTGTTTTTAAACTTTGCCTTTCCTGTCTCTGGTATTGTTGACCATTCTAACTCGTAGATTTTTTCTCTTCTATATCGTTCGCAGTGCCGTTGCAACATGGAGAGAACTCGTGGCGAGGCCATTAAAAGTTCTAATTAAGAGAGGATCCATGTGAGAACCATGCAGACGAGTCTACAGTGCACCTCTCCGATTTCCTTTAAACTTGGCACACAATTATATCTTAACTAGCTAATGTCCCATGTGAAATAGTTTGGCTGAAATGTAAAAGGCCTTTGAGATATGATAATCAAACTGTTTGACCCCCTGAAATGCTCAAAATCAGAGCAAAATATACCTTATGTTGTAACATGTCGCAATCGCAAATGATTTTAAGTAGAAAGATTATATTTTTACCTGCTTTAGTACTAAGTCCCGTCAGCATATTAAAACCAAAATCAACTAATTTTATTCATATTTTGTCGTTTCTGTCGAATTTTTATTTAACGCTACTTTAATAGGTCTTTTAAAAACCCAATAAATGCTGTCTGGCAATGGCCGTTTACAGAGTTGCGGCGTTCTTTTCTTTGAAATTAGAAATATTTCTAGTTTGACTTACAATAGATCTCTGCATCTGGTACAACAAATCTCTGCCAGATTAATGCTGAGTTAGAGAGTACGCACTCTTAAAATCCGCAATGTTCAGTTATTGAACACTCATGACGATATGGTGACACGGCGATTTTTTTCCGATTAAAATCGAAAATACGGTGAACTTCACAGATTTCCTTCCAATAATTGTTTTAAGAATTCGAATGAACATTCATTTTCAATATTATTTTAGTTTTGAAGGGTGATCAAGTCCATCACCCGATATTCGGATGTCTAAAGTGACTGAATTATTGTCGCGTTTGACGGAGTCAAAGCTGAAAAATAGGTACTCATTGTTTATGGCAGTATCTTCGTTTAAAATTGTTTGATTGGATCAAAGACAATAAATTTTCTTTGACTATGATATATAGAGGATTTCAAAGTACGCTACGCTTTAAATACAGCTTGTAATCCGAGTCACTCTGAGTTTTGCGAGCCTCTATAGCGGGGTGAATGAGTGACAAGTAGAAATGGACGTACAGTCGTATTTAGGTTCTTTAGCCGATTAATATTCTCTATTCAAGTCTTTAGTTTTATTCTGTAAAGAAACGATGTTTTCTTTTCATAATTAAAAAACCCTAATGGTTTCGTTTTCTTGGAATCCCTTTATTATATGCTCGTCATGCTTTAGATTCAGCGACGGGAAGCCATTCTGATGTCGTTATTACGAGATGGATTTGGACTTGATCAAGTACTCATTTTGTGTATATTCAACGAAGGAATGTGGCATATCTTCTCGTTACAAGGGAAAAACAACTATATTACCATTGAAGGCTTTCTTCACTTTTTTTTCTCTCTTCTAAATCAATGATTTTTTTTGCTATACTAAGAATTGTATGAAATGCCTTGGGACTTGGCGGGGTTGTTGTTGATGGCGCGTGTCAGGTAAAATTATCATAAAATGTATAAATATTTCACCTCTACTGTACTGTACTGTCTAGACAGGGTATTTTATTCATTTTTTATTTTAGGACGGGGTGGTAATGTAAATCATTAATCATTCCTTTGGCATTCCACAAGTGCAATAAAGCACAGTCTCATCGTCACTGTAGTTGTCTGGCTTCCCTGTCGTCTGTCTGCCTATAAACATGAACCAGACCTCCTCGGCCATGATCAAATCCCCACGTTTTGCCCCACATAGCAGGCCCCACCACAACTAGCGAGGGGTCGAATACCTGTTATTTCCCCACCCCCTCGGGCACTCTACCTCGATAAATGTGATCCTTAGCCCCACATTTCCCCCACCCTGTCTCGGGTTGGGAGGGGGAGGAGGGAGTGGGGGTTTACTTTGACTAGTGCATAATGGCTCACTCTCCGCTTATAGCTGCCTGTGATACACTTATATATGCGATTTGTTACTCTCGTCATCGTATCTCTTTATAGCGGAGCTCGTTGCATAAAAAAACATAGAAAATCAATATAGAAAACAAAAGATAAAAGAACAACCCACACAAGTGGAAAAAAATCACGCCGCGCGCCTCGCCCGCTCGCAGACGTAAAGGTTGGTACACACGAAGAGACAAGTCACGTGTCCTGATATCCTGTTCCCCGCGGACACCGGACATCCTACAGCTGAAAAACTACCAACTTCGTACACAAAGAAAAACGTATTTCTTTACAGTTTTAAGGTAATAGACCAGTTCGCGGTTAATTCCGACATTTTGAATGGGGTGTAAACATGGCGCGAAATACAGTGTTTGTATGGGAATCCGACGCCAAATAAAATCTGTCTTGTCTTGTTCCATCTCTTCGTTTGTTTGTTTGTACATTCTTTTGTCGGCTTTATTTTCATATTGTAATGCTAGTGCCGTCCGAAAAACATGTAAAATTACCGTACAGGAGAAGCACTCGATTAGTTTTTCTTCAAAAACTATTTTGCTAATCCTGTCTGTAAATATATATGTAATAAAAAAAAAATCCGTAAAATCGAATTTCTGAAATATTCTTCAGATACAAACTTAAGATACCAGGTAAAAGATTAACTGACCGAAATTTGAGGGATTTTGCTGTTCTGGGAAGCGTGCAATCGTGTTTTTAGTTTTCCATACATTTGTCTGTAAAAACGAGTCAAAGTCCGCGGGAAAATTTGCGCAAAAAAATCAATCTTCCAGGAAGGAAAACATGTTTCTGAAGCATTTCAAAGCCATTTTTTTCTTTCGATGAGGCAAGATTTGCTTCCGCAACAATGTTTCCACGTTGGCTATGGAGGAAACAATGTTTACTAGGCTCCAGGGACACACAGTGTGTGTTTCTTAGCAACACAAACCCAGACCCCACCGACAAGACAATAATAATAATTTAATCACAGCATCTCTACTAAGTAGCTTTACATCTGCGAGATCAAATTTTAAAAAAGCTACTACAACTGCTATAACGTTATATTACATAAGAAAAAGAAAAAAAGCACTATGGAAACTATGGTGAACTATATAAACGACTATGTACAACTACTATATCTAGAAGGCAAGAGAAAAATACTAATGAGTATTATTAGTATTAGCTATAACTATATTACTATAAGGAAAGAAAGGAAACACTGGAAACTTTGGTAACCATATAGGCTATGGTGAACAATATACAACTATGTACGACTATAATGTATAAAAGGCACTGAAAAGGGAAAATACTAATGGGTTAATCAATCCGATGTTTTGCTCTGTTCATTAAAATTTGTTTAACCTGACGATTGTATGGTTTTGGGTCAACACATAATCTTATGTTAGCAGGGAGTTCGTTAAATAACTTTGCCGTAGAGTCTTGAAACGTAGAGTCTTGAAACTTAGTTGTGGGGCTACACTAGAGCGCAGCTGCCTCTCCTCATTCGTTAGGTTTTTTTTTGCAACAACGTTTCCTCGTTTATCCACCCGTGCAGCAAAACATTTTTTATGCTTCCTGCTCGTTCAATTAGCCACCCAGGAAACATTAAGAGAAACAGAGAAGCGCAGTGTTCGCGCCTCCGCCTTTTCGATCCCTCGTGCCTCGGATGATCACGTAAAATGGCGGTCCCGTCTCACGCAATCTCATTCTCATAGCCCGCGATCTTTTGGACAGTATCTTGGCGCTGGTCAAATGATCGCGGGCTCTGGGAACGAGATTGCGTCTCACGACGCTCATATTCATCAGCAGCTGTGTATCACAGGACGCTAAGGAACCACTTTGGACGTTAAACAAATATCTGGCAGTGACCACCCTCAGTGCTTGTTGGTCGGCCGAATTAATGGGGAGATAACTAAGATAACTACCCATGCTTGTAAACTGCGTGGCTTACCGTGTGTACCTATAAACAGCAGTCTGAACAAGCGCCCCGCACATACATGTATATGTAAATCCAGTGTAATTCAGCTTCGTGCTGGCGAGTCTGGATAACGTCTGTCACGATCCACACAATATGTTTCATCGTTCACCCAGATGTTTTCCGAACCCTTTTCTAATATAGTTTGTAGCAATAGCAACATACGTCAGACATTTCTGAACTTCGCTTTCCGGGATGGCACTGCGCTCCAGTTCGGCACCGACACAGCTGATTAGGCCATCCCAATAAAATGCTAATACGTGGAGAACTAGGAAAAGAGGCGTAGTTGAAAGTATGTTCTTCAATCCTTATTTTTTAACTTTTCCCAAAAATTGGGTCAATGTCAAGATTTGTATTTTTAACTTTTCCAAAAAAAATGGATGGCCTTATGTGGGTCGTGTGAATATACAGGATATATGCATGGGATATAATTCATTGCTGTGGCCTTGTGTATGAATGTATGCAAACATTTGACCCCATAACAGTTACATGTATCAGGTGCATCATGGGTAATTTTAACCTATAATCAGCTTGGAAAAAAAAAGGTTTTGCAAACAAAATTATGTGGATGTATTAAGTAGTGCATTATGATTATTTTCAGTTCTGTTTCATAAGATTCATAAATATTTCAATATAAATTACCCACACTGGTATATATGTTGGGCCCACATGGAATGTACACATCTGTGTTCGGGCTACCTGTGGTGCACAACAGCAGACTGGGTTCTAGTCCTAAACAAAATGGCGGCTGCTACAAAGCCGAAAGAACATTTACCCGAAATACAAGAATGGTTTAAACTCTACAAGAAGATAATTATCGTAAGTTGTGGCTTCGAGACCATGACAGAGCTGGGGAGGAGAGCACAAATAAGGCTAGAATCAGGTATGCATTTATCGCTGATTCATCCTTCGTATTACTAATTTTTCTTATTTTGAAGTTGATTGTTAATTAGTCGATTGTTAATTGCAAAACCATAGGCATAAGTCAGTTAATAAGTGACAAATATATTTATCACCCAGTTATTTTAGGGCTATGTTTCTCATTCCTGTCCGTTATTTGTCCCGTTATTCTGCACACGATACAGCCTACCTCTGGCGTTGATTGTTTATTTACGTTGGGCCCGGGCGTTAGGGGAGTGTTACTTTGGCCTCACTACTTCTAAGCTGAATAAACTTTACAAATTTTTTAGTCCCCAGTTGTATTTCCAAATGACTGATCTACAAAATAATAACTCTCTCATCTTCTACAATTCCGCCGCATCGATAGTATTCGAATGTCATTTTACCCTAAAATTTGACTTTTTGAAAAATAATTTCGGAAGTCACTTGTACATGACAGCCTTACTCCTTGAATACTGAATATTTTTTGCCACTTATATCATAATTAAATTGCAATTGGTCGTGTTTATGCTGTAGAAACGTTTTGTGTATATAGCTTATATGGTTTGTTCAAAAATGTCCTGTAAACATGACTAAAAAAACAAAGTGGAAATACCCCTCAAACCGAGGCAGTTCGTACTGACCCCCATATTTCTTACAGTTTTTGGAATTTTTCCAAAATATTCTACCAAGTCTAATGCCAGGCCAATAGTAATATATGTGCAAAATATGAACAAAATCTGAGATGTACCATGTAAACTCATTTTTTCAGGGTGCCTCTTCTAAGTGCTTTGAAGACTATGAAAACCAACTACTAGAGGAGGAGTCATTAAACGACGAGTCCTCCATTGTAAGACTCCCCTGTGAATCAGGGTTGCCAGTCTTCTAAACGCCCTTGTGAACTAGGGCCGCTAAAGGCGGAGTCAGTGGCTGCCTTCAAACAGAACTTGGGAGTCGACTCCACTTCTGAAGCTGTACAAAACCTCTCCGTCATGATGAAGTCTATGGCTGGGACAAAGAGAGGTTTCACACAAGGGGCTGTTTCAGCCCACAAGAAATGTCGTGTGGAAGGTGAGGGCATCGACTCCTCCACGTCCATTGTCGAGCCAAATTCTAAGAGTGAACATGATTTTCTACATCAGCGAGTCGAAGGGGCCTGCAGTCTCTGAAGTCCTAGCGAAACGCGTAAATGAGGCTTTCACGAGTAAGCCTTTTGAGGACAAAATGAAATATTTGATGTCCTGCATATACTATCGACTGTTCACTAGAAATAACACTATTCCATAAAACAGATCCACTACTAAAATACTGAACTGAATGTTGAAGGAACTTAGTATTAAAAAGCGGTATTTCAAGGGAATCCGCGCTACTCGTAGATTATATATAACGGCTAGCTATTGTCCTCTTAACTAAAATATGATCGCAAAGAAAAGCTGGTAACTTAGCGTGGAAAGCCTTGTGCATTGTCTTAAACAATACAAGCTTATAATAAATACTAAGTGAGATTATATATACTTTTTACGGCTCTTCTACATATGAAGCTTCTCAAGTGAGCTAATATTTTCCGAATTATATATAACAACTCCCTCACAACACCATGCCATAGTTCACCGAAGGCAGTATAACTGAGAAATAGAGTTCCTCCAATACATGTTTTGGCAGAAATCTAGATCTCTTCAGTAGCCATAATTTATTAGCAAACTCTTTTTCAGTTCTACTGTATGTGGGATCCAACCTCAAGTTATTATCAACCGTCATGCCTAATAATCGGGATTTGTTAACCCACTTAATTTGAGAGTTCCCTATTCTCACGGCTGCAATCGGGCCCATAGTATAACTAGAACGCCTAATCATGCAGCAAAGCCTCGCACTAATGCTTGGGTGTGGCGTACGCCTGTTAGCGAGGCACCAGATACAGTTCCTGAAGAGCTTCATTTAACTGAGCAACCGCCTGGTTAGCGTCCTTATTAATACAGTAAACCGTAGTGCCGTCGGCGTACATATAGACCTGGACAGAAGTGACGGAAGAAGGAAGGTCGTTAGTAAATAAGGTGAATAAGGTCGGTCCTAGGTCCTAACACCGAACCGTGAGGAATACCAAAAGCCACTGGTAATACATCTGACTTAACTCCATTGGAGACTGTATATTGGCGCCTGCCTTGAAGGTAGTTATTTATCCGTTTCAATAGCGTACCGTTAACGCCAAAGTCCCGATGTAATTTCGACTCGAGCACATCATGATTAATACTGTCAAACGCTTTCTTAAAATCGATGAAAGCCACAGCAACGGCATTACCCGAGCCCACAGCTCTCCTCCACACTTCCGTTAAATTCATCAGCAATAGTTCGTTGGCCTCGGACTCATAAACCTTGCTTGATATACTTAATAACGATACTGGTATGTAGTTACCTCTCTCGGCTTCATCATGGGAACGACCCTGGCCACTTTCCACGCACTGTACTCCTCTCGATACTGTATTGGTATACACTTACCAACGCTGGAGCGATTGCATCTCCCGCCAATCTCAAAAGCTTCGATTGGTTATTATCCTGGTCCAAATAACTGACAGAGTTATCCAGTCTAAAATGAAGAAAGAGCTTCTAAAGCCGGGCGATCTCCCGCTCCTGACCGACGCTATTAATGTTCTGGGTCACGCAGGGTTTTCCCAATAGCTAAAGCGCAGAGAGCTGCTAAAACCGGAGCTGAGCAAGAGTTTTCAATCACTCTGTTCGCCCTCAACGCCGGTTATAACACAGTTATTCGGAGACGACCTTTCGAAATATATCGGCAAACAAGGTTGTGACGAAAATCACGGGTTCTGACTCCCCTGGACAACGCCAATGTGATTGTTTTACGGTCAAGGCCAACATTAACATGGACAAGGGCAACTCAGCGAGCTCCGAATCACGGCGGATACTACCAGAGGTCATACCAGGATCCTCTGAAGAAAAGCCAACAGAAGGCGTAAAGAGACAAATGACACAATTGAGTGTCTCTTTTCATGTTGGTAATTTAGCCAACAGAGTTAATGAATGGTCTGAAATCACATCTGATCCGTGGTGTCGTGAAACTATTCAAGGATATCGTCTCCAATTCGAGACAGTCCCTTGGCAAAACAGGCTGCCTCGGGCCCCTAGACTATCAGAATCGGATAGCTTGCGGATTGATGCAGAAGTTGAAAAACTCTTAGTAAACGTATTTTTGTTGGGCATTCGTAATTAGCACCTCGTGCTCTTCCGTAAAGACTTGGAGTTGTTATTTAAGATGATATTTACATATAGTTTTCACTTGACGCCAACCAGTGTACACGCTTGGTTATCCGGGCCAAAATTTTCTAGATATTTCTCTGTAATCCGGGCTTATAACAGCGTTTGTACGTGTAAGTTCTTTTTTTGACGACCCTTAACCTCCCAGGGTCTCGGCGAATTCGCATTGGGTTGGAGTATACATTTCCAAAATAATATTTTCCTCAAAGTGAGGTTTTAACCTGGTTTTTCGTATCCGGCGATTCGTCATTAGTTTAACATTAATATGTAATGTTTATACGGCAATAAACTTGACATAACTGGTCGGCATCCTACTAACACGACTTGCTTGATGTGTATGTAGAATATATATACAACATAAATATTTTCTATGCGGCGGAGCGCAGTGACAGAGCATAGAAAGAAAGTTATAGTTGAGGTGACTCATTACCCTGGAGAGCTTTGTCTAACATTTTTTTGGTCTCTAAAAAATCAGGTGATTACAGAGCATGCAGTCATTAACTTGAAACCTCTTAGTGAATTTGTACAAAAAAATCATTTAAAAATGGAGAGAAGGCGGCGTTTATTTGTGACGGGGCGTTTTTTTCGGGTGTTAAATTTGGACTTGAAATGGTATTTTCTTTTGCATAATAAACGATTCTTTAGCTGGCAAAATAGGGTGATGGTGTGTGAAACTTCTAGAATAACTTCTATTTTTTATAACTATACCTTAATTATTATTATCTAAAATCTTACATCTGGTGGTAGATAAACGTCTACAGTACGGTTCCCATGTTTTGAAGAATACTAGGGAAAACAGCCTCAACCACAATCACCGCTGGCAGGAATACATTTTCAGTTTATTTGGTAACTGATTATTCTTTACAGATACCAAACTGTACATGTATTATTCTTAATAAATTTAAAATAAATTGAACGAGTCGTGCCCAAAGACTGTTATTCCTTAAAAATCCAGTATGTTCCATTAAACGCCCCTTTCCATTAAACAACCGGGGGGGGGGGGGGGGGTGGGGGCGTTTATTTCAAACTAGGACACTTAGGGGAGGCATTTATTGAGAGGGGCGTTTATTCGCGAAAATACGGTATGTTTCAATTACTAAAGATGGCTGCCTGAGCCCAGATGATTAGTCTACTTGGTCTTGTGTTTAGATGCTGCCAGTAAACATGTTTTTATTTACATATTTCTAAAAACGTTATATTCAGCTTATCTTTCGATTTGCACATTACTTAGATCATTGGGTTATCTATATAATTCAACATCCTTCAAGTGGCCTTGATATGTTCACTGTTTATGATAAAGCACACTCTTCATGTACCCTCTTCGACATGTACTCCCTGCTGTCCGACTCTGATACAAACTGAAATCAGAAATTTGTCTCGCCGTAGTATGACATAGGCACGTATTTCCTCTGATTGGTGTGTTTTGAACAGGACGAGAGTTTGGTAAAATGGTGGTATTGACCTTCTTGCAGTTCTTGGTTTCATTTCATTTCTGGATGCAGGCTACAGGCCAGGTTCTGGCTTCGTTCACGTCCCAGAAGTAGCAGAGTCACTTGCTCCAGGCTTTGATAAATCGTTATTTTAATACAAACCTTTTTTACAATGCTAAATCATCCAGCGATGACCAGTATACCTGGCAAGTATAATCTGCTTAATAGTCTTAATAATATTAATAAGAAAGTTTATCATTTGGAGGTGTATAGTACCCCTTCAGGAGCCCATAACCAGGAGCGTCAATATCTCCTATACAGGTGTCACAGCGTTTTTACAAGTTGGGCTATTTTTAGATTATTTCTCCCACCAATTTCTGGGTTGCACCGTGGCGGAACAAAAGAGGCCTCATTAGCTACGTTTGTTATACCAAACAACAATTGGCTGCTAAGCTTTTGTGATTTGATTCCCTTAGGAATAATTGCAACTCAACAATAGCGGGAAACTGTTCTCAAAATAACCTAACTTGTGAAAACGCTGTGACATAGGCCTAGTACACGGGATGGACGCTCCTAGTTATGGGCTCCTGACCTCTTTAAGTTCAGATGACATATTTCTTCGATTTTCCACTGTGCCTTAATGCCTACCCTTTGCAGCCGCACAGATATATGTGCTTCTAGGTCCATTAAACTATAAAATATAAATACGGTAATCATACTTGAAAAATACCTCGTATGCAGTCTGTTGTAATCGAAGCAGCTCTGCGAGCCGTCAGTCTGTCGCCCAGTACTCGGAACCTCGGCGAACAGTCTTTCGGATCCCATGCATGTTCAATCATCTCGGACTCACCCGAACCCTCAACGGACATGTCCCGAAGTGTACCGAGAAGTGCTCGTTCAAATAGTGCACTTGCTAAGGCAGGATTGAGGCCTTCCCGACGACGAGTGGTTGATTGTTCGACTCCCATTTTATCAGTTAAATTTGACCTTCAGTAGAATCTGAAATTCACAAGTGACAAATTGTCTATCACCCAATGACTATTTGACTCTATTTCTGTCACCCAATGAGAGAATGTATGTCTTATTTCTGATCCGCCACACGTAAAATAATGTACCGCAAAAATATAATTACTGGGTTGCAATTACATCACTTTGGGTCACCTGAATGTTTTTTAGAATTTTCTTTTCCAAATGAAACAAAACATTGACTTCCTGTGACGTTTTTTTTTGCGTCACTTCGTCGTAACCGGAGTCTCGCGACCGGGCCACACATTGCTTAGAATCGCTGTACAGATCGAATCGGTCAATAAGTAGCTCGATCCAATAATCAAAAACGTACAAACCAGTACAAAGATAAAGTCATGCAGAGACACAATGATCTATTTTGTGGCCTGGGACTCTTGTCATCACACATGAAAGATAGCTATACAATAACTCTTAGAGAGGATCCCAAGCCATTTGCAATATCTGTACCAAGAAAAGTAGCCCTACCTTTGTATGAGAACACTAAGAGAGAACTAGACTGCATGCTAGCAACAGGGGTGATTTCAACTGAAGAGTTGACGTGCCAACTGAATTGTGTGCACCTATGGTGGTGACTCCAAATGCAAATGGAAAGGTGAGGATGTGTGTGGATCTGACAGCCTTAAACCAGTACGTGCAACAACAACATATTACAAATGTTCAATTAACGAATAGACGATGTAACGTGTTATCTAAAAATAGCAGAGCTAATCGAGTTAGGCAACATTGCTTACTATTGCAATAATATGTAATAAAGAATGGTCGTCAGTAAGATGGTACGGATAAAACAATTGAAATAATCTACGTATAATACAAAAAGATGCCATCAGATGTGACAAACACAGCTTCATTTGGAAACCCTGAAGGTGTAACCGCAGCACAAGGACAAGAGAGCAGTGAAGCACTAACCCCACGTAAAGGATCGAGTGAAGCTAACGATAGACCCAAGAGACTCTGGAAACCTTCACTAAAAATTAAGGTAAACTTAGGACTAATCTAATAGGACATATTTGAATGCTGTAGTATCAGCATTGAAATATACTTAGTTACGTAACCGGAACCTAACGTACCGGAAGTGTTCACTTGTTATTACGAGGTCATGTGACCTACGAGGACTAAAGAGAGAGAGAGAGAGAGAATAAAACATAGCGGACTAAACATGTGCCCGTGAGTCTGAGTCGGTTTATTCATAGACAAGGTTTTCCTTTGCAAAGGCGACAACAGACACTGTAGCTCAGCCTGTAAACGTGATGCACGTGCGAAACCCTGCGAAAACAAGGCGAATTAATAACGTCTTTGCGTACAGGTTTAATACCACTTCGTAAAACACTGTACGAAGTTTGGAGGAATGATGGGCCACACAAGCTGTTAGATTGGACCAGATTACACCACGCTCGCATTGATGGCAGATAAGTCGAATTTCCCGTGACACACGGAAAACTACGATGGGTGACTAAACTATCTCGTTCCTACTGCGCATGCGCAGTAACCGATGAGATACCAGGTAAAAGATTAACTTATCACAATTTGAGGGATGTAACTGTGATGGGAAGCGTTCAATCGTGTTTTCAGTTTGCCATACATTTCTCTGTAACAACGAGTCAAAGTCCGTGGGAAAATTTACAGACAAATGTATGGAAAACTGAAAATACGATTGCACGCTTCCCAGCAGAGCTACATCTCTTAAATTTTGATCAGTTCAGGTATCTTAAGTTTGCAGACAGTGAATACTTCAGAAATTCGATTTTACGGAAATTATTTGGCATCGGATTCCCGTACTAACACTGTATTTCGCGCCATGTTTGCACCATATGCAAGGAAACAAACAGTTATTGGATGCGTTTACATCTTGTCTGAGAAGTACTGCAGTTCAGAGTACAATAAACAATTGTTTAAAATGAAGACTGGAAACCAATTGATATCTTCCAAAATAGCATACGTCATTCATTTTAAGCTGCAAACAAGAGCCCATCTGGGCTTTCACTCGGGCCACATGAGATTGAAGATGAAATACACTTTCATTTGAAATCCTTTTAGTAATAACCGAAGGGAAGAATTATTAGCTGAATTTAGCAGTCTTTAGGAGTGGCCGGTAGCGCGGTGACATGCATTCTCTGCTCCCCTAGTATATATATTTCTCGTGTATGTAAATTAAAGAAGTTGACCTCTACTTATTCATGTACCGCACGCTTACAATTTAGTCTGCTGTTCTCCAGGTTCAGAGTACTAATAGATGAGTGTCTCAAATGTATGTTTATATTTGTCCCATATTATAAGTTGTATCCTGTCCACCTATGATGGAGCTATCACATGATATATTTCTCTACTGTTTATTCTACCCTGCGGCTCTTTATCGCAGCTCGCGTCCATATAATTTGGTATTTATTAACTGAAATGCCTGTTGGTTATATACCCTCCTTCCCAAAACTGGTCTGCTCATTATATTACAGACTGAACTATAAAGGGAACTGTAGGAAGCCTTAAATTTCTCGAACCAAAACCTCGGCCGTGAGAGGATTCTTGTTTAAGTTGACCTTGAGAGATGAATATTGCTTCGCTCATCATAAATTCTGTGCGAGTGTTTATTTCTCCGGGGTATTTCTGACAGCCAAAAACACGCTCAAAATTATTTTAGTGCATGTTGGCCTACAGATCACGGTGTTTGCGCTGGTATGTATTATGACCGAGAGTAAAATGAAATGTGGCATAAAACCTACGAAACGTACCTCAAACAAGAATACCGTCCGATGGCAAAATCTATCAGCGCCACGAGGTCAACAAATCGACAAAGATGAATGCAGATATAAACACGCAATGATTTCAACCTCATCGTACCTTAATTCATGACCTGACAAGACACTGTTCAGTTTCACTTTCACTCTCAGCTTTGCTCTTGAGTTTGAGTTCGGCTTTGTTAAAGATTATTCAGTTGTATGGTATTGTGCAGTATATTTGAGTTTTCCAATCCACAGAGATTCAAATAACAAAGCCGTGGCGAAAGAGAAGCTTAAACGAGAAATATTTTGTTCTCCTAGAAAAACACAACATCTTGCCCTTTCTATCGAAGAAGCCTTGGTTTCAACAGAAAGGAAAACGCTAAATTCCAATTCGATATGTGTGGATCTTTGAGTCCTTCAGGTCCGGCGTCGTGTCGTATATAAAATCACAGGCCATCTGGGTAAAAAACGCGGTCCTTCGGCTCCGACAAGAGCGCCAGTTGCAATATCCTGAGCCTGTTGGAAGGCTTTCGCACGAGTGAGACTCCAAATTTGAGAGAGATTTGCTCGCGGATCCACCATTTTGATTTACTGTATTAAATTATGTAAATAAATTAACCTGGCGAGTGCTACGTGACCAGCACAGTGCGATCTGATTGGTGTGAATTTGACCTTTACCGCATGCGCAGAACGCTTGCTACACTGAATAAAATAAAATAAAAAATAACGACTTGCATTTTAAGACTCGTTGCTGCCAAAGGCAGCCCGAGTAATAATGTATTTCGTCTTCTTATGTAGACTATGTATGATACATTTTCACTGTCTGCATTACGCCTGTACATGTTGACGTCTGACGTCTCCCGTCGAGCTCTTCGGGTCAAGATTTGCCAAAGTCCCGAGTTCGAAGAATTTGTAACCGGTAGTGGGGGTTTTCGTGGAAAAATTGAGATTGTTTCGGTCTTAGTTTTCATGATAAACAAGCGAAAATGCTCAACTAGAAATACAATAATGAACCAGTGAAATTGCACAAGCTTAGTTATACAGGTGTAGAGAATATTCCATATCCTAGAGGATGCTAATGGCTCGAAAAGTTATTGTTTTTTTGATAATGTTGTGTAACCTTATATTACCATAATTTTATTTCAACCAAATAATCACAGCCCAAGTTCGCCTTAGAAAGTTTTGACTGCATGCATGAAAAAAAAATTGAGACCGTGTCTCACTAAATATTGCAAATATTGTACTTAGCTAGAGTCGAGTTATTAAACTGCTGTAGTTGTATTGATTGTTTAATTAAGCCGTATTTTTTTAGAAACAGAACGCTACACGGCTGGTTAAATGTCAAAGCCGCGTCTACCATATTCCCATAATTTGGAAGTTCGCAAGCTTGAGCAGCAACTTTCACTTAGAGTTTAAGTTGTGTTGTACTCTTTATCAGTTAGCTTTTTAAAGCTGAATGTGAAGAGCAAATCTAGCTGAAGTCTTCCCGGAAGTACATTATGAGGTCGAATATATCGAAAACCTACCTCAAAATTTACCAAATTCGCCACGGAAAACGAAGCTGAGCAATTTATGAAGTCTTCTTATGACTAGGTGTATACTGTATCTCTAGAGTCATCTTTCTTCATTCAATCCATCACACAGAGAGGCTGACTAACTCGAGTCACTTTCACTTTCCCTAAGCTGAATAATTAATTATGGTAGTTTGGACCCAGACTGCTACGAATGCCACGAGTTTATGTCAAGAGACTGGGTCATTTACCATCGCCGGAGCGACCCATTTTTTTTGGAAAAGCAAATAAAATGCAAGGCTTAGACCGACCTTTTTTTTTGGAAAACGTAAAAAAAATTTACACCTCTTCTCTGAGCTGTCTATATGGGGCGCCAATACGGACAATATTCTGTATATTAAAATATTCATGCCGTGTGCTAAGAATCAATATTCTGTCTTTCGGATATACTGTCTAAGTTCAGATTATATGTTCTAAAGTCTAAAATTTTCATGTTCTGAGCGGAAAATATTAGTTCCATACTTTGAATATCGGTTCTAAACTCGGAATATTTATGCTAAACTTACTATTTATTTAAAAAAGTGCATTTTTAACTTCTAATCATGAAAAACTTTCCTCTTTCAAAAATATGCGTGCTCAACTTATAAATATATATTTGAAATTCTGCTGAGAAAATATGTACTACGAATGGACAAAATATCCATGCTATATATCAAACCAAAAATATCTAACTGAAATATGCAAATATATGTTAATATTTTTGACATCCATAATGCGTGCAGTCTATAATTTACCGTCAAAAAGAGCCGCCAGTTTGTAATATCAGGGTTTTCTCACTTCCCTGGTTATATAAAGTAAAATGAATGTGTTTTTGACCTTTCTGGAAGCTGCTGTATCTGTTCTTTTAGACGCAAAAGACAAAGACTCTGCATCAGGACCTTACTCTTCAGATCACTTTTTGCAAAGTAACTCTGATCATTCGCCTCGAGGACGTTTGTACCACATTAACGGTAGTGATACACAACCTTGAACAAGGTGACGGCATTCTCCCAATCATTTCAGGGCTGATAGAATACTGATTTTATCTCTATTAGGGAACGGTTATCGATCAATATATTTACGGTTTGGAGCACGATTTGGGACCCACCCACAATCAGTACTGTCTATACTCCTCTATCCCACTCAGGCACTGGCAGAGGGCGTCCTCGATTCACAATTTCCTCGAGTGAATTGGAGTTTTTGAGGAGTAAATTCTTTTCTGATGGACAACTGAAAATTGGCAGTATTCTAAATGTTTCAGAACGAACAGCATTCTAAATGTTTCAGAACGAACAGTTAGAAGGCGAAAAGATGACTGGGTGGATACATGTATGTCAGTACGGATGAGTAAAATTACTCATCCATTTCTGATGAAGACCTTCAGGGTATTATGAGAAGTATTATGCAAATAACCCCTAACTGGTGCATCGACTATGAGTCTTCCAATATCTTCTTTTTCTTCTTCTTCTGACATGCTTTCGTTGAACGCAAAACGAAAACAAAATTGCGGCTCTTTTTGACGGTAAATTATAGACTGCACTTGCCTTTCTCGTGAAAATTGTCAATCCACAACTAGTAGAGGAAAACGTAGTCAAGGAACCACGAAAAAATATATGCGAGTCTTGGTTCTGATCCACACACCCTCTAATGTTTTTTAGCGACCGATCGTATCGTAAACGAAACATTTTATTGGGATATGGCCTTATTTGAAATGGTTATATTTCTGAATTGTTCTGAATTTGCTTCGGATCGATAGCTTTCAACCAAATCTGCACATGTCCAACCGAATAGACTGGAGTCAGATCATGACTTAAGGGGCCGACCGTCCGGGTTAAATACTACATTTTGAGCAGTTGTCACACTTTATCTCTTCGACGTTTCATATTACAGGGACCCCGGAGTGAAATTTCAAGTGCGGGTGCCAAACTATACCAAACTGACTGAGAAGTAACTAGGCAAAATATTTTGTTGGCAAACAAGCTATAGCACTAGTGCTATTAATAGCTATCGAGAATTAGTTGCGTGTTCTCAGCCAATCAGAATCGAGATGTGAGTAAAATGTATAATAATACAACATATTTCGTCGTAGATCCCTAGGGAACACTCCACCGGCAGAGGCGACTATTTGTAGCCTTCTCACGTGACTGTGTTTGTACCCGCGAACTGGATTTGGAGACTGGCTGTGAAATAGTGTGGGTTAAACTATGTATTGTAGGTTGTAGGAGCCTATATGTGTGTGCTTTCTATAATTGACATGAGGGAAATGAGACTAGACTAACGAACTTTGAACTATCGCTAAGTACGATTTGCTGGTGATATGAACTTTCCAGGCTATGATTGGAAAAAATCATTGCCTGAAACCCAACTGTCACTATCCTGACCTGTTAATTACGTTTGTGGACATACTTAGCGACAATAGCCTTTACCTAAATGGTTACCGAACCAACAAGAGATGAAAATATCTTGGACTTATTTATGACCAATAATGAAACCCTCGTAAATAAGGAACAAATCATTCCTGGCCTGAGTGACCATGATATTGTGCACGTTGAAGCTTACATCAGTCCTATTTTCCACAAACAAAAGCCACGTAAGATGTACCTTTACAAGAACGTCTTGTCTAAATTTTGTGACTCTTTTGCAAATACCTGCATGTCTCACCAAAACCTCTCAATAAACCAACTGTGGAACTCAAGACAGAGCTAAATAACTCTTTACAGTATTATATTGCTAAATACATCCCAAGTAAGTTGTTAAGCGTAGGAACGGTCTTCCTTGTGTCGATAATGAGATTAAACTAATTATGAACAAACGAGACAAATTTCATACAAAGAAAGATCTAAGGGTCAGGAAAATAAACACTTGGTGCAGAAGAAGCTAAGAGCTGCCTCATATACAAAGTGGAAATGGTACAACGAAGAGCTGCTCGATAGACGCTTTGACTCATTGTTCAGCGTGTCGGCCATGTTAAAAGATCTTGGCTGGCCGCTCAATCGAGCAAAGAAGAGTAGATTCCCGCCTGACCTTGCTCTAAAATTACTAATGGACTGACAAACTGCGCGGTGTGAAACAAAGGTCCCGTCACACACATGCCAACGTTTTTATACCTCTGGCCACTACTACTTCATCTGAGAGACTTTCCTTATACCCCAAAACAATTATACAATGGAAGAGTATCCCCCCCCCCCTCCCCCCCTGACATTTTTCCCTTATCCGAGTCCGAGATGTAGTTTTAGAGTCAGGTATAGGTACTTCCTAGATAATGGAGTTTCTGAAGGCTGGGAAGGCTCTATCACTATTAAAACCTGGCTATGGAGAGTGTGTATGACGAGAAGCAAAATGCACGCGTATGACTCCCGTCCACGTGCATGCATGAGCACAACATTAAGACTCTTGTTTATGACGTAATACAAATGTGCGGCGGCACCGGGTTTGAACCTAATTTCGATTTCTTAAAAATATGTTCGATTTCCTGGTTATAGACGATTTAGGGAGCAGGTCAAAACACATGCCCTCTCGACGGACCCACTTTGGGATAGAAGGGTGGGCACAAGCGCAAGCACAAGCGATATGTGTCAAGTGAGAACGAACCTTGAAATAAGTGCAAGAGTCACAAGTTATTGGTCCTCTTTTGTGAAACGGCCAATATGGCAGCCAACATCGCCGAATAGATATTACTTGTAGTAATTCTCCTCTGACGAAGAAGGCGAAAAAGGCAATGTAGACTGAAGATGTAAGCAAAACGTTTTTGGGTGAGGGACAGTTTTAAAGAAATAAAAAGTCAAGGGGATTTCTGGAATCTCTTAAATGAACTTCGACTGTCAGATCGTGAATTCTACTTCAGGTATGTGAGCACCACCTATTGATCAATCGTGTATTAAAATGATCACAACTTTACCTTTGCTCATGCATACCCACTCTGTTCGCAACCTTTATCCAAGCTTGAGATTTCTTGTTTCTGTCTTTAAAATCTTTGCATTCTTTGTTATACAACATTGGATAGTCACGAACTATCTCAGAGTACCTATCTTCCGCCATCTTGTTTTCGCGCGATAACGCGCGGGTGGGACCTAGAACGAGTGTTTTGATTGGCTAAACGTCGGTAATTAGCTGTCAAAGCCTCCCTTGTACTTGTGCTTTGTTCCGTATTCACGAACGTAAACATAAGACGAATGTGTTGTTTTACCTTATGCTTGTGCTCAGTTGCGTCGCTCGTGATAACCAGGCTTAAGTAGTCGGTGGCATCTTGGAATGATTTGAGGAGTTTACGTGCATTCTGGGACGTGTCGATTCGGCGCTACTATGTTGTGTCAGTTTCCATTTAAAACTCGATCATGATCACTACGATCGCCCGAGAGAGCCCAACAGGAGTGTTTACTGTTTATAAACATTATCATTGCAACATTGCTCTCGGCTTAGGCTACTTGTGTCACGAATGCCCCAAAAAACTGAAACAATATATATTGATTTGGTTTCTTCTATCCTTCAGTTTATATACCGATTTACCATTTTGGCGCCATCTTGCGGCGCACGAGAATTCTTGGAACCACAATACGCTAATAGATCCGTCTTGCGAACGTAGATGCCGGTTTCTTCATTATATTTGAGGTAAAAACGTCGCGTTTTATCCTCTCGACATGTTCAGAACATTTGTGAGTAACCCTGATCGTCAAAGTACGCGAGAATGCTGTACTACTTCGCTGGCGTACTGTTGCAACTTGAATTTAAATGTAAATCAATGAATAGAAGATTGGCTTCTTTGTCAGCCATCTCAAGCCAAAACATAATGCATGAATACGAGTGTAATGGTTTAAGGCCCGTTTACACAGGCGATTTTTGATGCAATTTTTGTCGCGTCCCACTGCAATTTTTCTCGCCGCAAATTTGCATCAAGTTTCGAACATGCTCGAAACCAGTGCGAGTTGGTGACGACAAAAATTGCATCAAAATCGCCTCTAGTTTACACTCGCAATTTGAAGGCGAGCAAAATTTCAGTGGAAATCGCGACAAAAATTTCACAAAAAATCGCCTGTGTAAACGGACCTTTACGATGTCATTGTATTCAAACCATCGAAGGACAGCTAGCTGAAGCCCTGAACAACCAAATGAACTCGGCCTTTGTGCTAAATCGAAATAAACTTGACCAGATACGTACACTGAACAATATAAAGTCCCTTGTGAAAGAATAGACCCATTTGTGGGTATAATAAAGTCCCAGAATATTAATATTCAACCGTTCATAGCGGAGGGAGCGATCGAAATAATTGCTACCTCTCGCGTCCATCCAACCACCGCTCGTCCCACCTATATTATTTGAAGCACTTTTTCTCGATTATAATTGATTATGTCGCGATACCCTGCGAACAGAACTCCGCGAAAAGCGAAGAGAAAAGAAGGCTCTCCAGCATTCGTGTTGTTTTTCGCCCAAGATTCTGGACTAGTCAAGCCTGTTAAACCGGATTATCAGCGCGCGGCTAAAGTTTTGGTTTAAACTGATGACCAAATCTGAGCTCACTGCAACAATGACCGACAAAGGAGACACGACGGAATGACCGAGTGAGTCTGGTACGAGACAAAACCGTCGGCGCATGCTAGATACAAAAACAACACGAATGCTGCAGAGCCTTCGCTTTTCGTGAGTTGAAGAAGAAGACTCTGCTCGCAGGGTAATGTCGCGATCGCGCGACCGAGACATTGTCTTTTTTTTTCATTATTTCTTAACCCGGAAATCATTTTATTTAACTCTTCTTTCCTCATTCTGTTATATTTCTTTCTTACCAAATTATCATTTTCACCAAAAATACGTTAATCGGCCTATAGGCTTGCCCAATAACCAGTAACCGACGAGTTGAGAAGTGAGAGTTAAATACCGAGAACGGAGGCAATAAGCCATACACATTTTCTTCAAGAAGTCTTACAGAATTTGATATAGGTGAATTTTTTTACCTTCCTGGAATTGAACCTAAACGCCCGGAAGAAGTTAAAGAGCCTGAAGTTAAGGAGAAGAGAGAGATTACTCTTGTCACCGATACGGAATTGGAGCAAAGGAGCGAAGCAAGGATACCAGCCAACACCAAGATAAATACTACATGGATTGTCCGAGCATGGCTCGAATGGGCAGACCCTTGCGAAAAAAGCCTTGGATATCTTAGGATCTTCTGGGATAATCCTTGGATATCTTAAGATTCAAATCCTAGAACTGCTTAGGATTGCCCTAGGATTTTCTAGGATTTCTCAAAATATTCATGGCAAAGCATTTCGGATGCATGGTTCTAGGATATTGTGGGAAATCCTAGGATTTACAGTTTACATTTTCCTTCAGTTTTGTAGGAAATGCTGGGACTATCTAGGAATAGACTTCTAGGAATTTCTAGGATGTCTTAGGAATTTCTAGAATGTTCTGGGATTGCCCATATCATATTAACAGCTTTTCAGGGAATTTTTCAGGGTTTTAGTGACGACCAATCCACGCTCAAGCATGTTTATAGGCCTGCATGGTTTTTGAGCAGTTCTGATAAAACATTCAAAATTCGCTATCTTTGTCATTTATGTACATGTATGAAATACCCTATAACTTTGGAATACTACTTTGATTTTTAGCATCCCACATGGCCGAGAGGTTCGTTAGTTCATATCAAAATCGGTGAAAATATCTGTTTCCGGCCCGGAACCAAACCCACAAAGTTTTGGAATAAGCCCACCCCCTCTCCCTTTAATCTTTGTTCATTCTATTTCATACATATACATGCATGTATGTACAATAGTAGTATAGGAAGTAGCGGTTCTGGTGCAAAAACCTCCGTTTTTATTGTGGCGCCACATCCGATGACCCCCCATATTTGTTGGACTTTTGTTGGCCGTAATATGTACCCAATCCCAACTTATTATCTATTCGAGCACCACAGATGTTGTACCCATTTGTTGTCCACTTTAAAACAGCAATCAGAGAAAGGCTAGTATAAGGTATATATCGAATGATGACTGATATAATAACTTGTAGTTGGTTGATGCGGGGAAAGGACACGAAATGTGTAAAGAAGTGTTCTAAGATATCAGAATACTGTGCTCAACACAACTTCCAGATACAAAGAGGTAGCACCATATTCGTTCCATGTTCGAAATGTGGTCGCGGCTGTCGCACTAGTTACGGACTTTGTACTAAGTGTGGTGTACCACAACGCCGTCTCATTCGTGAGAAGAAATACCGCGAGACGAAATGCCACACTAAGGATTGCTTTTCAAAGGTGTTGGCGGAATTGAAGAACCATAAGGTATTTTTAAACAATTATAAATCACGTTTCCACCTCGAGCCCATCTATACAAAACACGGCCTAACTAGTGATAGAGCCTAATTTTTAAAGAAATAAAAATACGTAAGAATAAAAAAAGCAAAACTGGAGCTCTCCAGAACCTCTCTAGGAACACTTTCTCCTTTTTCCTTCCTTCACCTTTTTCGTTCCCAGAGAGGTTTTTGCTTATTTGCCGGGCCCGGCTTTCACTGTATTTGTTCTACTGTATTCGTTCTACTGTATTTGTTCTAACTGGTTGAGGCACAACCGGCACTCCTTAGAACTCTATTCGAGTATCCGTATGCTCTACCCAAGCACCCGACCCAGTATTGACATTATTCCTACTGTAATTATTCAACTTCTGCCACACCGACAGACGCGCTACGATTTGTGTGGGGCTGGAGGCTTTTTACCCCACACAAACCGATCTACCACATATGGCCCCCGCAGGATTCGAACTCTGGACTCAAGGGGCCTCCATTTTTCCTCGAGCCCAGCGCAGAACCGTGAGGCCACATGTGCTAGACAATGACGTAGGTGTAAAATATTGTATTTATGTCTTTCACAGCAGCTGCGATCGCCACCGCATCGAGACATAAATTTACATACGAACCAGACGTACGAATTAATTTATACGAATCTCTTAGTAAAGTGGAAGTAGCGCCCACGGGCATTTCTTTCATATGAGATTTCGATTTTTATGCCATTAGACCGTCGAATTGTGCTCGCAGTTCTTGCTTGAGTTCGGCTCGAATTTGTTCCATACTTTTTTCACCTGTGACCGAACCTGAACTCGTTCGTCCCGAACCCGTTTTGTGGCGAATTTCGACCTTCATAGCCTCATATTTTTCTGCCTCGGCGAGGATGAGATTATATTCAGAATCGGACACATTTTCATCGCGTAAGGCTTTTGACACGAGACTACTAATCGTATTAATTTTCGCCCTCGCCAACATAGCGGTTTTCTCGTGTTTAGAAACTTTTCTTCCAAGCTTTTTAGCCTCAATAGTCGTAGCTGCCGAAATTACCCCACAGAGTCCACCGATAACGCCAAGCGGCAGGCCAATTATGACACCAACCCCAGTTAGAGCAGCCGCCAAGCCTGAGCTTGATAAAAGCACAGATAGACTACCTTTTGCCACAGCGACACCGTGAACTATTCCCTGCGCACGGGCATATTTTTTACGCACCACTTCATAGTGTTGTTCTTGGGCTTTGATGCTCTCGAGCGTATCACGGACATCTCGCCGACGAAAGTTCTCTTGCCCTACTAGGCCGAGCGGAGGATAAACTGGCGGCGCAGTTGGAATTGATGGAACCGAATCGCTTGTCATCATATATATGTATACATATGATTTTATTCAATCTTCAATACGTATCGTATCGGTTTACCACGGAAGTCTATAATTTTTCCTTTTTCATCGCGAATTGTTAGGTGAAGGCTGTTTCGTATCGTACCTAGAGCTCGTATGACTTTTGGATTCGCTATAGAGTAAGTGTTTTTTGCAAACCTCCCACCTCGGACCTCTAAGGTATCCAGTACGTTTGATAGCTTTCCATTGAGAAGCGAGGAGCTAGAATCCACAACGTCGCAGTGGACATACACTGCGGGGATATATTGTAGCGTCAGTTCATGGCTATCCGCTTTGATAGTCATCATGTCACCATCTTCATCAAGCCCCTTGACACCCCATAGTGTACAGATATTTTCACTTAGCTGGATTGGTTTTATAACCACTAGGGTCCAAACCTTCTTCGCCAGGGTTTGTACGAATTCCACGAAGCCACCATCAATTGCAGGTTTAAAGAGGGTCTGGAGGCTTGCCATATCATAGTGCCCCGGATCGATATAATATGGTAACATAAGACCCTTAGTATCCCACTTGAAAGCCGCAGTTGTTGTTAGGTTCCACCAACTGTTCTCAAAAGTGACCTCAATTAGCGAAATATTCTGGATAAGAAGAGGTTCTTGAAAGTAGACCGTATGGTCAGCCGAGGTACAGGTAACATTAAGTATAACCATATTGATATATTAGAGCCAGAAGTTTACTTCAATACTATGATACTAACGCATATTCTTTACTTCACGATACTAGCGTATGTCGGATTGGGGTGACTATATTAAACCTCGCAATGCAAAGGCTTTCGCGGCCTTTAAGGAAAAATATCCCCACGCGGACTTCGAGAAGTTCTCAGCTAGGACGACGGCATCCGACATACATGATGAGTCAACGTACAAGACTTGGATCATGCTCTATGATGGTGGACGACATTGGTATATGGCCCGTCTCATACCGGCAGATGTACGAAAACGGCTAAACGAAGCGTTACACGAGACGACGCAAAAACATGTGGGTTTCCCACTCCCCTTCAAAAGGACCGACGCTAAGTATCCAGTTCCAGCTGTTCCCTGGAATACCGACGCCAAAGACATAGACCCCTTTCTGCAAATTCTCAAGATCTACGTAACAAACGACGCGTTCTTCACGGCGGAGCCGCGATATATCTTACAAGGGCTGGGGTTTGATTTTCCTACCGACACCGTTAATGATAAAGGTGACGATGACGATAAATCCGAAAAAGCAAAAGAATGGTTAGATGCTCTACCCATGAGGCATTGGCAACAACAATTCTGTTTCGTTGTCTGGTGCGCAACGGCAGGCTGTGGAGTGTCGTTTGATGACCATCTTTCAGAGGCCGCACCAATCACTGATTACATTCGTTGCTTTTACCGCTTTCATGTGTACTACACGATCATGCGATTACTGTTTGAATTGGGTATCCCCCTCCCCAGAGAAGGCATCTTTAATAAGAACAACAACGTTCCATGGAACCCTGTTATATACGACAGACTCAGGAGAGAGTTTGGAGTCACTAAAGTTAACTTCGCCCTACGCCGAGCAAGATTTACTGATAAGTGGTGGGGGTTCGACACCAATGGGCCACTTGATATTCCAACGCGGTTCTATCGCAACGAAATGTCGAAAAAGCAGCACAATTGGTTCGTTCCGCAGCAGGGCAGGGGGTTTACTAATGCTGGGGTCGTCCGAATTAACACATCTGTAAAGGTTTACGTGTTTTGTATCCTAGGAGCCCAGGGGGTGGGAACGGTCCCGATCGTAGGGTCGCCAGGCTTGTCCCCCGGCATCCAAAAAGTCTTCAAAAAACTGTTGAGAGATACCATCAGGGAAATGGATTGGGATAGTTTAGTGCAATATAACAAAGTTCTGGATGACACGAACTCTCGTCTCGACCTAGCAGTTGCTAAGGGTTGTCTGTTAATACCCAGTAACATGAATATCAACAAGAAGAGTATATTGGGTTATAACAACCACCTGAAAAGGGCGGATAACCCAGGCCTCAGTTTAGGAATAAATGATGATATCAACCTAGATGAAAAATCCCCACCACCAGCCCCTATGGAAGGCCAAAAACCAAAGGGGAAACCCCCAGGAGAGCTGCCCGCGAAGCACACGCCAAAGACATCTAAAACTACCACGCAGGTTGATACGCAGGATGCTGAGCTACACCAAAGTCCAGCACCAACGAGCCACGAAACCAACTTAGCAATTGTTGCTATTGTGGCCGCCGGAGCCTCGTGGATGATGTTCCGTTAGCGCCGTCGTCCCGACGACTTATACTGCTCTATTACGAAGATGACTGCGGCCACAATGAGTAGCCAGACATTCTTCGCTACGAATCCAACGACTTCGCCTGCGGTCCGGAATATGAAAGTCGCAATAGTGCCTATCATTCCAGGTAGTATTTGTCCCAACTTCTTTCCAATCTCCTTCAAACCAGCGCCAACCCCCTTAGCCACGCTAGCCAGACCTTTTAACAGCACAGAAACAATAGTACCAATCACGGCGCTTGCAACAGCCAACACACCAATCGCTGTAACCCCATACTTCTTGAATATCGATTTTACGCGGTCCTTCAACGACATACGATCTTTGATGGCCTCAATTTCTTTCTCTAGCTCCTGTATATTATCCTCTAGTGCTACTACTTCATTCTTTGCTGCCTCGTATTCTGATGTTCCCTCCTTTAAGGACTTCATAGCTTCTATTTTCTCAGCTTTTTGTTTCTCGGCTTTATCGATCTTGGCTTCATCTTTACTAATCACCTCTACCGCAGGGGATCCCAGAGCCTTTCTAATCGTTTTTGGATTTTTTTGGCTTCGAAGTCAGACAGAAGGTGGTATATGGAACCCTTATCAGTTAGTCTTACCCAAACCCTATCACCAATGTCCAACTTAACGGTGAACTTAACCTTATTTAGGTCAGCTTTTGGAAACTTATCATTGAGCTTGCCCCAAGCCATTTTGATCCGTTCTTCCCTTTTGGCTAACTCTATTTCCGCAGGCGTAAGTGGAGTGATTATCTTTTTACCTGCTATTTCTCCCTCAATAAATGACGTTTCATTGGTTTTTTGCTGCTTGGACCCCGCAGAAATTTGATCGTCGCTGCCCATCTCAGCCAGTTTGATGTAATCAGCTTCGCTGCCCCGACTACCTCAAAGCTTATCCTTGAAGTTTTCTGACGTGTTTTTGAATCGGTCCTTCACCCTACTCCACCAACCATCCATCCTTCCGGTTGTAAGTAAAGTTTTTGAGAGGATAATGTATGATCAATTGTACAATTACTTTTCCACAAATAATTTATTAACAAACAAGCAGTTTGGCTTCCGACGACTGCATTCAACCATGACAGCTCTTTTAAATTCTACCAATTCGTGGTCAGTTAATATGGATCGAGGCCTATTTAACATCGTTATTTTTCTTGATCTAAAAAAAGCTTTCGACACCGTTGACCATGAATTATTATTACAAAAATTACAACTTTACGGAGTTGTCGATAGCTCGCTTTCCTTATTGCGGTCCTATCTATCGGGAAGAATGCAGTCGTGCAGAGTACAAAATGCAAGATCTAGTGAGAAGATAATTAGATGCGGTGTACCTCAAGGAAAAATCCTCGGGCCTTTATTATTTCTCACCTATATAAACGATCTGCCAAATTGCCTCGATACCTCGACACCATGCTTATTTGCAGACGACACAAATGTGACAATTTGTGGCGCAGATATAGCCGATGTTGAATTAAGAGCAAATCGTGAATTAATTAATATTAATAACTGGCTACGAGCAAACAAATTACATCTTAATGTTGCCAAAACTGAATTTATGATGATTGGTTCGAGACAACGCCTATCGGCTCTGAATGATGAAGAAATGCCTTATTTAAAAATCGGAGACAAACTAATAAAAAAGGTATCACAAAGCAAAACAGTTGGTGTCGTGGTAGACGAGCACTTAAGATGGGAGGATCACATAAATCATATATCAAAAAAGATCGTCTCAGGTCTAGGAGCTCTAAAGAGAATCAGAGCATTCGTGTCCCAAGATACACTAATCAAGGTATACGACTCTTTAATTCAAACGCACATGGATTATTGTTGCGGGTATGGGATACCTGCGGCAAAGTTCTCGCAGATAAACTTCAGAAATTTCAAAATAGAGCCGCTCGGCTTATTCTCAGGGCAGATTATGATACAAGTACAAACGCACTTTCAAGTGTCTTGGAATGGGACAAATTAGATGAACGCAGAGCAAAACATAAAGCCATCGTAATGTTTAAGACCCAAAATAGCCTGGCGCCAGCAAGCCTATGTGATTTATTCACTACTGTTGGAAGCTCTACCCACTATAATCTAAGGGGCCGTGATACGAGACTTTGTCTTCCGCAACCAAAAACAGAATTTATGAAGAAAAGTTTCTCGTATCACGGCGCCAAGACATGGAATGACCTGCCAACAGAATTACGTGAAATTAAATCACTAGGCTCTTTTAAAAACAAAATCAAAACAGTCGCCGTCCTAAATGACCAATGACCAATGATGTTTTGAAAATTGATAATAGTATGTAGTAGTTTTTCATAATTTTAGGATATCATATTATTAGTATAGTACATGTATATATATTTTTATATTATTATTATTATTACATTGACAATTCTGTATTTTTATATATATTTAATAGTAGTTAACACGGCTTCTATGTAAATCAGTTTTTCTTATCTGTTAGAATTCCGTGTATAAATATTAATAAAGTTGAAGTTGAAGTTGAACCATCTTGTGACTCATCATCATTAGGTCGAGACTTTACCCATTTTTGCCTAATACTCTCCTCCTTCTCCTCCTCAGTGTGAGTTTGTTCAGTCGTAGTTTCCTCTTCCATATTGAACGTTGAATATGTGATATACTATTAGTATCGACTATATATTCAACAGTGTTTACGATGATATCGTCAAATCTCCGTCCAGACTATGCTCCTAGAGAAGGTAGATCTCTCAAAGCTAGCCGCGTGTTCCATCGTGTAACTTTCACCCCTTCGGTGGCCAACCCGGGGGAAACTTTAACTGTCAATGTTCCCACGATGGGCGAAAATAGGCTTCTACCCTTCCAGAAAATGCATGCATGCGGCATGTATGCAACTGCATACATGCTGCATGCACATTTGCATGCATGCATCATGCATGCATCGTGCATGCTGCATGCATGCGGCATACATGCTGCATGCATGATGCATACATGCAAATTGGCACTTTTTTGCATGCATGCAAATGTACTGAATTAAATGATTATGTTGGAATTACTGACAGCTAGGTCAATTGCATGTATGCAAGAATTAAGGCTGCATGCATGCAAATAATGACAAAATATTTATATAATTATATATATTTTGCATGCATGCAAGATGCATGTATGCAATTTGTATGCATGCAAATGGTATATTTGATGTTGCATGCATGCAAACTGTATGCATGCAATATACAACTGCATGTATGCAATCTGCATACATGCAAATGCTCACGACATGAATGACTGATAATTTGCACTCTCGTAACACATTTAAATTGTCACAAAAATTAGTGTTTACCTGTATTTATATCTAAATAAGTAATACATTCAATGAAATATTACACAGGCAGTACAATTTGAATATTAACAATAATATTGCTAATCCACCTCATCAATAATTATAACATGAGTCATAATTGTTTTGAAATCATTTTACTCTGCTGTCTTGCTAATATTATAATAAATTACAGTCAGACAATCAATCAAAACCAGCAATATATTTATAGTTGCCTGTAAAGGTACAATATAATTTCAACAAAATTTGATCATGAAGAGTGCCAGGTGCTAAATTGTAGGTATTATATGTGTTAATTACTCAGTGATAAAATTAAAGCAGAGTATGACTATTTTGAGACCGAAACACTTAATTGTTTTTTGATATTTATAATAACCTTTATAATAACCTAATACAATAATAATAAAGTATTATTAACTGAATAAAATCTGGATAAATTTAATGGATGTCATAATCGTTCTACTTGCAAAATTACACTAGTGTTTAAATGCAATAATTAGCTTGACAGCATTGATTCAACAATGCTGTCATTGTTGGAATGCCGCCCCCTCCTGCTTTCTATTGTGACTTGGCCTACCACACGGTTGACATCATACGGGTTGTAGCTTTTCGGATACACACCTCGAATAAAATCTGAAAGATATGAAACACAACAATGTGTCCAGGCAATGAAGGGAAATACAATTTTAATAAATATTCAAATTATTCTAATGATGGACAAAAGCTGATGCATGTATATAATATATGGAATATTTGCTTGCGAATAGGATTTTTATGTTTTTCCGCTGGCTAGTTTTATTAAATTGTTTATAATTATATATAAAGTCCTGTTGCCTAGCAGCCATTGGTATGCATATGCTGTGGGATAGGGGAGTGTCAATACGATGCACTCCTCTAGGTACTGGTGGTGCTATGTAACCTCTCACCAGTGGTTGGCCATTCACTTCAGATATTCATTGAGTGAAGACGTTTGTTTTGATCTTTGGTAAGGTAAGACTCACTTTGCCTTTATTTGACCTCTCTTGTAATAGTTTTGAGACAATAATTGTTGGTTTGATTTTGTTTCATTTCGGGCATCAGTTTCTTTTTGAAGCACATAATTTTTGCTTTTCACTGAGTGAGCTAAAATGTTTTATACAAATGTATATTCTATATACTGTATTCTCATGTATTTTTCGATGTTACTGAGCATGACCAAAGCGATGTCAATTCATTCACATTACTTTCATGAACATTATGCGGCAGGTGTAAAGTACAGGCCAGGTCACTTATTGTTTACGGTACCTGAGAACCCTAGCTCTAGGTCAGTGAGAACCCGTCGTTTACATGTGAGCTCATCCGATGGTTAGGGTGAGGTTTCTGGTTAGAGTTTGGATTTCTCTTAGAATTAACAACCTGACCTGTGAGCTGACCTGTACTTTACACCGGCCGAACATTATGCGACATGGAGATTAAATTGTATCTATTATGTCAGGACTGGTAGCCAATATATGCTGTCAATATTGCATGGATAACCTCCATTAATTGCATATGTCATGTCAAGGTATGCAAAGTATGTTGATACATCATTGGGCAGTTGTCTGTTGTATGGTTTCAGTTTAGAAAGAAAAAGGATGTACATACCATGTATCAAGGAGATCCTGTGTGGATCATATTTCTTTGAAGTGTCTCTCCCAGTCAAAGTTGATGTTTTTCTTTCGGCAACCAGGAAGAGTGACACTGTCAAAAAGCGTGCTGCCTTTTTGAAATCCTTCATAGCAGCAGCTTTTGACTTCAGGTGCTGGGGTATGCTTGTCATTTTTCCAGCACCTGCAGGCACAGTTGATTTAGGTTGATTTGAAGAAGTTGAAGAAGAAGTTGACGTACTTGGTGGGGGTGGTATCTCCCATCTGTATGCTATGACATCCTGTAAGAAAACAACAGGCCAGCATATTAATATATTTACTGCATAACTATGTTATACTCTATCACACAAATTAAGACCTAATAAGTACATGTATACTGTGTATGAGCTTAGAAGCTATAGTCATTCCATATAATATTATATTAATAACACCTTATCTGGAAAATAAGGTGCATAAGATAGGTGCACAGAATTAATGTCAAAACGTATAAATACATGCCAGAAGCTAGATCCTTTGGAGTTGAGTGGCGCAACTCGGTGGTCACTTTGTGCCCCCCCTCCCCCAGGCCGAATAGAGTTAACTTTGCATTGTGGGATTAAAATGCTGACAAACATTTCAAAATGTTGATTGCCTTGGACATATATAGAAGTTCCTGCATGCAATGTAGATACATTTGTAATTTTAGTGAAGAATTAAATGGTACAACATTAATTTCTTATTGTCTTGATTTGGTTGCACACACTCATGGTACAGAAAGGTGGAATAGCTTCATGATGAATTAAACCATCTAATATAATGATGGTGCACGTATTGGACTGATTATCAGTAAATAAATATGAATGGGCAATTAGCTCCCAATATTAAAGCAGTTTGATTCAATTCAAACTAAAATAGACCCAGTGCTCGATTTTAGCAGTAGTCCACTAGCCCGCAACAAGTAAACAAATGTTTTGCCTAGTAAAGTAGCTGTACAGCTAGTACATGTAGATGTTGAGTTCAAAGTAATTGTTCATGAAAAGAAAAAAAAAATTATTGTAGTATGCTATGCAGAAGTTGACTTTGGGCTAGTAACGTTTTAGCATTACAGTAGCTCAAAATTAGGGCCAGACTGAGTAAAAAAAGATCGAGCACTGAGACCACCTCAAAGTTTCCAATGCCATTTTGAAAATTATGAAAAATTTGCTGGCATGGTTTACCCACTTGCCATACAAACCTTGAAGTCCATTGAGTTTGGTCAATGCAAATCTGCATACCAATTATGTACTGAAAGCTTTGCATGACCTAACTTGACAGACTACAAATGTTTGTATGGGAATAACTGGGTAACTGCATCAAAATGGCATCGGAAACTTCAAGGTTGTCTACAGGTATTATAAGTGGATGACAAAATTGCAATTCAGCATGTAGAAACATAATAAATTATACACAAATACATAAGATTTGGCAGATATACATGTATTACTTATTGTAACCACCAGATTCACATTGAGTGTGACAGTGCGGTGCAGCAATATTGTTATCATGATATAAAAGTGTATGTATGCAGGTGCTGCACTTATGACTATGGTGCAGTATACATGTATGTGGATCAATGTCTATGATAAATAACAATATTATTATTTGATTGAGACATTAGTTCATTAAAAAATATAGAATAATGCTGGCTAATGTCTCCTTAAGCTACATGTAGATCTATATTGAACACAGAGATAAACCATGAGGCTTTATTACCTCCTATCATAAAATTAGAACAGCATAAATTTATAGTATACAATGTATATAATAATATTATGTGATTACCTTTGAAACAACAGTTGATTCACAGCCTTTACTCCTGGGTTTTGTTGCAGGAGGGGATTCTCTATGGATTCTGGTACATTTCTGCATGGTAAATGAACTAAGTTTAATTGCATACTTATATTAACAAAAAAAAAATGTTTTATAGACAATAGTGTTTTAGATCTTGAGGCAAGCCAGACTGATCAGGCATAATACATATTTAGCATACATGTACTGGTATTTGTTTCCAGCAGGAGTCCATAGAAGGAGGAGCCCATGCACACTCTCCTGCATAGGAAAATAGCTGTGTGAATGCATAATGAGTAAGTAAACATTTTGTCGTGTGATTGGTTTAGTGCAGGTATCCTTTGCCTACTTTCGCAGGAAACACAACGTTAAAAATAGCTACATCATCTGTTCTGCTGTTGGACAGACCTAATCTGGGAGATGCATGCTCCTGGTAATGGGCTCCTGTTTCCAGACAATTTAAGTGTTCTCTATATGTACATGCAATTAACTGCAATAATACTTTTTACAACAACCGCCAATTTTCTCGCAATCTGATTGGCTAATTTTCATATGCAATATTTTAACAGACGCGCGGCCGGCTTTCGAAGCGGGCTTTGCAGAGATTTGTGAATTCAGGTTGTGTACACATCTGTTCCAAAAATCAAGAAAATGAGGATTTTAAAAGTATTTCATCACTGGAAAAGTTAATCGGTGAGTCAAACTTCCTTGTGTGGTGCCATTTGTCAAGCTATCTCTCGAGTCGAAGAGAGCATTTTCGGCTAATTTGTGATCAACTTTGTGACAAGTTCGACCGATCTTTTAGAACTAGAACTGAGAAATGGTATTGAATTAAATACATAATCTTCTAGTTCGTGATTAAAATCTCTTATTCAGGATATTTACATAACGTTTTTAAGTAGAAACAAACAGTTTAGAGTTGCTTAGGTATTTTTCTAGAGTTCGGGAAAGCATAAAGATGTGTTTACGTTTTGGACTTTTCGACTCGAAAGGCAGTTTGTACACACTCATTTGAAGCTAAAAGTGTTTTGTTGTTGTAAAAAAACTAATTGAAGTTAGTTTTTTATGTGTCTGTCCTAATATTGACAATAATTTCCGTCATAACATGGCCAGAATAGCTGTGGATCCACTCAGCGAAGATGCCTCGTGGATCCACAGCTACATGTATTTTGACCATATTATGACAAAAATCATTGTCAATATTAGGACAGACACAAAAACTAACTTCAATTTGTTAAATTGGTCACAATTGTTTTAAACTGTATACTGTACATGTATTTGAGGCTTTGGCAATAACTCAACAAAACAAGACAATAAATTATAATCCACAGATAATAATACATTAATTTATTTTATGTACTTACATTAATTTATGTTATGTACTTAATTAAAGCTTAATACTTACTGTAGCAGGCTTTGCAGTAAAGGCTGCCACCTTATCTTTCAACCCACTGATCACTGAAAATAATAAGAGGGCATGAATGAATTCTCCAATTATATCCAGGAAAAAAAGCTGATCAGGCTGAGACAATCATGGTTTACCACAATACATGTAGTTATAAGTTACATGTACATAGACAGTGTAACATCCTGGTATTAATTTAATTTAAAGCCCTGTATGGCTAATTATACAACTTCATATAAATGGGATATGTCAGGGGATTATTATCTCAGTTGTCATGATAAGGTTTACTGAAATGGAGCATTAGGGGAATTATACATGAACTGAGTAAATTTACATTTAGTGCTTACTTTTGTTCAGCAGACCAATCTCCTGCCTGTTCCTTTCTACTGACATCTGACATTCCAGACAATGCTGAAAAATGCACATAATTATTTGTGTTAAGATTGTAAACAATACAGTTTACTTACTCCACTTCTTAAACAGTTTTGTTATACACCTCATTGTTTTGGTACTGTGTATGCTAATTTAGTCTGCTGCTAGAATTAAGCCAGTACATTTTTTTGTTTGACGTTTAATGTTTATATGTCATTGTGTGAATGTATATCATGTGTACCTTTTCCAAAATTATTCTGTTTGAACACTAAATGACTAAAGCATTTTAATCAGAACTATTCTAATTATATTCTACTTGTACTGTAAATGACAGTTGAAAATATATTTATACAATTAAACTGAATGTTGGACTTGTTCCAAGTCGAACTCGCTTAGTCAATGGGTAAGCGATTAAGTGAGTGGGTCAAAAATCTAGTGCGAGAATCGAAGCGAGAGGCGAGTTCAACTTGTTTCACTTGGAGGAAATTGAATCGGGGGATTATGTTATGGCGCGAAAACATGTTTCAGGGGCGGAGCTTACATTTCACGCCTTTGACAAACTCTTTCCGAGTACAATCAAATTTTAAATACCACATCCACAGTCAACTGACTTGACACGTCAACATACAATGCCTGAAGAATTGATGCTTTGTGATTGGGCAAATCTTAGTATGTGATAAGCCATGCCTCCGGTTGAAAAATCAACCGGTAAATTTGGCGCGCTGCAAGTGAGAAAAGTCCTTCGTACGGGGGGCTAAGAAGACTTTGAGAGAGTCTAACTGAATGTCACCATGTTTTAATAATTTACATGAACAATAAAAAGTATGCACCTTGCAGCAGCTGCTCTCATTTCCAAGCTCTACACTTGCAGTGTCCATGTAGCTTGGAACAATTCCTTTACCATTCACCTCCTCTGTACGTGAGCTGCATCCTTTCACCTCTCCCTTGCTCAAATTTTGGTTAGGTTCACTTGAACTGGAGTGTAGCAGCGAGGAGGAAAAGTTACACTCGTGTTCCATTGAGTGATCTGCGTCCTGCTTATCAAGTCTTTTTTGCTTTTTTGGATTTGGTCCAAAGATGCACCTGATTTGCCTCTTTCTTTTGCTGCTTTACACTTCTTCTGCAGCTTCTTAGAAGGCTTACATGCAGTTCCTGGGGATGGTTTCTTGGCCTTCTTAGCTTTAGGCTCCTTTTGTGTAGATTCAACAGGAGTCTGAGTAAGATATAACCTCTCTGCGGCAGCTTTGGTTGCTTAAAATTTATGAGCAGAATTTTTTATCAGAACTGATAATAAATCATCAGGGCAGCTACTTTATTTCCTGCCTTACATGTAAGTGCTTACTAGGATTAATAAATTTGCCTTAAATTATTTATTGTAGGTTTTTTAAACGTTTTTACCATTAGAAAAGTGAAGGGACTAGGACTTTCAGGAGGAGCACATTATTTTTTCTTCCCCTTTCTTGTGTAAAAATATAAGAGGGTATTTTTGGTTACTGTGTCTTTATCAATTCCAAGCCTGGCCACCCCCCCCCCCCCCCCCCCCCCCCCTCCCCCGGGCATTTGTGGGGCATTATTTATTTTTATTTTTAGAACATTACAAATGCTTCACCATGGGGTCAGCTCAGCTGTCTAATGCCCGACCGTTAGTCAGTAAATTTGATATTTTGTGTGAAATAGGCCTTTTATAGGTAAGTTTGAATAATTTATTGTTTGTCTTCCATTTCAACAAATGCCCCACCCCCTAGATTGATAAGCTGACAAATCCTTGTACGGGGGTGGGGGGAATGGGGGGAATGGGCAGGCTTGGAATTAATAGAGACATAATATTATACCCTTTCAGCTTGCCTGTTTGTTGCCCCCATTTCAGACCATGTGACAGCTCTCCAGAGGATTTAGTGCTTTGTTTTCCAATTATAGAAATTGGTACATTTCCTCTTGGGATACAGAAAAACAAAAACACATTACTCAAGAGGAAAGTCATGTGGTCTGAAATGGGGGCAACAAACAGGCAAGCTGAAAGGGTCTATTGCAGGATTTGTTTTATTCACTTCTTGCTCAGACTGCAGGAATTTGTTGTTTATTTTTGGAATACCCCCTTCCCCACCACCACCCTTCACTTCTAAGATGCATCTCGAAGTAGCAGGATCTGATGTAAATTCATTAGTTTGAGAACTGTAAATGTGTGCAGTTTGATAGATGGTAGGGTGGGGAGGATTGTTTACTGCAAATATCACACAAAGGGTGGAATTATGTGTCGTGTTGCCCATTATGAATTAAGACCTTATAATCACATTGAAACAACAACAGGGCTAAAAATAACGGCCGGTCATCGGACAATGTCCGGCCAGAATTGGAACTTGTCCGGTCAAATCTTTGCCTTGCCGGTCATTTTGACCAGTCAATGTTACTACAGTTTCAACCAAATACTGATCTTGACCGGCGACTGACCGGCATTATTTTTAGCCCTGCAACAATGTTTACATTTAAATGTTCCAACAAATGTAGCTATAGCATAATTATTGATCAACAGTTTGAGTTCCATTACTATGAAATGGATAAATAATGAGGGCCCTGCATCTGAAATGCTTACCTGCAGTAAGTTCTATAGTTCCAGCATATGCCTTACCACAGCTCACAGCCATTATTTGCTCTCCCTTCACAAACTGCACCAAAGTGCCATCTGCTTTTGATATGTTCTTTGATGATATGGGGTCGTAGGTGTTTTGAGGCTCATCCCATAGGATGATGCACCAGCCTTTAATTCAATTTTAATAAAATAGACAAAAATAAAATACCAGTTTTGTAAGCATGACTAATAACAGCAGTATCCCACTAAAATATAAGCTTAATTTAAGCTGGAGAAATTGCAGAATACCCCCTTAAGTGGTTCATTAATAATTTTCTCAACTTTTTCATACAAACCTTCTAAAAACCTAACCCTGAAAAAAAAAAACTAACCATTTTCGACCGAAAATCATTCATAGAACGAGTCCAAATACACCTGAACGAAAGTGGAGAATTTAGCGATCTTTTGAGTGGAGGGGGTATTCTGCAACTCAGCCAGTCCACATACCTATTTTTCTTGTGAATTTGACCTTGAATTTCCCCTCGTACAACTACCCAGTGCTACAGAGCTTTAATATGACATCTCCTAAACCCCCTGTGCTGACTGTGGGGAGACATAGGTAACAACAAACAGCACACAAGGGAAAGAGGATTTAGGTCGCGTTAGGAGACGAGAAAGCTCAGTCTGCTAACAGGTACATTTTTGGCTTAATTCCCCCTATAGAACGCACTGACATCGCGCTTGCTTGTTTGGCTAAGAGAGAAGTTTATTAAAATGCACGGAAAACAATCCGAGATACAAAACGTGAAACATCGGAAGATGCCACCCATCAGTGTCTACGTCAACTATATAGGGATGGTGGGTGGGTAAAAATTAATATCAAAAGCAATATAACCAATGCTATGAGTAGAACGAGGACGTGTTATCGAAGCTAGAGTGAACGCAAAAATGTGCAATACTATACAGGGTGTGTTCTATATGAGCAATTAATCCCTTTGAGAATGACAAGCATCCACAAAGTAACGCAATTAAATAACCGTTGATTAAAACAAAACCTACGGCCGGGAGCGACTTTCAAAAGACTTACAGCTGAGACTACTAAGTCATGCCTAGGCAGTCGAAACTTTAGCAATAATTCCTTTGCATTCCCACTACCCAAGTGTGCCTGATACGTGCTCCAGCCGAGGAAAAGGATCACTATTGCTTATCAAGGGGAAAATGCCAAAGCCGGCTTGTGAAAATCCAAGATGGTGGTTCGGAATTAAGAGGGGAAATTCGAGATCAAAATTCACCTCTTGTGAATTATTAAAAACGCCACCAGTACTTTAAAGTACACTTACTTGTTTCATTAGGTCCACTTGATTTGCTGCCGACTTTAGTTTCTTTCAGTTTCAGTGGCAGTTGTCGTTTTCTTCCCGTACTGGTCGTAAGGAGAGAATTAAGCTGAACGCCGATTTCCTCCGGCTCCACTTCTGATTCACTCGAAATCGAATCCGATGATATGCTTTGAGAATCCTCGAACTCCTCCTCCTCCTCGTTAAGTTTTTTTCTAAACATTTCGCCACCCGACATAATACTTTAGGTTTCCTATAAGATTATGATTCCAATTTCGAGTTATTCTGCAATCACGTAGGTACTGCACAGCCACAGGTAAAAGAGTTGGCTTCGATCAGTGGCTCGAGTTACGAAAATCCCGCTCTTTGCAAATACTCGTAATCTG